>OY744537.1:47332041-47454541 GCA_963556195.1 Sepiola atlantica | reverse complement strand
TCTAAAAAGTTCTCAAATAAATCTCAAGGTTTACCTTATCTTCTGTTCTCTTCTTTGGCCTGTGATTCGTCTAGTCTTCGCTGGCTGTGTCGTCTTGATCGAAGGAAGAAGTCTGTCTCAGACAGAATGAACACACGAGACACGAATTTTCTTGAAGGGAAATTTCACACAAGTTTCTTTATTCTCACACAATTTTCTTATCTCTCGGTTCGGTTGCCGTCAGGGGGATTCCGGTTTCGACTCTCTCATACTTCGGCTATCTTCTTTCCTTTTGGGATATCTTCTGCCCTCCCAGAACGGGGCCTTACCGGTTTGCCGGCTACATGCTCGCACCCAGTCTGAACGGTATCGCCTCTAAGCTCAGACTGATTCTAAAAAGCTAATTTCTTGTTTTCTGTGGTGACGTAATCATCATTCCCACGCACGATATGGGGACAAAAACGACTCACTCTGATCTCTGACTCAAAGGTCACGTCAGGTCTAAATTTATTATGACTATTCTTGGATCAAACATTTCTCTGAACTCACTTCTGAGTCCAGAAACAAAACTTATTTTTCAATAACAAAATTAGCTATTTGATACTAGTTAACCTACTGTGCCTTGCATAATGGGGCCTTACGGTATTGTAACATTAGCTTGAAGGGTTATAAGTGGATTACTAAGAAGGTGTAATCTATTATGCCTACAGTTAATTGAGGTTTCGTGTTTTTGTTTAGAAGTTTGCCTCTATCACTAAATTTAATTATTTCAAGTTTTTCTGTTAGGCAAAGATAACAAGGTGAGTTTAGGGAACCGCAGGTGCTAGTTTTTCTGATTGTGTTCCACGTCACTATTGGTGATTGGTTATTGTTGGATAGTTCCCAGTAATATATAGAAAGTGATGTTCTTTTTTTATATGTAGAGTTATTAAAAGAGCATTTATGGCCGATATATCTTTCTTTAAAAGTATTACCAGCCATACCTATATAGTATTTTTCAGGGTTGGATTTTCTTTAGTAGAGATTGTTGCTTGATGTACTGATTGAGTTATTTGGCAATTTTGTTGTAAGGAGCATTCTGTTTTGTTTGTGCAGTTGCAAGCCTTGGCATTTGTTGTTTTCATTACAGTAGTTTTGTTGCCATTTAGAATTTTATTGTTATGTTTTATTTGTTCTATTTTGTTTAATTTTTAGATTTTAGATTTTAGATTTTAGATTTTAACTTTTTTTATTTTTAACGGTCCTAAACCACGTGACCACCTAGATTTTGAAACTTTAAATTTCTTTTCTTCTTTTTTCTCTCCACTTCATTCTCTCCAAATATAATCTGAGGTTAAGATCGGATTCTAACTCTGCCTGATGAGATCTCAGTTTATAATAACTGTTAATAGATAACATCGACATGCCAGTGTCGCAGATTTTGTACATGTCTGTGTAAATAAAAATAATCATATATATGTATATATATATACATATATATATGTATATATATACATATATATATGTATATGTATGTAAATATATATATGTATATATGTATATATATATATATTTATATATATATGTATATATATGTATATATATGTATACATATATGTATATATATATGTATATATATGTATGCATATATATATGTATATATATATGTATATATATATATGTATATATATATATATATATATATATATATATAATATTTGTTATTGTTTATTATCTATGTACGTATACGTTTCGTCCTTTTTCAATCGGGACTCATCAGCATAGAGATATGACTATTCACTACCGGTCATGCGGGGGGGGGGGGGCTCTAAATTTTCTCAACATTTCTCATGTGAGTTTTTTTTATGTAGTTTTTTATATATTTTTCATGTATTGTTTCACATATTTTTTCATGTATTTTTTCATGTATTTTTTATTACTCTCTTATGCATTTTTCATGTATTTTCTCATGTACTTTTTCATGAATTTTTTTAATGTATTTTTTCATGTATTTTGACTTGCCGTTACCTTTGTAAAGAGTTCATTTTTAACTTTTTCTATCCTTTTTCGCTATGTCTTTGGATCGAGATATTCCTGTTCTTATTGTTCCTGAATAAACAATTACTCTGATGAGCAAGAAAGTTAAGATGAAAACCATGTATTTCGCTTGATTCTGCTGCGATACGCGCGTAAGAAAAAGCATTGACTTGGGGAAAAATATACATAAATAATATTAAAAATACAATATAAAAATATCAAAAATGTGGTTTGTCTGTGAGACAAAGAGACATTACAGACATTCGCTGATATATGAAAGTAAAGAGATTCAAAGAACAGAAGAAATGTTTTGTTTGTGGCCGTTCGATGATATATGAATATTAAGAAATTGAAGAAAAAGATGAAAGGTATGCTTATGGATTGATTGTTCCTTTCGTCTTAGGAATGCACCTATATATATATATATATATATATATATATATATATATATATATATATATATATATATATATATATATATATATATATATAGGTACTACTCCAGATAATACGCCTAATATCCGTGACTGCTCGGCCGCAGCGACAGGGTAGGTCGCGGAAGCGCCTGAGAGCTGCCGAGTCGAACACGAGGGTGTCGAGACGAAAACGAGGCTGTATAAACAAAACCGAAAATCGTAGAAAATGTAAAGTTGGCAGACGACAATATAAGACGATGAATACAGAAAGAAAAAATGCATATATTTTTATAAAAAATGAAAGAAATGAACAAACGATAGCTGAAAAACTATAAATAAACTTTTTAAAATTATTTTTGAACCATTTTTTACTTTTTTTTCAATTAGGCAAGTTTTTTTTTCATATATTTTTTAGGGGGGGGGGGAAATTCTGTACCTTTTCCCCGGAGAAATTCAGGGTATTCTGTTGTTGTTGCTGGCGCTTGTTTTGGGGGGCTTAGCGAAAGACAGGCAGAAGAGGAGGAGGGGGGTCGTCGAGTATGTGGAAGGAGGAGCAGAAGAATGGTCGACGACGGGATAGAGTTCTGCTATCTGCGACAATATGGCGTCGAAGGGGTCGTTTCTAAATATCTAACGCCACATAAATTCCCGCAGATAGCCGTCTACGAGTGTCCTGCTCGTCGGCCCGCACTCCTTTTTGTTTCTTTGCTTCGCTTCCTTCCACCTCCTCTCGACGTGGTTGGTGCAAGCACCCGTTGTCGGGTCCACGAAGTTCTCGCTGTGGTTCACCGTAAGGTGCTGATACCCCTCCTTTCCTAACCTGTTATACGCCCTCCAGCAATCGTATACTACCGTGTCCCAGATACGACGTACTGCCTGATTATTGAAAAGGTTAGGGTTTCGGCATTCCTCTTAGGCACTGTCACCAGGAAACCCTAACCCTTCTCTGCGGGGTCGTATCCCCCGAAGACCCAGACAAGCAGCTGGAGAACACGTCCAACATTAATTTTTTTTCCAGTTTTGTTTACAGCCTCGTTTTCTACTCGGCAGCTCTCGGGCGCTTCCGCGACCTGCCCGATCGCTGCGGCCGAGCAGTCATGGAAATTAGGCGTATTATTTGGAGTAGTACCATATTATAGGCAACACGGTAAGTAATATGGTCACATTATTTTTTGTAAGTGTTTACATATTTTATATATAACTATTTATATAGCGAGACTAGAGAATACCGATTCCAGTAAGGGTAAAACTAATTCCATAAACAGAACAGTTTTCCATCACTTTATGTCGCTTTATGAAGATTAAAATGAACATATTATACTAATAAACCATATGTCTAGAATTATTATTCCAATCTTGATCAAAACCCATTACATGATTTTTGATTCAAGAAAATGACTAAAACTTCAGGCTGAAGCTTAAATGGTCTTAAGAAGAAATCTAAATTCAGGGAATTTTGCTGAATTGATGTCTAATCACAATGGATCAAATTCAATGCAAATCTGAAGTCTTTTCATTTTAAAATTGAAGGTTGTGCCCCTATTGGACCTCCTAAAGTAACTTTAAAATACTTCAAAACTACTGAATTTGGGGAACATTTTTTTATATTGATGTTTAATACGTATTGTTAAAATTTCACAATACTCCGAGGTATCTGAAATTTCCATAAAATTAAATAAAACTAAATACAGCCCATATTATACACCCGCCACTTAGCAGCTGTGTTCATGAATTCATAATGATCGGTTAATGTGTTTAAGAGTGAATCCTAGCAACATAAATAATAATAATAATAATAATAATAATAATAATAATAATAATAATAATAATAATAATAATAATAATAATAATGGTCGAGGTCTACTTAGTGTTGAAGATGTTGTGAATATAGAAGTAGGTTGTCTATATAAATAAACTGGGGTAAAAAAGAATCATAGGTTACAAGAGAGAGGGTTAAAATAATTTGGAAAGAAAATACACAGTATATTCTTTAAGAATACTGCATTTACAGATAATGACTACTGGAATTGATTGGTCATGGGCGATCTGAAAAGATCTACTGAGAGCATCTTAATGGCAGCCCAGGAACAAGCCAACCGCACTAGGTCCATTAAACATAACATTACAAAAATTGCAGAATCACCAATATGCCGATTGTGTAATGAAAGGAAATAAACCTTAACACATATTGTATCTGAATTCCCAATTCTAGCACAAAATCAGTATAAAAATGGAGACACGACAAAGTCGCTCAGGTACTACACTGGAATATATGCAAACTTTATGAATTGGGCCACAATGTGAAGTGGTATGAGCATAAGCCAGAAATGGTACAGGAAAACGACAATGTCAAACCTCTTTGGACTTAGACATAGAGACTTTATTTATTGATAAATATAGCGTTGTTATATGTCATTTTAAAGCGCGTTTTTCGCTCTATCGAAACGTGTTATTTGTTTCCATTTTTAATCTCTTTGTTTATTATTTTTGCGGGCTTTTCGACAGCATGGGCAAAATTGAAATCCGCACGATATTTTGTTCCAGTTCAAACTAGGCCGAAAAGCTGCACAGGAACCACTAACGAACGTACGGCACAAAGGTGGTTCACGAAACTTCGGAATTGTGACGAGAGCCTCGAAGATGAAGACGGTCAAGGCCGGCTGACTGCGGTTGATAACGAAGATCCGAAAGCCGATCCTCGCAAAACCCCACAAGAAGTTGCTGATGAACTTGAAATCGACCACTCAACAGTCGTTCGCCATTTGAAGCAAATAGAGAAGTCAAAAAAGCTGGATAAATGGGTGCCGTAAGAATTTAACGATAATAATTAAAAAAATCATTGTTTTGAGGTGTCTTCTACGCTCTTGCTGCGCAACAGAAACAGCCCATTTCTCAAGCGAATTGTGACGTGTGATGGGCAGTGGATCCTCTATGACAATCGGCGACGTTCGGCACAATGGTTGGATGCCGGCGAAGCTCCAAAACACTTCCCGAAGCCGAAATTGCATCAAGAAAAGGTTATGGTGACTGTTTGATGGTCTGCGACCGGTCGCATCCATCACAGCTTCTTGAATCCGGGCGAAACGATTACGGCGGAGAAGTACTGCCAACAAATTGACGGAATGCACCAGAAGCTCCAACGTATGCGCCCGAGATTGGTCAATATGCAGGGACAAATTCTCCTAAAAAAAACGCTCGCCCACAACTGACCCTTCAGAAGTTAAACAAATTGAGCTACGAGACTCTGCCTCATCCGCCATATTTATCGGACCTCTCGCCCACCGATTATCACTGTTTCAAGCATCTCTACAACTTCCTGCGCGAGAAATGCTTTAAAAGCCGAGATGATGCCGAATCGTCCTTCAATGACTTCATCGCTTCCAGAACTTCGGATTATTATGCTAATAGAATAAGTAAACTTGTTTCCCGTTGGCAAAAATGTGTAGATTCTAATTGTTTTTATTTTGAATAATAAAGTTTGGTATAAAAGAAGTTATTGTCTTTTGAAGTTGAACGTCAACAAACGCCATTGTTTTTGCACCAACCCAATACAATGGAAAGAAAACAACACCATAGGAAAGAAACCACTACACGAACCAAGGAACATAAACTGCAAGAAATCTCATGATACCAGCTCTTTTCTGATACTACACAAAATAGTCGTAACGGCTCAAGAAGGATGGGAAGATCAGGGAGGGAAATCACCTCTACTAGAAGAGTGCAAAGAGTACTTGGACCGTAGGGAGACTTATTGACACATAAATCCAGAAGAGACCAATGGCCGTTACCAGCGAGAAATCCATGGTAAGCGATTGTTGCGATACCGTAAAGTCATTTGCGGTTGTTATCGAAAAAAGGTGGAGAGTACTGGAAATCTGGGGAGGCGTGTTGTCACTTAGACTCCAGGAAGCACCACCAGTATTACAAGTATTTCTCAAAATTGCTTCAAGAAATGTATTTAGAAATTGTTTCTTAGGAAGTATTAAAGGGGGGACATTAGATTAATAAACACTTCTGTGTGTCGTCTCTTCAAGTGACAGTAATTAGTAATAGTTATTACGATGACCAAAACTGGATTTGCCAAATTTTGCTGATAAAATGTAGGTTGTAATTGGAATGTGGGTCGTAATGCGCTTTTAACATTAGACAGATCGTAAGGTTCAATTGAAATAACAATATTTGTAATTTCTTGTTGAGAATAAGGAATAGGCCAATACAAAAATACAGAAAAATATGATTGGAAATCAAATGTCAGAGCGCAGATTGTCTACCTACCAATCCGTAGAACTAAGACTGTGGACAAATTGAAATCCAACCAACTGTTTCAAACATAACAAAATTCAAAATCTGAACACTTAAATACATTTAAATAGGTATTTAACATATTGATTATTTTGCGAATGCCCTGTGTTCATTTACTTACGATTGCTGTAAATATCTTCTAAGTGGAAATTCTGTAAATAGCAGGTCAGAATATGCCTAACAACTTTACAACGACTTTCAATGTATACACGTTTAATATGCCAAATTAAACATTCTGAATGTTGGTGATTGCAAGAATAATTTGATGGGATGCCAGATAAACCACATCTTCATCAAACATATAACGTAACATATATTTCAATAGACTTCATTAGTTAATATTATAGTGGGCCATGGAGCTTAATAAATGAAGACACTCCACTTGCCTACCGTCTAAACCGGCCAGCAATTGATGCAACTGCTGAAACTTTTGAGTTAACATCTGCAGCGAGATAACAACCGTGTGAGTTCACGGATCATGTCGTATACTGTCAAATATACAACTTCAAGACACTTTGAGTCTTGCTATCTTTTCAAGTTTCAGACCATCTGAAACATGAACTGTACATTTGTCTCTTAACCTACATACTATTGTCGACATCATGCATTATTCTATTGAATAAAGCTATCTTCTTAATGTTTGTATTAAACATGCACGGCTTTATCGGTTGTACCTTTTTAAGTTAGAATATCCAGCCTTCCATTACAAAGCATGAGGGAAGAAGATAGAGTCGAGACACTTTTAGAGGTTGGGCTTTATTGGTGGATATGGCAAAACTGACACGGAATTGAAGGAACGAAAGACAAATAATAATAATTATGGAGGAATGAGTGGGATTTGGTGCCATCAGCGCATTCTTTCCCTTGCCTCTACCAATAATACTTTCAATTTCCCCCAAATTATGTATTGTTTTCTTGATAATTATCCGTGCCATGTACACAAATTTGGTAGGTACAGATTCCTCAGGGGTCTAATTTAAGCATTTTCTTTTAATGTGAATTTTGAGCAGTCATGCAATGACTATAGGAATTCAGAAAGAAGACTGTAATGTTTCATTAAGGTCAATGGTGGGGTCAATAGAACAGTAGCCCGTTTTTTTTCATTCGGAACGTCTCCGAAGCAACTTCTGGTTTACTGTACGAACTATCTTATTTTCTATTGCTAGAATTGTTATTTCAAAGAGCTACTACGCATCCTTAAATGTTTTGATAACATTTGGATAAACTTTGTTGATAATCTCATCTAATATTTCGACGAAGCCGACATCTCTAAGGAAAGTTGATTTCTACTATAATATCAAGTTTGAATATTCTCATTAGTAATTCTGAGAAGCTGAACTGAGCCAGCATTCTGTTGTGAAGTTCAAGTCTTTGCACGTTACCAGATATAATAATTCAGTTCATCTACTGGAGTTCCGTTGCTTATAACTTGTAAAGTCTGCCTGAGGTATCCGCATACAAGAAATATTACTTCTATGAGCTTTTTATCTGTCTGATATCCGACAAAGAGTTCTGTCAATTGCTTCACATGCTCTTTTATGTGTCATTGTGCACAAATCATACAAAATAAGACAGGTCTGCTGAAGAATCTTAACCACATATTGGTGCGCTTTGGTAAATTGAAAATAGTATCTACATTGTAGTTTTGTTCTAGCATAGGTTTGTGGGTTTTATGGACAGTCCATTCATCATCTGTATCCATGTGACTCCCTTTGACAAAAGTGTCTTGTTTGAAAATATATATATTTTAATTAACATTATTTTATTATTTGTATATTGCGTAAATAAAAAATAGTATTTATTTTTATTCATATTTTTTAAAATTTTCGTGTAACTTCTTGACTTGGAAATCCTGTGTTATTGTTTTATTGTTTTATTGTTTTATTGTGTTATTGTTTTATTGTTTTATGAGATTTTACAATTAAAATTTTTAAAACCAAATGTTTTAAAAATTTAAATTGTAACATTTAGTCTTCACTTTCAAGTTATGTAAAATGATTTTCAGGGTAAAGATAAACCAATTAAAATTACTAATTAAAACACAAAATATTTGAAAATATTAATTTAGTAATATTTCGTTAAGTGTTTAAAATATCTATTATTTTTTACTATAATAGCACTTTATATATATTTATGCTGAAATAAAAAAAAATCAAACGATTGAACACACGTAACACACCACTAAATAAGTGCCCGGCCTGACATATAGATGGCGCCACTAATAAAAATCCATATGAGTGTTATTAAGTACTAACCTTCAAATACAACGTGTCAAAATATGAGCACAATCAGATTACTAGTTTACAAATTACAGTTATTTAAGTGAATCTATCGTTGTAAATTTTCAAAACAATAGAAACATTTGAATTTCGTGTGTAGACAAGACATCAGTTTCTGATTTGAAAAATACGGTTCAAGAAAAGCAATGGTTTGATAACTGTTATTCGGACTCTGTTCCATGGAAAAAAAACGGTTGAGAGATGATATACTGACTTTATACGCGGTCGTACAAACACAAATGACGCTGAATTATGAGGTCGCTCAAATTCGGTAGGTGTCTTGGAAAACATTAAAAAGGTCCACAAACTCGTTTCGGCCGATCGCAAATTGAAGTTACGTGAGATAACAAAAGATCTGAAGATATCAAAAAGCAGTATATTCACGATTCAGCGTGAAGACTTGTCAACGAGAAAGCTGTATTCATAGTGAGTACCGCCTTTGTCGATCAAAAACAACGAGAAAGCTGTATCCAAAGTGAGTGCCGCCTTTGTCGATCAAAAACAACGATGAATCGACGATTGAGAGTGATTTTTGAAACTGTTTCATCGCAACAAAAAGGAGTTTTTGCGTCAATACGAGACAATGGATGAAACGTTGATCCACCGCATCACCCCAGAATCAAATTGGAATCAGCTGAATGGACAACGGGAGCTGAAAGCCATCCGACGTGACGAAAGACGCAAACATCAGCAAGTCTAGCTGGACGCCTACATGCTAGGTCGATGGATTGGCCGACGTAGACCCTTGACGTGGCCGTCTCGTTCGTCAGATTTTATTCATTCCGACTTTTCCTCTGAGACTTTCTAAAAGAGAAAGTCTACTCAGTAAAGCCTCATAGCATCGTTGAACATAAGGAACAAATCAGAACTGCCATTTCTCAAATGCCGTCGGAGCTGTGCGCAAAAACATTACGTTCAGTCCCTAAAATATTAGCTAATTGCATTGAGCACAATGGAGTAGAGACGAACTTTTAAAAACATAATATTTTATTTTACAAACAATTTACGTGTATCCTTTGTTTGTTTCTACATTGCATTTGTATATTTCTTCCATGTTACATTTATCATGTTTAAATACACTTATATAGTTACTTATGCCGACCCCTGTATAGAAGGAATATATTTATATATATATATAAGGATGTTCAAATTAAAACTTTTCAAAAATTGTTGTAATCGTAAAAAAAACTTTTATATTTTAGTATATCAATTGGTTTCTTTAAAATGCTTATAACGAAAAACGAATCTGTTTATTACCATTATAGGCTCTTTCTTCTAATTTAAATATAATTGAATTTTATCTTGTGAAATTAAAAAATAACGAAAGAAAAATATTGACATTATTCTGTTAGATGGATGTCCCTAATAGATATAAATGTGTGATAATTAAACACCCCCTTTTATAACAAGACATAGTCAATCCAAATGTAAGTTCTGCCTGAAATATATTGTGTCTAATATCTACATAGGAATGTTTGTCATTCAGTGAGTCTGTCAAGTTTTCTCTTGGTTTGTCACTCATAAATATAACATACTTATTTCATTCGGTTGGCATACTAAAGTTCGCCATAGCAAGTTTTGTCTGTCATGCTGATGTTTAAAATAGCAGTTTATTTTATATGTCACTGTTTAGTGTGAAATAATCGTTTTGGTCTGTCACTCTTCATTTTGAAATAGCAGTTTATTTGATATGTCACTCTTTGGTGTGAAATAATCGTTTTCGTCTGTCACGCTTAATTTTGAAATAAAATTTTATTTGATATGTCACTGTTTAGTGGGAAATAATCGTGTTGGTCTGTCACGCTTAATTTTGAAATAGCAGTTCATTTGATATGTCACTGCTAAGTGTGAAATAATCGTTTTGGTCTGTCACGCTTAATTTTGAAATGTCAGTTTATTTGATATGTCACTCTCCAGTGTAAAATAATCGTTTTGGTCTGTCACGCTTAATTTTTGCATAGCATTTTATTTCATATGCCACTATTAAATGTGAAATAATCGTTTTGGTCCGTCATGCTGATGTTTAAAATAGCAGTTTATTTAATATGTCACTGTTTAGTGTGAAATAATCGTTTTGGTCTGTCATGCTTATGTTTAAAATAGCAGTTTATTAAATATGTCACTGTTTAGTGTGAAATAATCGTTTTGGTTTGCCATGCTTATGTTTAAAATAGCAGTTTATTTGATATGTCAATGTTTAGTGTGAAATAACTGTTTTGGTCTGTCACGCTTAATATTGAAATAGCAGTTTATTTGATATGCCACTTTAGTGTTAAATAATTGTTTAGGTCTGTCACGCTCAATATTGAACTAGTAGTTTATTTGATATGTAACTCTTTAGTCTGAAATAAGTGTTTTGGTCTGTCATGCTTATGTTGAAAATAGCAGTTTATTTAATATATAACCCATTAGTGTGAAATAATCGTTTTGGTCTGCCACGCTTGTTTTTTAAATAGCAGCTTATTTTATATGTCACTGTTTAGCGTGAAATAATCGTATTGGTCTCTTACGCTTAACTTTAAAATAGCAGTGTATTTGATATGTCACTGTTTACTGTAAAATTATTGTTTTGGTCTGTCACGCTTAATATTCAAATAGTAGTTTATTTGGTATGGCACTTTAGTGTGAAATAATCGTTTTCGTCTGTCACGCTTAATTTTGAAATAGCAGTTTATTTTTTATGTCACTCTTTAGTGTGAAATAATCGTTTTCGTCTGTCACGCTTCATTTTGAAATAGCAGTTTATTTTATATGTCACTCTTTAGTGTGAAATAATCGTTTTCGTCTGTCACGCTTCATATTGAAACATTAGTTTATCTAATATGTCACTGTTTAGTTTGAAATAATCGCAGATGTCTGTCATGCTTAATATTGAAATAATATTTTATTTAATATGTCACTCTTTAGTGTAAAATAATCGTTTTGGTTAGTCACGCTGAATTTGAAAATAGCAGTTTATTTTATATGTCACTGTTTCGTGTTTAATAATCGTTTTGGTATGTCACGCTTAATTTTGGAAAGCCAGTTTATTTGATATGTCACTGTTTAGTGTGAAATAATCGTTTTAGTCTGTCATGCTTATGTTTAAAAGAGCAGTTTATTTAATATATAACTTTTTAGTGTGAAATAATCGTTTTGGTCTGCCATGCTTATGTTTAAAATAACAGTTTATTTGATATGCCACTGTTAAGTGTGAAATAATCGTTTTGGTCTGTCACGCTTGATATTGAAACAGTAGTCAATTTAATATGTAACTGTTTAGTTTTAAATAATCGTGTTAGACTGTCACGCTTTATATTGAAATAGTAGTTTATTTAATATGTCACTCTTTAGTTTGAAATAATCGTTTTGGTCTCTCATGCTTATAGTTTAAATATGAGTTTATTTTATGTATTACCCTGTCGTGTAAAATAATCGTTTTGGTCTGCCATGCTTATTTTTAAAATAGCAGTTTATTTCATATCTCACTTATTAGTGTGAAATAATCGTTTTGGTATTTCATGCTTATGTGTAAAATAGCAGTTTTTTTTATTATGTCACTCTTTAGTGTGAAATAATCGTTTTGGTCTGTCATGCTTATGTTTAAAATAGCAGTTTATTTGATACGTCACTCTTCAGTGTTAAATAATCGTTTTGGTCGGTCACGCTTAATTTTGAAATAACAGTTCATTTGATATGTCACTGTTAATTGTTAAATAATCGTTTTGGGTATGTCACACTTTATTTTAAAAAGCTAGTTTATTTGATATGTCACTGTTTAGTTTGAAATAATCGTTTCGGTCTGTCACGCTTCATATTGAAATAGCAGTTTATTTGATATGTGACTGTTTTGTGTAGAATAATAGTTTTGGTTTGGCACTCTTATTTTTTAAATAGCAGTTAATTTTATATGTCACTGTTTAGTGTGAAAAATCATTTTGGTCTCTCACGCTGAATTTTGCAATAGCATTTTATTTAATATGTCACTCTTTAGTGTGAAATAATCGTTTTGGTCTGTCACGCTTTATTTTGAAATGGCAGTTTATTTGATATGTCACTATCCAGTGTGAAATTATCGTTTTGGTCTGTCACGCTTTATTTGGAAATAGCAGTTTATTTGATATGTAACTGTTTAGTGTTAAATAATTGTTTTGGTCTGTCACGCTTCATTTTGAAATAGCAGTATATTTGATATGTCACTCTTTAGTGTGAAATACTCGTTTTGGTCTGTCACTCTTAATTTGGAAATAGCAGTTTATTTGATATGTCACTCTTTTGTATGAAATATCGTTTTGGTCAGTCGCGTTTCATTTTTAAATAGCAGTTCATTTGATATGTCACTCTTTAGTGAGAAAGAATCGTTTTGGTCTGTCACGCTTAATTTTGTAAAGCCAGTTTATTTGATATGTCACTGTTTAGTGTGAAATAATCGTGTTGGTCTGTCACGCTTCATTTTGAAATAGTATTTTATTTTATAGGTCGCTGTTTAGTGTGAAATAATCGTGTTGGTCTGTCACGCTTAATATTGAAATAGCAGTTTATTTGATATGTCACTGTTTAGTGTGAAAAATCATTTTGGTCTCTCACGCTGAATTTTACAATAGCATTTTATTTAATATATCACTGTTTAGTGTGAAATAATCGTTTATGTCTGTCACGCTTAATTTTGAAATAGCAGTTTATTTGATATGTAACTGTTTAGTGTGAAATAATCGTTTTGGTCTGTAACGCTTCCTTTTTAAATAGCAGTTTATTTGATATGTCACTCTTTAGTGTGAAATAATCGTTTTGGTCTGTCACTCTTAATTTTGAAATAGCAGTTTATTTGATATGTCACTCTTAGTGTGAAAAATAGTTTTGGTCAGTCACGCTTCATTTTGAAATAGCAGTTTATTTGATATGTCACTCTTTAGTGAGAAATAATCATTTTGGTCTGACATGCTTCTGTTCAAAATAGCAGTTTATTTAATGTGTCACTGTTTAGTGTGAAATAATTGTTTCGGTCTGTTACGCTTAATATTGAACTAGTAGTTTATTTCATATGTCACTCTTTAGTTTGACATAAGTGTTTTGGTCTGTCATGCTTATTTTGAAAATAGCAGTTTTTTTAATATATAATTCTTTAGTGAAAAATAATCGTTTTGGTCTGCCACGCTTATTTTTGAAATAGCAGTTTATTTGATATGTCACTGTTTAGTGTTAAATAATCGTTTTGGTATGTCACGCTTAATTTTGGAAAGCAAGTTTATTTGATATGTCACTGTTTAGTGTGAAATAATCGTGTTAGTCTGTCATGCGTATGTTTAAAAGAGCAGTTTATTTAACATATAACTTTTTAGTGTGAAATAATCGTTTTGGTCTGCCATGCTTATGTTTAAAATAACAGTTTATTTGATATGCCACTGTTAAGTGTGAAATAATCGTTTTGGTCTGTCACGCTTGATATTGAAACAGTAGTCAATTTAATATGTAACTGTTTAGTTTTAAATAATCGTGTTGGTCTGTCACGCTTTATATTGAAATAGTAGTTAATTTAATATGTCACTCTTTAGTTTGAAATAATCGTTTTGGTCTCATGCTTATGGTTTAAATATGAGTTTATTTTATGTATTACCCTGTCGTGTAAAATAATCGTTTTGGTCTGCCATGCTTATTTTTAAAATAGCAGTTTATTTCATATCTCACTTATTAGTGTGAAATAATCGTTTTGGTATTTCATGCTTATGTGTAAAATAGCAGTTTTTTTATTATGTCACACTTTAGTGTGAAATAATCGTTTTGGTCTGTCATGCTTATGTTTAAAATAGCAGTTTATTTGATACGTCACTCTTCAGTGTTAAATAATCGTTTTGGTCGGTCACGATTAATTTTGAAATAACAGTTCATTTGATATGTCACTGTTAATTGTTAAATAATCCTTTTCGGTATGTCACACTTTATTTTAAAAAGCCAGTTTATTTGATATGTCACTGTTTAGTTTGAAATAATCGTTTTGGTCTGTCACGCTTCATATTGAAATAGCAGTTTATTTGATATGTGACTGTTTTGTGTGATATAATCGTTTTGGTTTGTCACTCGTATTTTTTAAATAGCAGTTAATTTTATATGTCACTGTTTAGTGTGAAAAATCATTTTGGTCCTTCACGCTGAATTTTGCAATAGCATTTTATTTAATATGTCACTCTTTAGTGTGAAATAATCGTTTTGGTCTGTCACGCTTTATTTTGAAATGGCAGTTTATTTGATATGTCACTATCCAGTGTGAAATTATCGTTTTGGTATGTCACGCTTAATTTGGAAATAGCAGTTTATTTGATATGTAACTGTTTAGTGTTAAATAATTGTTTTGGTCTGTCACGCTTCATTTTGAAATAGCAGTATATTTGATATGTCACTCTTTAGTGTGAAATACTCGTTTTGGTCTGTCACTCTTAATTTGGAAATAGCAGTTTATTTGATATGTCACTCTTTTGTATGAAATATCGTTTTGGTCATTCACGTATCATTTTGAAATAGCAGTTCATTTGATATGTCACTCTTTAGTGAGAAAGAATCGTTTTGGTCTGTCACGCTTAATTTTGTAAAGCCAGTTTATTTGATATGTCACTGTTTAGTGTGAAATAATCGTGTTGGTCTGTCACGCTTCATTTTGAAATAGTATTTTATTTTATAGGTTGCTGTTTAGTGTGAAATAATCGTGTTGGTCTGTCACGCTTAATATTGAAATAGCAGTTTATTTGATATGTCACTGTTTAGTGTGAAAAATCATTTTGGTCTCTCACGCTGAATTTTACAATAACATTTTATTTAATATGTCACTGTTTAGTGTGAAATAATTGTTTTGGTCTGTCACGCTTAATTTTGAAATGGCAGTTTATTTGATATGTCACTCTCCAGTGTGAAATAATCGTTTTTGTCTGTCAGGCTTAATTTTGAAATTGCAGTTTATTTGATATGTAACTGTTTAGTGTGAAATAATCGTTTTGGTCTGTCACGCTTCCTTTTTAAATAGCAGTTTATTTGATATGTCACTCTTTAGTGTGAAATAATCGTTTTGGTCTGTCACGCTTCATTTTGAAATAGCAGTTTATTTGATATGTCACTCTTTAGTGAGAAATAATCATTTTGGTCTGACATACTTCTGTTTAAAATAGCAGTTTATTTAATGTGTCACTGTTTAGTGTGAAATAATCGTTTTGGTCTGCCATGCTTATGTTTAAAATAGCAGTGTATTTCATATGTCACTGTTTAGTGTGAAATAATTGTTTTGGTCTGTTACGCTTAATATTGAAATAGTAGTTTATTTGATATTCCACTTTAGTGTGAAATAATTGTTTAGGTCTGTAATGCTCAATATTGAACTAGCAGTTTATTTGATATGTCACTCTTTAGTTTGATATAAGTGTTTTGGTCTGTCATGCTTATTTTGAAAATAGCAGTTTTTTTTAATATATGACCCTGTAGTGTAAAATAATCGTTTTGGTCTGCCACGCTTATTTTTTAAATAGCAGTTTTTTTGATATGTCACAGTTTAGCGTGAAATAATCGTATTGGTCTGTCACGCTTAATTTAAAAATAGCAGTTTATTTGATATGTCACTGTTTACTGTGAAATAATTGTTTTGGTCTTTCATGCTTTATTTTGAAATAACAGTTTATTTTACATGTCACTGTTTTGCGTGAAATAATCGTTTTGGTCTGTCACGCTTAATTTTAAAATAGCAGTTTATTTGATATGTCACTGTTTAGTGTGAAATAATCGTTTTCGTCTGTCACGTTTCCTATTGAAACAGTAGTTTATTTAATATGGCACTTTTTAGTTGGAAATGAGCGCGGGTGTCAGTCACGCTTAATATAGAAATAGTATTATATTTAATATGTCACTATTTAGTTTTAAATAATAGCAATTTATTTTATATATAACCCTTTCGTGTAAAATAATCGCTTTAGTCTGTCATGCTTATGTTAAAAATAGCAGTTTAGTTCATATGTCACACTTTAGTGTGAAATGATCGTTTGTGTCTGTCACGATTATTTTTTAAATAGCAGTTCATTTCATATGTCACTTATTAGTGTGAAATAATCGTTTTGTTATGTCATGCTTATGTGTAAAATAGCAGTTTTTTTTAGTATGTCACACTTAAGTGTGAAATAATCGTTTTGGTCTATCACGCTTATTTTTTTTAAATAGCAGTTCATTTGATATGCCAATGTTTAGTGTGAAAAATCGTTTTGGTCTCTTACGCTGAATTTTGAAATAGCAGTGTATTTGATATGTCACTGTTTGGTGTGAAATAATCGTTTTGGTTTTCCATGCTTATGTTAAAAATAGCAGTTCATTTGATATGTCACTGTTATGTGCGAAATAATCGTTTAGTCTGTCACGCTTAATACTGAAATAGCAGTTTATTTGATATGTCACTGTTTAGTGTTAAATAATCGTTTTCGTATGTCACGCTTGATATAGAAATAATAGTTTATTTAATATGTCACTATTTAGTTTGAAATAATCGTTTTGGTCTCTCATGCTTATGTTTAAAATAGCAGTTTATTTTATGTATAACCCTGTAATGTTAAATAATCGTTTTGGTCTTGCATGCTTATGTTTAAAATAGCAGTTTATTTTATGTATAACCCTGTAGTGTTAAATAATCGTTTTGGTCTCTCATGCTTATGTTTAAAATAGCAGTTTATTTTATGTATAACCCTGTAGTGTTAAATAATCGTTTTGGTCTGTCATTCTTATGTTTAAAATAGCAGTTTATTTCATATGTCACTTATTAGTGTGAAATAATCGTTTCGGTATGTCATGCTTATGTGTAAAATAGCAATTGTTTTTAGTATGTCACACTTAAGTGTGAAATAATCGTTTTGGTCTGTCACGCTTATTTTCTAAATAGCAGTACATTAGATATGCCACTGTTTAGTGTGAAAAATCGTGTTGGTATCTCACGCTGAATTTTGAAATAGTAGTTTATTTAATATGCCCCTCTTTAGTGGGAAATAATCGTTTTAGTCTGTCATGCTTATGTGTAAAATAGCAATTTATTTAATATGCCACTCTTTAGTGTTAATAATCGTTTTGGTCTTTCACGCTTGATATTGAAACAGTAGTCAATTTGATATGTAACTGTTTAGTTTGAAATAATCGTTTTGGTCCGTCACGCTTGATATTGAAATAGTAGTTTATTTAATATGTCACTCTTTAGTTTGTAAATAATCGTTTTGGTCTTTCATGCTTATGTTTAAAATAGCAGTTTATTTTATGTACAACCATGTAGTGTAAAATAATCGTTTTGGTCTGCCATGCTTATGTTTAAAATAGCAGTTTATTTAATATGTCACTTTTTAGTGTGAAATAATCGTTTGGGTCTGTCACGCTTAATTTGTAAATAGCAGTGTATTTTATATGTCCATGTTTAGTGTGAAATAATCGTTTTGGTCTGTCACGCGTTTTTTTAAATAGCAGTTTATTTTATATGTCACTCTTTAGTGTGAAAAATCGTTTTAGTCTGTCATGCTTATGTGTAAAATAGCAGTTTATTTAATATGTCACTGTTTATTGTGAAATAATCGTTTTTGTCTGCCACGCTTTATATTGAAATAGTAGTTTATTTGATATCTTACTTATTAGTGTGAAATAATCGTTTCTGGTATGTCATGCTTATGTGTAAAATAGCAGCTATTTTATTATGTCACTCTTTAGCGTGAAAAATCGTTTTTGTCTGTCACGCTTAATTTTTTAAATAGCACTTTATTAGATATGTCAATTTTTAGTGTGAAATAATCGTTTTGGTCTGTCATGCTTATGTTTAAAAAAGCTATTTATTTTATATGTCACTTTTTAGTGTGAAATAATCGTTTTGGTCTGTCACGCTTAATTTTGAAATAGCATCTTTGTCGCTTCGTCAAACGTCTTCTGCTTTGTCATATTTCAGTTTTAGATTTGAACAGACAAACTGTTACGTTTTACTGACAAATCGATATCATACCGAATAAAATTCAATTCAGAAGCATTTTTTTAAGGCGAATATTTTCGTAAAATAATCGCCTTAGTTAAAGATGATACGATGTTTCATTTCGTTTTCTTTCTTACTTTTATTTTATTACATTTGAAATAAATATATATTCATGACTTGAGAGTGTCGGAATTTAATAATTTCTATGCAGTACTAAAACAAGGTATGTTTAAAACAACGCACCGTCTTACAAATAATAGACGTTGTTAAATAATATGTACTTTTTGTACTTTATTCAAACATAAAATACTCCCAGATTAATGGTCTCAAAATGTGAGAAAAGTTAACAATAAGACTGGAAAACTGTTGGATTGCGGAGGTTGGTGAAACAACGCATTGATGCATTCATTGTAAAATGATTGGAGGCAAATGCAATGGGAAATTCAATCCAATAAAGTAGATTATGATAGTACATTTCAAATTTAATCTGAAACTGAAAACATAGAACAAACGATAACAACATTCGTGCTACAAACACGAGGCTGGAGTAAGGTGAGTAGAAAGTGACTAACTTGGGTTTACTTTTGGCAGCCTCGTAAGTCTTGCTTCCCTTATTTGTTTCCTGTGATCCTCACATTCCATGAACGATGTTTCTGACAAAGGGGGGGGATTGCTGTTTTCTAGGTCGGAATCTATCGACGTAACAGTTATTGTTGGCTTGTTTTTTTACCTTGAAGTAGTATTTATTTTAGCTCCTTACATCATGTGGCTTCATTCCTTGTCTAGAGCGATTTCCATAAAAAATAAACAATGGAAAAGAGAGGAAGGACACTGCGGTAAAAAAGAAAGCGTAATCTATACACATATACGAACACACTAGCGCATGTTGTTTGCTCATCCCGGTTAATTTTAACATCGCATTTTATTCATTTATTTCTAACACCCCTAGTTAGATAAATTACTAATCAAGAAATGATCACTTAATGCTACACTTTATAAATTTGTTAATATATATTTTTTTACCTTGGTTCACTCCAAAGAAAGCATCATACCGAAAATCAGACCAGCAGGGTCTCTGCTATTATTACGGATAGTCTGTTCGCTATCGGTCTGGCGCATCGTCCTGTGCAGTTCTAAGAAGTCCACCTTCCCAGGCTGTGCACTCTCACCGTTTGAGAAAATGGTTAGTTTATTGCTAATAGCCGAGGTGCTCCTACCGGAGAATGCCACCAGGAAATTTTTGTTCGGTCAGAGTGCTCTTCCTCGAGGGCGCTTGTTTCAAATCCCACTTTCCAACCTTGCATCACATCTCCCACCGTAGGAGGAAGATAAACACAGAAAGGAATATTGCCAATGACACGTAAGAAACAACTGTGATTAGGGGACATATTTATAAGGGGCATACTAAGTGGGGACTTTGGCAGAAAAATGTTTATTCAAATGTTCATTCACATGAAGCTATTAGAGTAGAACTCTGTATACATCCACCATTCGCAGATGCATGGAGTATTTTTGCCATATCTCAGCTGGTGCAACATCCACTAGTCCCTCCCTCTTGAAAAGGGTGTAAAAATAGAACTTCTAACTGTCTACTAAACTCCAGCCTCTGCCCCATCGCCACAATGTTGCATCTCTGTGCTTGTTTTATAAGTACTTCCACGGAATATGCTCCGACGAACTTACTGCACTTGTACCTCCTCGACTTTAATATCCTGACAAACTCTACAAGCAGCAAAGTCCCACCCCTTCACTATATAGGTCACCAGATGATGGTAAACTTTCTACTAAAATAGCTTCTCTTACACTTCCCATTTGCAGATAATAAAGATGAAAGGGTTCGAATAATCCAGATCCTTATTAATGTATGTATGTAGAATATACTTCCATGGAACAGAGAGTATATGTCTGTTTTTTGTGTGAAAAGGCATGCTTAAGATATGTCGAAATAAAACTAGTTGATCAAAATAAGACATGGGCTCCACATATTGTCTAATTGACTTGTATTGTGCACCTTCAGCAGAAGACATATGATAAGATGGAATGCTTGAAACTTAGCATTTTAATGGCCTGGAGGGAACAACAGAACCAGTATGTTACTTCTATCTGGTTAACATAAAGGATATCAATACATGTAATCGCAGTAAATATTTATTTGTCTGAATAAGTCATACTTAAACTAGTTCAGAATAAAACTAAGGAACCTAGATTAGGGATGTATCATAGCATTGCTCATGTTGAAAATTGATGACATGCTTCACATTAGCGAGAAATATTGATCTAAAAAGGTCTAAAATTGCATGCACCATATGCTAAAGTCCCCACTGTAATCAATCTACAATCAATATCCATATATATATATATATATATATATATATATATATATATATATATATATATATATATATATGTATAATGCAAATATTTGTGCGTGCGTGCTTGCGTGTGTCTGTTATTTACACATCTGTGATCAATTGTTGATCTCCAAGCAAAACAACTTGCAAAGCAACATGTTTTAACCTCGTCTTAAATGAGTAACGGTTTATTTCCTATTGTACTTTATCATATAAAGGAAAATCATATTTATTTTGTTTGTACGCGTCTAAAACTCAGAAACAACCGAAGCTACACTTTCATCACTTACATATTCGGAATCAGTATGACCAAGGCATGATTATTGTGCAAAATACTGTTATATTCGTTCTGTTCGGGTCACCTTGGACATAAATAGTGCAGGGTGAGCAATACAAATCTACTTTCATCCATTGTTCCTGGTAGCTGTTTCAAAAATAACACTGAAACTGAATGAAACAGCCAGTCAGCTTTCTTTTATGTTTTGCTGTTTTTTTCTTTTCTGTCATACTGAACGAATAACCAGAGACATAGAGAGGGGAGAGAGAGGATACGAGAGAAAGGAGAGAGAGAGAGAGAGGGAGAGAGGAGAGAAAGTAGAGAGAGAGAGGCGAGGAGAGAGAGGAGAGAGATAGAGGGATAGAGAGAGAGGAGAGAGAGAGGAGAGAGAGAGTGTGTGAGATAGAAAGAAGTTTTTAAAAGATAGGTGTAACACAGTTTATTTTTGACACTGTTCTATTTTATAAACTATGCCCGAGCAACGCTTAGTGACCCTGGTAGAAATGCATAATAAAGGTTTGTGTTATTTTGTTTAGTGTCATATTAACCTTTACTGTAATTTCATACCGGGAACCAATTTTTTTCCAAATAAATGTTTCTCTTTTGTAAATCAATTGTTAGAAGAGTGATATTTGTCCTATTTAACCCTTAAATTGGCCAAATGGGGTCATTCATACCTTTACTCAAGTTTTTTAATTATATTCAACATATTTGCAAGTTTGCAAGTATACATCGTTTAAAATTTACAGTCTAGACAGCGATAGAAATCTACTAAATATTCATATTCATGAAACGTAAAACTATCTAATACAAAGTATGTATTCTATGAATCATTCTAATTAAAATAACAAAAAAAATAAAGAAAAAAGTATTCTGAATTACTTGTGAAATGAAGTTGCTTAATATTTTTACTTTTATTGAAATTTTTAGATAATATCATGGAAATTTCACGGTGGATCAAAAATAGGTGTTTATTTTATCGTTTCATCTCCTCGGGTGAGAACATGTCCTCCTTCACGGAGAAAGTGTTCGAACAAGCCAGCTTATCTTTGGTGCATTTATGAAAATTCACTTACATGGAACAGAGTCTATATCTGAATTCGTGAAATATACGAACTTAATTTATTTTGAAATAAAAAATGGGGCCCAAAATGAATGGTCAAAATTATCAGAGACCTTTCCAACCACCGATTATCATAGCTGATAGTACCTTTGCCGAGAGTTCAACGTTCAGAGTGCTCGCCTCGAAATTCTAAGGTAAATGAACTACAATAAGTACATAGGAGATGCTGTCAAGTCTGCCGCAAAGAAGGTAGGCCAGCTCTAGTGAGCTAGAAAACTTCTCACACCTGCCAGTATCCTACATATCTATAAAACCACCATTCGCCCATGGATGGAGTCTTTTGTTGCTAGTGCACCAACTAGCATTCTATTCCTTATGGATAAGGTGCAAAAAGAAATTTCTAACCTCATCGATCCCGCACTATCTGCCAAGCTGGAGCAGTGCTGCAAGTATTCATGGGATGTGCTCCGATGCATTTTCTGCACTTAAACCCCCGACTTGCATCAAAACACACCCCTTCACTGTAGAAGTCCATAGCTGCATGAGGATTATTCTGCTTTAATAGCTTTTCCTCGGACAGTCTGCGTTTGTAATTCCCTCCCTGTTCCCTGTTTTCCTAAACGTACAAACATGCAGATGTGATGTGAACAAACATCCTGCTACCCAACTCTCCACCCAGGTTGATTCATATAAACCACAGTAGTCCCTTACGCTTAATATGCCTTGTTTAGGGCGATATGGACGTTTCGTAAGAGGTACTGTTGCAAACGGAGTGAACAATAGAATCACAGTGGGGTCTGTTACTCCTATCTGCTTAGCATAAATGTAATCGTAGTAAAAATCTAGTTTTCTGAAAAGGTCACACTTGAGCTATTTCGGAATAAAACGAGTGGACCTAGATTAGGAATATATCATAGCATAGCTGTTTGAGAAATTGGTGGCCTATTTCAAATCAACGACTCAAATAGATCTAAAGAAAGTCTAATATCTCAGGTCCTAAATGCTGTGGTCTCCAATATAATCGATAATCACTCAATATCTACTTATTATATGAATCAAATATTTATGTGATCAATTGTTGATCTCTGAGCAATACAAATTGGAAGCAACATGTTTTATCCTAGTTTTTTTATGAGTAAACGTTTTATTTCCTAGTATAATCTATTATACGGAGTGTCAATTAAGTCTTTACACATTATATGACTTTATTTGTATAGGCGATAGTAATAATCTGTAAGAAGGATTAGAAAGAAGTAAATCTATATTTTTCAAGGTTTTATTGAAATGTTATTAGCAATTAAAAAAGGGTGATACGATTTCACAGTGAAACATTTGCCAACTGATTTAGAGAAATGCCTTAAATCACATTAGTTACTTTAGCTTTCAAATCGTCTAATGAACTAGGTTTGGTTGCATACACAAATGTATTCACATGTCTATATACAAGAATCTAATGGAGTCAAATCTGGCGAACACGGAGGCCATCTGTTCGAAAATTAAACATTTTTTGTACTTATGTAAAAATTGTTTGCAAATGTTGTGGCGAAGAATTATTCAATAACTTAAGACATGAAACTTTATAACATTGTTTTACGGATCATTCTATCTCAAATACAAATAAAGTTATCGTTTGTTTAAAGTGAACACGGACTTTACGGACACCCTGTATAAAGAAAAGTTTTCTTTATTTGTGTGTATGTGTGAATAAAACTCAGAAACTACCGAAGGTACAATGACGAAAGCTTATATATTCCGTATAATCTTAAGCTTATTATCGTAAAACATATTGTAATGTTCGTCTGCTTGTGTAGAGCGCAGAAAAGTATGTTTATATTCTTACTGGTGTGTGTGTTTAAAAACAACAGAGAGACTAGAGAAATAGTCAGTCATCTTTTCCTGTCTTTCTTTTTTCTTCTATTATATAGAACCAGTTGCTAGGGTGAGAGAAATAGAGAGAGAGAGAGAGAGAGAGAGAGAAAGAGAGAAGGAGAGAGAGAGAATGAGAGCGACTGAGAGAGAGAGACAGAGAGAGAGAGAGAGATAAAGAGAGAGAACAGCAATAAAAAAAGAAGCAGAGATACATAGTCGGGTAGGAGTTTATTGGAAATGTAATGTGAGTTAGAATGTGTGGGCAGAGAGAATATTTTAAAGAAAGAAAGATGTTTTGGCACTGTTCTATTTCGTTAACTATGCCCCAAGGGAACGCTAGATAGCTCTGTTAATATTATATATATAAAGTAAAGTGAGACGTCCTCTTATTTTAAAGACAAGCATAGCTTTCTTTCCAAAATCTGCATATACAAATCTGCCCCGGCATGGATTTAGGCCAATTATCAATGTGTGTTTGCAGAAACTATGCGTTTGTTTCGTTCATTTTCATCGATGTATATGTTCAGTCATGCTCGATATTTTCCCTTAAGATAATCTTCTATACAGGACTCAGAGAAATATTTCCGCTCACGCTCAAATCTGCTACCACTGCCCCTACTCACTGGGAAAATTTCTTTATAGACCACATGTACCGCCGTTATTTCATATTTATATATTGCTATAATATGTTTTAAATTAAACATGGTTACTCACTTGACACACCATTTCTTTTTATCTCAGACGCCTTCTGCTTAAATAATTTATTTTAGATTCACGATTATTGACATAACAGATTAGCAGAATTATATTTAACGGATATTAATAGGCCATAGGAATTAATAAATCAATTATGTTTTCATAGTCGCTTATATTACTTCAGCATAAACATTCATACTATTTTATCTTTATTGTATATCTATTTACTTTTAATGCATTATTGTTAGAATTTTCAAAACATATAAATTCTCTAAAAGTAATTGATTCCCAGATAACACCGGTTATATGAAGCTATTTATTTAATATTTCCCCCACAATTTTTCAAGGAGATAAAGTAGCAAGGTGAGACGTATTACTTTCATTCATTAAATCTATTTACCGTTTTCATTATCGACGTTCTAGAATATTAGATTAACAGATTAAGCCTTATTGAACAATTTCTATATTTGGTTATTCTAATCCAATTTGATATTCCCAACATGCGCACACCGTAGACACCACTTATTTTCCGAATATTTTTCTTTTACTATTATATAATGTATTCCTGCCTTATCGCGTGCCTATTATCCTTAAAGACATAATGAATGTCTTCTCTAGGATTGATTAATATATGTCTATGTGATATAATGATTATGTTCTTCGACAAACGATTGATTTTACAAAACCAAACATTGCACATGATTCGTTTTAAAACATGCATGGATACCGTTTTCACATACAGTAATTGATGTTGAAAGCGTGCGTAGTCTCTCGCCCCGATGCAATAGACAGTATCAGATCTCTGGTTGTTATGGTTACACTGAATGTTGCCGCTAAACGTATTAAAATTCCATCACTTAAACCCTTCTACACTACGCTCATAAACATTCAGATGTGAAAAATAATGACTGCTATTTCCGTGTCACAATATTTACACTAGACGATCACCCGTGCTGTAGGCATTTCAATTAATTAATTCCTGAAATAAAAATCCTATTTCGAAAAAATAACTTCTTTACAAAAAATATGTTACTTATTTAATTAAATCCACTAGATGCATTTAGGTTTATTTATAAAAAATATTTACACACATTTTTTTTACTTATTATATTAAATGAACAAGATTGGTTATCGAATTTTAGAACATTTTTACATGATTTCTTTCGTGATATTGAAATCCTATTTTGAAACAATTATTTATTTACATATAATAATTTACTGATGACATTAGACCCACTATAAGGCATTTTGGTACATTAAATCCACTATAATGCATTTCGGTTTCTTATCAAATTGTTGAACTATTCAACTCTGTAAAATTGAAATACTATTTTTCGAAAATATTTCATTTGTAAAAAATGTAATTTACTATTGAATGCAGTTTCGTTTCTTAGAAAAGAAGTAAGAAATTTTAATGAATTACTTCCTTAAAAGAATACTCCGATTTATACCAAGTAATTCGTTTGCCAAATGTCATGTAGTTCTTAATTTAAAACATTAGAATGCATTTCGATTTCTTAGAAAACAGGTCAGGAATTTTACTGAAAATTTTACTGAAATATTATTATTTTAGGTGATATTTTTCACATAATATTTTAACAACATCAAGTTATCTCCCGGGCTACGCCGAGTAAGGCAGATAGTCTATGAGAAAATGTAGGCTTATTTTGTTTCGTGTCATCCAAACATTTATGATAATTAAATACTGATGACATCTTTCTGAATTAAATGTTTTTCTTTTCTTATACGAATGTGTTATCGCATATGATGGATAAATGGTAATGCTATTGTTAGTTAGCGATGAACAACACCTGTGAGAGGATTGAAACTATTGGTTATTTAAGTGGGCGGATCGACAAATATTTTTAACATTAGACTTGAAAACGATCATGTTGTACTCAGATGGGAAGCAGTCCCGCAGTATCGTATTCGACATACGAGATTTTTTTTTCTACTCTGTCGTTATTTTCATGGTTAGTGCTTATAGTAAGATAAGTGCTAGTACATCTAAAAAAATTGAAATAACAGCAAAACCACCAATTGCTTCGAAGGAGGAACACCAATGGACATTTAGTTGAAGAGAAGAAATGCAGAGAGTAAGTATTAAAAAGCGACAATGAGGTACCAAAGGTCACAGCAGAGAATTGGCACCAGTTTGTGGTAAACTGCTGAGAGATAATGCCGTTGCGATATGGCTGCGACCACACATACAGGAACTTGAAGAGAAGAGAAAGTTAGTATAAAGTCAATGATGAAACTAGTGATGTGCTACAGGACACCTTAATGGAAGTTAAGAGAGAGAGAGATAACCCCATGTCCAGGAGTTGGCACTTCGCTCAATAAAAAAACAGGAATGATGTTATGTAACCCTTATTCTCGAGTGGCCTTTGGCCCTTGATAAGCAGGAACTCACTAGGAAAAAATATATATAAGTGAATATTAATAGATCAATGGTAGCAGTACACGCGTATTAGTATTCAAATTAGAAAAATGAGGCTCGACAGATGTGTGACCAAAAGATATAGGTTATTTAGCTGATAGATAGGTCTATCACTGGCAGTCATATTAAAAATGGAATATAACAATAAGAGGTGCACGGTAAAAATATCATTTGTATATTAATAGTAAATAAGTAAATTCGTGTGGAACAACTTCGTTGACCGGCTTGTTCCTGGTGTTGCATTCTTGCAGGAGGGATCACGTAATGGTTGCCAATATCCCTAAGTAAAAGTGATTTTATGAAACCGACTGGAATCGAACTTGGCACACCCAGTCTGTGTGGTTATCCACTTGAACACCACTAATATTAATAATATCGCGTTCCCACCTGTTTGTCTCTGTATGCGTCTGTGTTTCTCGCAACTACGTGACTTACACAACAACATGGCTTTATTTAGTATTAATCGATTATTTATTGAAATCTTAAATAAAATAGTGGTGAAGTAGTAAAATGTAATTCCTAAAAATAACATTTAAACGTAACTTAATTAAGAAATCAATAATGTAATTACCAAATCAACCAGAATGCATTTCAGTTTATTTCTAAGCAAGGCAGCTAATTTAATATGTTGTTGATAGTTGAAAAGAAAAAAAAATGAATTACTTTTGTGAAGGATTTAAACATTTTTTTTGCTTTAAAATCCTAAGCAACCTCTCAAATATTAAACGATTAAAAGTTTGGGATGCTATCTATACCCAAAATCTATTTATATAAAGTTAGGTGTGTGTGTATGTTTATATTTTTGTATGTTCAAGATTCATTCCTACAATAATTAACCGATCATTATGAATTTGTGAACTCAGCTGCGAGGCGTAAGCGGTAGACTACATTTAGTTTAAATCAAAATTGGAATAAGGATTCTTTACATAAGGGTTAGTATCATTATTTCTTGATTTTAATCTTCGTAAGTGTAGTAACAAAGATAATTGATGCCTGTCTCCCCCTTGGAGTAATAATGGAATGTTCTACATTCGTGTATATTAAGAGTGAATGTTAAAACACTATTTGTCTAGCTAAGCAACAAAGCTCTGTGTGATTTTTTCTCTGCCAGTAAGTCCGTGATTATTGTTATTATTGTTATTTATTGTTACTACCGTTATTTGTTAAATTTGTTGCTTGCTTTTTGTTACTCCTTATATTTTTATTCATTTGGAGTTTGTTAATTTTTTTTCTACCGTTCTCCGGCCATGGCTACTGCCAGCTGTGCGCCTTCGGAGACCTCTGAAGTGGTTGAGAAGCCATCTCAGCCTACGGATAAAACGGATTGGATTAAGGCACCCGCCCTTAAAATTGACGTTGACGATTTTATCGCCAAAGCAAAAGACTGCACGGATTTCGTGACTGAAACTGGAGTAATCATACAGTTACCAAGGTTGGAGGAATTCCAGAAAAAAACGATATTAATGTTCGTAGTGGACAGAAAGTCCAAAAAACTGATTAGGTCCTCGAAAGAAACTGTCGCAAAATTAATTGCAACGACCGGAGTACGTGCTGAACGTATCGTGAAATGTAAAGGCTATAACACCTGGAATAGTCTCTTTAAGACAGAGGAAGTCTGCATCGAACTCTCGAAGAAAGAAATAATAACGAAAGACTACATTCTGCGAATGGAATACATGGGTCGAAGGAGAACGACCATCTCAGTTTTTGAAGTTCCGGCTGTGGTTCCTGGGGAATACTTAGGCGCCTTTTTACTTAAGTTCGGAGAAATAACGGCTATTACGGTCGACAAGTTCAACGGAACATGGTCTTTTGACGTGTGGCTTAACGAGTCGGCTTTTAAAAAAGTTCCGTACTACATAGAAGCAAATGGAGAAAAATTACCTGTGGTGGTGGCTGGAAGACGTCCAGCTTGTTGGATATGCAATGAGGTTGGGCATTTAACTTTCACTTGCCCAACAAGGATCAAACCGGCCCAGCCTAACCCCAAGAATAGAGTGCTAGAACACTTGACCCCGAAAGTTGCAGCAGATAAAAAGACTCCCTCCTCAAAACCAACAGCTGAAACTGTAACCCCGGAGGAATTCGAGGACTTATGCAACACAGAAAATGAATCTCCCCAAAAAAAAGTCGTATGGAACATTGTGACTGGAAAGAAATCACCGAAGTCATACGCTCAAGTGATGACCGAAGAGGAACAACTAGAGATAGAAACCAGTAACGATCCAGGTGGAGAAAAGTACAAAGAATTATTAAATCTTAAAAAGTCTCTCGACGAGGAGCGCAAATCTGAAGAAAAAAAGGAAAAAAAAAACGAAGGAAAAAAAATGGTTTCCGAAACCACAAGTAATGCGGAAAAAAAACAAACTCCCCCGGCCAAAGAACGTCGCTCTCCAGCCAAAGGTGCACCCCCACCATTAAAGTCATCCCCACCAGTAAGGGAATCTAATTTGACCCCCTTATCAAAAGATAAGACCGTTACCCCAATTCCATCTCCTTTCTGTTCCCCGTGCAACACTCCTAAAAGTACACCGCCCCCCTCTCCAATGAAGACCGATATGCCGCCTCCTGCCTCACCCACCGCCCCCTCCACATCCCAGAAACGCCATCGAAGTCCCTCGCTAGAGGCTCGGAAAAAGAAGACCCCTTTCTACACAGGCAAGGATGTCTGTAAAATTACTCCCGAAACTGAAAATCTTATGATAAACCATCATAAGAAGAACTACCGAAACCTAGCTACACTAAAGATGGTACACAAAAAAGACATTACCAACCCGGAAAATTTCTTGGATGCACAAAGACTTTTATCTGTGGTTAGATCAAGAGACAAAGCTAAAGGGGTTTGGAATATGATGGAGGAAGCGAATAACGCCTTTAATATATCGCCTCCTCTCGCTTTCTTTAACGATGAAGAAGTAGTATTACTGCAAAAATCTTGTGTTGGGAGGGTCCCTATTCGTATCCATCCTACACTCTACAGGGCATTAAAACTAACTTTCCCCTTAGACATTGGCGGTGTGGCCCCGGACGGTCTCGTCTCAAATGAATTGGGACAAGGTTCTCTGGGTTCATCTGTCGGTGTCTTAAATGCATCAATGTTCGTTTCGGGTTCCCAACTCTAAGAGCACTAGAATGGCACTCAGATTAGCAAGCCTAAATGGCCGAGGGTTGAGGGACACCGCTCGTAAACTTCGAGTAGTACGTGACCTTCAGCGACTCGGCGTGGATGTATGTTGTTTGCAGGAGACCCACTTTATTCCCAGTGATTATCAGGGTGCGCTGACTAGAGACTTTCAGCTCTATTCAGCGTACTTCGATACTCACTCAAGAGGGGTTTCCTGGCTAGTTAAGCGCACACTGAATGCGACGTGTGACCCAATCTATGCAGATCCTGAGGGAAGGCTGTGCGTTCTTGATGTTACCGTAAAGGATGTGGCTTTTCGGCTTATTGGGGTTTATGCGCCCAACGCCAGTTCTGAGCGGGTTCCTTTTTTTCGGCGGATCGAGCCCTTTATGGATACGTCGCGTCGGATAATTCTAGCGGGAGACTGGAACGCGGTCTTGGATCCCGATTTAGATCGCTTGGGAAAACGTAGGGGAACTAACAGCAACGGGGATGCTAAGGCATTTCGGGACTTTATCGATAAGTTCGATCTTGTCGATAAATTCCGAAATGAGAAACCCCGTGAAGTAGTATGGACTTGGACTGCTAGTCGCGGCTCCGATTTAGGGCAACTTTCGAGTTACCTTGATCGGTTCTTAATTAGGAGAGTCGATTTAGGGCTTTTAGATTGTCCAAGTTTTCATAATATAGTTTACTCGGATCATAGGCTTGTCCGGGTGCGGGTAAACTTAGATAGTCCTAAGCCTAGATTGGCTGGTTACTGGAAGTTCAACACATCGTTGTTCGATTTGAAGGACTTCCGGGAACAGCTTTTACTAACATTACAGAGGGAATTGACGGGTGCTATCATTGGGAATAAGTGGTGGGGCCACCTTAAGAACGTTATTAGGTCCTTCGTTGCCGATTATAGTCGTCGACTCAACCTTAGATCTAGGGCAACGAAAGTGGCACTAGAAACTAGTTTAAGTCGGGCGGCGGAGGCGGGGGATAGCGTTACCTTTACTGTAGCTAAAACGGAACTGAACTCCTTGGATAACAAGGCAGATCAGGGATTGATAGTTAGGTCTAGGTTAAAAAGAGTGCCGCACGAGGCGACAAACATGGCCGCGTCACTGCGTGCGGAGGAACGTCGACGGTCTACTGATCGACACATCGCCAGTGTCACATTATCGGATGGGCGTCTCGTGACTACAAACGACGGGATTTTGGAGGGTTTTCGCTCTTATTTTCAGGATCTTTTTACCAAGGAGCCCGGTCTGACAATGGCTCAGTTCGACGCCTATTTAGCTGACTTTTCTCGTCTCGAGGCGACCGAAGCAGCTAGGTGCGAAGGGTGTATAAATGAGGATGAAGTCCTGGAGGCCCTAAGGCAGGTTGGCCTTGATAAGTCTCCGGGTATCGATGGACTGCCTTACGAACTGTATTTGAGGTTGTCGCCCATTTTTGTCCCCCTGCTGGCTGTGTTGTTTAACTCCTGGTTTAGGAACGGGTATATCCCCCAGTACTTTACCAGGGGTATCATCAAATTGCTCCGCAAGGACAAGAGTGGTGGGGATGGTATAGGTAATTTCCGGCCCTTAACAATGTTAAATACAGAGTTAAAGATTTTGGCCAAGATCTTGGCTAATCGTCTGCAGGTTGTCTTGTTTCGTCTAATAAGTCCCGAACAGACTTGTTCTGTTAAGGGCCGGACTATTCAAGATAATTTGCACATGATACGCTTGATCATAGAGAAAGTCGACACTGAGGCCGCGCTGATCAATTTAGATCAGTCCAAAGCATTCGATAGGGTCGATCATCGTTACTTGGAGGCTGTCTTGTCTTCGGCTGGATTTGGTCCCCATTTCCGCTCCTGGATTCGCCTCTTTTATGCTAACCCCGGTGCGTTGGTTGAAGTGAATGGAATAAGGTCAAAGCCTTTCGATTTGTCCAGATCTATTCGTCAGGGATGTCCGCTTTCACCGATGCTTTATGTGCTTGCGTTGGAGCCTTTCCTTCGCAGGCTTAGGGTGAATCCGGTCCTTCGTGGGATTACTTTGTCTGGTGCTTGCCCCATGATTAAGTACTCCGCCTATGCCGACGACGTCACTGTGCTTGTAACGAGCAGTGCTGAGATTAGGGTCGTCGACATGGAAATAAGACGGTATGAACAAGTGACAGGGGCCAAAATCAACTGCGATAAGTCTGTTGGCTTACGCATTGGTGCCTGGAGGGGTGTTCCCCTTCAGGGGCCCTTTGGCTGGACGGATGGGCCTTGCAAGATACTCGGCGTCTGGTTTGGTCCTGATCTCCAGTTGGAGAAAAATTGGTCGGAAGTGTTGAAAGCGGTTAAGGCTGCAGCCCGTCTGTGGTCTTTGAGAAATCTTACTTTAAAAGGAAGAGCGGAGGTGTGTAATTCTCACATTTATCCTCTCATCCTCTACCGTCTTTCTGTGCTCCCTCTGCCGGCGATCACACTAGTTGAACTAGTGAAGGCTCTTTTCGCGTTTTTGTGGCGCGGAAAGCAGCCCATGGTTCGCCGGGAGATCTGCTACTTGCATCCGTCTGAAGGCGGTCTAGGTATGCCAAGCGTTGAGATTCGTCAATATACGCTTCGCTTACACTACCTAGACCGAATGTGTACACCTTGTGAGGGAAACGGTGAATTCTGGAAGGAAGACACCAAGAAAGCCTTTCCGGCTTTGAAAAGTGTGCACTTGCATGGGGGTGAGGCTTTTCGTTTACCTCGACGCGAGTGCTCCTTTTATCGCGAGTGTCGACAGTCCTTGAAGTACCTTCTAAGGGTGTCAGAAAGCCTCTCTGACACCCGAGTGTTGTCTCGTAAAGCACTATATCGGGTTATGGTGAGGGGATCTGTTCGTGACGATATTACTGAGGAGCTCGGTCTTACGAAGGGAGAACTTCGCTTGATCTGGCCTTGGGCGCCTGGGTTGAAATGCTTCGATAATTACGAGGCATCACTCACCTGGCTGATAATACGAAATGCACTCTGGGTCGGCAAAAAGCTTTACGCAGCGGGATTAGTAGAGACACCAAGTTGTGTTCGATGCGGCGACTGGGAGGAAACGACCAGTCATGTTTTCTTTCATTGCCCCATCGTTCGCCCGCTGTGTGAGTTAGTTGAAGGCTACACGGTTCGCATGTTGAACGGACAGTTCTTCGTTTTGGAGTCTTTTTCGACATGCTGCAATTGGGCACCAATCATGAAGTGGGAGGAGCATTATGTGTTTCTTTGCTTACTAGCAGTCATGAGAGGAGTGATTTGGTCGACACGACAGAAGGAAGTCTACGGGGAAGAGACCTTCACTGCTCCCCAGCTTGTCCTCATTTTCCAGTCTCGCTTGAAAATGCGTGTCAGGCTGGAGAAGGTGAAACTCCCTTCGGCAGATTTCAACAAAAGGTGGGTGAAAGTTGCGCGTTTGTGTCGTTTGAATGGAGCTAATTTTGAGTGGTACTTGGACGTGCCTTAGGCAGAATATTGGGTGGCCGAACCGAACACTGACCCTTTTATTTGACCCGGTTAGGCAAGATTAGGTTATGTTTTGTTTTTCTTCCCCTTTTTTAGCTTAGCTAGCGGTATGTAAGTTGTCATAGGCCCCCCTTTTTTTTCGTCCTCTCCCCCCCCCTTTTTTTTTTTTTTTTTTTTTTTTTTTTTTTTTTTTTTACCCCGACTTTTATTTTCTAATTCCCATTCCCGACCCCTATTAGGTGACTGATCTGTTGTTTTGTCAGAGATGCAGGTCTCCTTTCGTAATTTTCGAAGGAGGTGTGAGAATAAAACTTTCGTGACCTGCATCGCCTTTTTTCGACTGGCAAAACTACTTATCGGCCACATTTCTTTAGTGGGAGGTTCTTATACTAACACTTAATTTTATTTATTTTTTCATTGTATATATATATATCATTCTTGTTCCCCCACTCCCAATTCCATGTATATATTGTCATTTTTGGGTTTTAAGTAGGTATATCATGGAGTAAATTTGTTTTGGTGATTGTGACTAGTTAAGTTAAAAATGTTAGTTAGGTCAACATTTTCCCCACCCCCTTGTAGGCCTTGTGCCAAATTTTGTATTTTTTTACAAATAAATATAGTCTAGCTAAGCAACAAAGCTCTGTGTGATTTTTTCTCTGCCAGTAAGTCCGTGATTATTGTTATTATTGTTATTTATTGTTACTACCGTTATTTGTTAAATTTGTTGCTTGCTTTTTGTTACTCCTTATATTTTTATTCATTTGGAGTTTGTTAATTTTTTTTCTACCGTTCTCCGGCCATGGCTACTGCCAGCTGTGCGCCTTCGGAGACCTCTGAAGTGGTTGAGAAGCCATCTCAGCCTACGGATAAAACGGATTGGATTAAGGCACCCGCCCTTAAAATTGACGTTGACGATTTTATCGCCAAAGCAAAAGACTGCACGGATTTCGTGACTGAAACTGGAGTAATCATACAGTTACCAAGGTTGGAGGAATTCCAGAAAAAAACGATATTAATGTTCGTAGTGGACAGAAAGTCCAAAAAACTGATTAGGTCCTCGAAAGAAACTGTCGCAAAATTAATTGCAACGACCGGAGTACGTGCTGAACGTATCGTGAAATGTAAAGGCTATAACACCTGGAATAGTCTCTTTAAGACAGAGGAAGTCTGCATCGAACTCTCGAAGAAAGAAATAATAACGAAAGACTACATTCTGCGAATGGAATACATGGGTCGAAGGAGAACGACCATCTCAGTTTTTGAAGTTCCGGCTGTGGTTCCTGGGGAATACTTAGGCGCCTTTTTACTTAAGTTCGGAGAAATAACGGCTATTACGGTCGACAAGTTCAACGGAACATGGTCTTTTGACGTGTGGCTTAACGAGTCGGCTTTTAAAAAAGTTCCGTACTACATAGAAGCAAATGGAGAAAAATTACCTGTGGTGGTGGCTGGAAGACGTCCAGCTTGTTGGATATGCAATGAGGTTGGGCATTTAACTTTCACTTGCCCAACAAGGATCAAACCGGCCCAGCCTAACCCCAAGAATAGAGTGCTAGAACACTTGACCCCGAAAGTTGCAGCAGATAAAAAGACTCCCTCCTCAAAACCAACAGCTGAAACTGTAACCCCGGAGGAATTCGAGGACTTATGCAACACAGAAAATGAATCTCCCCAAAAAAAAGTCGTATGGAACATTGTGACTGGAAAGAAATCACCGAAGTCATACGCTCAAGTGATGACCGAAGAGGAACAACTAGAGATAGAAACCAGTAACGATCCAGGTGGAGAAAAGTACAAAGAATTATTAAATCTTAAAAAGTCTCTCGACGAGGAGCGCAAATCTGAAGAAAAAAAGGAAAAAAAAAACGAAGGAAAAAAAATGGTTTCCGAAACCACAAGTAATGCGGAAAAAAAACAAACTCCCCCGGCCAAAGAACGTCGCTCTCCAGCCAAAGGTGCACCCCCACCATTAAAGTCATCCCCACCAGTAAGGGAATCTAATTTGACCCCCTTATCAAAAGATAAGACCGTTACCCCAATTCCATCTCCTTTCTGTTCCCCGTGCAACACTCCTAAAAGTACACCGCCCCCCTCTCCAATGAAGACCGATATGCCGCCTCCTGCCTCACCCACCGCCCCCTCCACATCCCAGAAACGCCATCGAAGTCCCTCGCTAGAGGCTCGGAAAAAGAAGACCCCTTTCTACACAGGCAAGGATGTCTGTAAAATTACTCCCGAAACTGAAAATCTTATGATAAACCATCATAAGAAGAACTACCGAAACCTAGCTACACTAAAGATGGTACACAAAAAAGACATTACCAACCCGGAAAATTTCTTGGATGCACAAAGACTTTTATCTGTGGTTAGATCAAGAGACAAAGCTAAAGGGGTTTGGAATATGATGGAGGAAGCGAATAACGCCTTTAATATATCGCCTCCTCTCGCTTTCTTTAACGATGAAGAAGTAGTATTACTGCAAAAATCTTGTGTTGGGAGGGTCCCTATTCGTATCCATCCTACACTCTACAGGGCATTAAAACTAACTTTCCCCTTAGACATTGGCGGTGTGGCCCCGGACGGTCTCGTCTCAAATGAATTGGGACAAGGTTCTCTGGGTTCATCTGTCGGTGTCTTAAATGCATCAATGTTCGTTTCGGGTTCCCAACTCTAAGAGCACTAGAATGGCACTCAGATTAGCAAGCCTAAATGGCCGAGGGTTGAGGGACACCGCTCGTAAACTTCGAGTAGTACGTGACCTTCAGCGACTCGGCGTGGATGTATGTTGTTTGCAGGAGACCCACTTTATTCCCAGTGATTATCAGGGTGCGCTGACTAGAGACTTTCAGCTCTATTCAGCGTACTTCGATACTCACTCAAGAGGGGTTTCCTGGCTAGTTAAGCGCACACTGAATGCGACGTGTGACCCAATCTATGCAGATCCTGAGGGAAGGCTGTGCGTTCTTGATGTTACCGTAAAGGATGTGGCTTTTCGGCTTATTGGGGTTTATGCGCCCAACGCCAGTTCTGAGCGGGTTCCTTTTTTTCGGCGGATCGAGCCCTTTATGGATACGTCGCGTCGGATAATTCTAGCGGGAGACTGGAACGCGGTCTTGGATCCCGATTTAGATCGCTTGGGAAAACGTAGGGGAACTAACAGCAACGGGGATGCTAAGGCATTTCGGGACTTTATCGATAAGTTCGATCTTGTCGATAAATTCCGAAATGAGAAACCCCGTGAAGTAGTATGGACTTGGACTGCTAGTCGCGGCTCCGATTTAGGGCAACTTTCGAGTTACCTTGATCGGTTCTTAATTAGGAGAGTCGATTTAGGGCTTTTAGATTGTCCAAGTTTTCATAATATAGTTTACTCGGATCATAGGCTTGTCCGGGTGCGGGTAAACTTAGATAGTCCTAAGCCTAGATTGGCTGGTTACTGGAAGTTCAACACATCGTTGTTCGATTTGAAGGACTTCCGGGAACAGCTTTTACTAACATTACAGAGGGAATTGACGGGTGCTATCATTGGGAATAAGTGGTGGGGCCACCTTAAGAACGTTATTAGGTCCTTCGTTGCCGATTATAGTCGTCGACTCAACCTTAGATCTAGGGCAACGAAAGTGGCACTAGAAACTAGTTTAAGTCGGGCGGCGGAGGCGGGGGATAGCGTTACCTTTACTGTAGCTAAAACGGAACTGAACTCCTTGGATAACAAGGCAGATCAGGGATTGATAGTTAGGTCTAGGTTAAAAAGAGTGCCGCACGAGGCGACAAACATGGCCGCGTCACTGCGTGCGGAGGAACGTCGACGGTCTACTGATCGACACATCGCCAGTGTCACATTATCGGATGGGCGTCTCGTGACTACAAACGACGGGATTTTGGAGGGTTTTCGCTCTTATTTTCAGGATCTTTTTACCAAGGAGCCCGGTCTGACAATGGCTCAGTTCGACGCCTATTTAGCTGACTTTTCTCGTCTCGAGGCGACCGAAGCAGCTAGGTGCGAAGGGTGTATAAATGAGGATGAAGTCCTGGAGGCCCTAAGGCAGGTTGGCCTTGATAAGTCTCCGGGTATCGATGGACTGCCTTACGAACTGTATTTGAGGTTGTCGCCCATTTTTGTCCCCCTGCTGGCTGTGTTGTTTAACTCCTGGTTTAGGAACGGGTATATCCCCCAGTACTTTACCAGGGGTATCATCAAATTGCTCCGCAAGGACAAGAGTGGTGGGGATGGTATAGGTAATTTCCGGCCCTTAACAATGTTAAATACAGAGTTAAAGATTTTGGCCAAGATCTTGGCTAATCGTCTGCAGGTTGTCTTGTTTCGTCTAATAAGTCCCGAACAGACTTGTTCTGTTAAGGGCCGGACTATTCAAGATAATTTGCACATGATACGCTTGATCATAGAGAAAGTCGACACTGAGGCCGCGCTGATCAATTTAGATCAGTCCAAAGCATTCGATAGGGTCGATCATCGTTACTTGGAGGCTGTCTTGTCTTCGGCTGGATTTGGTCCCCATTTCCGCTCCTGGATTCGCCTCTTTTATGCTAACCCCGGTGCGTTGGTTGAAGTGAATGGAATAAGGTCAAAGCCTTTCGATTTGTCCAGATCTATTCGTCAGGGATGTCCGCTTTCACCGATGCTTTATGTGCTTGCGTTGGAGCCTTTCCTTCGCAGGCTTAGGGTGAATCCGGTCCTTCGTGGGATTACTTTGTCTGGTGCTTGCCCCATGATTAAGTACTCCGCCTATGCCGACGACGTCACTGTGCTTGTAACGAGCAGTGCTGAGATTAGGGTCGTCGACATGGAAATAAGACGGTATGAACAAGTGACAGGGGCCAAAATCAACTGCGATAAGTCTGTTGGCTTACGCATTGGTGCCTGGAGGGGTGTTCCCCTTCAGGGGCCCTTTGGCTGGACGGATGGGCCTTGCAAGATACTCGGCGTCTGGTTTGGTCCTGATCTCCAGTTGGAGAAAAATTGGTCGGAAGTGTTGAAAGCGGTTAAGGCTGCAGCCCGTCTGTGGTCTTTGAGAAATCTTACTTTAAAAGGAAGAGCGGAGGTGTGTAATTCTCACATTTATCCTCTCATCCTCTACCGTCTTTCTGTGCTCCCTCTGCCGGCGATCACACTAGTTGAACTAGTGAAGGCTCTTTTCGCGTTTTTGTGGCGCGGAAAGCAGCCCATGGTTCGCCGGGAGATCTGCTACTTGCATCCGTCTGAAGGCGGTCTAGGTATGCCAAGCGTTGAGATTCGTCAATATACGCTTCGCTTACACTACCTAGACCGAATGTGTACACCTTGTGAGGGAAACGGTGAATTCTGGAAGGAAGACACCAAGAAAGCCTTTCCGGCTTTGAAAAGTGTGCACTTGCATGGGGGTGAGGCTTTTCGTTTACCTCGACGCGAGTGCTCCTTTTATCGCGAGTGTCGACAGTCCTTGAAGTACCTTCTAAGGGTGTCAGAAAGCCTCTCTGACACCCGAGTGTTGTCTCGTAAAGCACTATATCGGGTTATGGTGAGGGGATCTGTTCGTGACGATATTACTGAGGAGCTCGGTCTTACGAAGGGAGAACTTCGCTTGATCTGGCCTTGGGCGCCTGGGTTGAAATGCTTCGATAATTACGAGGCATCACTCACCTGGCTGATAATACGAAATGCACTCTGGGTCGGCAAAAAGCTTTACGCAGCGGGATTAGTAGAGACACCAAGTTGTGTTCGATGCGGCGACTGGGAGGAAACGACCAGTCATGTTTTCTTTCATTGCCCCATCGTTCGCCCGCTGTGTGAGTTAGTTGAAGGCTACACGGTTCGCATGTTGAACGGACAGTTCTTCGTTTTGGAGTCTTTTTCGACATGCTGCAATTGGGCACCAATCATGAAGTGGGAGGAGCATTATGTGTTTCTTTGCTTACTAGCAGTCATGAGAGGAGTGATTTGGTCGACACGACAGAAGGAAGTCTACGGGGAAGAGACCTTCACTGCTCCCCAGCTTGTCCTCATTTTCCAGTCTCGCTTGAAAATGCGTGTCAGGCTGGAGAAGGTGAAACTCCCTTCGGCAGATTTCAACAAAAGGTGGGTGAAAGTTGCGCGTTTGTGTCGTTCGAATGGAGCTAATTTTGAGTGGTACTTGGACGTGCCTTAGGCAGAATATTGGGTGGCCGAACCGAACACTGACCCTTTTATTTGACCCGGTTAGGCAAGATTAGGTTATGTTTTGTTTTTCTTCCCCTTTTTTAGCTTAGCTAGCGGTATGTAAGTTGTCATAGGCCCCCCTTTTTTTTCGTCCTTTCCCCCCCCCTTTTTTTTTTTTTTTTTTTTTTTTTTTTTTTTTTACCCCGACTTTTATTTTCTAATTCCCATTCCCGACCCCTATTAGGTGACTGATCTGTTGTTTTGTCAGAGATGCAGGTCTCCTTTCGTAATTTTCGAAGGAGGTGTGAGAATAAAACTTTCGTGACCTGCATCGCCTTTTTTCGACTGGCAAAACTACTTATCGGCCACATTTCTTTAGTGGGAGGTTCTTATACTAACACTGCATTTTATTTATTTTTTCATTGTATATATATATATCATTCTTGTTCCCCCACTCCCAATTCCATGTATATATTGTCATTTTGGGGTTTTAAGTAGGTATATCATGGAGTAAATTTGTTTTGGTGATTGTGACTAGTTAAGTTAAAAATGTTAGTTAGGTCAACATTTTCCCCACCCCCTTGTAGGCCTTGTGCCAAATTTTGTATTCTTTACAAATAAATATAGTCTAGCTAAGCAACAAAGCTCTGTGTGATTTTTTCTCTGCCAGTAAGTCCGTGATTATTGTTATTATTGTTATTTATTGTTACTACCGTTATTTGTTAAATTTGTTGCTTGCTTTTTTTTACTCCTTATATTTTTATTTATTTGGAGTTTGTTAATTTTTTTCTACCGTTCTCCGGCCATGGCTACTGCCAGCTGTGCGCCTTCGGAGACCTCTGAAGTGGTTGAGAAGCCATCTCAGCCTACCGATAAAACCGACTGGATTAAGGCACCCGCCCTTAAAATAGACGTTGACGATTTTGTCGCCAAAGCAAAAGACTGCACGGATTTCGTGACTGAAACTGGAGTAATCATACAGTTACCAAGGTTGGAGGAATTCCAGAAAAAAACGATATTAATGTTCGTAGTGGACAGAAAGTCCAAAAAACTGATTAGGTCCTCGAAAGAAACTGTCGCAAAATTAATTGCAACGACCGGAGTACGTGCTGAACGTATCGTGAAATGTAAAGGTTATAACACCTGGAATAGTCTCTTTAAGACCGAGGAAGTCTGCATCGAACTCTCGAAGAAAGAAATAATTACTAAAGACTACATTCTGCGAATGGAATACATGGGTCGAAGGAGAACGACCATCTCAGTTTTTGAAGTTCCGGCTGTGGTTCCTGGCGAATACTTAGGCGCCTTTTTACTTAAGTTCGGAGAAATAACGGCTATTACGGTCGACAAGTTCAACGGAACATGGTCTTTTGACGTGTGGCTTAACGAGTCGGCTTTTAAAAAAGTTCCGTACTACATAGAAGCAAATGGAGAAAAATTACCTGTGGTGGTGGCTGGAAGACGTCCAGCTTGTTGGATTTGCAATGAGGTTGGGCATTTAACTTTCACTTGCCCAACAAGGATCAAACCGGCCCAGCCTAACCCCAAGAACAGAGTGCTAGAACACTTGACACCTAAAGTTGCAGCGGAGAAGAAGACTCCCTCCTCAAAGCCAACAACTGAAACTGTAACCCCGGAGGAATTCGAGGACTTATGCAACACCGAAAATGAATCGCCCAAAAAAAAAGTCGTTTGGAATATCGTGACTGGCAAAAAATCGCCGAAGTCATATGCTCAAGTAATGACCGAAGAGGAACAACTAGAAATAGAAACCAGCAACGATCCTGGTGGTGAAAAATACAAAGAAATACTAAATTTGAAAAAGTCTCTCGACGAGGAGCGCAAAACTGAGGAAAAAAAAGAAAAAAAAAACGAGGAAAAAAAAAAGGTTGCCGATACTACTATTAATGCGGAAAAAAAAACTCCACCCGCCAAAGAACGTCGCTCTCCAGCCAAAGGTGCACCCCCACCATTAAAGTCATCCCCACCAGTAAGGGAATCTAATTTGACCCCCTTATCAAAAGATAAGACCGTTACCCCAATTCCATCTCCTTTCTGTTCCCCGTGCAACACTCCTAAAAGTACACCGCCCCCCTCTCCAATGAAGACCGATATGCCGCCTCCTGCCTCACCCACCGCCCCCTCCACATCCCAGAAACGCCATCGAAGTCCCTCGCTAGAGGCTCGGAAAAAGAAGACCCCTTTCTACACAGGCAAGGATGTCTGTAAAATTACTCCCGAAACTGAAAATCTTATGATAAACCATCATAAGAAGAACTACCGAAACCTAGCTACACTAAAGATGGTACACAAAAAAGACATTACCAACCCGGAAAATTTCTTGGATGCACAAAGACTTTTATCTGTGGTTAGATCAAGAGACAAAGCTAAAGGGGTTTGGAATATGATGGAGGAAGCGAATAACGCCTTTAATATATCGCCTCCTCTCGCTTTCTTTAACGATGAAGAAGTAGTATTACTGCAAAAATCTTGTGTTGGGAGGGTCCCTATTCGTATCCATCCTACACTCTACAGGGCATTAAAACTAACTTTCCCCTTAGACATTGGCGGTGTGGCCCCGGACGGTCTCGTCTCAAATGAATTGGGACAAGGTTCTCTGGGTTCATCTGTCGGTGTCTTAAATGCATCAATGTTCGTTTCGGGTTCCCAACTCTAAGAGCACTAGAATGGCACTCAGATTAGCAAGCCTAAATGGCCGAGGGTTGAGGGACACCGCTCGTAAACTTCGAGTAGTACGTGACCTTCAGCGACTCGGCGTGGATGTATGTTGTTTGCAGGAGACCCACTTTATTCCCAGTGATTATCAGGGTGCGCTGACTAGAGACTTTCAGCTCTATTCAGCGTACTTTGATACTCACTCAAGAGGGGTTTCCTGGCTAGTTAAGCGCACACTGAATGCGACGTGTGACCCAATCTATGCAGATCCTGAGGGAAGGCTGTGCGTTCTTGATGTTACCGTAAAGGATGTGGCTTTTCGGCTTATTGGGGTTTATGCGCCCCACGCCAGTTCTGAGCGGGTTCCTTTTTTTCGGCGGATCGAGCCCTTTATGGATACGTCGCGTCGGATAATTCTAGCGGGAGACTGGAACGCGGTCTTGGATCCCGATTTAGATCGCTTGGGAAAACGTAGGGGAACTAACAGCAACGGGGATGTTAAGGCATTTCGGGACTTTATCGATAAGTTCGATCTTGTCGATAAATTCCGAAATGAGAAACCCCGTGAAGTAGTATGGACTTGGACTGCTAGTCGCGGCTCCGATTTAGGGCAACTTTCGAGTTACCTTGATCGGTTCTTAATTAGGAGAGTCGATTTAGGGCTTTTAGATTGTCCAAGTTTTCATAATATAGTTTACTCGGATCATAGGCTTGTCCGGGTGCGGGTAAACTTAGATAGTCCTAAGCCTAGATTGGCTGGTTACTGGAAGTTCAACACATCGTTGTTCGATTTGAAGGACTTCCGGGAACAGCTTTTACTAACATTACAGAGGGAATTGACGGGTGCTATCATTGGGAATAAGTGGTGGGGCCACCTTAAGAACGTTATTAGGTCCTTCGTTGCCGATTATAGTCGTCGACTCAACCTTAGATCTAGGGCAACGAAAGTGGCACTAGAAACTAGTTTAAGTCGGGCGGCGGAGGCGGGGGATAGCGTTACCTTTACTGTAGCTAAAACGGAACTGAACTCCTTGGATAACAAGGCAGATCAGGGATTGATAGTTAGGTCTAGGTTAAAAAGAGTGCCGCACGAGGCAACAAACATGGCCGCGTCACTGCGTGCGGAGGAACGTCGACGGTCTACTGATCGACACATCGCCAGTGTCACATTATCGGATGGGCGTCTCGTGACTACAAACGACGGGATTTTGGAGGGTTTTCGCTCTTATTTTCAGGATCTTTTTACCAAGGAGCCCGGTCTGACAATGGCTCAGTTCGACGCCTATTTAGCTGACTTTTCTCGTCTCGAGGCGACCGAAGCAGCTAGGTGCGAAGGGTGTATAAATGAGGATGAAGTCCTGGAGGCCCTAAGGCAGGTTGGCCTTGATAAGTCTCCGGGTATCGATGGTCTGCCTTACGAACTGTATTTGAGGTTGTCGCCCATTTTTGTCCCCCTGCTGGCTGTGTTGTTTAACTCCTGGTTTAGGAACGGGTCTATCCCCCAGTACTTTACCAGGGGTATCATCAAATTGCTCCGCAAGGACAAGAGTGGTGGGGATGGTATAGGTAATTTCCGGCCCTTAACAATGTTAAATACAGAGTTAAAGATTTTGGCCAAGATCTTGGCTAATCGTCTGCAGGTTGTCTTGTTTCGTCTAATAAGTCCCGAACAGACTTGTTCTGTTAAGGGCCGGACTATTCAAGATAATTTGCACATGATACGCTTGATCATAGAGAAAGTCGACACTGAGGCCGCGCTGATCAATTTAGATCAGTCCAAAGCATTCGATAGGGTCGATCATCGTTACCTGGAGGCTGTCTTGTCTTCGGCTGGATTTGGTCCCCATTTCCGCTCCTGGATTCGCCTCTTTTATGCAAACCCCGGTGCGTTGGTTGAAGTGAATGGATTGAGGTCAAAGCCTTTCGATTTGTCCAGATCTATTCGTCAGGGATGTCCGCTTTCACCGATGCTTTATGTGCTTGCGTTGGAGCCTTTCCTGCGCCGGCTTAGGGTGAATCCGGTCCTTCGTGGGATTACTTTGTCTGGTGCTTGCCCCATGATTAAGTACTCCGCCTATGCCGACGACGTCACTGTGCTTGTAACGAGCAGTGCTGAGATTAGGGTCGTCGACATGGAAATAAGACGGTATGAACAAGTGACAGGGGCCAAAATCAACTGCGATAAGTCTGTTGGCTTACGCATTGGTGCCTGGAGGGGTGTTCCCCTTCAGGGGCCCTTTGGCTGGACGGATGGGCCTTGCAAGATACTCGGCGTCTGGTTTGGTCCTGATCTCCAGTTGGAGAAAAATTGGTCGGAAGTGTTGAAAGCGGTTAAGGCTGCAGCCCGTCTGTGGTCTTTGAGAAATCTTACTTTAAAAGGAAGAGCGGAGGTGTGTAATTCTCACATTTATCCTCTCATCCTCTACCGTCTTTCTGTGCTCCCTCTGCCGGCGATCACACTAGTTGAACTAGTGAAGGCTCTTTTCGCGTTTTTGTGGCGCGGAAAGCAGCCCATGGTTCGCCGGGAGATCTGCTACTTGCATCCGTCTGAAGGCGGTCTAGGTATGCCAAGCGTTGAGATTCGTCAATATACGCTTCGCTTACACTACCTAGACCGAATGTGTACACCTTGTGAGGGAAACGGTGAATTCTGGAAGGAAGACACCAAGAAAGCCTTTCCGGCTTTGAAAAGTGTGCACTTGCATGGGGGTGAGGCATTTCGTTTACCTCGACGCGAGTGCTCCTTTTATCGCGAGTGTCGACAGTCCTTGAAGTACCTTCTAAGGGTGTCAGAAAGCCTCTCTGACACCCGAGTGTTGTCTCGTAAAGCACTATATCGGGTTATGGTGAGGGGATCTGTTCGTGACGATATTACTGAGGAGCTCGGTCTTACGAAGGGAGAACTTCGCTTGATCTGGCCTTGGGCGCCTGGGTTGAAATGCTTCGATAATTACGAGGCATCACTCACCTGGCTGATAATACGAAATGCACTCTGGGTCGGCAAAAAGCTTTACGCAGCGGGATTAGTAGAGACACCAAGTTGTGTTCGATGCGGCGACTGGGAGGAAACGACCAGTCATGTTTTCTTTCATTGCCCCATCGTTCGCCCGCTGTGTGAGTTAGTTGAAGGCTACACGGTTCGCATGTTGAACGGACAGTTCTTCGTTTTGGAGTCTTTTTCGACATGCTGCAATTGGGCACCAATCATGAAGTGGGAGGAGCATTATGTGTTTCTTTGCTTACTAGCAGTCATGAGAGGAGTGATTTGGTCGACACGACAGAAGGAAGTCTACGGGGAAGAGACCTTCACTGCTCCCCAGCTTGTCCTCATTTTCCAGTCTCGCTTGAAAATGCGTGTCAGGCTGGAGAAGGTGAAACTCCCCCCGGCAGATTTCAACAAAAGGTGGGTGAAAGTTGCACGTTTGTGTCGTTTGAATGGAGCTAATTTTGAGTGGTACTTGGCCGTGCCTTAGACAGAATATTGGGTGGCCGAACCGAACACTGACCCTTTTATTTGACCCGGTTAGGCAAGATTAGGTTATGTTTTGTTTTTCTTCCCCCTTTTTAGCTTAGCTAGCGGTATGTAAGTTGTCATAGGCCCCCCTTTTTTTTTCGTCCTCTCCCCCCCCTTTTTTTTTTTTTTTTTTTACCCCGACTTTTATTTTCTAATTCCCATTCCCGACCCCTATTAGGTGACTGATCTGTTGTTTTGTCAGAGATGCAGGTCTCCTTTCGTAATTTTCGAAGGAGGTGTGAGAATAAAACTTTCGTGACCTGCATCGCCTTTTTTCGACTGGCAAAACTACTTATCGGCCACATTTCTTTAGTGGGAGGTTCTTATACTAACACTTAATTTTATTTATTTTTTCATTGTATATATATATATCATTCTTGTTCCCCCACTCCCAATTCCATGTATATATTGTCATTTTTGGGTTTTAAGTAGGTATATCATGGAGTAAATTTGTTTTGGTGATTGTGACTAGTTAAGTTAAAAATGTTAGTTAGGTCAACATTTTCCCCACCCCCTTGTAGGCCTTGTGCCAAATTTTGTATTTTTTTACAAATAAATATAGTCTAGCTAAGCAACAAAGCTCTGTGTGATTTTTTCTCTGCCAGTAAGTCCGTGATTATTGTTATTATTGTTATTTATTGTTACTACCGTTATTTGTTAAATTTGTTGCTTGCTTTTTTTTACTCCTTATATTTTTATTTATTTGGAGTTTGTTAATTTTTTTCTACCGTTCTCCGGCCATGGCTACTGCCAGCTGTGCGCCTTCGGAGACCTCTGAAGTGGTTGAGAAGTCATCTCAGCCTACTGATAAAACGGACTGGAGTAAGGCACCCGCCCTTAAAATTGACGTTGACGATTTTGTCGCCAAGGCAAAAGACTGCACGGATTTCGTGACTGAAACTGGAGTAATTATACAGTTACCAAGGTTGGAGGAATTCCAGAAAAAAACGATATTAATGTTCGTAGTGGACAGAAAGTCCAAAAAACTGATTAGGTCCTCAAAAGAAACTGTCGCAAAATTAATTGCAACGACCGGAGTACGTGCGGAACGTATCGTGAAATGTAAAGGTTATAACACCTGGAATAGTCTCTTTAAGACCGAGGAAGTCTGCATCGAACTCTCGAAGAAAGAAATAATTACTAAAGACTACATTCTGCGAATGGAATACATGGGTCGAAGGAGAACGACCATCTCAGTTTTTGAAGTTCCGGCTGTGGTTCCTGGCGAATACTTAGGCGCCTTTTTACTTAAGTTCGGAGAAATAACAGCTATTACGGTTGACAAGTTCAACGGAACATGGTCTTTTGACGTGTGGCTTAACGAGTCGGCTTTTAAGAAAGTTCCGTACTACATAGAAGCAAATGGAGAAAAATTACCTGTGGTGGTGGCTGGAAGACGTCCAGCATGTTGGATATGCAATGAGGTTGGGCATTTAACTTTCACTTGCCCAACAAGGATCAAACCGGCCCAGCCTAACCCCAAGAACAGAGTGCTAGAACACTTAACCCCGAAAGCTGCAGCAGATAAAAAGACTCCCTCCTCAAAGCCAACAGCTGAAACTGTAACCCCGGAGGAATTCGAGGACTTATGCAACACCGAAAATGAATCGCCCAAAAAAAAAGTCGTTTGGAATATCGTGACTGGCAAAAAATCGCCGAAGTCATATGCTCAAGTAATGACCGAAGAGGAACAACTAGAAATAGAAACCAGCAACGATCCTGGTGGTGAAAAATACAAAGAAATACTAAATTTGAAAAAGTCTCTCGACGAGGAGCGCAAAACTGAGGAAAAAAAAGAAAAAAAAAACGAGGAAAAAAAAAACGTTGCCGATACTACTATTAATACGGGAAAAAAAACTCCACCAGCCAAAGAACGTCGCTCTCCAGCCAAAGGTGCACCCCCACCATTAAAGTCATCCCCACCAGTAAGGGAATCTAATTTGACCCCCTTATCAAAAGATAAGCCCGTTACCCCCAATCCATCTCCTTTCTGTTCCCCGTGCAACACCCCTAAAAGTACACCGCCCCCCTCTCCAATGAAGACCGATATGCCGCCTCCTGCCTCCCCCACCGCCCCATCCACATCCCAGAAACGCCATCGAAGTCCCTCGCTAGAGGCCCGGAAAAAGAAGACCCCTTTCTACACAGGCAAGGATGTCTGTAAAGTTACTCCCGAAACTGAAAATCTTATGATAAACCATCATAAGAAGAACTACCGAAACCTAGCTACACTAAAGATGGTACACAAAAAAGACATTACCAACCCGGAAAATTTCTTGGATGCACAAAGACTTTTATCTGTGGTTAGATCAAGAGACAAAGCTAAGGGGGTTTGGAATATGATGGAGGAAGCGAATAACGCCTTTAATATATCGCCTCCTCTCGCTTTCTTTAACGATGAAGAAGTAGTATTACTGCAAAAATCTTGTGTTGGGAGGGTCCCTATTCGTATCCATCCTACACTATACAGGGCATTAAAACTAACTTTCCCCTTAGACATTGGCGGTGTGGCCTCGGACGGTCTCGTCTCAAATGAATTGGGACAAGGTTCTCTGGGTTCATCTGTCGGTGTCTTAAATGCATCAATGTTCGTTTCGGGTTCCCAACTCTAAGAACACTAGAATGGCACTCAGATTAGCAAGCCTAAATGGCCGAGGGTTGAGGGACACCGCTCGTAAACTTCGAGTAGTACGTGACCTTCAGCGACTCGGCGTGGATGTATGTTGTTTGCAGGAGACCCACTTTATTCCCAGTGATTATCAGGGTGCGCTGACTAGAGACTTTCAGCTCTATTCAGCGTACTTTGATACTCACTCAAGAGGGGTTTCCTGGCTAGTTAAGCGCACACTGAATGCGACGTGTGACCCAATCTATGCAGATCCTGAGGGAAGGCTGTGCGTTCTTGATGTTACCGTAAAGGATGTGGCTTTTCGGCTTATTGGGGTTTATGCGCCCAACGCCAGTTCTGAGCGGGTTCCTTTTTTTCGGCGGATCGAGCCCTTTATGGATACGTCGCGTCGGATAATTCTAGCGGGAGACTGGAACGCGGTCTTGGATCCCGATTTAGATCGCTTGGGAAAACGTAGGGGAACTAACAGCAACGGGGATGTTAAGGCATTTCGGGACTTTATCGATAAGTTCGATCTTGTCGATAAATTCCGAAATGAGAAACCCCGTGAAGTAGTATGGACTTGGACTGCTAGTCGCGGCTCCGATTTAGGGCAACTTTCGAGTTACCTTGATCGGTTCTTAATTAGGAGAGTCGATTTAGGGCTTTTAGATTGTCCAAGTTTTCATAATATAGTTTACTCGGATCATAGGCTTGTCCGGGTGCGGGTAAACTTAGATAGTCCTAAGCCTAGATTGGCTGGTTACTGGAAGTTCAACACATCGTTGTTCGATTTGGAGGACTTCCGGGAACAGCTTTTACTAACATTACAGAGGGAATTGACGGGTGCTATCATTGGGAATAAGTGGTGGGGCCACCTTAAGAACGTTATTAGGTCCTTCGTTGCCGATTATAGTCGTCGACTCAACCTTAGATCTAGGGCAACGAAAGTGGCACTAGAAACTAGTTTAAGTCGGGCGGCTGAGGCGGGGGATAGCGTTACCTTTACTGTAGCTAAAACGGAACTGAACTCCTTGGATAACAAGGCAGATCAGGGATTGATAGTTAGGGCTAGGTTAAAAAGAGTGCCGCACGAGGCGACAAACATGGCCGCGTCACTGCGTGCGGAGGAACGTCGACGGTCTACTGATCGACACATCGCCAGTGTCACATTATCGGATGGGCGTCTCGTGACTACAAACGACGGGATTTTGGAGGGTTTTCGCTCTTATTTTCAGGATCTTTTTACCAAGGAGCCCGGTCTGACAATGGCTCAGTTCGACGCCTATTTAGCTGACTTTTCTCGTCTCGAGGCGACCGAAGCAGCTAGGTGCGAAGGGTGTATAAATGAGGATGAAGTCCTGGAGGCCCTAAGGCAGGTTGGCCTTGATAAGTCTCCGGGTATCGATGGTCTGCCTTACGAACTGTATTTGAGGTTGTCGCCCATTTTTGTACCCTGCTGGCTGTGTTGTTTAACTCCTGGTTTAGGAACGGGTCTATCCCCCAGTACTTTACCAGGGGTATCATCAAATTGCTCCGCAAGGACAAGAGTGGTGGGGATGGTATAGGTAATTTCCGGCCCTTAACAATGTTAAATACAGAGTTAAAGATTTTGGCCAAGATCTTGGCTAATCGTCTGCAGGTTGTCTTGTTTCGTCTAATAAGTCCCGAACAGACTTGTTCTGTTAAGGGCCGGACTATTCAAGATAATTTGCACATGATACGCTTGATCATAGAGAAAGTCGACACTGAGGCCGCGCTGATCAATTTAGATCAGTCCAAAGCATTCGATAGGGTCGATCATCGTTACTTGGAGGCTGTCTTGTCTTCGGCTGGATTTGGTCCCCATTTCCGCTCCTGGATTCGCCTCTTTTATGCAAACCCCGGTGCGTTGGTTGAAGTGAATGGAATAAGGTCAAAGCCTTTCGATTTGTCCAGATCTATTCGTCAGGGATGTCCGCTTTCACCGATGCTTTATGTGCTTGCGTTGGAGCCTTTCCTTCGCAGGCTTAGGGTGAATCCGGTCCTTCGTGGGATTACTTTGTCTGGTGCTTGCCCCATGATTAAGTACTCCGCCTATGCCGACGACGTCACTGTGCTTGTAACGAGCAGTGCTGAGATTAGGGTCGTCGACATGGAAATAAGACGGTATGAACAAGTGACAGGGGCCAAAATCAACTGCGATAAGTCTGTTGGCTTACGCATTGGTGCCTGGAGGGGTGTTCCCCTTCAGGGGCCCTTTGGCTGGACGGATGGGCCTTGCAAGATACTCGGCGTCTGGTTTGGTCCTGATCTCCAGTTGGAGAAAAATTGGTCGGAAGTGTTGAAAGCGGTTAAGGCTGCAGCCCGTCTGTGGTCTTTGAGAAATCTTACTTTAAAAGGAAGAGCGGAGGTGTGTAATTCTCACATTTATCCTCTCATCCTCTACCGTCTTTCTGTGCTCCCTCTGCCGGCGATCACACTAGTTGAACTAGTGAAGGCTCTTTTCGCGTTTTTGTGGCGCGGAAAGCAGCCCATGGTTCGCCGGGAGATCTGCTACTTGCATCCGTCTGAAGGCGGTCTAGGTATGCCAAGCGTTGAGATTCGTCAATATACGCTTCGCTTACACTACCTAGACCGAATGTGTACACCTTGTGAGGGAAACGGTGAATTCTGGAAGGAAGACACCAAGAAAGCCTTTCCGGCTTTGAAAAGTGTGCACTTGCATGGGGGTGAGGCATTTCGTTTACCTCGACGCGAGTGCTCCTTTTATCGCGAGTGTCGACAGTCCTTGAAGTACCTTCTAAGGGTGTCAGAAAGCCTCTCTGACACCCGAGTGTTGTCTCGTAAAGCACTATATCGGGTTATGGTGAGGGGATCTGTTCGTGACGATATTACTGAGGAGCTCGGTCTTACGAAGGGAGAACTTCGCTTGATCTGGCCTTGGGCGCCTGGGTTGAAATGCTTCGATAATTACGAGGCATCACTCACCTGGCTGATAATACGAAATGCACTCTGGGTCGGCAAAAAGCTTTACGCAGCGGGATTAGTAGAGACACCAAGTTGTGTTCGATGCGGCGACTGGGAGGAAACGACCAGTCATGTTTTCTTTCATTGCCCCATCGTTCGCCCGCTGTGTGAGTTAGTTGAAGGCTACACGGTTCGCATGTTGAACGGACAGTTCTTCGTTTTGGAGTCTTTTTCGACATGCTGCAATTGGGCACCAAGCATGAAGTGGGAGGAGCATTATGTGTTTCTTTGCTTACTAGCAGTCATGAGAGGAGTGATTTGGTCGACACGACAGAAGGAAGTCTACGGGGAAGAGACCTTCACTGCTCCCCAGCTTGTCCTCATTTTCCAGTCTCGCTTGAAAATGCGTGTCAGGCTGGAGAAGGTGAAACTCCCTTCGGCAGATTTCAACAAAATATGGGTGAAAGTTGCGCGTTTGTGTCGTTTGAATGGAGCTAATTTTGAGTGGTACTTGGACGTGCCTTAGACAGAATATTGGGTGGCCGAACCGAAAACTGACCCTTTTATTTGACCCGATTAGGCAAGATTAGGTTATGTTTTGTTTTTCTTCCCCTTTTTTAGCTTAGCTAGCGGTATGTAAGTTGTCATAGGCCCCCCTTTTTTTTCGTCCTCTCCCCCCCCCTTTTTTTTATTTTTTTTTTTTATTTTTTTTTTATTTTTTTATTTTTTAATCCCGACTTTTATTTTATAATTCCCATTCCCGACCCCTATTAGGTGACTGATCTGTTGTTTTGTCAGAGATGCAGGTCTCCTTTCGTAATTTTCGAAGGAGGTGTGAGAATAAAACTTTCGTGACCTGCATCGCCTTTTTTCGACTGGCAAAACTTCTTATCGGCCACATTTCTTTAGTGGGAGGTTCTTGTACTAACACTTAATTTTTTTTTTTTTTCATTGTATATATATATATCATTCTTGTTCCCCCACTCCCAATTACATGTATATATTGTCATTTTTGGGTTTTAAGTAGGTATATCATGGAGTAAATTTGTTTTGGTGATTGTGACTAGTTAAGTTAAGAATGTCAGTTAGGTCAACATTTTCCCCACCCCCTTGTAGGCCTTGTGCCAAATTTTGTATTCTTTACAAATAAATATAGTCTAGCTAAGCAACAAAGCTCTGTGTGATTTTTTCTCTGCCAGTAAGTCCGTGATTATTGTTATTATTGTTATTTATTGTTACTACCGTTATTTGTTAAATTTGTTGCTTGCTTTTTTTTACTCCTTATATTTTTATTTATTTGGAGTTTGTTAATTTTTTTCTACCGTTCTCCGGCCATGGCTACTGCTAGCTGTGCGCCTTCGGAGACCTCTGTAGTGGTTGAGAAGTCATCTCAGCCTACTGATAAAACGGACTGGAGTAAGGCACCCGCCCTTAAAATTGACGTTGACGATTTTGTCGCCAAGGCAAAAGACTGCACGGATTTCGTGACTGAAACTGGAGTAATTATACAGTTACCAAGGTTGGAGGAATTCCAGAAAAAAACGATATTAATGTTCGTAGTGGACAGAAAGTCCAAAAAACTGATTAGGTCCTCAAAAGAAACTGTCGCAAAATTAATTGCAACGACCGGAGTACGTGCGGAACGTATCGTGAAATGTAAAGGTTATAACACCTGGAATAGTCTCTTTAAGACCGAGGAAGTCTGCATCGAACTCTCGAAGAAAGAAATAATTACTAAAGACTACATTCTGCGAATGGAATACATGGGTCGAAGGAGAACGACCATCTCAGTTTTTGAAGTTCCGGCTGTGGTTCCTGGCGAATACTTAGGCGCCTTTTTACTTAAGTTCGGAGAAATAACAGCTATTACGGTTGACAAGTTCAACGGAACATGGTCTTTTGACGTGTGGCTTAACGAGTCGGCTTTCAAGAAAGTACCATACTACATTGAAGCAAATGGAGAAAAATTACCTGTGGTGGTGGCTGGAAGACGTCCAGCATGTTGGATATGCAATGAGGTTGGGCATTTAACTTTCACTTGCCCAACAAGGATCAAACCGGCCCAGCCTAACCCCAAGAACAGAGTGCTAGAACACTTAACCCCGAAAGCTGCAGCAGATAAAAAGACTCCCTCCTCAAAGCCAACAGCTGAAACTGTAACCCCGGAGGAATTCGAGGACTTATGCAACACCGAAAATGAATCGCCCAAAAAAAAAGTCGTTTGGAATATCGTGACTGGCAAAAAATCGCCGAAGTCATATGCTCAAGTAATGACCGAAGAGGAACAACTAGAAATAGAAACCAGCAACGATCCTGGTGGTGAAAAATACAAAGAAATACTAAATTTGAAAAAGTCTCTCGACGAGGAGCGCAAAACTGAGGAAAAAAAAGAAAAAAAAAACGAGGAAAAAAAAAACGTTGCCGATACTACTATTAATACGGGAAAAAAAACTCCACCAGCCAAAGAACGTCGCTCTCCAGCCAAAGGTGCACCCCCACCATTAAAGTCATCCCCACCAGTAAGGGAATCTAATTTGACCCCCTTATCAAAAGATAAGCCCGTTACCCCCAATCCATCTCCTTTCTGTTCCCCGTGCAACACCCCTAAAAGTACACCGCCCCCCTCTCCAATGAAGACCGATATGCCGCCTCCTGCCTCCCCCACCGCCCCATCCACATCCCAGAAACGCCATCGAAGTCCCTCGCTAGAGGCCCGGAAAAAGAAGACCCCTTTCTACACAGGCAAGGATGTCTGTAAAGTTACTCCCGAAACTGAAAATCTTATGATAAACCATCATAAGAAGAACTACCGAAACCTAGCTACACTAAAGATGGTACACAAAAAAGACATTACCAACCCGGAAAATTTCTTGGATGCACAAAGACTTTTATCTGTGGTTAGATCAAGAGACAAAGCTAAGGGGGTTTGGAATATGATGGAGGAAGCGAATAACGCCTTTAATATATCGCCTCCTCTCGCTTTCTTTAACGATGAAGAAGTAGTATTACTGCAAAAATCTTGTGTTGGGAGGGTCCCTATTCGTATCCATCCTACACTCTACAGGGCATTAAAACTAACTTTTCCCTTAGACATTGGCGGTGTGGCCCCGGACGGTCTCGTCTCAAATGAATTGGGACAAGGTTCTCTGGGTTCATCTGTCGGTGTCTTAAATGCATCAATGTTCGTTTCGGGTTCCCAACTCTAAGAGCACTAGAATGGCACTCAGATTAGCAAGCCTAAATGGCCGAGGGTTGAGGGACACCGCTCGTAAACTTCGAGTAGTACGTGACCTTCAGCGACTCGGCGTGGATGCATGTTGTTTGCAGGAGACCCACTTTATTCCCAGTGATTATCAGGGTGCGCTGACTAGAGACTTTCAGCTCTATTCAGCGTACTTTGATACTCACTCAAGAGGGGTTTCCTGGCTAGTTAAGCGCACACTGAATGCGACGTGTGACCCAATCTATGCAGATCCTGAGGGAAGGCTGTGCGTTCTTGATGTTACCGTAAAGGATGTGGCTTTTCGGCTTATTGGGGTTTATGCGCCCAACGCCAGTTCTGAGCGGGTTCCTTTTTTTCGGCGGATCGAGCCCTTTATGGATACGTCGCGTCGGATAATTCTAGCGGGAGACTGGAACGCGGTCTTGGATCCCGATTTAGATCGCTTGGGAAAACGTAGGGGAACTAACAGCAACGGGGATGTTAAGGCATTTCGGGACTTTATCGATAAGTTCGATCTTGTCGATAAATTCCGAAATGAGAAACCCCGTGAAGTAGTATGGACTTGGACTGCTAGTCGCGGCTCCGATTTAGGGCAACTTTCGAGTTACCTTGATCGGTTCTTAATTAGGAGAGTCGATTTAGGGCTTTTAGATTGTCCAAGTTTTCATAATATAGTTTACTCGGATCATAGGCTTGTCCGGGTGCGGGTAAACTTAGATAGTCCTAAGCCTAGATTGGCTGGTTACTGGAAGTTCAACACATCGTTGTTCGATTTGAAGGACTTCCGGGAACAGCTTTTACTAACATTACAGAGGGAATTGACGGGTGCTATCATTGGGAATAAGTGGTGGGGCCACCTTAAGAACGTTATTAGGTCCTTCGTTGCCGATTATAGTCGTCGACTCAACCTTAGATCTAGGGCAACGAAAGTGGCACTAGAAACTAGTTTAAGTCGGGCGGCTGAGGCGGGGGATAGCGTTACCTTTACTGTAGCTAAAACGGAACTGAACTCCTTGGATAACAAGGCAGATCAGGGATTGATAGTTAGGTCTAGGTTAAAAAGAGTGCCGCACGAGGCGACAAACATGGCCGCGTCACTGCGTGCGGAGGAACGTCGACGGTCTACTGATCGACACATCGCCAGTGTCACATTATCGGATGGGCGTCTCGTGACTACAAACGACGGGATTTTGGAGGGTTTTCGCTCTTATTTTCAGGATCTTTTTACCAAGGAGCCCGGTCTGACAATGGCTCAGTTCGACGCCTATTTAGCTGACTTTTCTCGTCTCGAGGCGACCGAAGCAGCTAGGTGCGAAGGGTGTATAAATGAGGATGAAGTCCTGGAGGCCCTAAGGCAGGTTGGCCTTGATAAGTCTCCGGGTATCGATGGTCTGCCTTACGAACTGTATTTGAGGTTGTCGCCCATTTTTGTCCCCCTGCTGGCTGTGTTGTTTAACTCCTGGTTTAGGAACGGGTCTATCCCCCAGTACTTTACCAGGGGTATCATCAAATTGCTCCGCAAGGACAAGAGTGGTGGGGATGGTATAGGTAATTTCCGGCCCTTAACAATGTTAAATACAGAGTTAAAGATTTTGGCCAAGATCTTGGCTAATCGTCTGCAGGTTGTCTTGTTTCGTCTAATAAGTCCCGAACAGACTTGTTCTGTTAAGGGCCGGACTATTCAAGATAATTTGCACATGATACGCTTGATCATAGAGAAAGTCGACACTGAGGCCGCGCTGATCAATTTAGATCAGTCCAAAGCATTCGATAGGGTCGATCATCGTTACTTGGAGGCTGTCTTGTCTTCGGCTGGATTTGGTCCCCATTTCCGCTCCTGGATTCGCCTCTTTTATGCAAACCCCGGTGCGTTGGTTGAAGTGAATGGAATAAGGTCAAAGCCTTTCGATTTGTCCAGATCTATTCGTCAGGGATGTCCGCTTTCACCGATGCTTTATGTGCTTGCGTTGGAGCCTTTCCTTCGCAGGCTTAGGGTGAATCCGGTCCTTCGTGGGATTACTTTGTCTGGTGCTTGCCCCATGATTAAGTACTCCGCCTATGCCGACGACGTCACTGTGCTTGTAACGAGCAGTGCTGAGATTAGGGTCGTCGACATGGAAATAAGACGGTATGAACAAGTGACAGGGGCCAAAATCAACTGCGATAAGTCTGTTGGCTTACGCATTGGTGCCTGGAGGGGTGTTCCCCTTCAGGGGCCCTTTGGCTGGACGGATGGGCCTTGCAAGATACTCGGCGTCTGGTTTGGTCCTGATCTCCAGTTGGAGAAAAATTGGTCGGAAGTGTTGAAAGCGGTTAAGGCTGCAGCCCGTCTGTGGTCTTTGAGAAATCTTACTTTAAAAGGAAGAGCGGAGGTGTGTAATTCTCACATTTATCCTCTCATCCTCTACCGTCTTTCTGTGCTCCCTCTGCCGGCGATCACACTAGTTGAACTAGTGAAGGCTCTTTTCGCGTTTTTGTGGCGCGGAAAGCAGCCCATGGTTCGCCGGGAGATCTGCTACTTGCATCCGTCTGAAGGCGGTCTAGGTATGCCAAGCGTTGAGATTCGTCAATATACGCTTCGCTTACACTACCTAGACCGAATGTGTACACCTTGTGAGGGAAACGGTGAATTCTGGAAGGAAGACACCAAGAAAGCCTTTCCGGCTTTGAAAAGTGTGCACTTGCATGGGGGTGAGGCATTTCGTTTACCTCGACGCGAGTGCTCCTTTTATCGCGAGTGTCGACAGTCCTTGAAGTACCTTCTAAGGGTGTCAGAAAGCCTCTCTGACACCCGAGTGTTGTCTCGTAAAGCACTATATCGGGTTATGGTGAGGGGATCTGTTCGTGACGATATTACTGAGGAGCTCGGTCTTACGAAGGGAGAACTTCGCTTGATCTGGCCTTGGGCGCCTGGGTTGAAATGCTTCGATAATTACGAGGCATCACTCACCTGGCTGATAATACGAAATGCACTCTGGGTCGGCAAAAAGCTTTACGCAGCGGGATTAGTAGAGACACCAAGTTGTGTTCGATGCGGCGACTGGGAGGAAACGACCAGTCATGTTTTCTTTCATTGCCCCATCGTTCGCCCGCTGTGTGAGTTAGTTGAAGGCTACACGGTTCGCATGTTGAACGGACAGTTCTTCGTTTTGGAGTCTTTTTCGACATGCTGCAATTGGGCACCAAGCATGAAGTGGGAGGAGCATTATGTGTTTCTTTGCTTACTAGCAGTCATGAGAGGAGTGATTTGGTCGACACGACAGAAGGAAGTCTACGGGGAAGAGACCTTCACTGCTCCCCAGCTTGTCCTCATTTTCCAGTCTCGCTTGAAAATGCGTGTCAGGCTGGAGAAGGTGAAACTCCCTTCGGCAGATTTCAACAAAAGGTGGGTGAAAGTTGCGCGTTTGTGTCGTTTGAATGGAGCTAATTTTGAGTGGTACTTGGACGTGCCTTAGACAGAATATTGGGTGGCCGAACCGAACACTGACCCTTTTATTTGACCCGGTTAGGCAAGATTAGGTTATGTTTTGTTTTTCTTCCCCTTTTTTAGCTTAGCTAGCGGTATGTAAGTTGTCATAGGCCCCCCCCTTTTTTTTTCGTCCTCTCCCCCCCCCCCCCTTTTTTTTTTTTTTTTTTTTTTTTCCCCGACTTTTATTTTCTAATTCCCATTCCCGACCCCTATTAGGTGACTGATCTGTTGTTTTGTCAGAGATGCAGGTCTCCTTTCGTAATTTTCGAAGGAGGTGTGAGAATAAAACTTTCGTGACCTGCATCGCCTTTTTTCGACTGGCAAAACTACTTATCGGCCACATTTCTTTAGTGGGAGGTTCTTATACTAACACTTAATTTTATTTATTTTTTCATTGTATATATATATATCATTCTTGTTCCCCCACTCCCAATTCCATGTATATATTGTCATTTTTGGGTTTTAAGTAGGTATATCATGGAGTAAATTTGTTTTGGTGATTGTGACTAGTTAAGTTAAAAATGTTAAGTTAGGTCAACATTTTCCCCACCCCCTTGTAGGCCTTGTGCCAAATTTTGTATTTTTTACAAATAAATATAGTCTAGCGAAGCAACAAAGCTCTGTGTGATTTTTTCTCTGCCAGTAAGTCCGTGATTATTGTTATTATTGTTATTTATTGTTACTACCGTTATTTGTTAAATTTGTTGCTTGCTTTTTGTTACTCCTTATATTTTTATTTATTTGGAGTTTGTTAATTTTTTTTCTACCGTTCTCCGGCCATGGCTACTGCCAGCTGTGCGCCTTCGGAGACCTCTGAAGTGGTTGAGAAGCCATCTCAGCCTACGGATAAAACGGATTGGATTAAGGCACCCGCCCTTAAAATTGACGTTGACGATTTTATCGCCAAAGCAAAAGACTGCACGGATTTCGTGACTGAAACTGGAGTAATCATACAGTTACCAAGGTTGGAGGAATTCCAGAAAAAAACGATATTAATGTTCGTAGTGGACAGAAAGTCCAAAAAACTGATTAGGTCCTCGAAAGAAACTGTCGCAAAATTAATTGCAACGACCGGAGTACGTGCTGAACGTATCGTGAAATGTAAAGGTTATAACACCTGGAATAGTCTCTTTAAGACCGAGGAAGTCTGCATCGAACTCTCGAAGAAAGAAATAATTACTAAAGACTACATTCTGCGAATGGAATACATGGGTCGAAGGAGAACGACCATCTCAGTTTTTGAAGTTCCGGCTGTGGTTCCTGGGGAATACTTAGGCGCCTTTTTACTTAAGTTCGGAGAAATAACGGCTATTACGGTCGACAAGTTCAACGGAACATGGTCTTTTGACGTGTGGCTTAACGAGTCTGCTTTTAAAAAAGTTCCGTACTACATAGAAGCAAATGGAGAAAAATTACCTGTGGTGGTGGCTGGAAGACGTCCAGCTTGTTGGATTTGCAATGAGGTTGGGCATTTAACTTTCACTTGCCCAACAAGGATCAAACCGGCCCAGCCTAACCCCAAGAACAGAGTGCTAGAACACTTGACACCTAAAGTTGCAGCGGAGAAGAAGACTCCCTCCTCAAAGCCAACAACTGAAACTGTAACCCCGGAGGAATTCGAGGACTTATGTAACACAGAAAATGAATCGCCCAAAAAAAAAGTCGTTTGGAATATCGTGACTGGCAAAAAATCGCCGAAGTCATATGCTCAAGTAATGACCGAAGAGGAACAACTAGAAATAGAAACCAGCAACGATCCTGGTGGTGAAAAATACAAAGAAATACTAAATTTGAAAAAGTCTCTCGACGAGGAGCGCAAAACTGAGGAAAAAAAAGAAAAAAAAAACGAGGAAAAAAAAAAGGTTGCCGATACTACTATTAATGCGGAAAAAAAAACTCCACCAGCCAAAGAACGTCGCTCTCCAGCCAAAGGTGCACCCCCACCATTAAAGTCATCCCCACCAGTAAGGGAATCTAATTTGACCCCCTTATCAAAAGATAAGCCCGTTACCCCCAATCCATCTCCTTTCTGTTCCCCGTGCAACACCCCTAAAAGTACACCGCCCCCCTCTCCAATGAAGACCGATATGCCGCCTCCTGCCTCCCCCACCGCCCCATCCACATCCCAGAAACGCCATCGAAGTCCCTCGCTAGAGGCTCGGAAAAAGAAGACCCCTTTCTACACAGGCAAGGATGTCTGTAAAATTACTCCCGAAACTGAAAATCTTATGATAAACCATCATAAGAAGAACTACCGAAACCTAGCTACACTAAAGATGGTACACAAAAAAGACATTACCAACCCGGAAAATTTCTTGGATGCACAAAGACTTTTATCTGTGGTTAGATCAAGAGACAAAGCTAAAGGGGTTTGGAATATGATGGAGGAAGCGAATAACGCCTTTAATATATCGCCTCCTCTCGCTTTCTTTAACGATGAAGAAGTAGTATTACTGCAAAAATCTTGTGTTGGGAGGGTCCCTATTCGTATCCATCCTACACTCTACAGGGCATTAAAACTAACTTTCCCCTTAGATATTGGCGGTGTGGCCCCGGACGGTCTCGTCTCAAATGAATTGGGACAAGGTTCTCTGGGTTCATCTGTCGGTGTCTTAAATGCATCAATGTTCGTTTCGGGTTCCCAACTCTAAGAGCACTAGAATGGCACTCAGATTAGCAAGCCTAAATGGCCGAGGGTTGAGGGACACCGCTCGTAAACTTCGAGTAGTACGTGACCTTCAGCGACTCGGCGTGGATGTATGTTGTTTGCAGGAGACCCACTTTATTCCCAGTGATTATCAGGGTGCGCTGACTAGAGACTTTCAGCTCTATTCAGCGTACTTTGATACTCACTCAAGAGGGGTTTCCTGGCTAGTTAAGCGCACACTGAATGCGACGTGTGACCCAATCTATGCAGATCCTGAGGGAAGGCTGTGCGTTCTTGATGTTACCGTAAAGGATGTGGCTTTTCGGCTTATTGGGGTTTATGCGCCCAACGCCAGTTCTGAGCGGGTTCCTTTTTTTCGGCGGATCGAGCCCTTTATGGATACGTCGCGTCGGATAATTCTAGCGGGAGACTGGAACGCGGTCTTGGATCCCGATTTAGATCGCTTGGGAAAACGTAGGGGAACTAACAGCAACGGGGATGCTAAGGCATTTCGGGACTTTATCGATAAGTTCGATCTTGTCGATAAATTCCGAAATGAGAAACCCCGTGAAGTAGTATGGACTTGGACTGCTAGTCGCGGCTCCGATTTAGGGCAACTTTCGAGTTACCTTGATCGGTTCTTAATTAGGAGAGTCGATTTAGGGCTTTTAGATTGTCCAAGTTTTCATAATATAGTTTACTCGGATCATAGGCTTGTCCGGGTGCGGGTAAACTTAGATAGTCCTAAGCCTAGATTGGCTGGTTACTGGAAGTTCAACACATCGTTGTTCGATTTGAAGGACTTCCGGGAACAGCTTTTACTAACATTACAGAGGGAATTGACGGGTGCTATCATTGGGAATAAGTGGTGGGGCCACCTTAAGAACGTTATTAGGTCCTTCGTTGCCGATTATAGTCGTCGACTCAACCTTAGATCTAGGGCAACGAAAGTGGCACTAGAAACTAGTTTAAGTCGGGCGGCGGAGGCGGGGGATAGCGTTACCTTTACTGTAGCTAAAACGGAACTGAACTCCTTGGATAACAAGGCAGATCAGGGATTGATAGTTAGGTCTAGGTTAAAAAGAGTGCCGCACGAGGCGACAAACATGGCCGCGTCACTGCGTGCGGAGGAACGTCGACGGTCTACTGATCGACACATCGCCAGTGTCACATTATCGGATGGGCGTCTCGTGACTACAAACGACGGGATTTTGGAGGGTTTTCGCTCTTATTTTCAGGATCTTTTTACCAAGGAGCCCGGTCTGACAATGGCTCAGTTCGACGCCTATTTAGCTGACTTTTCTCGTCTCGAGGCGACCGAAGCAGCTAGGTGCGAAGGGTGTATAAATGAGGATGAAGTCCTGGAGGCCCTAAGGCAGGTTGGCCTTGATAAGTCTCCGGGTATCGATGGTCTGCCTTACGAACTGTATTTGAGGTTGTCGCCCATTTTTGTCCCCCTGCTGGCTGTGTTGTTTAACTCCTGGTTTAGGAACGGGTCTATCCCCCAGTACTTTACCAGGGGTATCATCAAATTGCTCCGCAAGGACAAGAGTGGTGGGGATGGTATAGGTAATTTCCGGCCCTTAACAATGTTAAATACAGAGTTAAAGATTTTGGCCAAGATCTTGGCTAATCGTCTGCAGGTTGTCTTGTTTCGTCTAATAAGTCCCGAACAGACTTGTTCTGTTAAGGGCCGGACTATTCAAGATAATTTGCACATGATACGCTTGATCATAGAGAAAGTCGACACTGAGGCCGCGCTGATCAATTTAGATCAGTCCAAAGCATTCGATAGGGTCGATCATCGTTACTTGGAGGCTGTCTTGTCTTCGGCTGGATTTGGTCCCCATTTCCGCTCCTGGATTCGCCTCTTTTATGCAAACCCCGGTGCGTTGGTTGAAGTGAATGGAATAAGGTCAAAGCCTTTCGATTTGTTCAGATCTATTCGTCAGGGATGTCCGCTTTCACCGATGCTTTATGTGCTTGCGTTGGAGCCTTTCCTTCGCAGGCTTAGGGTGAATCCGGTCCTTCGTGGGATTACTTTGTCTGGTGCTTGCCCCATGATTAAGTACTCCGCCTATGCCGACGACGTCACTGTGCTTGTAACGAGCAGTGCTGAGATTAGGGTCGTCGACATGGAAATAAGACGGTATGAACAAGTGACAGGGGCCAAAATCAACTGCGATAAGTCTGTTGGCTTACGCATTGGTGCCTGGAGGGGTGTTCCCCTTCAGGGGCCCTTTGGCTGGACGGATGGGCCTTGCAAGATACTCGGCGTCTGGTTTGGTCCTGATCTCCAGTTGGAGAAAAATTGGTCGGAAGTGTTGAAAGCGGTTAAGGCTGCAGCCCGTCTGTGGTCTTTGAGAAATCTTACTTTAAAAGGAAGAGCGGAGGTGTGTAATTCTCACATTTATCCTCTCATCCTCTACCGTCTTTCTGTGCTCCCTCTGCCGGCGATCACACTAGTTGAACTAGTGAAGGCTCTTTTCGCGTTTTTGTGGCGCGGAAAGCAGCCCATGGTTCGCCGGGAGATCTGCTACTTGCATCCGTCTGAAGGCGGTCTAGGTATGCCAAGCGTTGAGATTCGTCAATATACGCTTCGCTTACACTACCTAGACCGAATGTGTACACCTTGTGAGGGAAACGGTGAATTCTGGAAGGAAGACACCAAGAAAGCCTTTCCGGCTTTGAAAAGTGTGCACTTGCATGGGGGTGAGGCATTTCGTTTACCTCGACGCGAGTGCTCCTTTTATCGCGAGTGTCGACAGTCCTTGAAGTACCTTCTAAGGGTGTCAGAAAGCCTCTCTGACACCCGAGTGTTGTCTCGTAAAGCACTATATCGGGTTATGGTGAGGGGATCTGTTCGTGACGATATTACTGAGGAGCTCGGTCTTACGAAGGGAGAACTTCGCTTGATCTGGCCTTGGGCGCCTGGGTTGAAATGCTTCGATAATTACGAGGCATCACTCACCTGGCTGATAATACGAAATGCACTCTGGGTCGGCAAAAAGCTTTACGCAGCGGGATTAGTAGAGACACCAAGTTGTGTTCGATGCGGCGACTGGGAGGAAACGACCAGTCATGTTTTCTTTCATTGCCCCATCGTTCGCCCGCTGTGTGAGTTAGTTGAAGGCTACACGGTTCGCATGTTGAACGGACAGTTCTTCGTTTTGGAGTCTTTTTCGACATGCTGCAATTGGGCACCAATCATGAAGTGGGAGGAGCATTATGTTTTTCTTTGCTTACTAGCAGTCATGAGAGGAGTGATTTGGTCGACACGACAGAAGGAAGTCTACGGGGAAGAGACCTTCACTGCTCCCCAGCTTGTCCTCATTTTCCAGTCTCGTTTGAAAATGCGTGTCAGGCTGGAGAAGGTGAAACTCCCTTCGGCAGATTTCAACAAAAGGTGGGTGAAAGTTGCGCGTTTGTGTCGTTTGAATGGAGCTAATTTTGAGTGGTACTTGGACGTGCCTTAGACAGAATATTGGGTGGCCGAACCGAACACTGACCCTTTTATTTGACCCGGTTAGGCAAGATTAGGTTATGTTTTGTTTTTCTTCCCCTTTTTTAGCTTAGCTAGCGGTATGTAAGTTGTCATAGGCCCCCCTTTTTTTTCGTCCTCTCCCCCCCCTTTTTTTTTTTTTTTTTTTTTTTTTTTACCCCGACTTTTATTTTCTAATTCCCATTCCCGACCCCTATTAGGTGACTGATCTGTTGTTTTGTCAGAGATGCAGGTCTCCTTTCGTAATTTTCGAAGGAGGTGTGAGAATAAAACTTTCGTGACCTGCATCGCCTTTTTTCGACTGGCAAAACTACTTATCGGCCACATTTCTTTAGTGGGAGGTTCTTATACTAACACCTAATTTTATTTATTTTTTCATTGTATATTTATATATCATTCTTGTTTCCCCACTCCCAATTCCATGTATATATTGTCATTTTTGGGTTTTAAGTAGGTATATCATGGAGTAAATTTGTTTTGGTGATTGTGACTAGTTAAGTTAAGAATGTCAGTTAGGTCAACATTTTCCCCACCCCCTTGTAGGCCTTGTGCCAAATTTTGTAATTTTTACAAATAAATATAGTCTAGCGAAGCAACAAAGCTCTCTGTGATTTTTTCTCTGCCAGTAAGTCCGTGATTATTGTTATTATTGTTATTACCGTTAATTGTTAAATTTGTTGCTTGCTTTTTTTTACTCCTTATATTTTTATTTATTTGGAGTTTGTTAATTTTTTTCTACCGTTCTCCGGCCATGGCTACTGCCAGCTGTGCGCCTTCGGAGACCTCTGAAGTGGTTGAGAAGCCATCTCAGCCTACGGATAAAACGGATTGGATTAAGGCACCCGCCCTTAAAATTGACGTTGACGATTTTGTCGCCAAGGCAAAAGACTGCACGGATTTCGTGACTGAAACTGGAGTAATTATACAGTTACCAAGGTTGGAGGAATTCCAGAAAAAAACGATATTAATGTTCGTAGTGGACAGAAAGTCCAAAAAACTGATTAGGTCCTCGAAAGAAACTGTCGCAAAATTAATTGCAACGACCGGAGTACGTGCTGAACGTATCGTGAAATGTAAAGGTTATAACACCTGGAATAGTCTCTTTAAGACCGAGGAAGTCTGCATCGAACTCTCGAAGAAAGAAATAATTACAAAAGACTACATTCTGCGAATGGAATACATGGGTCGAAGGAGAACGACCATCTCAGTTTTTGAAGTTCCGGCTGTGGTTCCTGGGGAATACTTAGGCGCCTTTTTACTTAAGTTCGGAGAAATAACGGCTATTACGGTCGACAAGTTCAACGGAACATGGTCTTTTGACGTGTGGCTTAACGAGTCGGCTTTTAAAAAAGTTCCGTACTACATAGAAGCAAATGGAGAAAAATTACCTGTGGTGGTGGCTGGAAGACGTCCAGCTTGTTGGATTTGCAATGAGGTTGGGCATTTAACTTTCACTTGCCCAACAAGGATCAAACCGGCCCAGCCTAACCCCAAGAACAGAGTGCTAGAACACTTGACACCTAAAGTTGCAGCGGAGAAGAAGACTCCCTCCTCAAAGCCAACAACTGAAACTGTAACCCCGGAGGAATTCGAGGACTTATGCAACACCGAAAATGAATCGCCCAAAAAAAAAGTCGTTTGGAATATCGTGACTGGCAAAAAATCGCCGAAGTCATATGCTCAAGTAATGACCGAAGAGGAACAACTAGAAATAGAAACCAGTAACGATCCAGGTGGAGAAAAGTACAAAGAATTATTAAATCTTAAAAAGTCTCTCGACGAGGAGCGCAAATCTGAAGAAAAAAAGGGAAAAAAAAACGAAGGAAAAAAAATAGTTTCTGAAACCACAAGTAATGCGGAAAAAAAACAAACTCCCCCGGCCAAAGAACGTCGCTCTCCAGCCAAAGGTGCACCCCCACCATTAAAGTCATCCCCACCAGTAAGGGAATCTAATTTGACCCCCTTATCAAAAGATAAGCCCGTTACCCCCAATCCATCTCCTTTCTGTTCCCCGTGCAACACCCCTAAAAGTACACCGCCCCCCTCTCCAATGAAGACCGATATGCCGCCTCCTGCCTCCCCCACCGCCCCATCCACATCCCAGAAACGCCATCGAAGTCCCTCGCTAGAGGCCCGGAAAAAGAAGACCCCTTTCTACACAGGCAAGGATGTCTGTAAAATTACTCCCGAAACTGAAAATCTTATGATAAACCATCATAAGAAGAACTACCGAAACCTAGCAACACTAAAGATGGTACATAAAAAAGACATTACCAACCCGGAAAATTTCTTGGATGCACAAAGACTATTATCTGTGGTTAGATCAAGAGACAAAGCTAAAGGTGTTTGGAATATGATGGAGGAAGCGAATAACGCCTTTAATATATCGCCTCCTCTCGCTTTCTTTAACGATGAAGAAGTAGTATTACTGCAAAAATCTTGTGTTGGGAGGGTCCCTATACGTATCCATCCTACACTCTACAGGGCATTAAAACTAACTTTCCCCTTAGACATTGGCGGTGTGGCCCCGGACGGTCTCGTCTCAAATGAATTGGGACAAGGTTCTCTGGGTTCATCTGTCGGTGTCTTAAATGCATCAATGTTCGTTTCGGGTTCCCAACTCTAAGAGCACTAGAATGGCACTCAGATTAGCAAGCCTAAATGGCCGAGGGTTGAGGGACACCGCTCGTAAACTTCGAGTAGTACGTGACCTTCAGCGACTCGGCGTGGATGTATGTTGTTTGCAGGAGACCCACTTTATTCCCAGTGATTATCAGGGTGCGCTGACTAGAGACTTTCAGCTCTATTCAGCGTACTTTGATACTCACTCAAGAGGGGTTTCCTGGCTAGTTAAGCGCACACTGAATGCGACGTGTGACCCAATCTATGCAGATCCTGAGGGAAGGCTGTGCGTTCTTGATGTTACCGTAAAGGATGTGGCTTTTCGGCTTATTGGGGTTTATGCGCCCAACGCCGGTTCTGAGCGGGTTCCTTTTTTTCGGCGGATCGAGCCCTTTATGGATACGTCGCGTCGGATAATTCTAGCGGGAGACTGGAACGCGGTCTTGGATCCCGATTTAGATCGCTTGGGAAAACCTAGGGGAACTAACAGCAACGGGGATGTTAAGGCATTTCGGGACTTTATCGATAAGTTCGATCTTGTCGATAAATTCCGAAATGAGAAACCCCGTGAAGTAGTATGGACTTGGACTGCTAGTCGCGGCTCCGATTTAGGGCAACTTTCGAGTTACCTTGATCGGTTCTTAATTAGGAGAGTCGATTTAGGGCTTTTAGATTGTCCAAGTTTTCATAATATAGTTTACTCGGATCATAGGCTTGTCCGGGTGCGGGTAAACTTAGATAGTCCTAAGCCTAGATTGGCTGGTTACTGGAAGTTCAACACATCGTTGTTCGATTTGAAGGACTTCCGGGAACAGCTTTTACTAACATTACAGAGGGAATTGACGGGTGCTATCATTGGGAATAAGTGGTGGGGCCACCTTAAGAACGTTATTAGGTCCTTCGTTGCCGATTATAGTCGTCGACTCAACCTTAGATCTAGGGCAACGAAAGTGGCACTAGAAACTAGTTTAAGTCGGGCGGCGGAGGCGGGGGATAGCGTTACCTTTACTGTAGCTAAAACGGAACTGAACTCCTTGGATAACAAGGCAGATCAGGGATTGATAGTTAGGTCTAGGTTAAAAAGAGTGCCGCACGAGGCGACAAACATGGCCGCGTCACTGCGTGCGGAGGAACGTCGACGGTCTACTGATCGACACATCGCCAGTGTCACATTATCGGATGGGCGTCTCGTGACTACAAACGACGGGATTTTGGAGGGTTTTCGCTCTTATTTTCAGGATCTTTTTACCAAGGAGCCCGGTCTGACAATGGCTCAGTTCGACGCCTATTTAGCTGACTTTTCTCGTCTCGAGGCGACCGAAGCAGCTAGGTGCGAAGGGTGTATAAATGAGGATGAAGTCCTGGAGGCCCTAAGGCAGGTTGGCCTTGATAAGTCTCCGGGTATCGATGGTCTGCCTTACGAACTGTATTTGAGGTTGTCGCCCATTTTTGTCCCCCTGCTGGCTGTGTTGTTTAACTCCTGGTTTAGGAACGGGTCTATCCCCCAGTACTTTACCAGGGGTATCATCAAATTGCTCCGCAAGGACAAGAGTGGTGGGGATGGTATAGGTAATTTCCGGCCCTTAACAATGTTAAATACAGAGTTAAAGATTTTGGCCAAGATCTTGGCTAATCGTCTGCAGGTTGTCTTGTTTCGTCTAATAAGTCCCGAACAGACTTGTTCTGTTAAGGGCCGGACTATTCAAGATAATTTGCACATGATACGCTTGATCATAGAGAAAGTCGACACTGAGGCCGCGCTGATCAATTTAGATCAGTCCAAAGCATTCGATAGGGTCGATCATCGTTACTTGGGGGCTGTCTTGTCTTCGGCTGGATTTGGTCCCCATTTCCGCTCCTGGATTCGCCTCTTTTATGCAAACCCCGGTGCGTTGGTTGAAGTGAATGGAATAAGGTCAAAGCCTTTCGATTTGTCCAGATCTATTCGTCAGGGATGTCCGCTTTCACCGATGCTTTATGTGCTTGCGTTGGAGCCTTTCCTTCGCAGGCTTAGGGTGAATCCGGTCCTTCGTGGGATTACTTTGTCTGGTGCTTGCCCCATGATTAAGTACTCCGCCTATGCCGACGACGTCACTGTGCTTGTAACGAGCAGTGCTGAGATTAGGGTCGTCGACATGGAAATAAGACGGTATGAACAAGTGACAGGGGCCAAAATCAACTGCGATAAGTCTGTTGGCTTACGCATTGGTGCCTGGAGGGGTGTTCCCCTTCAGGGGCCCTTTGGCTGGACGGATGGGCCTTGCAAGATACTCGGCGTCTGGTTTGGTCCTGATCTCCAGTTGGAGAAAAATTGGTCGGAAGTGTTGAAAGCGGTTAAGGCTGCAGCCCGTCTGTGGTCTTTGAGAAATCTTACTTTAAAAGGAAGAGCGGAGGTGTGTAATTCTCACATTTATCCTCTCATCCTCTACCGTCTTTCTGTGCTCCCTCTGCCGGCGATCACACTAGTTGAACTAGTGAAGGCTCTTTTCGCGTTTTTGTGGCGCGGAAAGCAGCCCATGGTTCGCCGGGAGATCTGCTACTTGCATCCGTCTGAAGGCGGTCTAGGTATGCCAAGCGTTGAGATTCGTCAATATACGCTTCGCTTACACTACCTAGACCGAATGTGTACACCTTGTGAGGGAAACGGTGAATTCTGGAAGGAAGACACCAAGAAAGCCTTTCCGGCTTTGAAAAGTGTGCACTTGCATGGGGGTGAGGCTTTTCGTTTACCTCGACGCGAGTGCTCCTTTTATCGCGAGTGTCGACAGTCCTTGAAGTACCTTCTAAGGGTGTCAGAAAGCCTCTCTGACACCCGAGTGTTGTCTCGTAAAGCACTATATCGGGTTATGGTGAGGGGATCTGTTCGTGACGATATTACTGAGGAGCTCGGTCTTACGAAGGGAGAACTTCGCTTGATCTGGCCTTGGGCGCCTGGGTTGAAATGCTTCGATAATTACGAGGCATCACTCACCTGGCTGATAATACGAAATGCACTCTGGGTCGGCAAAAAGCTTTACGCAGCGGGATTAGTAGAGACACCAAGTTGTGTTCGATGCGGCGACTGGGAGGAAACGACCAGTCATGTTTTCTTTCATTGCCCCATCGTTCGCCCGCTGTGTGAGTTAGTTGAAGGCTACACGGTTCGCATGTTGAACGGACAGTTCTTCGTTTTGGAGTCTTTTTCGACATGCTGCAATTGGGCACCAATCATGAAGTGGGAGGAGCATTATGTGTTTCTTTGCTTACTAGCAGTCATGAGAGGAGTGATTTGGTCGACACGACAGAAGGAAGTCTACGGGGAAGAGACCTTCACTGCTCCCCAGCTTGTCCTCATTTTCCAGTCTCGCTTGAAAATGCGTGTCAGGCTGGAGAAGGTGAAACTCCCTTCGGCAGATTTCAACAAAAGGTGGGTGAAAGTTGCGCGTTTGTGTCGTTTGAATGGAGCTAATTTTGAGTGGTACTTGGACGTGCCTTAGGCAGAATATTGGGTGGCCGAACCGAACACTGACCCTTTTATTTGACCCGGTTAGGCAAGATTAGGTTATGTTTTGTTTTTCTTCCCCTTTTTTAGCTTAGCTAGCGGTATGTAAGTTGTCATAGGCCCCCCCTTTTTTTTTTTTTTTTTTTTTTTTTTTTTTTTCGTCCTCTCCCCCCCCCCCTTTTTTTTTTTTTTTTTTTTTTTTTTTTTTTTACCCCGACTTTTATTTTCTAATTCCCATTCCCGACCCCTATTAGGTGACTGATCTGTTGTTTTGTCAGAGATGCAGGTCTCCTTTCGTAATTTTCGAAGGAGGTGTGAGAATAAAACTTTCGTGACCTGCATCGCCTTTTTTCGACTGGCAAAACTACTTATCGGCCACATTTCTTTAGTGGGAAGTTCTTATACTAACACTTAATTTTATTTATTTTTTCATTGTATATATATATATCATTCTTGTTCCCCCACTCCCAATTCCATGTATATATTGTCATTTTTGGGTTTTAAGTAGGTATATCATGGAGTAAATTTGTTTTGGTGATTGTGACTAGTTAAGTTAAGAATGTCAGTTAGGTCAACATTTTCCCCACCCCCTTGTAGGCCTTGTGCCAAATTTTGTATTCTTTACAAATAAATATAGTCTAGCGAAGCAACAAAGCTCTGTGTGATTTTTTCTCTGCCAGTAAGTCCGTGATTATTGTTATTATTGTTATTTATTGTTACTACCGTTATTTGTTAAATTTGTTGCTTGCTTTTTTTTACTCCTTATATTTTTATTTATTTGGAGTTTGTTAATTTTTTTCTACCGTTCTCCGGCCATGGCTACTGCCAGCTGTGCGCCTTCGGAGACCTCTGAAGTGGTTGAGAAGCCATCTCAGCCTACCGATAAAACCGACTGGATTAAGGCACCCGCCCTTAAAATAGACGTTGACGATTTTATCGCCAAAGCAAAAGACTGCACGGATTTCGTGACTGAAACTGGAGTAATCATACAGTTACCAAGGTTGGAGGAATTCCAGAAAAAAACGATATTAATGTTCGTAGTGGACAGAAAGTCCAAAAAACTGATTAGGTCCTCGAAAGAAACTGTCGCAAAATTAATTGCAACGACCGGAGTACGTGCTGAACGTATCGTGAAATGTAAAGGTTATAACACCTGGAATAGTCTCTTTAAGACCGAGGAAGTCTGCATCGAACTCTCGAAGAAAGAAATAATTACTAAAGACTACATTCTGCGAATGGAATACATGGGTCGAAGGAGAACGACCATCTCAGTTTTTGAAGTTCCGGCTGTGGTTCCTGGCGAATACTTAGGCGCCTTTTTACTTAAGTTCGGAGAAATAACAGCTATTACGGTTGACAAGTTCAACGGAACATGGTCTTTTGACGTGTGGCTTAACGAGTCGGCTTTCAAGAAAGTACCATACTACATTGAAGCAAATGGAGAAAAATTGCCTGTGGTGGTGGCTGGAAGACGTCCAGCTTGTTGGATTTGCAATGAGGTTGGGCATTTAACTTTCACTTGCCCAACAAGGATCAAACCGGCCCAGCCTAACCCCAAGAACAGAGTGCTAGAACACTTGACACCTAAAGTTGCAACGGAGACGAAGACTCCCTCCTCAAAGCCAACAACTGAAACTGTAACCCCGGAGGAATTCGAGGACTTATGCAACACCGAAAATGAATCGCCCAAAAAAAAAGTCGTTTGGAATATCGTGACTGGCAAAAAATCGCCGAAGTCATATGCTCAAGTAATGACCGAAGAGGAACAACTAGAAATAGAAACCAGCAACGATCCTGGTGGTGAAAAATACAAAGAAATACTAAATTTGAAAAAGTCTCTCGACGAGGAGCGCAAAACTGAGGAAAAAAAAGAAAAAAAAAACGAGGAAAAAAAAAAGGTTGCCGATACTACTATTAATGCGGAAAAAAAAACTCCACCAGCCAAAGAACGTCGCTCTCCAGCCAAAGGTGCACCCCCACCATTAAAGTCATCCCCACCAGTAAGGGAATCTAATCTGACCCCCTTATCAAAAGATAAGCCCGTTACCCCTAATCCATCTCCTTTCTGTTCCCCATGCAACACCCCTAAAAGTACACCGCCCCCCTCTCCAATGAAGACCGATATGCCGCCTCCTGCCTCACCCACCGCCCCCTCCACATCCAATAAAAGCCATCGAAGTCCCTCGCTAGAGGCCCGGAAAAAGAAGACCCCTTTCTACACAGGCAAGGATGTCTGTAAAGTTACTCCCGAAACTGAAAATCTTATGATAAACCATCATAAGAAGAACTACCGAAACCTAGCTGCACTGAAGGTAGTCAACAAAAAAGACATCACCAACCCGGAAAATTTCTTGGATGCAAAAAGACTTTTATCCGTGGTTAGATCAAGAGACAAAGCTAAAGGGGTTTGGAACATGATGGAGGAAGCGAATAACGTCTTTAATATATCGCCTCCTCTCGCTTTCTTTAACGATGAAGAAGTAGTATTACTGCAAAAATCTTGTGTTGGGAGGGTCCCTATACGTATCCATCCTACACTATACAGGGCATTAAAACTAACTTTCCCCTTAGACATTGGCGGTGTGGCCCCGGACGGTCTCGTCTCAAATGAATTGGGACAAGGTTCTCTGGGTTCATCTGTCGGTGTCTTAAATGCATCAATGTTCGTTTCGGGTTCCCAACTCTAAGAGCACTAGAATGGCACTCAGATTAGCAAGCCTAAATGGCCGAGGGTTGAGGGACACCGCTCGTAAACTTCGAGTAGTACGTGACCTTCAGCGACTCGGCGTGGATGTATGTTGTTTGCAGGAGACCCACTTTATTCCCAGTGATTATCAGGGTGCGCTGACTAGAGACTTTCAGCTCTATTCAGCGTACTTTGATACTCACTCAAGAGGGGTTTCCTGGCTAGTTAAGCGCACACTGAATGCGACGTGTGACCCAATCTATGCAGATCCTGAGGGAAGGCTGTGCGTTCTTGATGTTACCGTAAAGGATGTGGCTTTTCGGCTTATTGGGGTTTATGCGCCCAACGCCAGTTCTGAGCGGGTTCCTTTTTTTCGGCGGATCGAGCCCTTTATGGATACGTCGCGTCGGATAATTCTAGCGGGAGACTGGAACGCGGTCTTGGATCCCGATTTAGATCGCTTGGGAAAACGTAGGGGAACTAACAGCAACGGGGATGCTAAGGCATTTCGGGACTTTATCGATAAGTTCGATCTTGTCGATAAATTCCGAAATGAGAAACCCCGTGAAGTAGTATGGACTTGGACTGCTAGTCGCGGCTCCGATTTAGGGCAACTTTCGAGTTACCTTGATCGGTTCTTAATTAGGAGAGTCGATTTAGGGCTTTTAGATTGTCCAAGTTTTCATAATATAGTTTACTCGGATCATAGGCTTGTCCGGGTGCGGGTAAACTTAGATAGTCCTAAGCCTAGATTGGCTGGTTACTGGAAGTTCAACACATCGTTGTTCGATTTGAAGGACTTCCGGGAACAGCTTTTACTAACATTACAGAGGGAATTGACGGGTGCTATCATTGGGAATAAGTGGTGGGGCCACCTTAAGAACGTTATTAGGTCCTTCGTTGCCGATTATAGTCGTCGACTCAACCTTAGATCTAGGGCAACGAAAGTGGCACTAGAAACTAGTTTAAGTCGGGCGGCGGAGGCGGGGGATAGCGTTACCTTTACTGTAGCTAAAACGGAACTGAACTCCTTGGATAACAAGGCAGATCAGGGATTGATAGTTAGGTCTAGGTTAAAAAGAGTGCCGCACGAGGCGACAAACATGGCCGCGTCACTGCGTGCGGAGGAACGTCGACGGTCTACTGATCGACACATCGCCAGTGTCACATTATCGGATGGGCGTCTCGTGACTACAAACGACGGGATTTTGGAGGGTTTTCGCTCTTATTTTCAGGATCTTTTTACCAAGGAGCCCGGTCTGACAATGGCTCAGTTCGACGCCTATTTAGCTGACTTTTCTCGTCTCGAGGCGACCGAAGCAGCTAGGTGCGAAGGGTGTATAAATGAGGATGAAGTCCTGGAGGCCCTAAGGCAGGTTGGCCTTGATAAGTCTCCGGGTATCGATGGTCTGCCTTACGAACTGTATTTGAGGTTGTCGCCCATTTTTGTCCCCCTGCTGGCTGTGTTGTTTAACTCCTGGTTTAGGAACGGGTCTATCCCCCAGTACTTTACCAGGGGTATCATCAAATTGCTCCGCAAGGACAAGAGTGGTGGGGATGGTATAGGTAATTTCCGGCCCTTAACAATGTTAAATACAGAGTTAAAGATTTTGGCCAAGATCTTGGCTAATCGTCTGCAGGTTGTCTTGTTTCGTCTAATAAGTCCCGAACAGACTTGTTCTGTTAAGGGCCGGACTATTCAAGATAATTTGCACATGATACGCTTGATCATAGAGAAAGTCGACACTGAGGCCGCGCTGATCAATTTAGATCAGTCCAAAGCATTCGATAGGGTCGATCATCGTTACCTGGGGGCTGTCTTGTCTTCGGCTGGATTTGGTCCCCATTTCCGCTCCTGGATTCGCCTCTTTTATGCAAACCCCGGTGCGTTGGTTGAAGTGAATGGAATAAGGTCAAAGCCTTTCGATTTGTCCAGATCTATTCGTCAGGGATGTCCGCTTTCACCGATGCTTTATGTGCTTGCGTTGGAGCCTTTCCTTCGCAGGCTTAGGGTGAATCCGGTCCTTCGTGGGATTACTTTGTCTGGTGCTTGCCCCATGATTAAGTACTCCGCCTATGCCGACGACGTCACTGTGCTTGTAACGAGCAGTGCTGAGATTAGGGTCGTCGACATGGAAATAAGACGGTATGAACAAGTGACAGGGGCCAAAATCAACTGCGATAAGTCTGTTGGCTTACGCATTGGTGCCTGGAGGGGTGTTCCCCTTCAGGGGCCCTTTGGCTGGACGGATGGGCCTTGCAAGATACTCGGCGTCTGGTTTGGTCCTGATCTCCAGTTGGAGAAAAATTGGTCGGAAGTGTTGAAAGCGGTTAAGGCTGCAGCCCGTCTGTGGTCTTTGAGAAATCTTACTTTAAAAGGAAGAGCGGAGGTGTGTAATTCTCACATTTATCCTCTCATCCTCTACCGTCTTTCTGTGCTCCCTCTGCCGGCGATCACACTAGTTGAACTAGTGAAGGCTCTTTTCGCGTTTTTGTGGCGCGGAAAGCAGCCCATGGTTCGCCGGGAGATCTGCTACTTGCATCCGTCTGAAGGCGGTCTAGGTATGCCAAGCGTTGAGATTCGTCAATATACGCTTCGCTTACACTACCTAGACCGAATGTGTACACCTTGCGAGGGAAACGGTGAATTCTGGAAGGAAGACACCAAGAAAGCCTTTCCGGCTTTGAAAAGTGTGCACTTGCATGGGGGTGAGGCATTTCGTTTACCTCGACGCGAGTGCTCCTTTTATCGCGAGTGTCGACAGTCCTTGAAGTACCTTCTAAGGGTGTCAGAAAGCCTCTCTGACACCCGAGTGTTGTCTCGTAAAGCACTATATCGGGTTATGGTGAGGGGATCTGTTCGTGACGATATTACTGAGGAGCTCGGTCTTACGAAGGGAGAACTTCGCTTGATCTGGCCTTGGGCGCCTGGGTTAAAATGCTTCGATAATTACGAGGCATCACTCACCTGGCTGATAATACGAAATGCACTCTGGGTCGGCAAAAAGCTTTACGCAGCGGGATTATTAGAGACACCAAGTTGTGTTCGATGCGGCGACTGGGAGGAAACGACCAGTCATGTTTTCTTTCATTGCCCCATCGTTCGCCCGCTGTGTGAGTTAGTTGAAGGCTACACGGTTCGCATGTTGAACGGACAGTTCTTCGTTTTGGAGTCTTTTTCGACATGCTGCAATTGGGCACCAAGCATGAAGTGGGAGGAGCATTATGTGTTTCTTTGCTTACTAGCAGTCATGAGAGGAGTGATTTGGTCGACACGACAGAAGGAAGTCTACGGGGAAGAGACCTTCACTGCTCCCCAGCTTGTCCTCATTTTCCAGTCTCGCTTGAAAATGCGTGTCAGGCTGGAGAAGGTGAAACTCCCCCCGGCAGATTTCAACTAAAGGTGGGTGAAAGTTGCACGTTTGTGTCGTTTGAATGGAGCTAATTTTGAGTGGTACTTGGACGTGCCTTAGACAGAATATTGGGTGGCCGAACCGAACACTGACCCTTTTATTTGACCCGGTTAGGCAAGATTAGGTTATGTTTTGTTTTTCTTCCCCTTTTTTAGCTTAGCTAGCGGTATGTAAGTTGTCATAGGCCCCCCTTTTTTTTCCGTCCTCTCCCCCCCCCCTTTTTTTTTTTTATTTTTTTATTTTTTCACCCCGACTTTTATTTTCTAATTCCCATTCCCGACCCCTATTAGGTGACTGATCTGTTGTTTTGTCAGAGATGCAGGTCTCCTTTCGTAATTTTCGAAGGAGGTGTGAGAATAAAACTTTCGTGACCTGCATCGCCTTTTTTCGACTGGCAAAACTACTTATCGGCCACATTTCTTTAGTGGGAGGTTCTTATACTAACACTTAATTTTATTTATTTTTTCATTGTATATATATATATAATTCTTGTTCCCCCACTCCCAATTCCATGTATATATTGTCATTTTTGGGTTTTAAGTAGGTATATCATGGAGTAAATTTGTTTTGGTGATTGTGACTAGTTAAGTTAAAAATGTTAGTTAGGTCAACATTTTCCCCACCCCCTTGTAGGCCTTGTGCCAAATTTTGTATTTTTTTACAAATAAATATAGTCTAGCGAAGCAACAAAGCTCTGTGATTTTTTCTCTGCCAGTAAGTCCGTGATTATTGTTATTATTGTTATTTATTGTTACTACCGTTATTTGTTAAATTTGTTGCTTGCTTTTTGTTACTCCTTATATTTTTATTTATTTGGAGTTTGTTAATTTTTTTCTACCGTTCTCCGGCCATGGCTACTGCCAGCTGTGCGCCTTCGGAGACCTCTGAAGTGGTTGAGAAGCCATCTCAGCCTACGGATAAAACGGATTGGATTAAGGCACCCGCCCTTAAAATTGACGTTGACGATTTTATCGCCAAAGCAAAAGACTGCACGGATTTCGTGACTGAAACTGGAGTAATCATACAGTTACCAAGGTTGGAGGAATTCCAGAAAAAAACGATATTAATGTTCGTAGTGGACAGAAAGTCCAAAAAACTGATTAGGTCCTCGAAAGAAACTGTCGCAAAATTAATTGCAACGACCGGAGTACGTGCTGAACGTATCGTGAAATGTAAAGGCTATAACACCTGGAATAGTCTCTTTAAGACAGAGGAAGTCTGCATCGAACTCTCGAAGAAAGAAATAATTACTAAAGACTACATTCTGCGAATGGAATACATGGGTCGAAGGAGAACGACCATCTCAGTTTTTGAAGTTCCGGCTGTGGTTCCTGGCGAATACTTAGGCGCCTTTTTACTTAAGTTCGGAGAAATAACAGCTATTACGGTTGACAAGTTCAACGGAACATGGTCTTTTGACGTGTGGCTTAACGAGTCGGCTTTCAAGAAAGTACCATACTACATTGAAGCAAATGGAGAAAAATTGCCTGTGGTGGTGGCTGGAAGACGTCCAGCTTGTTGGATATGCAATGAGGTTGGGCACTTAACATTTACTTGTCCCACAAGGATTAAACCGGCCCAGCCTAACCCCAAGAACAGAGTGCTAGAACACTTGACACCTAAAGTTGCAGCAGATAAGAAGACTCCCTCCTCAAAGCCAACAACTGAAACTGTAACCCCGGAGGAATTCGAGGACTTATGTAACACAGAAAATGAATCGCCCAAAAAAAAAGTCGTATGGAACATTGTGACGGGAAAAAAATCACCGAAGTCATACGCTCAAGTGATGACCGAAGAGGAACAACTAGAGATAGAAACCAGTAACGATCCAGGTGGAGAAAAGTACAAAGAATTATTAAATCTTAAAAAGTCTCTCGACGAGGAGCGCAAATCTGAAGAAAAAAAGGGAAAAAAAAACGAAGGAAAAAAAATGGTTTCCGAAACCACAAGTAATGCGGAAAAAAAACAAACTCCCCCGGCCAAAGAACGTCGCTCTCCAGCCAAAGGTGCACCCCCACCATTAAAGTCATCCCCACCAGTAAGGGAATCTAATTTGACCCCCTTATCAAAAGATAAGCCCGTTACCCCCAATCCATCTCCTTTCTGTTCCCCGTGCAACACCCCTAAAAGTACACCGCCCCCCTCTCCAATGAAGACCGATATGCCGCCTCCTGCCTCCCCCACCGCCCCATCCACATCCCAGAAACGCCATCGAAGTCCCTCGCTAGAGGCTCGGAAAAAGAAGACCCCTTTCTACACAGGCAAGGATGTCTGTAAAATTACTCCCGAAACTGAAAATCTTATGATAAACCATCATAAGAAGAACTACCGAAACCTAGCTACACTAAAGATGGTACACAAAAAAGACATTACCAACCCGGAAAATTTCTTGGATGCACAAAGACTTTTATCTGTGGTTAGATCAAGAGACAAAGCTAAAGGGGTTTGGAATATGATGGAGGAAGCGAATAACGCCTTTAATATATCGCCTCCTCTCGCTTTCTTTAACGATGAAGAAGTAGTATTACTGCAAAAATCTTGTGTTGGGAGGGTCCCTATTCGTATCCATCCTACACTCTACAGGGCATTAAAACTAACTTTCCCCTTAGACATTGGCGGTGTGGCCCCGGACGGTCTCGTCTCAAATGAATTGGGACAAGGTTCTCTGGGTTCATCTGTCGGTGTCTTAAATGCATCAATGTTCGTTTCGGGTTCCCAACTCTAAGAGCACTAGAATGGCACTCAGATTAGCAAGCCTAAATGGCCGAGGGTTGAGGGACACCGCTCGTAAACTTCGAGTAGTACGTGACCTTCAGCGACTCGGCGTGGATGTATGTTGTTTGCAGGAGACCCACTTTATTCCCAGTGATTATCAGGGTGCGCTGACTAGAGACTTTCAGCTCTATTCAGCGTACTTTGATACTCACTCAAGAGGGGTTTCCTGGCTAGTTAAGCGCACACTGAATGCGACGTGTGACCCAATCTATGCAGATCCTGAGGGAAGGCTGTGCGTTCTTGATGTTACCGTAAAGGATGTGGCTTTTCGGCTTATTGGGGTTTATGCGCCCAACGCCAGTTCTGAGCGGGTTCCTTTTTTTCGGCGGATCGAGCCCTTTATGGATACGTCGCGTCGGATAATTCTAGCGGGAGACTGGAACGCGGTCTTGGATCCCGATTTAGATCGCTTGGGAAAACGTAGGGGAACTAACAGCAACGGGGATGCTAAGGCATTTCGGGACTTTATCGATAAGTTCGATCTTGTCGATAAATTCCGAAATGAGAAACCCCGTGAAGTAGTATGGACTTGGACTGCTAGTCGCGGCTCCGATTTAGGGCAACTTTCGAGTTACCTTGATCGGTTCTTAATTAGGAGAGTCGATTTAGGGCTTTTAGATTGTCCAAGTTTTCATAATATAGTTTACTCGGATCATAGGCTTGTCCGGGTGCGGGTAAACTTAGATAGTCCTAAGCCTAGATTGGCTGGTTACTGGAAGTTCAACACATCGTTGTTCGATTTGAAGGACTTCCGGGAACAGCTTTTACTAACATTACAGAGGGAATTGACGGGTGCTATCATTGGGAATAAGTGGTGGGGCCACCTTAAGAACGTTATTAGGTCCTTCGTTGCCGATTATAGTCGTCGACTCAACCTTAGATCTAGGGCAACGAAAGTGGCACTAGAAACTAGTTTAAGTCGGGCGGCGGAGGCGGGGGATAGCGTTACCTTTACTGTAGCTAAAACGGAACTGAACTCCTTGGATAACAAGGCAGATCAGGGATTGATAGTTAGGTCTAGGTTAAAAAGAGTGCCGCACGAGGCGACAAACATGGCCGCGTCACTGCGTGCGGAGGAACGTCGACGGTCTACTGATCGACACATCGCCAGTGTCACATTATCGGATGGGCGTCTCGTGACTACAAACGACGGGATTTTGGAGGGTTTTCGCTCTTATTTTCAGGATCTTTTTACCAAGGAGCCCGGTCTGACAATGGCTCAGTTCGACGCCTATTTAGCTGACTTTTCTCGTCTCGAGGCGACCGAAGCAGCTAGGTGCGAAGGGTGTATAAATGAGGATGAAGTCCTGGAGGCCCTAAGGCAGGTTGGCCTTGATAAGTCTCCGGGTATCGATGGTCTGCCTTACGAACTGTATTTGAGGTTGTCGCCCATTTTTGTCCCCCTGCTGGCTGTGTTGTTTAACTCCTGGTTTAGGAACGGGTCTATCCCCCAGTACTTTACCAGGGGTATCATCAAATTGCTCCGCAAGGACAAGAGTGGTGGGGATGGTATAGGTAATTTCCGGCCCTTAACAATGTTAAATACAGAGTTAAAGATTTTGGCCAAGATCTTGGCTAATCGTCTGCAGGTTGTCTTGTTTCGTCTAATAAGTCCCGAACAGACTTGTTCTGTTAAGGGCCGGACTATTCAAGATAATTTGCACATGATACGCTTGATCATAGAGAAAGTCGACACTGAGGCCGCGCTGATCAATTTAGATCAGTCCAAAGCATTCGATAGGGTCGATCATCGTTACTTGGAGGCTGTCTTGTCTTCGGCTGGATTTGGTCCCCATTTCCGCTCCTGGATTCGCCTCTTTTATGCAAACCCCGGTGCGTTGGTTGAAGTGAATGGAATAAGGTCAAAGCCTTTCGATTTGTCCAGATCTATTCGTCAGGGATGTCCGCTTTCACCGATGCTTTATGTGCTTGCGTTGGAGCCTTTCCTTCGCAGGCTTAGGGTGAATCCGGTCCTTCGTGGGATTACTTTGTCTGGTGCTTGCCCCATGATTAAGTACTCCGCCTATGCCGACGACGTCACTGTGCTTGTAACGAGCAGTGCTGAGATTAGGGTCGTCGACATGGAAATAAGACGGTATGAACAAGTGACAGGGGCCAAAATCAACTGCGATAAGTCTGTTGGCTTACGCATTGGTGCCTGGAGGGGTGTTCCCCTTCAGGGGCCCTTTGGCTGGACGGATGGGCCTTGCAAGATACTCGGCGTCTGGTTTGGTCCTGATCTCCAGTTGGAGAAAAATTGGTCGGAAGTGTTGAAAGCGGTTAAGGCTGCAGCCCGTCTGTGGTCTTTGAGAAATCTTACTTTAAAAGGAAGAGCGGAGGTGTGTAATTCTCACATTTATCCTCTCATCCTCTACCGTCTTTCTGTGCTCCCTCTGCCGGCGATCACACTAGTTGAACTAGTGAAGGCTCTTTTCGCGTTTTTGTGGCGCGGAAAGCAGCCCATGGTTCGCCGGGAGATCTGCTACTTGCATCCGTCTGAAGGCGGTCTGGGTATGCCAAGCGTTGAGATTCGTCAATATACGCTTCGCTTACACTACCTAGACCGAATGTGTACACCTTGTGAGGGAAACGGTGAATTCTGGAAGGAAGACACCAAGAAAGCCTTTCCGGCTTTGAAAAGTGTGCACTTGCATGGGGGTGAGGCATTTCGTTTACCTCGACGCGAGTGCTCCTTTTATCGCGAGTGTCGACAGTCCTTGAAGTACCTTCTAAGGGTGTCAGAAAGCCTCTCTGACACCCGAGTGTTGTCTCGTAAAGCACTATATCGGGTTATGGTGAGGGGATCTGTTCGTGACGATATTACTGAAGAGCTCGGTCTTACGAAGGGAGAACTTCGCTTGATCTGGCCTTGGGCGCCTGGGTTGAAATGCTTCGATAATTACGAGGCATCACTCACCTGGCTGATAATACGAAATGCACTCTGGGTCGGCAAAAAGCTTTACGCAGCGGGATTATTAGAGACACCAAGTTGTGTTCGATGCGGCGACTGGGAGGAAACGACCAGTCATGTTTTCTTTCATTGCCCCATCGTTCGCCCGCTGTGTGAGTTAGTTGAAGGCTACACGGTTCGCATGTTGAACGGACAGTTCTTCGTTTTGGAGTCTTTTTCGACATGCTGCAATTGGGCACCAATCATGAAGTGGGAGGAGCATTATGTGTTTCTTTGCTTACTAGCAGTCATGAGAGGAGTGATTTGGTCGACACGACAGAAGGAAGTCTACGGGGAAGAGACCTTCACTGCTCCCCAGCTTGTCCTCATTTTCCAGTCTCGCTTGAAAATGCGTGTCAGGCTGGAGAAGGTGAAACTCCCCCCGGCAGATTTCAACAAAAGGTGGGTGAAAGTTGCGCGTTTGTGTCGTTTGAATGGAGCTAATTTTGAGTGGTACTTGGACGTGCCTTAGACAGAATATTGGGTGGCCGAACCGAACACTGACCCTTTTATTTGACCCGGTTAGGCAAGAGTAGGTTATGTTTTGTTTTTCTTCCCCTTTTTTAGCTTAGCTAGCGGTACGTAAGTTGTCATAGGCCCCCCTTTTTTTTTCGTCCTCTCCCCCCCCCCCTTTTTTATTTTTTTTATTTTTTACCCCGACTTTTATTTTCTAATTCCCATTCCCGACCCCTACTAGGTGACTGATCTGTTGTTTTGTCAGAGATGCAGGTCTCCTTTCGTAATTTTCGAAGGAGGTGTGAGAATAAAACTTTCGTGACCTGCATCGCCTTTTTTCGACTGGCAAAACTACTTATCGGCCACATTTCTTTAGTGGGAGGTTCTTATACTAACACTTAATTTTATTTATTTTTTCATTGTATATATATATATCATTCTTGTTCCCCCACTCTCAATTCCATGTATATATTGTCATTTTTGGGTTTTAAGTAGGTATATCATGGAGTAAATTTGTTTTGGTGATTGTGACTAGTTAAGTTAAAAATGTTAGTTAGGTCAACATTTTCCCCACCCCCTTGTAGGCCTTGTGCCAAATTTTGTATTCTTTACAAATAAATATAGTCTAGCTAAGCAACAAATGGTTAAATAAAGCTTATCCTTAAGTTATATTCGGCGTCCAGTTTTTATTACAATTTATTTAACCATTCGTTATGGAACGTTACTTGAAACCCGATCGTCTAGACCTTGATACGGCCGACTCGGAATCTACTGACAAATGGCGGCATTGGAGAAAAATGTTCGAAGGATTCCTTACAGCTCTACAGTTATCTTCAAACGCGGCTTTAACAGGTACTGAGAAATATACTCTTCTTTTACATCATGTCTCTACTGCTATTTATAGAAATTTATCTGAATGTGAAAATTATGAAACTGCGGTGGACATTTTAGAAGCCATGTTTGTAAAGAAAAAAAATACTATTTTTGCTAGACATTTACTTGCTACCCGGCGTCAACAACCAGAAGAAAGCCTTGAACAATACCTTCAGATTCTAAAGACGTTAAGTCGCGAGTGTGAATTTACAGCCTTAACTGCGAACCAAGCGAGAGATGTTTTTATCAGGGACGCATTTATTAATGGAATACAGTCCAACCAAATAAGACAAAGACTACTAGAGAATAAAAACCTAGACTTACCAACAGCTTATGAACAAGCTCTAACGTTGGACATGGCACAGAAGCAGTCTGTCTTCTATTTACAACCCGATATTTTGGGAGCTGCTATCGTAGCCCCTCCTCTGCATGTTCAAAATTCTTCCATTGTCCAAGATGCTGCCACCCCCCTTTCTAACGATTACGAACAACTTATCACTGCCGCCTCAGCTGGATCCACATGCTACTTTTGTGGCCTTCGTATACATGCTCGTTCGTCCTGCCCGGCTCGAGATGTTAGATGCCACAAGTGTGATAAGCAGGGACATTTTTCGAAAGTTTGCCGGTCAGCTTCTCAAAAAAAACGTTCGGCTACTCTTGCTACTGTAGCACCAATTACAATATCAGCTGCATTCCCCGGCTGCCTCTCAAAAACAATCGTGAGAGTAAAAATCAATGGATTGACTATTCATGCGCTTATTGATACAGGCAGTTCCGAAAGTTTTATTAATGCCAGTATTGTAAAAGCAAATAAATGGGAAATATTTCCTTGTTCCAACCAAATATCAATGGCAAATTCATCTTTATCGTCCCATGTAATTGGATATTGCATGGTTAACCTGAAACTAAAAGGAAACTCCTATCAAGGGATCAAATTATCAGTAATGAAAAACCTCTGCTGCGAAGTGATTTTGGGTCACAATTTTCTAAAACAACATTCATGCGTTGAAATTCCTTTTGGTGGCCCCAAGCCAGTCCTAAGCGTATGTGGACTAGCAGCTGTCAAAGTGCGGCACCCGTCACTTTTTACAAACTTAACTCCTGACTGCAAACCAATAGCAATAAAATCAAGACGCTATTCAGAAACGGACAAGCAGTTTATAGCAGCAGAAGTAACAAAACTACTTAAGGAAGGAATTATAGAGCCAAGTGAATCTCCATGGCGAGCACAGGTCCTCGTAACAGCCACTGAAAATCACAAGAAAAGGATGGTCATTGACTATTCCCAGACCATCAACAGATACACATTACTCGATGCCTATCCACTGCCTCGTATTGACGAAATGATTTCTAATATTGCAAAATATCACACTTTCAGTACTTTAGATCTCAGAAGTGCCTACCATCAGGTACCTATCAAGCCAGAGGATAAGCCCTACACGGCATTCGAGGCCTGCGGTCGCCTATATCAGTTCTGCCGAATTCCTTTTGGGATAACAAATGGTGTGGCTAGCTTCCAGAGGGTAATAGATGAAATAATCTCCAATGAAAAATTGAAGGGTACTGTTGCATATATAGACAATGTCACAGTATGCGGACATAACCAAGCTGAACATGACCACAACCTTAAACGATTCATGGCTGCCGTCAAGAAATATAATCTGACTTTGAACAGTGAAAAATGTTCCTACAACTTGAAAAGCATCAAATTATTGGGATACATTGTCAAAAATGGCACCATGACGCCGGATCCCGAGCGACTGAAACCGCTAATGGAATTACCAATCCCTGGAAACATGCCCTCTTTACGACGAGCCCTCGGTATGTTTGCTCACTACTCCCAATGGGTTGCGTCTTTTTCAGAAAAAATACACCCATTGACACAAGTATCTACTTTTCCGTTGTCCTGTTCCGCCATCAGAGCATTTCAAAACATGAAAAGGAACATTGCTCAGTCTGCCATTTCTGCTGTGGATCCTTTTATCCCTCTATTAGTTGAGACGGATGCCTCCGACTGTGCGATAGCTGCCTCACTGAGACAATCCGGTCGTCCTGTAGCTTTTTTTTCAAGAACACTTTCGAAATCCGAGCGACGACACTCTGCAATAGAAAAAGAAGCGTACGCCATAGTTGAGGCATTACGAAAATGGAGGCATTACTTAATCGGCCGACATTTTGAATTAATCACTGACCAAAAGTCGGTCTCGTTTATGTTTAACCCAAAAACAACGAGTAAAATAAAAAACGAGAAAATAGCGAGATGGAGAATGGAGCTTTCTTGCTACTCCTTTGACGTCACTTACCGCCCTGGTAAGGAGAATGCCGCGGTCGACGCGCTTTCAAGGGTGTGTGGCCTGGTAACTGGCTCAGATGATCTTCAGTATATACACAGGGAATTGTGTCACCCAGGTATCACAAGAATGATTCACGTAGTCAGGAGCAGAAACTTGCCATATTCTGTTGAAGACGTAAAAAGAATTACGAACTCTTGTCGGATATGCGCAGAAAATAAGCCCAGGTTCTACAAACCTCCTCCAGCAACACTCATTAAGGCCACACAGCCTTTTGAAAGACTTAACCTGGATTTTAAGGGCCCTTTACCCTCTAAAACTAAAAATAAATACATGCTCACAATAATAGACGAGTACTCAAGATTTCCGTTCGTCATCCCCTGCCCAGACGTAACGGCTGCAACAGTAATTCAAGGCCTCTGCTCCATTTTTGCCGTTTTTGGAGTGCCTGCATATATACATTCAGATCATGGGTCTGCTTTTATGTCGGACGAACTCAAGCAGTTTCTGCATGAACGAAGAGTAGCTGTAAGTAGAACAACTCCTCACAATCCTCAAGGAAACGGACAGTGCGAAAGATACAATGGTATAATATGGAAGACAGTACAGTTGGCGGCAGCAAATCGCAATAGTCCGATCTCCGATTGGGAAAGTCTCATCCCCATGGCCTTATACGCTATTAGGACTCTATTATGTACAGCGACAAACGCTACCCCACATGAGAGATTCTTCTCGTTCCCACGACGAAGCTCAGCAGGCACATCACTTCCCTCGTGGCTTGCACAACCTGGCACAGTTTTATTAAAACGTCATGTTCGTCATAGTAAACATGACCCATTGGTAAGCGAGGTACAATTAATCGAAGCGAACCCTCAGTATGCACTGGTCAGAAATTCAGAAGGAAGGCAATCTACTGTCTCCTTAAGGGATCTAGCCCCAGCAGGAAATGTATATGAACGTAGAACTGCTTCAGATGGATATAGAGCTCCGGTTCGTGGAACAAGTCCGACCCTCTTAGGTGATCGTGTGCCAGATACGTCAAGTTCAGAGTCCCAACAAAACGAATCTGAATATACTAACAGAGTCGTCTCTGACTCTAGTTCGGACGACAGATGGGTACCACGAAAGCGGTTTCACCCAATATCTGAGACAGATACTCAATCTTCAGACACCAAGCGACCGAAGCGCCGTAGAAAACGAGAGCGATTTGGAGCAAGATATTTTAGCCCTAAACCAGCAACACAAGACAGTCCCGAAACGTCGTCAGGTCCCGAGGAGCCTAGATTAGAAATGGATGTCGGGCACGAACAACCAAGACGCCCTCAAAGAACCCGCAGGAGGCCAGGTCGATGGGATGATTTTGTTCCCTACGAATAAGAAGATAGATGGGGGAGAATGTAGTAACAAAGATAATTGATGCCTGTCTCCCCCTTGGAGTAATAATGGAATGTTCTACATTCGTGTATATTAAGAGTGAATGTTAAAACACTATTTGTCTAGCTAAGCAACAAATGGTTAAATAAAGCTTATCCTTAAGTTATATTCGGCGTCCAGTTTTTATTACAGTAAGGGGACATAAAATTGTGCAAGACTGTTATCTTCAGGAAATTAATTAAAAATGGAAATTAATTTTGAACGGGAAATTAATTTTAACGATGTCTGTTTGTTATTATTATACCCAAATCTTTTAATCAGTCTTCAAATCTTCACACGTCTATTATTTAGTATATGGTAGTTTGGTAGTTTTGTTTTACGGCATATCAACCCTTTTTGGGTTATTTAATGCCGAATCTGGTCTTGTTTTCTTCTCTTTTTTGTTTCTTTCCCCTTTTAATATCTGTTTCTATTTAACCCATAGTTGGGACCCTAACAGGTACTACCACTCCGGGTCAGGGTGGACCTGGGAGCAATGGTAATTAAGAGGAGGCTCCACATTCCCCAAAGTCCGTAAGCCGGATCTCACCATCGGATGTAGTTTAAGGTCATATCCAGGACCGGGAGTAGGGTAGGAAAAATAAAAATAAAGAAGGGGAGGGAGAAAGGGAGAGGGGCTGTTGTTTTTGTTTTTGGTTTTGTAGAACATAATTAAGTTTTACAAAAAAAAAAAAAAAAAAAAAAACGTCAATGTAGGTGAATTTCGTCTCAGGGAGCCACAGGGCAGCCTGATCTGGTATCACCAGATTTAGTATATGTAAATGCACATATCCTTTAGTATAACACACACACATTAGGTACTATACACAGACATAAGCATCCCTTAAGTAGGCACTAACACATATCTAGTAGTTAGTATAGTGATTTCATAAATACAGAATAAAACCACATTTACTTAACAGAATTAGTTATAACTTTATAACTATTAAGATCAATTTTTATTTCAATGAAAGAAAAATCGATACAGCAACCATTAAAGTTTCAAAATTCTATTTAACAAAAATGTGACAAGTAACGTCATAGTTACAAGAAAAAAATAAGAAGACTCCCGGTCAACGCCGGTTAAGTCTAGCCAGTTGTTAAATAAAAAAGATTGAAATGTCTGCGCAAAAAGGAAGGAAAAGCGAACAATTGAGGATTTAGAAAGCAGATAGTTGTTGACCCGAATGTGCACGCGGCATGCAATTCTTTTGATTACGCCAGTCAGTCAACAGCTGGAAACTCGATCTGTAAACATTATATTAACAAAGAGAAAACACATTTAACAAGCTTTTCAGACTTTTTCGACTTATTTTTAAATTTATCAAAAGACAGTCTAGCTTGTAAAATGGAAATTAGCAGGTAAAAACTTCCAATACAAAGAATATCAGGAGAATTATAAAGCGAGCGCATACATGTCTATTAGGCATTATAATACGCATACATGTTTGTTAGGCATTATTATATACATACCCGTCTATCAATGGTAATTATACACATACATGTCTATTAGTTATATTATACACATACATGTTTTTTAGTTATTATTATATACATACACGCCCATTAGGTATTATGCAATTATAAACCATATATACCACTATAGAATCCAATCGCATGAAGTTTGCGAGTTAGCGTCACAAAACCTTCAAACGGACAAAAAAAAAAATAAAGAGTCGTGACGTACGAAACACTTCCTCGAACGTTTGAAGTCGGAGATAAAGTCGTTATGCGATTATCCATATCTGGAAACCTCTCTAAAACTCGATACCAAGGACCTTACAAGATCGATCGCAAGTCCAGTAACATCTGCTACACCGCCAAAACGTCGGATCGCCGAAAGGCTACAGAAAGGTGTCATGTAGCTATGATCAAACCTTGCCATTGGAAAGACAAATTAAACACCGTCCTAGACAGAACTAGAGCTGTGCATAAATCTAGCTATGCGGATATTTACGGAGAGTCTGTAAGGAAAAGCTCCTTTGTTAAACTAGACATCCATCACATCTTAGGCACCGACAATGTGTCTGCTGATGCCTTATCCAGCGTCTGATATAGCAAAATGAGATCTTATTCACCTTAGCAACGTAGATTAGAGCTTAGCTTAGTTTAAGTACACCTATCCTCGTATTTCGAAAAAAATCTTGCGAGCAATTGTTTTTCCTTAATTAGTTATGGGGGTGTCACGTAGAACGTGTAGTCAAATTAAAATTATGATGAGAGAAACTATATTATATCAGTATTACCCGAGACGGGCAGATTCTATTTTGTCATATATTTCTTTTTATTTCCTTTTGCCCCAAACGGGCTTAAAAGAAAGCTAAACGCTATTTCCTGTCGGCGGACCTTTCCCTTACTTTAACCTGAGACGACACATGGCCTGACTTTACGTAAAAGTGCATGATAATTCAAAAACCCTGCCAAACGCCCACGCCAAACGCCTATGCCAATCGCCCACGTGCGAACACGTGACCAGCGCTCATATATACGGACATTCTTGCCGCCCAATTGCAGTGACTAATGAAGAAGAAGAAGAAGAAGAAGAATACAAACAGGGATGAGAAAAAGACACGCTCATGCCCTTTTGACTTCATGTTCAAGTGAGCCGCCTAGAAATATCTTCTATGTCGACACGAAGCCAAAAGTCAAATCGGCGTATCTAACCGCCGGTGGAGAAGTGGACTTTTAAAAAGCTTTTGAGGTGAACTCCATCCACTACCAAATCTGTCGCTGTCGAGGACATTTTAAATTCTAACCGAGAAATATGATTCTGATATCCTATGTATAGATTGTGCAGCGCCGACAGAACTCCAATCCTCACCCCTTATTATGATATCTGCTGGACTTATATTTTGTTGCCTATTTCACAAGATTATTGTAATTCTTGGACTCTTGGACTCTTGAATTTTTGTAGCACAGTGGAAAGCGCATCTAAGATCAAAGTGTAGTATCTGTTCCGATGGATAGTGCACTCCATAGACTGGTATTGTCTTGGCCTTCGGGGCTTGATTTACGCCGGTCTATGGGTCTGTCCTGTGCAGTTCTAGGAGGTCCACCTTCCCAGGCTTCGCCTCCCCTCTTTGGGGAGGAGTAAGTTTATTGCTTACTGGCTGAGGCGCCCCTACCGGGGAATGCCGACGGGGCTGCCCAGGCAATTTTTAATGGCCAGAGTGCTCACCTCTCGGGCGCTGGCTTTTCAAACCCCACTTTCCCGACCCGACCGTGGGTCACATCTTACTTGTGGGAGTAAGATAAAAACTTGCCTTGTGCCTAACTCCTGGAGAGGAGTAAATCAATACTCATCAATGTATGTAATTTGCAAGTGATTTTCTCACTTCGATTGTCTGAACATACATTTTTATGGACTTTGCTCGTTGTTTGATAACTCTAAATATAATTTCATTCTCTTATAATATTATTCTGTTCTTTTGTTTTTTTGTTCTATGTATGCTTACCCCTTTTGTATCCTAATGAAAATAAATATATGTTTTAAAACTTAACTTGGTGTTTCGAGTTGTCTCTTGCCTTATTTCTACGTGATGTCTTGATTTGGAGAATCCCTTCCCTCCGTATTTTGTTTTCAATATCGGGCACTATGGACCAACTAGCCGATTTATCATTATCATGTGCCCGATGCCGTGGTCCCGACGAAGGCTGTGCGTGACAATGTCTATTAATTATTAATGTATACATACGCGTCTTTTAGTTATTATTATACACATACACGTCTATTAGTTATTATTATACATATACACGTCTATTAGTTATTATTATACTATACAAGTCTATTAGATATTAGTATACACATAACCGTCTATTAGATATTATTATACATATACAAGTCTATTAGATATTATTATACACATAACCGTCTATTAGATATTATTATACACATACACTTCCATTAGATATTATTATACACACATGTCTATTAGTTATTAGTATACATATACAAGTCTATTATATATTATTATACACATACAAGTTTATTAATTATTATACATATACATGTATGTTAGTTATTATTATAAACACATCTATTAAGCAATCTACAAAACTTCACACATCTATTATTTAGTATATGTCAATGCACATATCTCTTAGTATACAAAACACAGACACATGAGGTAGTATACACATATAAAAACATCTCTTACATAGGCACAAACACACATTTAGCAGTTAGTATAGATAAGCACGCATATCTACTACAAAATATACACAAACATACGCACCTATTGGTTAAAATATAAACACATCTGTAAGTTATTAACACACAAACACACACCACTAGTAGTTGTTGATACAAACACACATTTAGTAGTTGTTATAGAAAAACACAGCTATCTACTTGTATATGCAAACATATGCATCTACTAGTTAATATTAGGGGTAGGACGTAATGGGTGAAAATTTCAGGTTCATGCGAGTAGTATTTTTGTGTTCATTTAAACATAAATAACACTAAACAATCAAACATTTTGAAAATTTTGCAAAATTCAGAAGGTGCAGGCCACTAGATTTTGGCTATTTTACATTCATGAAAACCCTTTCACCGCCTGAAAATGGTCCTAAATTAAAGTACTATATTAGATTTAACCATCTATATCCATTCATAGCTTTTGAGGATGTTTTAGGACCTGCAATGTCGCATGAAACCACTTTTTCACCGACAAATGATGGATTTTGAGTCCCGTGGAGCCCTAACGTCTATTTTTGGCCTGCACCTTCTGAATTTTGCAAAATTTTCAAAATGTTTGATTGTTTAGTGTTATTTATGTATAAATGAACATAAAAAATACTACTCGCATGAATCTGAAATTTTCACCCATTACGTCCCACCCCTATTAATATGCACACATATTTTTTATGAACACATATATCGATTAGTTAGTATACACGCACTCCATAAGTATACACAAACACATATTTATTATGTAATGTAGACAACATCTTTATCTATTGGCTATTATATACAGAGAAACTGCTATCATACCGTCTCACGCACGCGACTATTCACGGAGAAACTAACCTTCCCACTTTTCAGGAAAGAACAATTAAAACAAAGGGCAGTTATATATGTGACACGAACTTTCAAATATGTGTTAATACCAATGTGTTTTTTTCCGTTAAGTCTTATTTTTCTATCAATATTTAAATATAAAATGGGTCTTTTAATTAATACTAGATTTGTTCCTATAAAATGGTGACCCAGACTAAATAACACTGCAACTTTACGAAAACTTGAACCGGTGCCTTTTATCCATACATTTGACTCACGTGCGGTCCTACAACAAAATGAAACGAATATGCATTCCCCCACTTTAACAACAACAACAAAAGAAAGAAACTTATTTTCAGGAAATACGAAGTTCAACACGACGCAGTCACAAAAAGTGGAAGAACATATAAAGTCTGGCAGACAAATAACATCTTTCGCATCGAACAGTTTTGCTGACTCATGACTCATAAAGTTTGATTAAAAACGGAATTGTCCACGTAAGGTTAAATTAGATGAAGAAAGTAAACTTTTCTATTAGAAGTTTAATCAGAGATCTAGCTAACGTGTACAGGAAGGGATGTCATGGCAGGAAGCGACGTGAAAAAGAACAAGATATATCCTGCTATGGATGTTAGACGTCAAAGCGAGCAGACGACTTTTCAAGATTCTTCCATAACCCCGTTTGAGAGATGGCCGGGAAAATACAATCATCTACATGAATTTGCCAGGAAATAATAGGCTGGTTATTGTTGTTCATTTTAATTACTTCCATTACTAGAGTCACATATGAAAAAGATCAACATCTCTATGACGACGACTACTGCCACGAGAATGGTGCAGCTACTCATTAAACTTACTACCCACAACGAGTCAACGTGACAATCTATCTGGAGCCACAGAACGTTACAAACGTATGATTAATGCCATGTAACTTTTCGAAAGCAGATAACAAAAGTCAATATTGTAAGAATTAATGCCTTAGGCAAAAAATGAACTTGCAATTATTATTTTTCTTACAACTTTTTAAAAATGTAATTTGTTTGTTTTAATGAAATCGTAAGGATTAAGCAATTTACCTTTTTGTAGAATAAGAGCTTGCGTTCAACGATCGGCCCTGCAAAGACAAAGCTTTATATTTTATATTTGTTTAACTATAAACTGTTCTAAAAGAAAAACGAAACGAAACACACCTCTTTCAAACATTGAAATTCAAAGTGACACGTCGTTTGAATCAACCCACGATTAAGAAAAAGTAAATCATGAAATAATTTGTAAAGGTAGAAATAGTTTTTACATTTAGTAATTACGTCTGTAATTGTATAATGTTTAATTATGTCTGTAATTTTATCATGTGTTAGTATGTCTGTAATTTTATAATGTTTTATTACGTCTGTAATTGTATAATGTTTAATTATGTCTGTAATTTTATAATGTTTAATTACGTCTGTAATTGTATAATGTTTAATTACGTCTGTAATTTTATAATGTTTAATTACGTCTGTAATTGTATAATGTTTAATTACGTCTGTAATTGTATAATGTTTAATTATGTCTGTAATTTTATAATGTTTAATTACGTCTGTAATTGTATAATGTTTAATTACGTATGTAATTGTATAATGTATAATTATGTCTGTAATGTATAATGTTTTATTACGTCTGTAGTTGTATAATGTTTAATTATGTCTGTAATTTTATAATGTTTAATTACGTCTGTAATTTTATAATGTTTAATTACGTCTGTAATTGTATAATGTTTAATTACGTCTGTAATTGTATAATGTTTAATAGGGTAACAGAGTGTCTTTGAAACGAAAAACAAACACGCGATTACGACAAAATTTTAAAAATCTTATATAAAATATTTATATTTTTCATATATTCAAATTTAATTTAAGTAGAGTCGAAATATTATTTTATTTACCAGTTCTCTAGGAGGGTAGACACAAGGTCAGATGTGGGTTTTGATGAAAGTGTTTCTGTGGAACAAACTGGGTTCGAACCCGGCACACCCAGGTCTTCAGTCCACGTCGTTAATCACTTAGCCACAATTATGGTTTTGCATATACGGTTAAAAGAAACTCAGTTATTTATTAATGGAGAAATTTCATTCTAAATCAAAAACATATCTTAACACCTTGAATCATAATTCTCCTTATTGCAACTTTTTATTTTAAAACCAATACTTTTACCTTCAATAAAATTATTATCTGACATTTCCATAATCACTAAGATTAATATTTACTGTAATGTCACAACATACATAATTACATAAGTATTATCTATATTTCAGCTGTCGGAAATATTTCTGTCATAAATATAGATTAGGTAATTAACAAGTTTTCAAACAGATTTGCTTCAATAGAACTTGTCATATTAAGACTTAGCCAGAAGCTCGGATGTGATGGGTACGTAAATAAAGTGAAACTACGAGCAGTTATGCAAATAAAATTGAATGAATAACATCGTAATGAAATTTAACATTTATTTCGTAATGATTTCTGGTTGTTGAACAAAATAACACTTAATGTAACAAAAAACATGGTTTTAGCTGTAATTACATATTGCTACTAAAGAATACATTTAATAAAGAATACATTTAATATGCTATGATACTCTAGATATTTCACGTAAACTATCTATGCAATTCAAATCAATTCCATAATTTTTTTAATCGATATTGTAACATGATTTCTTTTCTTAATATCTGTCTCAATTTCTTATTTGATTTTGTATTTTTTCTCGGTGTTTTCTCAGTGATAAACTATTTCCACCACGTGCGCGTTCTTGCAATCCTCATAGCTATAAACACTTTTCTATTAAGCTAACGACTTTTGTCAATAAAAGTAACGACTTTTTCAAATATCACTAAATTCTGAATAAACAATTCTATATATAACAATAATATACATGAAGAAATCCGGGTATGCGGAACTACAGATATGTAGTACTCCAGATATGAGGAGTTTTATTGTATCCAAAATGTAAATAGAAGCATTGCGGATTGTGTGATGAGGGAGTATGTAGTTAAAATTGACTGTTTTTGTTACCATCTTATTTTGGTACCATCTGGTAAAATTAAATGTATGGTACCATCTTATTTAAGTACCATCTGGTAAAATTGACCGTTTTTTGGTGCCATCTTATTTTGGAACCATCTGGTAAAATTAAATGTTAGGTACCATCTTATTTTAGTACCATCTGGTAAAAATTGACTGTTTTTGGTACCATCTTATTTTGGTACCATCTGGGAAAATTTACTGCTTTTGGTACAATCTGGTAAAATAGACTGTTTTGGTACCATCTTATTTTGGTACCATCTGGTAAAATTGACTGCTTTTGGTACCATCTTATTTTAGTACCATCTGGTAAAATTTACTGGTTTTGGTGCAATCTTATTTTAGTACCATCTGGTAAAATTTACTGCTTTTGGTACAATCTTATTTTAGTACCATCTGGTAAAATTTACTGCTTTTGGTACAATCTTATTTTAGTACCATCTGGTAAAATTGACTGCTTTTGGTACAATCTTATTTTGGTACCATCTGGTAAAATTTACTGCTTTTGGTACAATCTTATTTTGGTACCATCTGGTAAAATTTACTGCTTTTGGTACAATCTTATTTTAGTACCATCTGGTAAAATTGACTGTTTTTGGTACCATCTTATTTTGGCACTATCTGGTAAAATTGACTGATTTTGGTACAATCTTATTTTAGTACCATCTGGTAAAATTGACTGTTTTGGTACCATCTTATTTTGGTACCATCTGGTAAAATTTACAGCTTTTGGTACCATCTTATTTTGGAACCATCTGGTAAAATTGACTGTTTTTGGTACCATCCTATTTTAGTACCATCTGGTAAAATTGACTGCTTTAAGTACCATCTTATTTTAGTACCATCTGGTAAAATTGACTGCTTTTGGTACCATCTTATTTTGGTACCATCTGGTAAAATTGACTGTTGTTGGTACCATCTTATTTTTGTACCATCTTGTAAAGTTGACTGTTTTTGGTACTATCTCATTGTCCCATTGTAACTATGTAACTTGTATAATTAATTCAGAGGAAAAATACAAATTAGCCGAATGTAGTAAAATATTTTCGTTCCGAATAGAAGCTAAGCAAGATCAACTCTATTTCTAAATAATTCCTGAATCTTTAGTACGACGTTGCACTAGATAATCTGCATTCAGTGTTGAAGCCATCATTAGAGTTAATGTAGAGTCACCCTTTAAGTATAATTACTTGCAGTTACATTGTGACAAATAGTGGCACTACTTGCAATGTATCACAGCTCTTCAGTGTGGCTAGACATTAAAATTCTTCAATCCTTTATCAGAACTCGACTGTTTTGTTGACAGTCAGCTATTCGACCGTCCAACACAAGCACGAGTAAACGAAATCTCAATATTTATATGAACACTGTGAAACACAGAAGAGTGTTCTATTTATTTTTATAACAAAGTTAGAATTATATATATATATATATATATATATATATATATATATATATATATATTAGAGTAGATCAGAACAACATAAGTACTATCGGTTTCAAATCCCAAAAAAACGAAACCTGTAGTTGGTGTCCTATGCTGGACTTACTTCATCCTCTGTTTATGTCTCCTTTGGAGACATAAACAAAGGCTGATATATATATATATATATATATATATATATATATATATATATATATATATATATATATATATATATATATATATATATATATATATATATAATGCTAAATTTGTTATAAAAATGAATAGAACACTTTTCTGAGTTTCACGGTGTTTATATAAATATGGAGATTTCGTTTACTCGTGCTCGTGTTGGACGGTCAAATAGCTGACTGTCTACAAAATAATTGAGGTTCCATGGATTACTTTTATGTATGTATAATATATATATATATATATATATCTATATATATATATATCTATATATATATATATATATATATATATATATATATATATTAATTTTGAACATACATGAAAGTAATACATGGAAATGTGTTTCTGGCTCACAGGCGTCATCATCATAATTAACGTAGACAAAGATCGAACATTAGATATTGATGTTGATAGTCCAACGTCTTACCATTCGACCAAGACGCCATGTCTAGGTATATATACGATTTTTATCACCTAGATATTTAATGTATTTTATGTAATTATTTTTATTAGTGATTGCAGCGTTCGTTGTTTTTTTTGCTTACTCCTATTTTTGATTGTTTCACTTCCTAAGTGATTAAGATGAAGAAAATTGCATTCTTAGTTGCCCTTAACTTTATAGGGCGTATCTTTCGTTAATATATAATTTATTATTAATTTTATACGTACCAAAAGGTTATCCATGAATACACGTTTCTGGCTTACAGCCGTCATCAGCATGGCTAACTTAGACAAGTATCGAACCTTCGATATTGATGTCTATATTCCAACGTCTTACCATTGGACCAAGACGCAATGTCTAGAAATATGTACGATTTTTATCACCTCAATATTTGATGTATTTTTATGAAATTATTTTTATTGGTGATTGCAGCGTTCGTTGTTTTTTGCTAACTACTACTTAATATTTAATAAAAATAATAACTTAAAATGTTCTTACAGTTGCTGTGAAAACTTAGAAATGAAAATGAAAGCCCACAATAACAAAATACAAAGCGAAAGTAGTAAAAATAACAAAAGGCTTAGAAAAACTAATGAATATAGAAACAACAACAATAGCAATAAGAAGAACAACTATATAATAGCGAGAAATGGTAATAACGCAAACAATAATAGCAATTACTCAAATAGTTATAAAATTTTAATAATCAAAAGAGAAACTGTAAAGGTAGAACTCGCGCATTTTATCCACTACAACTAACTGCTTACTCAAACGCTTTATTTACAAAGCCACAATATTTGCACAGGAAAACCTGAAAAAACAACAAATACTATACAGGGGTAACATCCTTGAATGTAAAACTATTATAACCACAAAAGCAGATTCAATTACAAAAACACTAATTCAAAACATCAATAGCAAAACATTATAGGAAGCTCAAGGAAGGCGGATATTCGTCAATAATCGAGTGGAAAATATTATGTGCAGATATTTAGACAATCCATGTAGCTTATGCCTTATAGAGACGCTGGAAATTCTAAATTTTAAAGATCTCGAAAATTACTCAATTGTAGAAGCGAAATGATAACTAACTGCAGACACAGAACAAACTTTACTTTAGGATAAAATATAATACAATAAAAGTAATAAATGATGGTAAAAATAAATTAAAAAAATAAAAAATAAAAATAAATGAAATAAATCTAAAAACGCCTGGGGTAACAAAATAAATTTAAAAGATTGATTATTTTTATTCGTTTGACACACTTAAAAATGGAGTGCAGAAAAGGATCCTCAAGCTAAAATGCGGTGTCAGACCAAGGAAGGGTATACCTTTGTTGAAGAGGAGTTCAGCGATTGGCCCATAAAAACAATATCACGAGAGGGAGTAATAATAACAACGAATCCGATTGGTTAGTTTGATAGAGAAAACACTACTTAGGTACAATCGGAAACAAAAACCGATAATTTCCTACGGAAATGAAACATGACCGCTCCTGTGTAGCTTACTTGCCATAGGTATATTTTCATATATATATATATATATATATATATATATATATATATATAAATAACGGCATAATAAAGAAATGCTGTATGACTACAGAAATGCAGTCACATTTTGATCATAGATCTTCTCTGACAATTATTTTTATGCCCTTAAGCTGTGTTTAATTGCTCGATTTTATTAAAATTATTTATACTTTTTAATCCATTTATTTATTCTTCTCTTAAATGTTTCTATAAAATTGTTATTAAATAGACATTTTTAGCAGGTCATCCTTAGCATAATAAAACACACATGAAAAAGTAGAGACATGAACAATAAAAATGGTTTATGGCCAGACAGTAAATGCCTTCTTAAATGATAATACTAACCACATAAACCTCTCTAAAATCCAATGGGGTTTATATGACAAATTCAACCATGGATTGATAAGAGAGATGGTAAATAAGGGAAATTAGATAGAAAAGGGGTTCGCCCTTCTTCCACAATCCTATGACGATTTGGGTCAAACTGCCCAGTTCTAGTTAATGGAATAAACGAATCGTGACTTGTGCATGCCTCATTGACAATTTGTCCCTGAAGACATGGCTGTTAAAGTTTAGTTCATCTGTATGTAATTGATGTATCGAAGATGGAGGAAAAACGTTATGCATAATGTCAGAAAATGAATGATATAATCTTGAATGAATATTAGAATGCCTATGTTTATCACTTTGTGTCTTCCAGGGTGTTACAGAGAAGTGTTATACTTCTATATCACCCCTTCTTATGAAATGTATTGTTCTGAGACATGACTTTCGTATAGGCTCAATCATTTTTGGGTCTCTTATTATATCCTTGCTTGTCTTAAATAGGTCTTGCATATCTCTTTATCAATACATCTTTTGAATGATACATGTAGGTTGAGTATTTGATTTGTGTAACCTCTAATAAAGTTATAAAGTACAATGAATGTGGACTGTGGTATTAAGGACTGACCAAGTTACTTCCCCTTGAGTATACCGCTTTAATATATAAACCCCATATTATTACTGTACTAGCTGGTTATCCACTTGTTCATACGAGACAAAGTTCACCTTAATAAAATTCTGGCAACCCAAATTGAATACTGGTAAACATACATGTAGCTACAGTCGACTCATACACTTTCTCCTTTATTAAATAGATTTTATTATCATTAGCCGACTCCTTTGACATCCTATCGCACAAAGGAGAGGAGAAAGTTGACCTTGGGTTTACTTTCGGCAGCCTTGTAACTCTCGCTTCCCTTATTATGTCCTTTAGTCCTCGTATTCCATGAGCGATGTTTTTGACAAAGGAGGAAGAATTGCTATTTTCTCGGTTCGAATCTATCCATTTAACACTTTGGCTAGTTTTTGATCTTGAAGTAGTATTTTCTTTTAGCTCCTTACATCAAGTGGCTTCAAGCCTTGTCTGGAGCGATTTCCATAAAAAATAAAAAATAAAATTAAAAAAAATATTATAAAATAAAAAATAAACAGATCTTCTAAAGATGAATCAATTGAATATGCGTGTTTCGTGATGAACATTCTTATTTCAAAATTAAGCATGACATTCTGATTAAGATGATATTTCAAATTGATTTTTTAAACCTTTCTTCACCTTAAACAAGTATATTACCACTGACGTGTAATGAGCTACTCTGAAAGGGGTCGGATTTATAGGGAGTAACCAGACCAGGGAGTTTGGCAGCAAGATGTTTGTTCCCATTAAATTTAAATTTCTGCATATTCTTACGTTCAGGGAAATGGGTGGGATTTTACTGTTAGTCATGTGGTTGGTGTATTTACATTAAGGAGGTACAAATTCAGCCAAAACAGACCATTAGAAATGCTATTTCAAACTTAAATCTGACAGACCAAAGAAAATGCCATTTGAAACTTAAGCATGACAGGGATACGGAATAATTCATTTGACTTATCGACATTAATTCTATTTCAAATTTAAATGTGCCTTTCTTTATACTAATGAGTCAACACTTACGAAGGCCAAAAACCACACGAGAATAAGGCTTAATGAGATTATCAGTTGTCTGATGAACAATTCCATGAAATACTTGAAAACGATGAAAGAATGAACAAAAAAATGAAGGCTCGACAAGTATTTATTGATATTAGACTTGAAGATGACCATGTTGTAGAATGTAGTGAAGCAGTCCGAGGAAATGTGTTTCAAAGATGAAAGTTCATAGAAAGAAACTCTTCTCATGAGAATTCCGCTTGATTTTAGGTACACAGAGAAAGAAATGAAAGTCTTTTGCAGTAGTGATAACAAGACGAGTTCTTGCTGTGAATGTTTTGACCAACAGACAGAGCCTCTCAGAGATGTAAAAACGTATCTACAAAAACATTTCAATCGACACCATGAGAAAAATGAATTATAAACTACTTGAAGCAGTGGTGGTTCAGCTGAACATCCGATTAACTGGTTAAGGGTGATTAAGTGAATCAACTGTTAGCAAGACCCTTTTCCATGAAATAAGGTTCGTATGGTAATGACAAACCTTTTAGATGTGTCCTTATATCGCACTGAAAGAAGAATAATCATAAAAAATAGAATATTAGATATTATAATTATCAAGATTAGCAACACGTGGGTAGAGAATTTAAATTAATTCTCTGAGCATGTGTAATATTGCTACGAATTGCTATGTGCTATATTAGCAATTTTCGGGTGGTAAAGTATGAAACAGTTAAACGCCTTTTACTCAGGATTATTCAGATTACTGCTCTTATCTTGGATGTTAGTCTCACAACGTTTTGGCCGTTAGAACCTCCGACAATCTTCAGGCACGTCTTGTGAGAATGAAATCCAGGATGAGAACTAAATGATACAAATTATTATCCTCACCTAAAAAATTCCGAAACATAATAGTTAAAAACCTGTGACGGACAATGACGTTGAATTTATTAATATTTTGCCTATAATAAACTGTAAATAGAGTAAAAGAGACATGTTCACATAGATTAAACACAAGTTAATTATGTAAAAAGAATATGTGTAGACTTATGTTTCCACGTGTCCTTTTTTCTGTTAGGGAAATGCCCAACGGTGATGTTAATAGTAGCACTTCTAAGGAGCAAAAAGAGAGAATTCTGGTCTTTATTCTCGGCCAGATGTTCGTATGAGAGTTTGCATGTGTCAGTGACAGAACTTTGGGGATCTATCTTTTGTTATCTAAGGTTTGTAAGCTCAAGAGGAATTAGTGTAGCCTATATAATAATATCATCTCCAATGGAGATAATTCTGGTCGCTACATAATTGTTTTCCTCACAGGTTTGTCCGTCACTCGGCAAAGCTTTACTTTGAAATTGAATTTCCATTGCGAATCGTACATATTGAATGTATACATCCTATTTTAGATGTATCAACACAGCTTTATAAAAAGCTTGTATGTAAGTATGTCTCTCAAGTTTAAATTGGCAAGAGCATTTTCTTTGGTTTGTCATGCTAAAGTTTTAAAACAGAATTTTCTTCATCTGTCATGCTTAAGTTTTAAATAGCATTTTCTATAGTCTGTGAAAATAAAGTTTTGAATAGCATTTTCTATATTCTGTCAAAATAAAGTTTTAAAGAGCATTTTTTATAGTCTGTCAAACAAAAGTTTTAAATAGCATTTTCTATAGTCTGTCAAACTAAAGTTTTAAATAGAATTTTCTATAGTCTGTCAAACTAACGTTTTAAAGAACATTTTTATAGTCTGTCAAACTAAAGTTTTAAATAGCATTTTTTATAGTCTGTAAAACAAAAGTTTTAAAGAACATTTTTCATAGTCTGTCAAACTAAAGTTTTAAAGAGCATTTTCTATATTCTGTCAAAGTAAAGTTTTAAATAGCATTTTCTATAGACTGTCAAACTAAAGATTAAAATATTATTTTTTATAGTCTGTCAAACTAAAGTTTTAAATAGCATTTTCTATAGTCTGTCAAAATAAAGTTTTAATGAACATTTTTTATAGTCTGTCAAACTAAAGTTTTAAAGAGCACTTTTTATAGTCTGTCAAACTAAAGTTTAAAGGAGCATTTTCTATAGTCTGTCAAACTAAAGTTTTAAAGACCCTTTTCTATAGTATGTAAAACTCAAGTTTTAAAGAGCATTTTCTAAAGTCTGTCAAACTAAAGTTTGAAATAGCATTTTCCATCTTCTGTCAAAATAAAGTTTTAAATAGAGTTTCTTATAGTCTGTCAAACTAAAGTTTTAAAGAACATTTTATAGTCTGTCAAATTAAAGTTTTAAAGACCATTTTCTATAGTCTGTCAAACTAAAGGTTTAAATAGCATTTTCTATAGTCTGTCAAACTAAAGTTTTTAATAGCATTTTCTATAGTCTGTGAAAATTAAGTTTCAAAGAGCATTTTCTATAGTCTGTGAAACTAAAGTGTTAAATAGCATTTTCTATATTCTGTCAAACTAAAGTTTTAAATATCATTTTCTATAGTCTGTCAAACTAAAGTTTTCAATATCATTTTATATAGTCTGTCAAACTAAAGTTTTAAATATCATTTTATATAGTCTGTCAAACTAAAGTTTTAAATATTATTTTCTATAGTCTGTCAAAGTACAGGTTTTAATAGCATTTTCCATAGTCTGTCAAACTAAAGTTTTAAAACAGAATTTTCTATATTTTATCAAAATAAAGTTTTAAATAGCATTTTTGATAGTCTGCCAAACTAAAGTTTTAAAGAGCATTTTCTATAGTCTGTCAAACTAAAGTTTTAAAACAGAATTCTCTATATTCTGTCAAAATAAAGTTTTTGTTACACCGGCCGTTCTAACAGAAGAGAAACTACACCGGTTCTCACTATAAATAGTGTGAGTCACCAGAGTCACGGGACAGAGAAAAAAGACGGACTTGTAACTGTCTAGCCAAGTTCTAGTCAGTTTTCTTACCTTATACCTTTTATGTTAATACACTTGTAATCTTAACCCAACCTCGACTTGACTTCTTTTTACTGTTGGACTACTTCACAACAGTTTTAAATAGCATTTTCTATAGTCTGTCAAACTAAAGTTTTAAATAGCATTTTCTATAGGCTGTAAAAATAAAGTTTTAAAGAGCATTTTTTATAGTCTGTCAAAATAAAGTTTTAAAGAGCATTTTTTATAGTCTGTCAAAATAAAGTATTACATAGCATTTTCTATAGTTTGTCAAACTAAAGTTTTAAATAGCATTTTAATAGTCTGTCAAAATAAAGTTTTAAAGAGCATTTTTTATAGTCTGTCAAACTAAAGTTTTACATAGCATTTTCTATAGTTTGTCAAACTAAAGTTTTAAATAGCATTTTCTATAGTCTGTCAAACTAAAGTTTTAAATATCATTTTCTATAGTCTGTCAAACTAAAGTTTTAAATAGCATGTTTTTGTACCTCATGTGTGAGGGTGAAATTTCAATGTTTTTTGTATATCACGCTTATGGTTGAAACTCATTTTGTTTTTCATGCTTAAGTTTGAAATAGCATTTAAATAAAATGCTATTTCTGTGAAACTAAAATTTTAGATAGGATTGTTTTGTATGTCATGTGTAAGAATGACATTTTATTTCCCTTGGTATATCATGCTTACATTTTAAATAACATTTTCTTTGTTAGGTCTATGTTATACTTAATTGTTAAATATCATTTTCTTTTCACACTGTCATCCTTAAGTTTAGTATCGCATTTCGAGGCTGTTCATGCTTAAGTGTTAAATATCATTTTCTTTGGTCTGTCACGCTTAAGCTTAAAGTACATATTCTTCGCAGAACGTGCAGATTGAATGGACGCATCTTCTATTGAAAAAGTTGCAAGTCTCAGTACAGCCATTGCAATCTGTTCAACAATCGTATAATGGACAAACCTTTTGTCTCTAGTTGGAAACAAATTAAAGAGAAATGAATTATTAAACCAACGTTTTTGCAGTTCTTTTGATTTGTTAGCATTCATTGCTATGCACTATGCATTTATGCACTGAGTTCAGAATGCCACTGCCAAGTTCAGCTGCACTGAGATAATCGGGAAAGACGATTTAGTGTAATCATGGCTGGACGTTCATCTAATTGGACACCAAGTAATACATAAAGTAGAGGAAGTATCATATTCGGTTCAATGTCGATTTTACATGCTGGCATGTGTTGGACAACTTAGAAATTGACTACCGAACTAACTTATCTCTGTCCAGGCCTTTATTTATCCCTCTTTCTCTCAAATCCATCCTCATTACTTACTTCCATCTTTTCCTTGACCTTCCCATGCCACCTCAACTGTTCTACATCTACTAACCCAAGCACTCTCATTATTCATCATCATCATCATCATCATCATCATCATCATCATCATCATCATCATCATCATCATCATCATCAGCAGCAGCAGCAGCAGCAGCAGCAGAAGCAGCAGCAGCAGCAGCAGCATCATCATCATCATCATCATCATCATCATCAGAAGCAGCATCATCATCATCATCATCATCATCATCAGCAGCAGCAGCAGCAGCAGCAGCAGCAGAAGCAGCAGCAGCAGAAGCATCATCATCATCATCATCATCATCAGAAGCAGCAGCAGCATCATCATCATCATCATCATCATCATCATTATAATAATAATAATAATAATCATCATCATCAGCAGCAGCATGATGATCATCATCATTTTTGGTTTAATGTCTATTTTACATGCTTGCATGTGTTGGGCGACTTCTGGAAATTGACTTTCAAACTAACCTATCTCTGTCCAGGTCTTAATTTATCCCTCTTTCTCTCAAATCCATCCTTATCACTTACTTTTATGTTTTCTTTTGCCTTCCTCTGCCACCTCAATTTTTCTACATCTACTAACACAAGAACTCACATTCATTATATCAATGTTACCCAACTAACGACGTCTCCTGTTCTGCACACACTTCCATATACTGTCCAGATTTAATCTTCCTCTGTGGTCATCAGATCTAATCCTGTCTTTAAGTCTCAGGTTAAACATCCATCGTATCATTCTGTATATCATTTCTATCCATGCAACCCATATCCTCAACCTTCACCGGGTGGGTTTCACTTTCATACATCATCGCACTGCACACACATGCTTTATACACTTTTCGTTGGTCAACAGTGTCAACGCTCTGCTGGTTAGTAATGACAGAAATTCTTTAACTTACTCCACCCACTATTTAATTAATTTTAAAATGAAAGTAGTTTCAAGTTTTTCTTTTCATGTAATTAATTGATTTGTTTATTTGCTATATGGAACATAATTACTTCCTTTAACCATTAGCAAGTATTCCGTTCAAATATTTAAACGAAATTTTATAATAATTTGCTTTTAAAAAAAATCACTTTTTTCTGTGATTAATCTCTAGCATCTACTGGTTCAATAGAAGTAAGGATTTCTTAATGAAAATAGGGTACTCTGCTGAGAAAACATTTCACTTTGAGTTAGCAAGCCGCTATTCCGAATTCACAACAGCAAGCCGCAATCAGTAGACCGTCTCTCCGGTCCTAATTTTTGAAAAGTCAAAATCGTTTTTGTGCGAAACTTTATAATTAAACTTGCTGGTAATTTTTTTGAAAATGAGAATTAAATATGAAGTAAAAATAGAGTTTTTTTTAATATCTGCGATCCGACAGCACTATGATTTGTAAAAAAATTCATATTTCAATGTTTTGAAAAAAAAAAAACCCAAAGAACCATTTATTTGATTACTTATTTTTCTAAAAGAAATTATTTAAAACAAAAATACAAAACTTTTCCTTTCAGCAAGTTTTAATTATAAAGTTTTACATGAAAAAGATTATGACTTTTTAAAAATTAACACCGGAAAGACAGCCTATTGATTGCAGCTTGCTTTTGTGAATTCGGAATAGTGGCACGCTGACTCAGAGTCGAAGGTTTTTCTGGAGTGCCGGGTACTTTTATAGAGAACGATCTGTATTTCTGTGACTTCGTGTCGTCAACGTTTGCGCAGGTCTCGGAAGTGCCCAAAACTTGACAAAACTATTAACCAATCAGGTTGCAGCACGTTGAATCTCCCGAAGGACTCATTGAGTTCTGTCAACTACGGTCACTTCTAGCGAAAGACTAACCCTAACCCCTAACCCTAAACCAGAAAATGTTAAAAAGAAAGGTGTTTTGTCACATTAGGACCCGAGCTAACTTTGACCCTGTCGTTAGGGTTAGGGTTTGCTATAGAGTTAGGGTTAGGATTTAGGTTTAAGGTCCTGGTCAAAGTTACTGCGGGTCCTAATGTAACAAAGTACCAAAAGAAAAAAAACATTGAAAATAAAATGAACAACCCCCCATATATGCTTAAAAACAGTAGTTTCGTTGTTTATTAAATAAAATTTATCTTCTGAAACTTTTCATTGCACAAAAGAAAACTTTTATTTATAAACATTTGATTAACAATGGTTCCTTTAACTAAAAAAAAATAAATAAACATCTAATTAATAACAATTGTTTATTATTATTATCATTATTATTATTATCATTATTATTATTATTATTATTATTATTATTATTATTTGTTTGTTATGCCTCCTTGGACATCTCCTTTTTAACTATCTTCTGAAGTCAACTGTTAAAAAATTAAAAAAATGAAACTCCTAGTATAGATCAAATTCTGTTAAATATTTCATTTGACAACTCCCAAAAGTGCCCCCTTAATTTCTCCTTCCTACCACTTTCTCTGAAAGCTATGGTTTGTTCGTTCTTTTTTTTATATATGTACTTTATTTTGGTTTTCTTCATCTAAATTTTGTTATTTGAAACTTTTCTTAAATTTATCGTCTGGCAATTTTTAATTTATCGTCTGGCAGTCTTCGCCTCATCAACTCTCGGACGCTTCCGAGACCTGCCCTGAACGTTGCCGCCACGAAGTCACGGAAACGCGGGTCGTTCTCTATTAAAGTACCGAAAATAGAATAGTGATAAAAAACGTATGTGTAACATATTTTTTGATACCCCCCTCTTTCCCTCTCTCTCTTTCTTACTCTCTCTCTCTCTCTTACTCTTTTTCTCTTTAACTCATCTAACACCACCCCCCCAATTGCTTCTCTCTAATTCATGTACAAACCTTTGCAACTGCTTGAATAAAATAGATGAAAAAAAAAAGAAAATTTAATAAGCAGCCGTATGTTTCACCTAGTTTCAGTGTTGTATTTTGAACATTTACCATTACGAATGAAATAAACTATTTTTTTTCTGACGGCCTTTTGTACTAATTTATTAGATGGTGATCCAAAGCAGGTGAATATTAGAGTATTTTTGCCATAACCAGCTCTGGGATAGAAAGAGGAACCCTATATCCTCCTATCTTCCGCCCATAATTAGCTTATTCAGTGTTACCATAATATTTTATTTTTGATAATCAGAATTTAATGGACTAGAAAGGGGAGTACAAGAATAGTGGTATTTATTCAAATCATTTGCAGTAAATTTGTAGTCTTTAAGCGGACCCAGCGTTTTTCCCCGAAATAATTGCGGACACATGTGTAACCTCGAACATCATATTGTCATTTAAATTTTTATCCTTTCATTTATTTAAAATTATACATCAAATAAAGTAAAGTAAAAAGTCGTCTTTCTTTTTTATGGATGTCAGGTGTGAACATATGACCCACAATAGTATTGAACCCACTCTGATCGAAATGAAATATATTCATCCAAGTACTCTGGAAAATGTAACTTCAAAATATATTTGGTCATGGGAGTCTTCCTCCAAAACCCGAAAAGCAGTTTGTGACGTATTTCCCTTATATTACTGTGTGACTCGAATGCAAACCGCACAATATCATTCCATTCCCATTGATCAAAATGTAATATATTTATCCAAGTAGACTGGGTGATGCATATATAAAATGAAACATACTAAACAAAGAACATTAGGTTATGTAGTTTCAGAATATATATTGGTATGGGATTCTATCCCCAAACTCTTAGAAGGGGTTTGTGATGAATTTCTTTTTCTCTTTCTCTCTCTCTCTCTCTCTCCCCCACTCTCTCTCTCTCTCTCTCTCTCTCTCTCTCTCTCTATATATATATATATATATATACGAGGGCTGTAAAAAAAGCATCCGACCTTAGGCCAGAAAAAATATTTAAAATATGTGACAGGGTTGTGACCTTAATCCCCTTCAAAGTAGGCCCCTTGTGCTTGCACACACTTAGCTCACCGATCCATCCACTGCCGGAAACACCTCTCGAAGTCTTCTTTTGGAATGGTGTTCATCTCCGCCGTCACGTTAGATTCAGCAGGTGTTTAGAGAAGATGCGATGTGTAACACAAATTAAGGAGTGGTTCTATCGATTCAAAAATGGCCGCATATCAGCAGAGAGTGACCAGCGTTCTGGCAGACCCCAAACTACTCGGAATGCAGTCGTTGTTGATAGAATGCGAAAAAAGAGATAATGCGGAACGCGACAGCAGAGATGAACACCATTCCAAAAGAAGACTTCCAGAGGTGTTTCCGGCAGTGGATGGATCGGTGGGCTAGGTATGTGCAAGCGCAAGGGGCCTACTTTGAAGGGGATTAAGGTCCCAACCTCGTCACGTATTTGAAATATTTCTTCTGGCCTAAGGTCGGATACATTTTAAGCAGGCCTCATATATATATATATATATATATATATATATATATATATATATCCATTGATAGTCATAGGTTTACATAACACAATCTTCTTTCTTACTTTTTTCTCTTTTTCCCTCTTCCCTTTTTGTCCCACTTCTCCTTCAGACTTACTTTCTCTTTCTATTTCTATTTCTCTTCCTCTTTATCTCTCTCTCTTTCTTTTTTGCTATTGTTTCAATATTATAAAAAGAAAGGAAAGTTATAGATAATTTGCAACCGACTATAAAACCTAATCTTCTCTCACTCTTTCTTTATAATTTTCTGTCTATGACTGTCTTTCTGTATCTATCTATCTATCTATCTATCTATCTATCTATCTATCTATCTATCTATCTATCTATCCATCTATCTATCTATTTATCCATCTATCTATCTATCTATCTCTTTCTCATAATGTGAGCTTCATATCACAGATCCAGTTGATGACATGGCCCTCTAGTCGTGCCACTGACAGCATATAATGAAATAATTCAGTTGTAAAGTTAAAATTGACGAAGAAGACACACACCACAGCATTCACAAAAGCCAATGACAAAACTCTTTGAGAAGAGTAAAGAAAAATGTTCTCGCATTCAAGTCCATCTTAACGCATGATCAATTGCCTGGTTGCCCCATGCTAATCCATATATGCTGTATTCATTCCTGTCAAAAAATAAATACTATATTAAACTATAAATATTTCTTATTGGAAAATGCATGTCTAGCTTGTCTTTCACTAAAGATAATAGACATTAGCATTCACTTCTGTTTAAGATCATGGTCTCTTCTTCGACCTCACGTGCATATATACATATGAATCTCATCTGGTACATAATGGAACACGCCTACATATATTAACGTCACCTCAACTCATTTGACAGTTTGTGGTGACGTTCTGTTCCCTACTGAAACATAAGAATATTTGATATTCTGGTTAATCAAAATTCGCAACGCATGGGTAGAGAATTTAAATCAATTCTCTAAGCATGTGTAATGTCACCAAGAATGGACGCATTCTACTTTGGTAATAAGGGAAATAACGAAAATAAAAGATGGTAAAAAGTTGTGAACAAATGCATATCATGTATTAATAGTTTTTCATATACAAACTAGAAAGATCGTAACAGAGATAGGTATACATAGATTAAACATACAAGTAAATGCATTGTTCCCTTACAGATAAAAATGCATGAATTATACTTTTAAAGCGTAAAAAGAAAACATGTCTGAAACAAAAAAGCAAGACTTACATTTACTGCGTGGCACCTTTTCTATTAGAGACTGTGGCCATAACAGGTTCTCTCTGTTCTATGTCCAGCAAGCAAATGAGGAAGAGCCATGGTCTTAATTCTCGGGCATGTGTTTGAACTAGAACTGACAACCAAAGTCTCATGTTCATAAGATTTATTTGGATATAAACCCAAGGGGAATAACTTTAGCCTATAAAATAATTTCTCCAAAAGGGAAGTAACTCAGGACGTCAGTACAATAGCAATGCTATTAGTTATATTTATGTCATATAATATTTGAAATTGAATTTATGATTCATTATCAACACTTATGGTATGCATGCAATGCATTGATTATTAGTTATTCAAAATTACGGACTTATAACAGAATACTAATAATCAAATGTTGATAGTTTGTGATACGTAAATAAATGTGCTTTTTATACAAGATTTTTACATTTAAAAAATGTTGCATTACACATTTAATTAATCATAAAAAATTCATTGTACGGCAACTTCTTCTCTATCGTTAGCCGAACGAGTCATTCATAGACCAATAGTTTTTGCGTTTTTTTAGACTCGTCTTATACTTTTAAAGACTTGTCTTATATTTTTAAGACTTGTATAATATTGTTAAAACGTTTGGGTTGATTATTCTTTGTTGTACATCATGATTCTTTTTAATGTTTAAACATTGATTTTGTTAGAAGTACCGAAATAAAAATGGGAGGTAGCAGTGGCGAGGTGAATACCGAGGTGGACTGACAACCTCGGCGTGCCAAGTTCAAATCATGTCGGTTCCATGACACCGCTCTTACTATGGATGTTGGCAACCTTCACGTCGTTTCTGCTGTACCTGATTTTAGAAAGTGTTGAGGAAACCAATGCAAGAAATAGAACGGAGACAGTCAAAAGTCATATCATGCTAATTATTTACGTTTTTAATACAATTAATGTTTTATTTTTATCAACCACTTAGAAGATTATGTGTTCCCTTTACATACAAAGGCTTTAAGCACTTAGACAATCAGGATGCACTCTTTCATATAAAGTATGTAATTTTAATTTTTATTTGAAACACAATGGCATATAATTTGAATGAAATGTAGGACATGGAAATGAATAAATTAATCATTTGCTTGAAATATTTAGTTGATAATTTCAATTTATGATGCAAACCATTATTTGATTCCAGTTTATTTATATTTAAAAAGATTTCTCCTACTTTTTTTATTTGGACACCTTTGATCAGATCTAAACAGATCTTCTGCACATAGAAGGTATAATGTATCCAGCGTCTCAGCTGTGTTGTATCTCTTGATGCACACATCTGCTTAAAGGTTCATTCGACCCTGCTAATAGTCAAGTAAAGTCATACAAATCAGCGGGGTACCGTGTTTTTGATTGGCTTGATTCTGTCTTTTTTTCATTAGTTTCCACGATTTTATTTTAGAATCAGATACTCACAGAAGGGACCACGTGAAGGTTGCCAACACCCATAAGTTAAAGTGGTGCAATAGAATTCACAAGATTCCAACTTTGCACCCCCAGGTCGTCAGTCTTCATCATTATACACTTCAGCACTGCTCCCCCCCCCAGCCCTGATGCCCACATGTACTTTGTTTATTTGATGCTTCCTCAAGCCCAGTTAATAACTATCAGCAACTTCAGAGAGTGATGAACTCTTGGCATTTTCAGTTTATAATCTTGTTTTATTTGTGCAATCGCTCCAATATTTATTTATTTAGTTATTATGTCTTTCTGGGCATTTCTTAATTTAACCAATAATGTTTACTTTTAATGATTTGGTTATTATCCTCAATTGCCATTTGCAATCATGAATTGACTTGTATAAAATGCTGGCGGCCATATTGAATTGTTGCTTTTGGTAAAGAGTGGAGCAGTACATATGGAAAGAATTGATTACAAAGGATTGGAAATTTACACATCAGAAAAGAATGACCAAAAATTAACGAAAACTATTTTTAGCTATAATTTAACAGAATATATAATAGCAACACATTACTAAGTACTAACATTCAAATAGCATGTGTCAGAATTAGTGATGTGTTAAAAACTTTTCTCATATTTCATCCTGATATCACATGTATATATATATATATATATATATATATATATATAATGTATGTATGGCATAATCATGTTGACACACCAGTTCCCGTTAGATCACCAAAGTTAAGCGACGTTGAGCCCGGTCAGTATTAGATGAGTGACCATTTGGGAATACCAGACAGACACTGTACGTGAACACCTAGCTATGGGCAAATAGCGTCGCCAACCCGTAGTGCCTGGCGTGGCGACTATGGCAAAACTCTTTGAGTTACAGTCACCAACAAGGTGTCTGAAACCAGGGAGGGATTCCTTCTCCAGAAGTGATCAAAAACCCTAGCCAAGGAGAGATATCATCTCATTAATAATTTTGTAGGTCTCAATTAAGTCACCCCTCTTTCTCTTCAGTAAAGTAGTTAACACTTTTTTTCTGTAACTGAAATGTACATTTTATATTGAGTATTGATTTACTCCTCTCCAGGAGTTAGGCACAAGGCCAGTTTTTATCTTACTCCCACAAGTAAGATGTGACCCAAAGTCGGGTCGGGAAAGTGGGGCTTAAAAATTTCCTGGGCAGCCCCGTCGGCATTCCCCGGTAGGGGCGCCTCAGGCAGTAAGCAATAAACTTACTCCTCCCCAAAGAGGGGAGGCGAAGCCTGGGAGGGTGCACCTCCTAGAACTGCACAGGACAGACCCATAGACCGGCGTAAATAAAGCCCTGAAGGCCAAGACAATACCAGTCTATGGGGTGCAGTATCCATCGGAACAGATACTACACTTTGATCTTAGCCAAAAGGCCAAGAAGAAGAAAAAATAAAAAATAAAAAAAAAATTAAAAAAAAACAAAACAAAAAAAAACAATTATGTTACTATTTGTTATGGTGCCTTACCTATAACGAACATTTGGACTCGTCCATTCTCAATAAATACTGGAAGCTTTACGCTTCTCATTTATAGAAGCCAACCCTACTCTTCAAACTGGGGTACACCTGTCAAGGATTCATTCTCAACAGTTGGTCTGACAAAGACTGGGCAATTTTTGTGGTCTTTTATCTATCAGCTTGTGGGGTTGAGTCTTGGGTTGTTCTAGGAGGTAATACCAGTCGAGGATTCGTTCTTGACAATCAAGAAATGGGCTATTTCGGTGGCCTTTTATCTGTCGGGTTGAGGTATACTGTCCTGGGTTGTTCTAGGAGGTGCACCCTCCTAAGCCTTTCCTCCCCCTTTGGGGTGGAGTAAGTTTATTTCTTATTGCCTGAGGCTCCTTAACCGGGGAATGCTGACGGGGCTGCCCAGGCTATTTTTGCTAGGCCGGAGTGCTCCTCCTTTAAGGGTGCTGGCTTGATTCTTCTCCCACCTTCCGACCTTGTGTCACATATTGCTGCGATGGGAAAGAATTAAATACCGTTGAAGCCAACCCCAGTCTACACTGGCAGTCAATACTGACGTTCTACTTCTCTTGTTCCTCTGTTGTATATACTTTTCTCCAATATATTTGTTTTATCTAAACCCTGTGTCTGTGTTCTCATTCCGACCCCTAAACAGGACCATAAAACTATTTTATTCAGGAATATATCAAAATAATGACAAATATTAAATTATAATCTTCTTGAAATAGTATATTATATTATGAAAGCTCAACAATCTTTTAGCAATAAATAGAGCAGCTAAATCATCGATTTTATCAAAGAATTACATATAAATGAATCTATAATAATAGCACTTCGCCCTCTCTTAGCATAATCGTAATGCTGCCATATACATGTACTAAATAAAAGTAGATGTCATTGTAACATATTGTGTTGTATTTAGTGGTGGTTTAGTAAGTAAAGTAGCGGTGGTTTAGTGGGTATGAATGCAGACTGTGAACTTGGTGTGCCGCATTCAACTTTTGTTTTGCTGCTATTACATCACTTTCACTTATAAACAATAAGTATTTCATGTGCATGAAATAAACAAATAGGTAACACGTCTTTGTCCGAGTCGTCCATCTATTATGTAAAGGGCAGTTGTCTGTGTGTGTGTGTGTGTGTATGTATGTTTGTATATCTAGGCTGTGAGTCTACTTATAATACACAAACCAAAAAGCCCTGCCATTCATGTGCAGTGCATATATACGCCTTTGTGAGTCCTGTCTAGACATGCGCCTAGTTAGGGTTAGGATTAAGGTCCAAGTTTCTACAATGAAATCAGCATTTCTCACTGTGCAAAATATAAATACCACTGTGGAACGCATTGTGGAATAGTGGACGGATATCTGTGAGAATTTCTGTGAAATAATAAATATGAAGGAAATTATCTTTTATACAAATACCTAATAACATGACTGCATTTCATCCTCTTGAATGAGTAATCAAACTTTCTTTTATTACGACCTGTACTCTATCTGTTTTTCGGATGGCAGGGATATTTTTTGGTGCGGATTTTCTACAAAAGATCGCATCTTTTTTTCACTAACTTTTGTTAATAACTGTTTCAGCTAAACTCTTTTGTCATTAAATTGAAAAAAATGTTTTTAATCAGTTACCGTCTGCTGCTTATTTCCATGTATAATGAAAGCTGTATTAACACTACTACAACATCAAATTTAAACTAATTACATCCATTTGATTTTGTGCATGTGTTTTGGTAGCGTGATGGTTTTGCTAACTAATAAAGGGAGAGATAAGCACAATTGTCGCATAGAAGTTAGATAAAGCAGGCACCAGTGGAGTTTCCACAGGGTCTTTCTTGTTATAAGAATGATCATAACTATGAGTGTACACCCTCCGTCAAAATTAAAAAAAATATATTATGCTTCGCCAGTGTTTGCACGAATATTTACATTCATATAAAGTACGGTCTCAGTCGGTGTCGTTAAAGAAATAAGAAAGAAAGAAAACCTCTTAAATTGAAAAGTTTAAGAAAAGGAATAAATTAAGAAAAAAAGGTACTCTTATATATGACGCACCATGTTTCCATGAGTTCGCATCGTCAATGTTAGAGCATGGTACGGAAGCCGATAAATTACGATGAAGAAAATCAAACTAACATACATATATAAAAATAAAGAACGAACAAACCATAGCTAAACAACTGTTAGTAATTAGATGTTTATTTTTGTTTGTTCTTTGTCAAAGGAACCATTGTTAATCAAATGTTTTTGAATAAAATGTTGTTTTTTTTAATGTTTTTTTTACACTTTTTTCAAACTAGCTGACAGAGATTATGGAAGTTCATTCTTTTTTATTGAACGCGATTTATTTCTTCCAAAAGTTATCGGCTGCTTAGTTAATACTTTTGCTGACTCTCAGACGATGCCGAGACCTGCCCGAACGTTGACGATGCAAATGCACTGAAACATGAGGCGTCATCTATGAGAGTACCACAAAAACATATTAATCGGTCTAGAGAGAAGTAAAAAGAAAAAAAGAAAACGTCTCATTATGGAAATAGAATGACACATTTCTTTCCGAATTTATTTTAGATGGTGGGGTGTTGTTTGACTTGCAATTTGCTTTTTCTATTCCTCTAAACACTTTAAATGGGTTTGTCTCGTAGTATTTTACTTGCTAAATTTAATGTGATGGGTCATATAAATATTTATTTATAAATGTATATACAATGAATACACATTGGCCTTTATTATAAAGCAGAAGATGTAATAGCCGTAGCGACATTCCAGAATGTTCATTATTTTCGTGAAGCATTATTTATAAAGGAAATAATAAATGGAAGCCATTCCACTTTCTTTTATTGGATATACGAAACAAGTGCGAAAACATGTCCATGTGAAATTAAATAAACTTTACATTTAAAAATGTCATGTAAACATGAATCATCAACAAAATGTCTTCAATTATTTTGCTGAAGAACAAAGAAAGAATTTATACATGATATTCGGTTTTACCTCCGTTTTTTTACATGCTGGCATATGTTAGACGGCTCTATAAAATTGGCTTCCAAACTAACATATCTCTGACTAGGTCTTTAATTTGCCAACCTCAATAGCTTCACAATCCAAATATACTTTGTCCACATCTGAGTTCTCATCAATTTCATCTGCCTTAAACTTCTTAGATATAAACTGGTAACCCTAACCCTAATTCTCAACCTACCAGTAATTCCAATGCACTTCTTGTATACCCAATGCTTACAAGTACCACAAAAGATTGAATTGCAGCCGACTTTCTTTCGAATCTCTTTACAAAAACTAAGCAGGGGAAATTTCCTTTTTTTCAACCACTGAAACATGAGGAATAACACAACATAACACAACATAACACACAATCTCAACCAATATACTTATTGTTACACCGGCCGTTCTTACACAGGAGAAACTACACCGGTTGTCACTATAAATAGTGCGAGTCACCAGAAGACAAAGCACAGTCTTGTAACTGTCTAGCCAAGAGCTAGTCACTTTCTTACTTTGTTAATACACTTGTTAAACCAACCCTCGACTTGACTTCCTTTATTTATTATTTAATGTGGAACAACTTCACAACACTTATTATAATGAAAATTGTGGGTCTGTATGTCTTTCACCAGACCTCTGAATATTATTACTTTTTTATACTAATAAGTCACCACATATTAAGGCCAAAATCCACTCAAGATTAAGTTTAATGAGATTGTCAGTTCACTGATGAACAAATCTATGAGAGGATTGAAAACGATGAATTGAATGGACAACATTTGATTAAGTAAGAGGTCGGCTCGACCAATAGGTTTTTACATTGGACTTGAAGACGACCAGGTTGTAGACTGTAGTGAATCAGTCCCATGGTAATGTGTTCTACAGATGGGAAGTTCTTGGAAATAAATTATGTACATGGAAATTCAGAAGGAACACGGTGTAAATTAGCACCAGTGACCGGTGTTATAAATCATCATGTTGCTTATAAATAATACAAGTTTATACTCGATCTTTGAGTGGTGTTGGTACAGTATCAGGCGATATGAATTTCTATCCTTACAATTTGTGTTAGAAAAATATTTGTAAAATTTTGTGGAAAAAATATGCTACTTAGAATTTGCATGGGAAGATAATTAGCTATATTCAACATATTTATGTATTGTTTTTAATTAACAAAAAACATTAAAAATAATTCATTTTGAACAAAAAAGCTGTATACGCTTCATGTCTTTCGTTTTGTAGATTATCAAAAACGGTCACTTAGCTTAAAAATCATATTTCTATGATGTCCTTTTTATGTTATAATGTTAAGTTAATTTGTTTAAATTTATAAAACACGTATCCAGTTAAAAACAATCTTTGAGACTTATGTGAGATTCGAACTAGGGTATTGACGTTGTAAAAACTACTGCATTAGTAATGTGTACTCTGCCTATTCTTTTTTGTCAACAAATCATATGTTTCTATTTGCGAATGAACAGGCAAACTCTAAAATAACCATAACTTTTTCAGTGTTCTGCATTATAGTAAGGAAAACTTAAGTATTTTGTTTTTATTAGAATAAAGAAAATCTTTAGTGTTTCTGTCACACAAAAAAGGTTGCCAAGAACGGATCACATCACCCCATGGTGACATCAAAAGTAAAAATTTTCAAAGGAATATCAAGCTTAAGCATGACAAACAGATGGACACACATAATCTCTTATAGAGATGCATAGACGCATCCATTCAATTTGCACTTTTAGTGATGAAAGTTCTATTTAGAACTTAAATGTGACCAATCGAAGGACGGACAGAGCAGCTTATAAAGATTACATCTGGAAAGTACAAGGAGATGTGTGCAGAACAAGAGACTTCAATGGTATGGCCACATTGACAGAATACATGACAGTTCTTGGGTTAGTAGATGTAGACAGTTGAGGTAGGAGGCTCAGTTGGCAGAGAAAGGTCAATAAAAACATGGGCGGAAGTGATAAGGATGGACTTGAGAGAAAGAAGGATAAATAAAGACCTATCCAGAAATAGGTTGGTTTGGAAGTCAATTGCTAAAAGCCTGTTCAACATATGCGAACATGTTAAACGGATGTCAAACCGATGATGATGATGATGATGTTGATGATGATGATGATGATGATGATGATAGATCTAAAAATGCTATTTCGTACTTAAAAAATCCTAATTTAAACCTGATTGTAACAGATTGACCAGTAGAGAGAGCGTCTGATGGAGATGTTTGGACGCATCTAAAATCATGTGTCAAAATTGCAATGTGTGGAAGTGCAAGTCAAAGCACACTTCCTTGTCTTGACAGAGTACAGCATCAACTTCGCAATCTAGTGTCTCATAGAAAAAATGCAGTGCCAGTTTTTCTCTACTATGTCGGCATTTCCATGAAAAATTCTCAACCAAGCCCAAATCCCTGGTTCGTCTTTGTAAGACATTCTCAGCAAGAACTCGTTGTTCTACCACTACTTAGAAGAACTTCCTTTTCTTCGTCTATGTGTCTAGCATCACATCTGACAGACTTTGACAAGGACAGAGTTTCTTTCCAAGAACTGCCCATCTGTGGAACACATTACGACCTGACTACTTCCCTGCAGACTACGACATGGTCATCTACAAATCGAATGTCAGAAAATACCAGGTCATAAACCGTCGCCATAAGTTATCAAACTTTGTTCATTCTATAAATCATTTTCAATCAGGATATTCATCATCATTAAACCGACAATCTGTCCATCTCATTAACGCTACCTTCGAGTAGGTTTTAGCTTTAATAAGCAGTGACTCATTAGTAAAAAAGAAAATATGTTTAGGATAAAAAAATCCTATTACAAACTTCAGCATGACAGACTAACGGACACAGCCTTTCAGAAAGAGGCAAAGTCGTATATAAAAAGATTAACAAATATGTGATCTTTTGATCATGGAATGAATTATTCAAAAACCGTTTCAATAATAGTGGGAGGTGATGGTTGTTAAGTGAATAACGACACAGACTGAAGACCTGGGTGTACCAAGTTCGAATCCAGTCGGTTCCACAGTACCACTTTCACTTAGGAATGTTGGCAACCTTCTCGTGGTCCTTCATGTAAGTACCCAATGTCTTTCCAGAAAGATTTCTAACTAGAAAAACATTGGGGAAACTAATGCCAACACCAGAATCATCTGATTCACACAAATGAAGAATAACCTCCTAGTAGTATGCAATAACTAAAACCTATACAATAGAGTTTGTCTAATTACAAACATGACCAATTTTCATGCTCATTACTTATGAACCAGACAAGAGAGACAAAAACAATTTGTATTTCTTAAAAGGTGAAATGATATTAAAAGTTGCGTTCATTCAGTAGCTCTAGTTATAAAATTACAGTTTTACAAGACCTTTTCTAAAATCAGCACGAATACCATACTTGGAGCCGTCGAACAAAGTTGTCTATTACTTTGACACAGTCTTCTATTTTTATGCCATGGATCTGCTGAGTGAAGGCTACTTTGAGTTCTGCAATTGTTTGTGGATTGTTTAGGTACATATGTACTAAAAACTGAAGAAAACCTAAGATAGAAATTCAGTAGGTTGACACCCAGTGAATGTAATGACCATTCTGGAACACAGCTTCTGTTGATCAGTGAATCAGCAAAGTGACAATCCAGCAACTCCATAGTTATATTAGCTGTGCAGGGAGTTGCCCCATCTTATTGAAATTATTGCTCTGCTATATGTAGGCCACGACCGGAACCAAGTGCCCTCCAGCATTTGTTGACAGCTTTTGAGATGCCGACCCACACGATGGACTTTACACAGTGTAGTTATCTCTAGAGAACTTCATCTGGTGCTAAGTTATTGAAACTGGACAGTTTCCAACGATTTCGTATCTGGATAGTGTGTTACTCAAATCTGTATTCTTCTGTTGACAATGCCATTTCCTTGGATGATTTTGAAAAGTTTTCTATTATCTAGCAACTTTGAAAAGTGTTCTATTATCTAGCAACTTTGAAAAGTTTTCTATTATCTAGCAACTTTGAAAAGTTTTCTATTATCTAGCAACTTTGAAAAGTTTTCTATTATCTAGCAACTTTGAAAAGTTTTCTATTATCTAGCAACTTTGAAAAGTACAGAATAATCATTAATATTGACAGAAGTATTAACCTAAAAATGATTCACATTTATACTGAAACACTCATTTATCAAGTCGTTTGATAGTAGCAGGTTTTGTTACTAAGATGAGTACATATTAAATTAGTGGAATACGTTTTTGATTTAAGCAGTCAAGGTTAGTCAACTTGATGGACAGGGCTTGACCCCAGGGTCATTGTATCTCCATATGAAAAATAGAGGAATGGTTAATCAAGACAGGTGACTAGATAATGATAGATATTTTTTATAGTTACAAATATCAATTGTTACCACAAGGAAAGAATCATTATGAAAAATCAGAATAACTAGACCACTGAAAGTATAACGAAAAGCAACTCTACGTTTGGGAAATAGATCCAATAGTTAAGCAGAATTAAATATATAGATTAAGTTAAATTGTCACTGTCTCTTTTCTTCCACATGTGAGTAATATTCTAGTGACTGGCAAAAAACCATAATATCAACCCCACACCACAGAAGAAGTGACCACTATCGAGGAGCTATGCAACCGTATTACCAATTATTATTCAAGTTTCGCAAATGGCTCTATTTTAGCAATTAATTCTCAGGTAAAATGATCTCTTTCAGTCACAAAACAAACATAAATACACTTTATAAACTATCAAATGCAGAAATATATGATTTTCTGATTCGGCCATGTAAATACATCAACTCCATAACACATCTGAATATCGCAAGTGTTAAGTAGTGTGTTAGACCAGGCAAGACCTGGCTCAAGTATGCAAGAAGTGATATGACTGCATGCAACCTGACTGATATTAACGCTTTGGATCAGACCACATGGAAAGCAGGCGTGAGGCATTTCCTGGTGTTTCTTAGCCCAAAGTCTGAGATACTCACAGCACCCTTAATATTGTAACTGAATGAAGAAGAAGACAAGAAAACATGATTCAAAATCATGGTTTGTGACCGAAATGCAGTCAGCAAGACATATTCCTGGGATCGTGAAACCATGACGATAATCATCTAATTCAAGTAACAATCATCCACTCAGTCAATTTTTGAT
>OY744537.1:47229541-47327041 GCA_963556195.1 Sepiola atlantica | reverse complement strand
TCCAGCAGATAATCTCACCAACCCTTATCCTCGCGTGGCTTTTGGCCTTGATAAGTATTAGTGTTAAAAAAAAGAACTTGTCAAACCAATGTCCAAATCTGTCCCATACTGATTAATACGAACTTACATTTTTGCTAAAGTTAAGCGACGTTGAGTCTGGTCAGTACTTAGATGGGTGATCATTGAGAATGTCGGTTGTTGTATGTCCTAGTGGCATTGCACACCGAGTGCTGGCTACTAATCTGCAAATATAATGAGCACAACAAACAGTTCTTGTCCGCTCATTGTGATCTGTACCTACCATCCAATAGAAAAGTTAACTATTAAATTCTCCTTTTTTTAACGTTTTTTTTAGATACTAGTTGAAGTACTTGTCAGCGCCGGGTTTCTCAAACCTTTCTCTTCTGCACGTCAGTTGAATTGAACATTTTGTTTACCTTAAAATGCAATAAAATAATTTTAAAAAGTGCTTTAATCAGGTTCATGATGATGATTGATATCTGCTAGGAAATATCTGGAATGATATAGCCTAAAAACAAACAAATAAAAAGCAACAATAATTGTCAAGTGTGAGATTCGAAACCTGATAAACGGCATAAAATATTGAAACTGAAACAGAATGCTGATCTACATGGCCATCGATCAAAAGAACATATTTCCTCTTTTTAACCTAGTTAAAGTGTTAATGAGTTCGGCGTAGCAATACAAAATTAAAAACATGTTTTACCTTTCAGCACAGAGCTAAAATAGTTTGATTGTCTGAAACAAATGCTGAAACATCAAGAAAAGTTCCATTTTTAATAAAAAAGGTGTCAAAAAATAAACAATCTTGACGCAATTTTATACGTTCATTTATTTAATTTTTTGATGATAGTGAAAGGCATGTTCTTCAATTGGTTTATAATAGAAAGTATTAAACTGAAAAGAGAATGCTAAAAACGTCGGAACATTTTTTTCTCGTGTTATTTTTACATACTTTTAATTTTTAATTCTTAATTTTTAATATTTACATACTTTTAATTTTAAATAATGAGTTTAAAAAAAGGTTAAAGAATTTCTGACATCGAAGGTGCCGATTCTAAATCTGAGGTTAGTTTGGCTCTTAGATCAACCGTTTAGCTGTGATGCCACGACACACATATAGACAACATTGCTTCATATAGAGATATGGACAACACCCTAACCGACTTTATTATCAGCCATTATAAATTAATTGTGACTTTTTTCTGTGAATTTTTTTCTGTGACTTCTCTTCCTGTGACTTTATTTCCGATCTCAGGTTAAACATATACTGACACTATTACAAATCTTCTCTGTTTTAATTCGATAATGTGCATGCACACAAACACATTCAATACCTACTAAACACCATCCTCGAGAGTCTATGGTCTCTCTGTACAAGGGTTTGTCAAGAGAACCTGATACGAGGATACTTCGTCTGACAAGTAAAGCCTGACCAAATATTTAAAACAACATAGTATTTGAAGCCCAAATAAAATCTCCTCAGAATGGCTAAACATTGGCTCAAATTCTTTAGCCCTGCAGAGGTGTTATTTGGGCTTCAAATATCCTATTATTTTTTTAAATATTTGCTCATGATATACTTCTAAGGATAACTATCCTCATGTTAGATCATCCTGACAAAGCATCGTACAGAGAAAGCAAATACACCCGAGGGTGGTGTCTAGTAGGCATTCAAACTCTCTCCCATTGATCAACTTAGACATTACGATTGCAGTTTATGAAATTAAATAATAATTGTTTCAGATATTGATCTGGAAAAGTTGACATGATGAATACTACTACTGGTGATACCAGATCAGGCTGCCCTGTGGCTCCCTGAGACGAAATTCACCTACATTGACGTTTTTTTTTTTTTTTTTTTTTTTTGTAAAACTTAATTATGTTCTACAAAACCAAAAACAACAGCCCCTCTCCCTTTCTCCCTCCCCTTTTTTATTTTTATTTTTCCTACCCTACTCCCGGTCCTGGATATGACCTTAAACTACATCCGATGGTGAGATCCGGCTTACGGACTTTGGGGAATGTGGAGCCTCCTCTTAATTACCATTGCTCCCAGGTCCACCCTGACCCGGAGTGGTAGTACCTGTTAGGGTCCCAACTATGGGTTAAATAGAAACATATATTAAAAGGGGAAAGAAACAAAAAAGAGAAGAAAACAAGACCAGATTCGGCATTAAATAACCCAAAAAGGGTTGATATGCCGTAAAACAAAACTACCAAACTACCAAACCGAATACTACTACCAGTGTTATTGTCACTGCCGTAGTGTTTACCAAAAGTCCATAGATCAACTCAAACATAACGATTGCCAGTACAGTTTACACAATGAAATAATTAACATATTTCAGATATTGAAGTATTAACAACACTAAGTTGGATACTCCACCAGACCAGATGAATACTTGTCCTGGGAATGCAGCAAAACCAAACAGAGGCTACACAAAAATATAAACTATAACTAAGTTAATTGGCCAATTAGGAAGAGAAAAAGACTTCTTCTTCAATGCTTTATTGACTCAAGGTTTTAGAAGTAGAGAATACCTTAAATAAACACTTAGATACCTATGCAGCTAATAAAGAAATCAAGTTTCATCCCCAGAAAGAGGCCAGTTGATCTCTGAGAACTTTTTAAAAAAATAGCATAATACACGCAGTACAACATTGTTGAAACTGTTACAATCAGACATTATTGTGAATGTAGAATACATACACTAAAATAGCAACTACACTGTTCCAAGAATGAAATAAAATTAAAAAAAAACATGATAGATATAAAAAAGTTCTGGTGTTTATACATGCTTATACATGCTTCTATCTATTCTTGTGTACATTTGAGTAAGTATACTTCAGCATATCTACCAAGTAGATGATTGCAAGTTGGAAGAACACATTATTACAAGCAGTTGAAACACATAGCGAGATCATTAGAAACTATCTCTGTACTAATGAGATAATGTTCACACACGCGCGTGCACACGCGCATGTACACGCGCGCACAATCCTATACTAATGTTGCTCCCTGAATGCTTGTATTTAAGGAATAACGAGGAGGCTGACAAGCAGCACTTTAATTAGACATGCGTTTGTTATTTGATAAATGCGTCCTACTGAGTTGTGTGAACTAAATGAAAAATAGCCTTTCATATATAGCCTACTCAATCCTGGTCACCAGTAGCTAGACATGGGAATTATTATATTAAAATTGGAAGGCACACAAAGAAATGTGACTACACTAATAAAAGTGTGAACAGACCTCTATTATAGAGATCCAATGGCTTCTTTAGGTTTAACTACTTTACTAGACCTTGGAATTGGGTTATAATGTTAAAATTGGAAGGTGTTTAAAAAAAATGACAACACTGATAAAAAGATTATAGGATCTCTATTATAAAGATAGGTTAGATTCTTTAGGTTTAACTACTTTACTAAACATTGGAATTGAGGTATAATGTTGAAATTGGAAAGTGTATAAAGAAGTGTGACTACACTAATAAAAAGGTTTACAAAACTCTGTTTTAGGATACCTTAGATTCTTTAGGTTTAACTACTTTATTAGAAGTTGGAATTGGGTTATAATGTTAAAATTGGAAGGTGTTTTAAGAAAAGTGACAACACTAATAACATATTATAGGATCTCCATTATAAAGATAGGTTAGATTCTTTAGGTTTAACTACTTTACTAGACATAGGAATTATTATATTAAAATTAGAAAGTTTACAATAAAAAATTGACAACAAAAGTTAAAAGTGTTAACAAAACTCTGTTATAGGGATAGCTTAGATGCTTTAGGTTTAACTACTTGACAAAACATATGAATTGAGTTATACTGTTAACATTGGAAGGTGTATAAAAATGTACACTAACAAAAAGATTATAGAATCTCTATTATAAAGATAGGTTGGATTCTTTAGGTTTAACTACTTTACTAGACATAGGAATTGGGTTATAATGTTTAAATTCGAAGGTGTATAAAGAAAAGTGACTGCACTAATAAAAATATTATAGGATCTCTATTATAAGGATAGGTTGGATTCTTTAGGTTTAACTACTTTACTAGACATAGAAATTGGGTTATAATTTTTAAATTAGAAGGTGTATAAAGAAAAGTGACTGCACTAATAAAAATATTATAGGATCTCTATTATAAGGATAGGTTGGATTCTTTAGGTTTAACTATTTTACTAGACATAGAAATTGGGTTATAATTTTTTAAATTAGAAGGTGTATAAAGAAAAGTTACTACAATTATTTTTAATAATAAAAAGATTATAGGATCTCTATTATAAGGATAGGTTGGATTCTTTAGGTTTAACTACTTTACTAGACATAGAAATTGGGTTATAATTTTTTAAATTAGAAGGTGTATAAAGAAAAGTTACTACAATTATTTTTAATAATAAAAAGATTATCGCATCTCTATTAAAAGGATAGGTTGGATTCTTTAGGTTTAACTACTTTACTAGACATAAAAATTGGGTTATAATTTTTTAAATTAGAAGGTGTATAAAGAAAAGTTACTACAATTATTTTTAATAATAAAAAGATTATAGGATCTCTATTATAAGGATAGGTTGGATACTTTAGGTTTAACTACTTTACTAGACATTGAAATTGGGTTATAAGTTAAAATTGGAAGGGGTACAAAGAAAAGTGATTATCTATATAATAAAATGCTAAGCCACTTCATGTTCATACATAAGTTATCATTTCCACACACATAAAAAAATGGGATCCTCCAATTAGTGAAGATTGTGATTTGTGATTAATCTGATATCGTTATGTTAAAAAAAATCAATTAACCCATTTTAAAATGAATTATTCCAAAATTAAATTATGTCGTCCAATCGACTAAAGAGTAGAATTTTTAATTAATACATTTCAAAAAGTTAAGTTCGTTTTACTGATTAGAAGAATATTTAGCTGACAATTATTTTTATGGTAAGAAGACAAAGAATACTTATGGTTTTTAAATGAATTAAATTTTGACAATTTTAAATAAATAAATAAGAAACATTTTTCATTTATTTGATGAATATTTAGTGAACAATGAGAATTATTTTTACACAATAAGAAAAAGTCATGTATTTTAAAAAAAAGTATTGACCCTAGATTGATGTAAAAAGCACCGCGTAATTCTAACGGGCTCCTGCTGGTACTAGTAACACGGTTATAGGATTATATACTATAAAAATAGGCTTGAATCCTTAGGTTTAACTATTTTACTAGAAAAACAAATGGGTGGTAGCTTAATTGAGACCTTTAAAATAATTAATGTGATTTCTAAATAAGGTGTATGTGGGAGGACGATAAAAACGCCCCCCCCCAAAAAAAAAGAAAACAGAAAATAAAATAAAAGGTTGAAGATGTCTTTAGCAACTTCTTCAGTGTAACTTGCTAATCCGCACGTGTGTTGATACTATGGAACAAACGCCCCTTTCCCTTCCCTGGGTAGTGACTAATGTCCTGGGGTCGAATCTCGGATTGTTGTTGTTGTGATGATGATGATGAGGAGGAGGAGGAGGAGGACGATGATGAAAGAGCGAGACAAAAAGTTATGCATTGATGAAATACAGAGTCCAAAAGACATTCGTTTAAAAGATAGCTATCCAAAACGTTCATCTAAAACAAACCTCCTATTTGCTGTCAAAATAGCAGGTAAAATGTTTCAAAAGCCAGATGAAAAATGATTCAAAAAGTTAGACCGATCACATCCGGTATTTATAACTGGTCACCGCTCTAACAATTGGCGGCTCATTCCTGTGAAACTGCAGCACTCTCTATTTACTTTCTCGGGAGAAGAATGAGAGTTGACTTAATTGAGAACTTCAAAATAAGTAATATGATTTTTAAAAAAATTATGGAAGTCACTCAAAACAAGGCATAAAGCAATTTGGTGTAAGAAGCTACAAAAAATATTACTTCAAGGTCAAAAACAAGCCAATGACTAGTGCTATATAGATAGATTCTGACCCAGAAAACAGCAATTGTTCCCCCGTTGTCAGAAACAGCGCTCATTGAATGTGAGGACTAAAGGACAAAATAAGGGAAGCAAGAGTTACGAGGCTGCCGAAAGTAAACCTAAGGTCCACTTTCTACTCTCTTTTTTTCTAACTATGGAACATTTATACAGCATTTTGGCTAGGATCAGGGTGTAGTATCTGTTCATTCTCAACAAGTAATCCTTTCCAGGTATTACCTCTTCCTTTTGAAGGGGGGGGGGGTAGGTTTATTGCTTGTACTCTGACGCCACCTCATGCGCGAAGGGGTGCCGATTGTACTATAAAAGTATTTTTGTCCCCATCCATAGTGCCCCTTTTTGGGTAGTTAGGGTTTTCTCCACAATAAAAATTGACCTTGTGTCTAACTTTATCCTTATGAGTAGACAAGTAAATAGGAATTTCAAAAACTACTGCACAAGTAAATTTGTGGAAAGATATTTATATTTTTATTTAAAAAAATGATTATCAATTCATGATTCATACAGATTATTTAACCAAAAATATTGAAAAAAATTAAAATTAAAAAAATTAAAATTATCTGAATTTCTGAAATTTGCCCTGTAAGTTGAAGAAAAAGAAAAAGAAAGATCCCAAAAAAGGAAAAAGGATAATGTACATTCACTTGTACTACATTAAAAAAACCACACATTTTCAAAATGTTTTCATTTTTTACCTTTGTTCACCCAAAACAAGGCATATCACCACTGAAGCATAAGGGGCTACTATGATAGCGGCTAGATTTAACGGGAGAAACTTGGGTAGGGAAGCTAGGCAGCAAGATGTTTATTCACATTACATTTACATTTTGCATGTTGGTACAGTTGGGGAAACAGAGAGCATGGATGGACCTCTATAGGCAAGCGATCTGAGTAAAGAAGCTATCAGAATAGAAAATATTCCAGCATCTAGGGGTCTATACAATGAAGAGGTGGGATTTTGCTGCTAGTCAGATGCTTGGGGGTATTTATGTTGTGGAGGCTCAAGTACAGGAAGTTCATCAGAGCACATTCTGTGGAAGTCCTTGTAAAACAAGCACAGAGATGCAACGCTGCAGTGATGTGACAGGGTCTAGAGCTGGCAGACAGTGCAGGACCTATTAAGTTATGAATTCTTTTTTGTGCCCTGTCCAAAAAGGGAGAGACTAGTGGTTAGTGCACCAGCTCAGATGTGGCAGCAATGCCCCATGCACGGACGAATGGTGGCTGTATAGAAGTTTAGGATATTGGCAGATATGCAAGGTTTTCTAGCCTGGTAGAGGGAGCCTACCTTTGCAACAGACTTGGCAACATCTATGTACTTATTCCAACTCATGCTGCCTGTGAATGTCAGGCCGAGGAGTTTGAACGTTGGACTCTCAGGAAGGGTGTTATCGGCCATGACAATCGGTGGTTGGAAAGATTACTTACACAAACTTTCATAAAAACACATCTAACTTTTTAAACAAACACTGTTTTTTTTTGTTTTTTTATCATAGTTCAACCCAAACAAGGCAGGTTGCCACTGTAGACGTAAGGGGCTACTGAGAAAAAGGGTGAAAGTTTTTTTGGGGGGACGGGGCCAACCTAAATTGGGAGCTGTGCAGCGAGATGTCTGTTTACATTAGTTTTAAATTTCTGCATGTCAGTACCGTCAGGAAAACAAGGGGCAAGGAGGGAGTTCCAGAGTCCAGCAGCACAGGGAAAGAAGCTTTTGGAGTAGAAGGCTCTCCGGCATCTTGGGACCTCCACAGTGAATTAATGGGATTTGGCAGATTGTTGGGTTGGTCTAGTGAATTTGCGTCGTGAGGGCACCAGAGCAGCAAGTTCATCAAAGCACAATCCATTGAAGTACTTGCAAAACAGGCGCAAGGAAGCAACATTACGGCGATGGGACAGGGACTGGAGCTTGGTGGATAGTAAGGGACCTATTTAGTTGGTGACTCTTTTTTGGACCTTGTCTAAGAGGGAGAGACTAGTGGATGATACCCCAGCCCAGATGTGGCAACAATACTCCATGCATGGGCAGATGGCGGCTTTGTAGAGATATAGGATAATGTCAGGTGTGAGAAGTTTACTAGCACGGTAGAAGGAGCCCACCTTCTTTGCAGCAGCCCTGGCAATGTCTTCAATGTATTTTTACCAATTCATGTTACTGTGAAGGTTAGACCGAGGAGTTTTAATGTTGAACTCTCAGTTAAGGTGTTATTTACCATGACAATCGGTGGTTGGAGAGGTCTCTTGCAGTTATTGAACGAAAAGTAGCTTTGTCTTTGTGACATTAAAAGTTACCATCCATTTTTTACCCCAATCCACTACAGACTGGAGGTAATTTTCTAAAGATTCAGTCATTGCCTCAGATATGTGCGCGTCGGTTTTATCCACATGACGAGAGTAGAGCGTGGTGTCGTCAGCAAATATTCCTATCTCAGTCTCAATGACATCAGGGAGGTCATTTATGTAAATCAGGAACAGTAGACGTCCAAGGATGGATCCCTGGAGTACACCTGGATTTATGTCATGTTGCTTAGATGAACGGCCATAGAGGACAACCTGGATCTTTCTTTTTGTTAGGAAGAATTTAATTATATTAAATATTTGTCCAGTAATACCATATGAGTGCAGTTTTAGGAGAAACCCTTCATGCCAGACCTTGTCAAAGGCCTTGGATATTTACAAAATCTGTAATAAGTTTTATTGTAGAATAGGAACCTTTGAAAATTCAAGTGTAAAAAAAATATGAATAAAAATAAAATAACAAACACGTTATGTTTTAACCTTAATCTTTGCTTTGAAATTTGTCACATTTTTGTAAAATCTTATTTTTTGTGATGTAACTTTTAGTTTAGTGTAAAAAAAATACAAAAAAAGAAAAACTATTTTTGGTGGGAAAAAAAAATGATCATTAGCGATAAAAGCATGGAATAAAAATTTTCTAAACTTTAAAAAGTAAATTATAATTTTATTTTAGGACAAAAAGTAGAATTTTAGAGTAACAAGGAATTTTATATAAAAAAGAAAATAGCTGTTTCTACTCGGCGTTGCTCGGGAGTCGTAAAAGACTCCCGAACAACGCCGAGTAGAAACAGCTAGAAACATCATTATTATTCTTTTAAAAACTGTTATTTGTCTGTTTACCGAATGATTATTATTTTTTTTAAATCGGATTTTGAAAGTTAAATTTCATTATTACAGTATCGTTCAGTTATTACATTATCAAATTATAACTAATTTTGTTAAGGTAGTGTTGTTTTCATTTCTATAAAATTATTTCAAAACTTTCAATCAATTTAGTTATAAAAAACTAAGCAATTATTTGCTAATAATTTTAAAACTAGAAATTACTTTCTATTCGACAGTTGAAATGCTTCCAAATTCCTTTAACATTTCGAAGGGTTACAAAGTAATTAATTCATCCTTTTTTTTTCAAAGATTAAAATGTTTGACGTGTTTACGAAGAAGTCGATATTTTAATTTCGTAATTATTTAAAAAAAATAGGATATAAAAAGGCGTTTCATTACAACAAATATTCGATTAATCGTAAATAAAAAAAAAAATACTTCAATGTGCAATTATCAAAGTTACGTTGACACGAGAAATACACACACGCACACACGCACACACACACACACACACACGCACACACGCACACGCACACACGCACACACACGCACACACACACACACGCACACACACACACGCACACACACACACACACACACACACACACACACACACACACACACGCACACACACCGACACACGAAAAGTGTTCGTACACTTTAAGAAATATAAAGCTGTCTGCGAAAAATCAAACGAAAATGTGTGGTGACGTTCAACGATCCCTATTTTACAATTAAACTCTGTCGTTATAAATATTGCAAGCAAATTATTTAAACAGAGAACAAGGAACTTTGAATACGTACGAAAAATAATTCCTTTAAAAGACATAAGGCCATTATTGTCAATAAAAGAATAATTATTAAGTCAAAACAAAGCGAATGATCGCGTCAAGTCAATTTGTTACGCAAAACACAAATGGTCCAAGGGAATGAACTCATATTTGTTAGCTGAACAACTTCTATTAGAAAATCAATCTGAAAGTCTAGACAATATAAAACTACAAAAAAACTACTTAGATTCATTAAAGAAAAAAAATATAAATGAACTATACGTACCCGTGACCCGTTGGGTCACAGCCGCTGCCACTATTTATTCCATTCTGACTTCATCCGAAAATGCATCAACTGTGATACATCTTTTTACATATATAACTAAAAATAAGAAGTCTATTTCTATTATTATTATTTATAAATATATCGACAATATTTTGGATTAAGGGAGACATTCGAAAAAAAAAAAAAAATGAAAAAATAAAACAAATCGAGGTATATCTGTTTGAAGTACGTACCTTAATATATCATATACCAGAAATCTCGTAAATTAATAAAGTAGTTTTTATTATATGAAAGAAAATTACATTTGACCGATTAACGAATAACGTGGAAATACGCCCGCCATTAAGGCTTTATTTGAATTTCGGTTATTCCCCTTGAATAAGTCGTAATGGCGGGCGTATTTCCACGTTATTCGTTAATCGTTAAAATTTAAGTTTCTTTTATAAAATAAAAATTACTTTATTAATTTACGTGCTTTTTGGTACAGGATATATTCAGCAGCGACTTCTTGGCCTTTTGGCTAAGATCAAAGTGTAGTATCTGTTCCGATGGATATTGCACCCCATAGACTGGTATTGTCTTGGCCTTAGGGGCTTGATTTACGCCGGTCTATGGGTCTGTCCTGTGCAGTTCTAGGAGGTCCACCCTCCCAGGCTTCGCCTCCCCTCTTTGAGGAGGAGTAAGATTATTGCTTACTGCCTGAGGCGCCCCTACCGGGGAATGCTGACGGGGCTGCCCAGGCAATTTTTAAACCTCACTTTCCCGACCCAACCTTGGGTCACATCTTACTTGTGGGAGTAAGATAAAAACTGGCCTTGTGCCTAACTCCTGGAGAGGAGTAAATCAATACAGGTATGTACATCAAACAGATATCCCTAAGTTTGTTTTATTTTGTTTTTCGAAAGTCTCCCTTAATTTTGATAAGCACCATAATTTGCTATCTAATTGGTGCTTCTGCTGTTTATCCCCGACATGTTAGGCCTCTCTAAAAAAAATAGCTAAAGAAATGTATACACTTTGTTATGTACTTACGTGGTAGCTTAAAAGAAGACTGCACACCAAAAATTATGCAAATTCATCCAGTATTTATTAAAGTAAAAAAAACAAAAAAAAACGAGTTTATCATTCGGTAGCCATTTTTTAAAACTAGTAAACAAAATTTGAGTTATCTCCCTTGTCTATCTTATAAGTGAAAATATCTAACGAAATTTAAGATCGTTTTTTTTTCTTTTTCTTATAATTTTATAAATACTGGACGAATGTGCGTAATTTTCTCTGTGCAATCTTATTTTCGGCTAACACGTAAGTACATAACAAAGTTTATACATTTCTTTAAATATTTTAATGTCGTGGCTAAACAGCAGGCGCACCATTTAATTTATATACGTGTTTACGGTCTGCACGGAAACATTATCTAAATTAAATGGCAAAATAAAGCAATTAAGAAGAAATGCTGAAAAAATAGAGTCACTCTTTCTCTAAATGCACACATAGACATTAAAAATATTAGAGTGTGGTTAAATCAACATTGAGTGGGAGGGGACGAATGAAAACATAGATAGCTAAGTGAGAGATGAGTGGCTTGTTCAGTTAATTACAGATTACGACTAATTAGAAGAACTAAAATTGAATTTCTTTCAAACATAACTCAATCCCAGAACTGAGGAATATTTTTGCATGTATTTTGTATGATTGAAGTATACAGGAAAAAGCCTTTAAGAAACAAAGTTAATTAACTTATATCTATGTATATAAAGTTAGGTATGTGTATATATTTCTATATTTCTATGTATAGGATTCGCTCCTAAACTAATTAACTGATCATTTATGAATTTTGAAAAATAGTTGCTAGACGTTTATGAATAAGGGGAAAAGAGGGTGTCGAAGCCGTACGTGAAAATTCCGATATCTCTTATTTTTGTGAACCTTTAACAATAGGTATTAGACATCAGTTAATAAATATTTCCCAAATTTCAGTTTATTTAGAGTATTTCAAAGGTGTTTAAAGGAGCATAATATGAGCACGACCTCCCATTTGAAAATTTAAATATTTTTCATTTGCATTAAATTTGATTCATAGTCATTCAAAATTAATTAAGCAAGATTCCATGAATTTTAATTCCTTTCTAAAACCACTTAAGCTTAAGCCTTAAACTTTGGAGTTTTTTAGAATCAAAATCATGTAATGGATTTTAATCAAAATTGGAATAAGACAAGGTTTAGTAGGTTTATATTTTAATTCTAATCTTGGTAATTAAAAAAAAATCGGAAACGTCGAAAAAGTATTCTAAATAGGAATGTTTGATAAATACTAATACAATTTCTTCAAATCTAATAAATGTTTCATAAAAAAAAAACGAAAAAAAACAAAACGAAAGCATATTCTCTCCAGAGAACTTCCTTCATTATTGAGAACAACACTTCCACCCAAGAGGCGGTTGTTTCATTATATCAACACGTGATGATTAGGAGGCTATTCTAAAGTACTTGTAAAAGACATCTTCAGGCCTGTATATTTTAGTAGGAGGCGTTCCCGCCATCTTCCCACATACAGCGCCTGGTATTCCTAAATGGTCACCCATCTGGAACTCACCAAACATCGGTGATATTATGAGAACTGGTGCGATAACATGATCATGCTGTACAAAAAAACAACCAATAAATTAATGCACTTTTAAAATATCTGACTTTTTTTTTGGAAATCGCTCCAGACAAGGCATGAAGCCACTTGATGTAAGGAGTTAAAAGAAATGTGTGTTCTGTCCCTGGTTCCCTGGAGCCGACACTTTGTTTTCTGTGATCCCGCTTAGATGTGGCGACTTGTGTCAATTTTTCCATTATTTTTATGGAAATCGCTCCAGACAAGGCATGAAGCAACTTGATGTAAGGAACTATAAAAAAATACTACTTCAAGGTCAAAAACTAGCCAACAATAAGTGTAAGATTGATAGATTCCGAGCCAGTAAACAGTAATTCTCCCTCCTTTTTCAGAAACATCGCGAGTCGAATGTGAGGACTTGGGGACAAAATAATTTTAAAATATCGGTTCATAATCGGTTCAGGCCACTAGACGCAAACACGAACGTACAATGTAGCAAAGTTGACCCAACGGGTCATGGGTTGTCTAGTAAGTTATAAATTCATCCATGAATATCCAAACTGAGCCATTAAAATGTACTAATAAGAGTATTGATTTACTCCTCTCCAGGAGTTAGGCACAACGCCAGTTTTATCTTACTCCCACAAGTAAGATGTGACCCAAGGTCGGGTCTGGAAAGTGGGGTTTGAAAAGCCAGCGCCTGAGAGGTGAGCACTCTGGCCATTAAAAATTGCCTGGGCAGCCCCGTTGGCATTCCCCGGTAGGGGCGCCTCAGGCAGTAAGCAATAAACTTACTCCTCCCAAAAGAGGGAAGGCGATGCCTTGGAGGGTGGACCTCCTAGAACTGCACAGGACAGACCTATAGACCGGCGTAAATCAAGCCCCGAAGGCCAAAACAATACCAGTCTATAGGGTGCAGTATCCATCGGAACAGATACTACACTTATACGTGGAAATTAAGAGTAGTGGAAGAGCTGCTGTGAAACTAACGAAACGTTACCTAAACAGCCATTTACGCAATTGGGGTCAGAGTCCTGAAGCAATTTCTTTAATGAGTGAATTTTAAAATAAAATAGTGTTTGTGTGTTTTTTTTAAATGATTATCTAAATGAGCCTATTTTAGGGATTATAACATTCCACTCCTACATTAACGAAGATAGGTTAGTTTGAAAGTAAATTTCTTAAAGCCGTTCACCACATGTCAGCGTGTAAAACAGACGTTAAAGCGAATATGATGATGATGATGATGATGATGATGAATCACCTTGGTCTGAAAATCTATCATCAAGGAAGTTTAAAAAAAAAAAATGGAATCTTTTGCCAATCTATATATTATTAAAAAGTTATGGAGTTTTTAGAGTTTGTCTGTTCGCAGCAAATAGAAACATGTGATTGATTGACAAAAAATGAATAGGCAGAGTACACATTACTATGGCAGTAGTTTTTACAAAGTAAATCCCCGAGTTCAAATTTCACGTGAGTCGAAAATAATTTTTTCAAATACGTGTTTTATAAAAGAAATTAAAATAACATAATAGCATAAAACATAATTAAATATCTTGTAAAACTAAATGAATCATTTTTGCTTAAAAATAAAAATTTCTAATGTTTTTCTCATTAAAAGCAATATGTGAATACATACCTCGAAGTTACTTACGCTCTCAAAGAAATACTAAATAGCATATTTTTTCCCATGAAATTTGATAAGAATTTCCCTAATAGATAATAGATATAAAGCAATAAAAGTTAAGTAAAGATGGAACTTAACATACCCAGGTAGTGTACCAACACTATTCAAGAATCAAGTATAAACTAGTAGAGTAAGACTATTTCTGAACATGTTCCCAAATGCGATTCAGAAGAACTTGACATACCCAGGTAGTGTACCAACACTATTTAAGAATCAAGTATAAATTAGTAGAGTAATACTATTTCTGAACACGTTCCTAAATGCGATTAAGAAGAACTTGACATACCCAGGTAGTATATCAACACCGTTCAAGAATCAACTATAAACTAGTAGAATAATACTATTTCTGAACACGTTCTCAAAATCGATTACGAATAAAAACAATATTGTAGTCCATTATAAGATGGAAATGCATGAAGTGAGAAATGACGTTTACACAAAAGGGGAGTGGGAAATAGATTTGAGTTTACTTTCGCCAGCCTCGCAACTCTCGTTCCCTTATTTTGTCTTTTAGGCTTCACATTTGATGAGCGATCTTTCTGACAAAGGGGAAAAATGCTGTTTCCTGGGTCAGAACTTATCCATTTAACACTTATGTTTGGCTAGGTTTTGACCTTGAAGCAGTATTTTTTTCAGCTCTCTACATCAAGTGGCTTCATGCCTTGTCTGGAGCGATTTAAAAAGATTTTTTTATGGAAATCGTGCCAAACAAGGCATGAACACACTTGATATAAGGAGCTAAAAAAAATACTTCACGGTCAAAAACGAGACGATTAAAAGTGTTAAATTGATAGATTATGATCCGGAAAATAGCAATTCTTCCCCCTTTGTCAGAAACATCCTGCATTGAATGTGAGGATTAAAAGACAAAATAAGAGAAGCGAGAGTTACGAGGTTGCCGAAAGCCAATATCCACTTTCTACTCTCACTTACCGTAAACAACAGAAAAAAAGAATTAAGATTATATTTTTGGGGACTATCGAATGAAATATTTCACGTAATCTAATCTGTATACTGTATTAATTGGGTAAATCTTTTGTGCAATAATGTTTTTTGAGTGTTTAAAAGATAGTGAGAAAGAACAAATAACTCAATAAATACACTAATAAGTCATAAGTAAATAAATGAATACATAATAATAATAATAATAATAATAATAATAATAATAATAATAATAATAATAATGATGATGATGATAATAATAATAATGATTATAATAAAAAAAAAAAATAATAATAATTATAATAAAATAAAAATAATAATTATAATAATGAAAATAATAATGATACAATTATAATAATAATAATAATAATAATAATAACTATCTATAATAATAATATTAATATTAATAATAATAATAATGATAATAATAATAATGATGATGATGATTATAATAATAATAATAATAATAATAATAATAATAATAATAATAATAATAATAATGATGATAATAATTTGGAATGGAAATAGGACAGAACATATAGAATGAATATCACATGAGCCCAAGGGAAATGAACCTGCCAGAAATCCCATAAACTGATATTCCCATTCCTAAAAAACAACCCCACACATGTGGTGGCACCAACGTCGGCCGGCTCCACACAAAATGCTTATTAAAGGTCAAGGAGTATGGACCGACTAAAGAGGGAGAGCACCGACGAGACCTCCACTGGAAGGCTGCGGAAAATACTGAAAGCTTGGGGAGGTCTATTGCCACTCAAATGCCAGTGAATAGATCAAGTAGTAGTTATCAGCAGCTGCAGAGAGTACTAGGAATATGGAGAGACTTGTTGTCACTCAGACTCCAGGGAACACCACCTGTTTTTGCCAGTGAGCAATCTCACAAATGGATGTTGTATGTTTTTTTTTGTGGGGCACTTCTTAGTTTAAACAATCTTATCTCAATTGAACAAAAACAAATATTTTAATTCTTTTCATAATTCTGAAATACTGATGCATTTGAAAAAATCAATTTTCAAATTTTATTTTCTTAAATACGTACAAATAAACTTTAAAGGAATTATTGTATGTAAATATAGAAATTTCTTTTGACAAAAATTAGAAAAAAAAAACTCGCGAACCCTTACGCTTTTTTTATTGGAAGGGAAGGGTTAGTTACCAGACGTGTCTATCTTTGAATGTAATTATGTTCTTCAAATTCAGTTTTTGTTTTGGTTTTGTTGTAGGAATGGTATTTAGCAGGCGTGGCATTCGATACATTTATTGAGCAGACTCCATCAACATTGTGTGAAAAGTGAAGTAGAGAGAAAGAGCAAGAGAGAGAGAGAGAGAGAGAGAGAGAGAGAGAGAGAGAGGGAGAGAGAAAGAGAGAGAGAGACAGAGACAGAGACAGAGAGACAGATAGAAAGACAGACAGATAGGCAGATCAATTTGTATAATCATCTTCAGACCGGGATCAGGGTGTAGAGTTTGTTCTGTCCTCGGTCAGTGAAAGATAAATCCTTCTAGACTGGGTCAATTAAAAAATATTGTCCAAATCCAGAGTTTCCCTTTTTATGGAGGCTGGATTTTGCCAACATTAAAAACTGACTTTGTGTCTCACTCTGCCCTCGCGGGGAGGCAAATAAATAGGGACTCTTTAACACAACTATATTTTTTCTGATCACAACTTCTATCGTTTGACAACTGAACTCACCAAAAGGCAAAAACGAAACCGAATGATTCAGCAATTTACACCCTATGCATTTTATTCAATTTTGACCGAAAACTGAAACAAACTTTTAAAGAATGTTAAGAATATTCATGGAGTTGTTTTTGATAATCAGCAACAGGACGGAGCCAATTTACGACAACACGGTTCATTTGATTAATTCCTCGTTTTCGCAAAGTCATCAAAATTATGATTCCGACCTTCACTTAATTATTATTCATAAATTGTTTTCAAAACTCACCGAAAAGTTGCGCTTAAATATTTGTTTCGCTTTCACGATTGGCCACTTTTCATCATCTTTGTCTGTTCGTCTGATTTTTGGCTGACTCGATGTTCGCCTCAGCCCTAAATTCTTTTCTACCGAATTAAGTGCAGTGCACATATGCATCTTGCATTTATATAACATTTCGAACGACATGTAACATACACGTACACGTGCGCGCACACACACGTCGGCTACACGCACAATAACACCAGTCAAGAAACATGTGTCGCATACGTGCACGTTCATTTCTGACAGGGATGTTCACTTCGTAGATGCGTCCAAGCATCTCTATAAGAGGCTCTGTCCGTTCGTTTATTGTCACGCTTAAGTTTAAAATAGCATGTTCTTTGGTCTGTCATGATTAAGTTTAAAATAGCATTTTCTTTGGTCTGTCATGATTAAGTTTAAAATAGCATGTTCTTTGGTCTGTCATGATTAAGTTTAAAATAGCATTTTCTTTGGTCGGTCATGATGAAGTTTGAAATAGCATTTTCTTTGGTCTGTCATAATCAAGTTTAAAATAGAATTTTCTTAGGTCGGTCATGATTAAGTTTAAAATAGCATGTTCTTTGGTCTGTCATGATTAAGTTTAAAATAGCATGTTCTTTGGTCTGTCATGATTAAGTTTAAAATAGCATTTTCTTTGGTCTGTCATGGTTAAGTTTAAAATAGCATTTTCTTTGGTCTGTCATGATTAAGTTTAAAATAGCATTTTCTTTGGTCTGTCATGGTTAAGTTTAAAATAGCATTTTCTTTGGTCTGTCACGCTTAAGTTTAAAATAGCATGTTCTTTGGTCGGTCATGATTAAGTTTAAATAGCATTTTCTTTGGTCTGTCATAATCAAGTTTAAAATAGCATTTTCTTAGGTCGGTCATGATGAAGGTTGAAATAGAATTTTCTTTGGTCTGCCATGATTAAGTTTAAAATAGCATTTTCTTTGGTCTGTCATGATTAAGTTTAAAATAGCATGTTCTTTGGTCTGTCATGATTAAGTTTAAAATAGCATTTTCTTTGGTCTGTCATGGTTAAGTTTAAAATAGCATGTTCTTTGGTCTGTCATGATTAAGTTTAAAATAGCATTTTCTTTGGTCTGTCACGCTTAAGTTTAAAATAGCATGTTCTTTGGTCTGTCATGATGAAGTTTGAAATAGCATTTTCTTTGGTCTGTCATGATTAAGTTTAAAATAGCATGTTCTTTGGTCGGTCATGATGAAGTTTAAAATAGCATGTTCTTTGGTCTGTCATGATTAAGTTTAAAATAGCATTTTCTTTGGTCGGTCATGATGAAGTTTGAAATAGCATTTTCTTTGGTCTGTCATAATCAAGTTTAAAATAGCATTTTCTTAGGTCGGTCATGATGAAGTTTGAAATAGAATTTTCTTTGGTCTGCCATGATTAAGTTTAAAATAGCATTTTCTTTGGTCTGTCATGATTAAGTGTGAAATAGCATTTCCTCTTTTATTATACTAACGTTTTTTCTCTACATATTTTAATCCTACAAAATACGTGTTACAATATTTCTTGGTTCCGGGATTGAGTTATTTAAAAGAACGAACCCATTTTCATTGTTCTAATTAGTCGTAATTTGCAATGTACTCACCAAGTAACCGATCACTTACTAAGATTTTGTCTATTTTGTCTCACTCTCTCTCAGTTCATGTTGTTTGACATTATCCGCTCTTTTTTTATACAATGTCTATCCATAATCGCACACTCCCCCCTCTCTCCTCTCCCTCTCTCTATTTACAGTCAAAAGAAATAAAACTAACCCTAACACCAAAAATTGGAATTATCTAATATAAACAATAAAAAATATCACCACAAGTGGTATGTCTTACTTATTAGCCCATAGGCGGACGGAAAAAATAATTAATATATATATATATATATATATATATATATATATACATAGAGAGAGAGAGAGAGAGAGAGAGAGAGAGAGAGAGAGAGAGAGAGAGAGAGAGAGAGAAACTGCGAACAGAAAAAAACTAATTTTAGATTTGATCTTTTCATAAAAAATAACTGGCGGGTGTACCTTTTTCTAGCCCCCCCCCCTATATATATATATATATATATATATATATATATATATATGGAGGGGGGCTTGGGTGCGAAGCTCGTGATTGTAGACTGAATCTACGAACTGTGTTCGAGCCCATGCGACCGCTTGCAACCCCCACTCCTGAACTGATGAGGATAGAAAACCTGAAACAACGTCGTCTGTAGGTCTAAAACACTTTCATATAATTGAATTTTCAGGCTAAAGAAAATCTCCCTCCCCGGGGATAAAACGCGGGAGCCTCTGTGCAGCTTAATTGCTATAAATATATTTTCATAACTTACTACCTAGCTCTACTTACGTATCAGGCATTGTTGAAGTAAATACTGAAAATTGATACATAAAAAATTATATCTCCTTATAAAATTTCATGTGGACACATGAAATAGTAAAATTATATGTATGTAGATATATATTTAGCCTGAAGATTTCCCCCGGGGATGAAACGCGGGAGCCTCTGTGTAGCTTAATTGCCATAAATATATTTTCATAGCTTACCTACATAGCACATTATTTAGCAAAGTTCATATATTTATTTTTTATTTTGCTTTCAATAAAGCAATATCTTAACCTCTCTTCTCCACGCATAATAAAGAGGTTTTCCCTTTGCTAAAATGATATGTTATCAGCGAGAGCCCCCTCCCCAAACAAGCCGAACAAATATAATGCATATCTTGAAAAACTTAGAATTATTTGTTTTTATATCAATTGTATTTGATGTTGTGCTTTGTTGCATGCTTCTGCCATTTGGCCGCTCGATAGTTGAGGGTTGTTTTAACGACAGCATTGCAGTAGCTGCAGTTTCTGTATAATTGCATGCGATTTGCAGTCAGTGCAAATGTATGCAGAACTGCTGCACTATTCTGAACCGGGTTGTGCGCTATCGTTATTTATGAAGAGCGGGGTTTGATCGAGGCATTTAAAGAAATCCGAAGAAGAACGTAGACAAATATCCAATAAGAGGCACTCAGCACCATCTCCAAAACGGTTTCATACGAGACACTTCATAGGTCAATTTATTGAGTGTAGCATTTTAGAATGAGAAGTATTTATCTATCTATATATACTAGCACACAAATATATACGAGCATACATAGGCTCTTATCGGGCACATATGTTTACTAGTTGTATTAAGCCATGGCGCACGTAAATTAAAAACTGAGCAAACAGAAATTTAAACTTATGTTTAACCCCTGAAAAATGTTTAACGCAAGTAGTAGAACACAAGGCTTTCTTTTGTATGATTTTGGTTATTCGGACTACATTTCGAATCTTGAGTGTTATCATCACAACGTTTCGGCCGCTGTAAACTCCGTCTTCCTTCAAATGTATCTCTTCGAACTCGGGAATATTAGTACTATATCCACTGTGCCATTTTTTCGAACTTTAAAATCTTTATGTCGAACTCGGCAAGCTACACAGAGTTTTTAATAGAACACCAAGATCTAAATAGGATGGAGTTTCAGCGGCCGAAACGTTGTGATGATAACACTCAAGATCTTAAATGTAGTCCGAATGACCAAAATTATACAAATTATCAATCGTCAGAAATATAAGGCTTTTTTGATATTATATTTCTGAATTTTTCAGATGAGGATTGATAATTTGTATTACTTAGATCATTCCGACTACTTTTATCATCTTGGTTATCATTTCCACAAGGTTTCGGCAGTTGTAGCTTCCGATCTTCGAGTAAATCATTTAGATCTTGTGTCCTATTAAAAAAATCCGTATAGCTTTCCGAGTTCGACATGAAGATTTGAAAGTTCGAAAAAAAATGCACCTGAAAACATTCGGAGATTACATCGGTGTAAACATTGTAAAAATAAGAATCAGCGTGAGAATAGTAATCCGAATAACCCAAATAATACAACCTCTTCAATATTAGTATCAATTTGTTTTTATTTAATAGCTTTATCCAATCCAATTAAATATTTTTTCTAAAAGAATTGATTATAAAAACGAAATTAAAATGTTCGTCTTAACTTCCTCTACCATGTGTGTGATCTAAAAAATATACCTTTTGATTACTATCGATCACACACTAAATTGTCAGAGCATATATTAAAAAAAAAGTTCAATTTTTAGAATAGAGCTGCGTGTATTGGAGTAGTTTGCTATGCATGTATGACAAAAAATTATCGCCTAAACTTGATATTTCTCCAAAGATTATTCACTCCCAATCTAAACTGATCAATTTTTAGAGAAGAGCAGCAGTAGTTTGATATCTAATTCTAACGTAAAATAATTCTCGAAATTTCGAAACGGAATTTGTAAATTAATTTTCTACCTAAAAAAAAACAGCCGAAAAATAGGATCCTTTTTATGTTAAACTTAAATAAATTCATAATATTCCAGAAAATTAAATTCTTTTTGGTTTATTATTAATTTCTTAATAATTATGTTCGCCTCTATCGTCTTTATTACAGAGCATTTTAGAGAAAATTATATCTGAAACTTTTTTATGACTTCGTGAAAAGGCTAGCGTGAAGTAATTTTTTTTTACTTGAATGTTTCTGCATGGTAAACGTTTGATTATGTTTAATATACATTTATTTTTTCATTATTATATGTCGATTGAATGTTTCAAAGTAAGAATTACAAGATACATACAAGATGAAACACATTTTATAAATTTTAATTTCATATAAAATTTATTTAAAATTAAATAAATCACAGAGAAGCAAGATACGTGTGTTAGTTTATTGGATAATGTTGAACTTTTTTAACGGGAGCAACGGGATTTTGTATTACATATTACCGATGTTTTGCATTACCTATTACCGATGTTTTGTATTACCTATTACTCCTGTTTGGTATTACCTATTACCGATGTTTTATATTACCTATTACCGATGTTTTGCATTACCTATTACCGATGTTTTGTGTTACCTATTACCGATGTTGTGCATTACCTATTACCGATGTTTTGTATTACCTATTACTGCTGTTTGGTATTACCTATTACCGATGTTTTGTATTATCTATTACCGATGTTTTGTATTACCTATTACTGATGGTTTGTATTACCTATTACCGATGTTTTGTATTACCTATTACCGATGTTTTGTATTACCTATTACCTATTACCGATGTTGTGTATTACCTATTACCTATGTTTTGTATTACCTATTACTGATGTTTTGTATTATCTATTACCGATGTTTTGTATTACCTATTACCGATATTTTGTATTACCTATTACTGATGGTTTGTATTGCCTATTACCGATGTTTTGTATTACCTATTACCGATTTTTTGTATTACCTATTACCTATTACCTATTACCAATGTTTTGTATTACCTATTACCTATGTTTTGTATTACCTATTACTGATGTTTTGTATTACCTATTACCGATGTTTTGCTTTATCTATTACCGATGTTTTGTATTACCTATTACCTATGTTTTGTATTACCTATTACTGATGTTTTGTATTACCTATTACCGATGTTTTGTATTACCTATTACCGATGTTTTGTATTACCTATTACTGATGTTTTGTATTACATATTACCGATGTTTTGTATTACCTATTACCGATGTTTTGTATTACATATTACCGATGTTTTGTATTACCTATTACCGGTGTTTTTTATTACCTATTACCGATGTTTGTATTATTTATTACCGATGCTTTTTTTTAATTAAAAAAATTAAAATTCTACTATTTTGCCTTGCAAAAGTTTTTGACGGATTTCATGAGTTTTTGACGAAGTTATCTGGAGATGACTTATGTGTCGAACGTACTTTTCGATGAACACAAGTATCTTTTTTGAAAGGTTGAAACTGAAGCAGATCATAGCATTTTAGTATTTGTTCTCCCACGGCTAGGGGATTATTTTGAGAAAGAACGCATGCCCTGTAGAGGCTATGTCGAGTAAGGTTGGAGCGGGAACGAGCTACACTGGTTCGTAAGTTTCTGTTTAATGGACAAGCTATTGAGCTCGGGTTTTATTTGGGTATCGTTTCTAGTGATGCCTGAACATAGGAGGGGCGCATCGCCAGAACGCATACCTTAAAAATAAGACCGTAATGAATGTTTGAAAAATAATCTTTTGATTTGAGTAACATTGTTTTGAAATATAATTTATAGGAATATTTTGAAAAAATAATTTATTGAGGATGGTGAAAAGCATTAATATCATTGCAAATTTGATGGAAAGTGTCTTTGGCATTATGATTTTGTCACCATAAACTTTCACAAAATGTTTAGCATCTGTGATCGAATACCACGCTGCTTTTTTTTGTTGCACACTTCGCATTGACATCTCCATGAATCCCTTTTTCGCGAGAATTTTAGGGCTATTTAATGTCCCACATGACAAAGTCGTCGAGTATTTTGAAAAATACCTCTTTCTTTCAGGAATTAAATAAGTCCTGCATCGTGGCCAACACGGTAATTGAATGCAAACGTGATTAAAATCAATAATGATAAAAAATAATATCGGCTACGAAAAAGTTCAAAATATCTGGTAGAAATGAGTGATCGGAAAGTTAAAAATACCGAGTACAGAATTGACTTCAAAGAGGAGGCAATACAAAACAAAGAAACACCGAAACGAAATTGATTTTGTCGAGAAGGATCCATAGCGCCGCTTATTATTTAAATCGCGGCTTTAACACCTTCAAAACATAATGTCTATAACAATTACTAAAAAAGAAAAATATTAAAACTCTAATACTTGGTAATTAATAATTAAACGAAAACAAAGATAAAATGAAACAAGAAACTTTCTTGCAGCATCTTTTTTATCGTCCGTTATTGTTGTTCTCTGTCACTTCTGTATCATTGATGACGTATATCTTGGCCCAAATATCAAAGATAAAACATTACTCATTTTGTGTATTTTAAATTAATGGCATCCTAATTAAAGAAACAACAAAAATAACATTCAAAATCTAATCTCATTTTACGGCTTATATTTTTAATAATTGATCGTTCTAATTAAAGCAACAACAAAAAATAACATTCAAAATCGAATCAAATTTCACGGCTTATATTTTGAATTAATGGTCATTCTAATTTAAGTAACAACACAAAATAACCTTCAAAATATAATCTTATTTTACGGCTTATATTTTAAATTAATGGTCATTCTAATCAAAGTAACAACAAAAAATAACATACAAAATCTAATCTTATTTTACGGGTTATATTTTGGATTAATGGTCATTCTAATTAAAGTAACAACAAAAAATAACATTCAAAATCTAATCTTATTTTACGGCTTATATTATACATTAATGGTCATTCTAATTAAAGTAACAACAACAATAACATTCAAAATCTAATCTTATTTTACGTCTTATATTTTGAATTAATGGTCATTCTAATCAAAGTAACAACAAAAAATAACATTAAAAATATAATCTTATTTAACGGCTTATATTATACATTAATGGTCATTTTAATTAAAGCAACAACAAAAAATAACATTCAAAATCTAATCTTATTTTACGGCTTATATTATACATTAATGGTCATTCTAATTAAAGCAACAACAAAAAATAACATTAAAAATATAATCTTATTTTACGGCTTATATTTTGGATTAATGGTCATTCTAATTAAAGTAACAACAAAAATAACATTAAAAATCTAATCTTATTTTACGTCTTATATTTTAAATTAATGGTCATTCTAATTAAAGTAACAACAAAAAGTAACATTCAAAATATAATCTTATTTTACGGCTTATATTTTGAATTAATGGTCATTCTAATCAAAGTAACAACAAAAAATAACATTAAAAATATAATCTTATTTTACGGCTTATATTATACATTAATGGTCATTCTAATTAAAGTAACAACAAAAAGTAACATTCAAAATATAATCTTATTTTACGGCTTATATTTTCAATTAATGGTCATTCTAATCAAAGTAACAACACAAAATAACATTCAAAATATAATCTAATTTCACGGCTTATATTTTGAATTAATGGTCATTCTAATCAAAGTAACAACAAAAAATAACATTCAAAATCTAATCTTATTTCACGGCTTATATTTTGAATTAATGGTCATTCTAATTAAAGTAACAACAAAAAGTAACATTAAAAATATAATCTTATTTTACGGCTTATATTATACATTAATGGTCATTCTAATTAAAGTAACAACAAAAAGTAACATTCAAAATCTAATCTTATTTTACGGCTTACATTTTAAATTCATAGTCATTCTAATTTAAGCAACAACAAAAAATAACATTCAAAATCTTATCGTATTTTACGGCTTATATTTTAAATTAATGGTCATTCTAATTAAAGTAACAACAAAAAGTAACATTCAAAATCTAATCTTATTTTACGGCTTACATTTTAAATTCATAGTCATTCTAATTTAAGCAACAACAAAAAATAACATTCAAAATCTTATCGTATTTTACGGCTTATATTTTCCAGTTTTGTTTCTGTCGGCGTCTACTTTTTTTAGGCTTAAGATTCAACATTTACTGGAAAATGAACACTAGCCATGACAGTGACACGAATTCAGAAAACATATCCTAATATTTTCGTTGAACTACGAAACAGAAAAATGTTCGTCTCGTGACCTGCCTCGTTCGATTAGGGCGGGGCGTTAGTCACTCATTAGTGACTTACGTCCATTATAATGAAAACTTAAGAAGTCAAAGTAGACAACCCGCGTTTGCCTAAATTTGAGCGATGTTCTCGGTTAGAAAAAGATTGGAAAATTGAAAAGGGCAGTTGAGGGAGAGAATTAGAGAGAGAGATAGAGAGAGAGAGAGAGAGAGAGAGAGGGGAAGAAGAAGAAGAAGCAGAAGCAGAAGAAGAAGAAGAAGAAGAAGAGGAAGAGGAAGAGGAAAAGCAGGAGGAGGAGGAGGAGGAGGAAGAGGAAGAAAATCTGACTTACAATATTTTGTTTTTGTCGAATGACAAGCTATTTCGGAATGATGGAATCGAAGTGGAGACGTGATACAACTATTCAGTAAGATGGTAGCGACTGCAAGACCGTTGACAAGTAAAAGGCGTCTTGACAGCATGCCATGGGCGGCGGTTGTACAAAGGGACGCACCTACAGAAAACGATGGACAAATACGACCATCAAACGTCTATATGACGGGGATCACACTTAATAAGAGAGTTTAAAAAGCCGCTGAAATCGAATGTAAGGAAGTATAATTGTAAAATATGAGATATGTGATGTATTGCCCTCTGGTTTAGGTAAACGAACAAATATGAGCTTTCGCGCCAGTAGCCAGTTGCTACTTCTCCAAAAGGGCGAGTGTGTGGTACCAATCTCTATCAATAATAGAAGTTTCAGTGTACAATACGATATCAGGAACGCTCGTCGATAATGGTTGCTGAACTACGTTACTTACGTCGATGAGGTTGGAGTGATGAGGTTGGAGTGATGAGGTTGGAGTGATGAGGTTGGAGTGGTGAGGTTGGAGTGATGAGGTTGGAGTGATGAGGTTGGAGTGATGAGGTTGGAGTGACATTGTGAAAGTTGTTGACGGAAGAGAGTTAATATGTGAAAGAAACCCGGTCAGTGGAGATACACGAAGCTAAAAATGCGTGCCACCATTATTGATCGTATTATTAGTAAAGATCGATATTGTTGTCTGAATGTATGTGATTAATAAGATTGGAGGTGTGCGCCTTAAAACGGCAAAGCCATGTTTGGAGAGATCAACGGCAGCTGCTGAAATCTCAAACTAATAAACAATAGAAGGTAATGATTCAAAGGATTTGGCGGGAAGAAACTGGTGGTGAAGTGCAATTGGCTGGGAGAGTACAAAGTTTGTCCATGCAAAATATATCAATTCTTTTAATTATTAACTTTTTAGAATAACAATTAAAAAACAACTTCATAGTGAATTATGATTTTGGGAATCTTTGAACGTTCTAAGCGAAGAAGTTGATTAGTCTGTTAGAAAAGGTTGAGTAAACATGCTTATTTCGGCTGTCGTCTTGTGAGATTGCGTGCAACTCACGAGGCAGTAGGTATTCCCTAATCTTGCTAGATACATTGGTTTGTATCCAACGTATTTAAGAAAGTTAAAATATATATAGAAAATAAAATGTTACGTAGCGTCTAAACGTACGCAACAAGTGGGGAATATTCTGATTTTACAGCAAATAAAATGCATTTTTTTAATCAAATATGCAAATTATTTGCAAATTTATTTTCAAGTAACGTACATATTTGGTAAAAATTCAGACTAAAAAAATGTCTGAATTTCATGCGTATCTCCAAAAATTCAAATTGGCGTCTTAGAATAGTCTGGAAGAATGCTGCTTCAAAAAAGGGCGAGTCAATTTGGTTGTGCAAAGTTGGAAGTGGAGTTGTTGGAGTCAGCTCACAAAAATATGCAAAGAAAACTTGCAACAAAACAAACTGGAAAGAAAGCAACTAACAATACTAAATAACTACTGGGTCTTGCTCCAAATATTAAATAAGAGGTAGTTATAGTATAATGTGTGAACGTGGCCACACGAAGAAACGGACTATTGTAAAGAGAATCTTGATGTAGCCGTTCGGACAAACGAAAAAAGGTAAGACAAAAATACAGAGTGACTTAGGTTGTTAGTCAATGAACACGACGTGAGAATACAAAATTAAAAATGTCTTAAAAGCTCAGGCAAAATGCTAAAAGAAGAATGTCGCATGATCACGTGTACTGAAGTTACGAACAGGAAGCTTGAAATAAAAAGGCAAAATGTCTTAAAATGTAAGGCCAAATCTTTAAAGATCATCGTATGCGGTGGATAAATTCAATACGATATAGGACAAACAAAAGGAAATTTTCTCAAAGGGTGAAGACAATTGCTAAAAGAAGAATGTCGCATGATCACGTGTACTGAAGTTACGAACAGGAAGCTTGAAATATGTCATGCACAATGTCTTAAAGTGTAAGGAAAAATCTTTAAATATCATCGCGTGCAGTTAGTAAATTCAACCCGATATAGGACACACAAAAGCACAATGTCTTAAAGGGTAAATCAAATTGCTAAAAGAAGAATGTCGCATGATCTCGTGTACTGAAATTGCGAACAAGATGATTATAATATAAAGGCAGAATGTCTTAAAGTGTAAGGCAAAATCTTAAAATATCATCACGTGCGATTCGTTAATTCAACACGATATGGGACAAACGAAATCAAAATGACGGACGTTAGGGATCGTTTTAAAAATGCATCTTTAGGTAACTATAACTAGAAAAAAGGGTGGAAACAACGAATACATAAAAAGGATTCGTGGTGATTGAAAATGCGTGTGTGTGTGGGTGTGCATGCGGAGACTTGTATGTGAGTATGCCTGAGAGCGAAGAAAAAAATAGAGGCTAGCCATGATCTAGGTTAACCGCACTAGATCCTGGCCTTCATCTATTTTTCTCTTCGCTCTCAGTTATACTCACATACAAGTCTCCGCATACACACCCACACACAACCCCCCGACACACGCATTTTCATTCACCACGAACCCAAACCTTTTAACTTACTCATTCCATACATTCTTGACATAGCCAGCTTGTCAAACACTACTATTTTCCAAAAATTTCACACCTAACCACAACAAAATCTTCCCCCTCCCCCTCACCCATCTCATCCTTTCGACTACTTCTCTCACACTGTTACCAACCCACCCCTCCTACTTTCAAACACCTTCATTTTTTCAAATCTTTTCTAAAACCATGACATTACACACACACACCAAAATCACAGAGCTTCCCCCCTCCCTTCCTCTTCCTCACCCCTCCACATCTTCACTCACAGCCATCCACATTATTTCCGTTCACCCCCACCCTCCACTTTCTCACTCAGAACCATCCTCATTAATTTCATTCCATGCTACTGACTTCACTAAGCCCCGATCTCGGTCTTGCACACCCAGTAGTGGCTACTACTTTTTCTCATCAACCCATTATGTCAACCCAATATTTTCACGTACTTGCATGACATTTTTCTTAAAATTATCATTCTGAGGAAGTCTTACAAATAAAGACGAAATGTTGATGGATATATAAAAAAACATCCTTTTTGGTTTTTCCTTTTTCATTTCCCATATATATATATATATATATATATATATATATATATATATATATATATATATATATATATATATATATATATATATATATCGATTTGAAATTGTAAATAAGTCAAATTTCAGAAAGAGGATTTTATACAAAAACTTATCTCTAAACTCATTTTAATTTTAAATTCGGCATTCTATAATACAAGAAATTATAATTAATTGAACGACCGTTTCAAATCAAAATCGCATTTTATGAGAACAATAAGCACAGAAAATCATCTAAAACCAGGAAGCAGTCGCATACATGTTTCATAGAAGATTCTTGATTAAATCAGTGCAATGTTCTAATTATCCGCGAGCGTGGAAAACATGATGCTTCTTCATCCAATATGGCTGTCTGTGATGTAAAATCTATTCGCAAGGGAAATAATTTTATTCTTAAAACACCTTGTCACTTGGTGCAGGATACAAACGAAGGTTAATTCGAATTTAGCTTCAGTTTGTTAACAACATTCTTATAAGGTATCTTTTATAAAACCTAATTAAACTTAACTAATAAATATTAGAGAAATGTATATTTTGATCGAAATTATACTTAAATATTTCAAACAATTTAAATTTAAGTAAATCATTCCAAGATTAAGTGCAACACCGTTTCAAATATAGATGAAGGATAAAATGAAATTATATATTAGTATCTAAGGATATAGAATATTCCTAATTTATACGTTTGTATTATATTTCTACAGATATTCATGGTTTCCGCATGTGAGGATTTTCCTTAAGCTTTTTGTTGTTTTCTATATTATTATTATCATTATTATTATTATCGTTATTATTATTATTATTATTATTATTATTATTATTATTATTATTATTATTATTATTATTATTACTCACTAGGAATTCTCACACACGTCATCATCAGCGATTGCTCACTGATAATAACATATGGTGTTCTCTGAAATCTTAGTGAAAAAAGTTTCCCCAGAACTCTCCAGCCGTTTACCATTGATTTCTCGTTGGTAACGACCATTGGTCTCCTCTGGTATCAAGGTAACAGTAAGCTTCCTCATGGCCCCCGCACATTCCGCACTCTTCCAGTGGAGGTCTGGTTAGTGCTCTTCTTCCTCGGGCTTCCCATCCTCCTTGACCCGTCATGACTATTTTGTGAAGTATCGACCGAGACTGATGCCATCACTTTTTTTGTGGAGGCGAGGTTGAATCAGTCAGTTTATGAAGTTTCTTGCAGTTCGAAATGCAGTCGTTTGCATAGTTTCCCGTGTACTGCTTCCCCATGCAGTCATGTCTGTTGTTGTTGTTTTTTTGGCTAGTTTGCTGCATTCACTTATATGATTTTTACTGTTTCGTTTCTTTGTCCACACAGTCTGCATTTACTGTTTTTCTGTGTTGTATCTATGTTAGCTTTAATGTAGTTAGTTCTAATCGCAATTTTCTGTGTTGCTGTCAGTATAGATTACGTTTCTCTGTTTAAGTGTTTTTTTCTTAACCGTGCCCAGGATTGTTGCTGTTTCACTTATTATTAATATTATTATTAATATTATTATTTGTACCCACTAGGAGTTCTCACACAGATCATCGTCAGTGATTGCTAACCGACAACAACCAGTGGTATTTCCTGGAGTCTGAGTGACAACAAGCCTCCCCAGATTTCCAGTATTCTTCACCTCTTTTCGATAACGATGCGGTATCGCAACAGCCGCTTACCATTAATTTCTCGCTGGTAAGGACAATTGTTCGTCTCTGGGATTTGGGTGATGCAATAAGCCTCCCCAAGGTGCCAGCATTCTCTGCACTTTTCCAGTGAAGGTCTGGTTTGTGCTGCCCCTCCTCGGTCTTCTCATCCTCCTCGACCCTCTACAAATATTTTGTCTGGTGTCAGGCTAGGCCGGCACCATTTAATATATATATATATATATATATATATATATATATATATATATATATATATATATATAAGTAAATAAATAAAATAATAAAACAAAAAATTTAAAAAATCCCTAATTTTTTCCTTTTCTTTTTCCTTATTTCAAAAAAAATTTTTTTTAATTCTTTTTATTTTTTTAGGGGGTGGGAGGGAGGGAGGAGTTTATAGTGTTTCTTGTAATTTCTGTTTCTTTGGTTCATTTTTGTGTAGTGATAGCTGAGGCCGGTGTAATTTATTGGGGGGGGATTATGAAGTTCTGTTTCTTGCAGTTACTGTTCCTTGGTTCTTGTTGTGGTGTTCTTCGTGTGGTTTTGTTTTCTCCCTGTTGTAAATTCCTTGTGACTGGTTAGCCTTTGTAGCTTATGCGTGTTGGTTTCCGCATTCGAGGATTTTCCTTAAGATTGCAGCTGCTTTTATCATTGCCGTCCTTTGTATGGTTACGATTATTATTATTATTATCAGCATTATTATTATTATTATTATTATTATTATTATTATTATTATTATTATTATTATTATTATTATTATTATTATTATTATTATCATCATCAGATTAATAATACAACTATAAATCACATATATGCAATTTTGCCATACAGAAGTGAATAGATTAGATATTAATAATTATAAGAAAAAAGGTAACTTTAACTGATAACACGAACATATATATCGGTTCTAAAAACATTAAACATACTAAATAAGGAAAAGACTAAATAACTAATTAATAAATATAAAAAGATGAAGACTAATAGGAGGGAAAATGTAATTTAGTTCAATGCTACTTATTCGTTTAGAGTTCAATCAAATAATAATAATAATAATAATAATAACAATAATAACAATAATAATAATAATAACAATAATAATAATAATAATAATAATAATAATAATAATAATAATAATAATCAATATCACAGACCCAAAACATGATAACCTCTTTAATTCCAGGTATGATAAGGACACGAACCAAATACAAGAAAGCAGGAATGAAAAGAACAAACCAAAAAGCCATAGAAAAAAATGGTTCACAAAAGAAAACAGATTGGTAATGGAATGCTACTACAAAAGCTGCCATGTTAGGGAAAATGGCTATCAAAAACGACTGTAATATCTATGGGACATTTCTACTGACTACCATACAACGGAACAAAGGATAGCAGATTAAGCAAAGTATATCTTCAAGAGAGGGTGGTTCTCAGACATGGAATTAACGGAAATCAAACAATAGATTGTGTAACAAATCAAGAAACACCACTTGATGAAAACTCCCAGGTAGAAGACGAGCAAAACATAAACACCGAAACTGAAAGGGTGAAGACTACGAAAAGTACATATACTTCACCGAGAAAGAAGCATAAGTAGTGGAACAATTATATGGTTCATGTCTGAGAACAAAACACAACTTCTATACCTAAGGAACGAAGATTGGAAGAAGTTAAAAGTAAAATCAAAGCAAGTAAACAGAATCCTCGCGTATTCTCAACATATACTATCAGAGACCTAAACAATTTGATATATGCGGGGGCAAAATCAATAAGTATGAAACTAAAAAGAAGAAAAAAAGACTGGTTAAAAGAATGGACCGACATCACCTGGATGGGAAACAAGACTGGAACTCCAGATCAACAAGCATCGTAAAGAAGCTAAAACAGGATGAAAGATAACCGGCAACGATAAAAAAGCGGAAATGTGAATCACAAGGAAATACTAAATAAAAAAACATGAAGAACTAAAACAAAATATAACAACAATAGAAGAAAGACTGAGACGATATAGATACAAGTCGGAACAGTACGAACAGAACAGGACATTTGAAAACAATGAAACCCAATTTTACAAACACGTAAACGGAGAAAGAACAACAGAAAGAGCCAACAGAGACAAAACACTTCTGGAGCAAGACATGAGAAAAACCTAAAAAACACAACAAACATGCTAAATGGCTGAAAAACATGAAAAATGAACTACAGGAAATTGAAAGAAGAAACGGAAAAAGATATTAATGAAGAAACAATTAAGACAACCCTGTAGAAAATGGAAAACTAGAAAGCATAAGGTCAATTAAACATCATCCTCTTAATTTTAATATCTTTAAAACCCTTAAGCTTATTCCTTAAATATTAGAAATTTTCAAGAATCAAAATCATGTAATGGATTTTAATCAAAATTGGAATAAGGATTCTAAGCATTAGGTTTAGTATCATTTATTTTAATCTTTTTTAAAGTAGATATAAAACTGATGCAAAAGTGTTTTTTTAGGGGGGGGGGAAATAATTTTACCCCTCTTAATATGTGTATTCATCTCGTAAAAAGATATATTTTTATCATGCTATTCACGTCAGGAACCTGGGGCAGGCTTTATACAAACACATGAAATTCATGTTCATGTGCTGGTTTTCTTCGAGTAGAACACTATAGCGTCACTTGAAGATTGCCGTGTTATACTTCAAATAATTCTTCAGAGTAGTCACATGCATTTTGTCAACACTTGTCAGCTTATAACAGCTATCCAAGAATACATTTTAATTTTTACATCTTTTATTAAACAAAATGAATAAAAATAGTTGTCTTCGCTTGAATCTTATGCTCTATTTGTATATAGAGATAATTTTAGAAAGAAATTCTTATGCATAGATTTGCCTGTGATGTCATCAAAAATGCGGACCCCAATAAATACAGGTAAATATATTCCAGCACTGTAATCAATGAAAGAACGCAATTCTACTCTGTTCACTGTTCAACGTATAACTTTTATTATTTCCCCCTAAAACAAGTGAAACAAATAAAAATAAAAAAAGAGATAAAAGTGAAAATTATTAATAAAGTACTTTAGTAATAATTTTCACTTATTTATCTCTTTTTTATTCTATAAAATACAGACTTTTGTATATTTTTTAATATTTTGTATTTTTCAATACTGTGTTTAATAGATGAATACTTTCAGATTAGAGATTTGTTTTATCCCAAAAATATTATTTCGATTATTCGAACTACTATTCGCTTATTAGTTGTTATATTCACAACGTTTTGGCCGATGAAACTTCCGACGTTGTTCAGGTGTATCTTTTCGAACTTGGAAAGATTTAAGTCGAAACGTTATACTCGAACCTAAACGGTTCTCGAATTCGACAAGTTGGACTAGAAGATTTCAATTTTTGAAAATCAGTTGAAAAAGATTGGCTGAAACGGTGAGAATATTGCAATCAAGATGAGAATAGTAGTTGGAATAATCTAGTAAGACAAATTATCAATCCTCATCTAAAAATTAAAAAAAAATACTATTTCAAGGGTGTCTTATATTTCTTTTATGCACCAGTCATTTCTAAAATGAAGATATTTTGTATCAAAGGATTCAGCGATCTTTCACTTAAATATTTTCATGTTTGACGATATGAGTTGTGGGAAGTTAGTTTGTTATGAATGCTGAATATTTCTGCTTAATTCAACTTACTTGCAAAAAGACACAGTTATCTGATCAGAGACGAAATGCAAACAGATGGTTATAACCAAAGATCAGATATTCTATCAAGCAGAATAACTCTTTAATTCAGTAATTTATTTGTCTCTCTATATAAAACTCAATGTTCGGGTGTATGTGTATGTGTATGTGTATGTGTATGTGTATGTGTATGTGTGTGATGTTTTTGTGTGCCCTATAGAAAAAAAGGTTAGATAATCTATATAAAAGCTAAAAGTGTATTCTTACGTATAATTGACATAAATGTAAGTTTTCCTGAATCTCTAAGTGAACACCTAAAGGGGCTATGAGTTCATACCCCCTCAAAACTTCAAATATATAATATTTGTATTAAATTTAAATTATATGTATAATATTTTCTGGGGAAGACAATAGAAGTGGTCCCGAATCTCTGAGTGCCCTCCTAACCTAAGAGAGCTATGGGGGCTGAACCTCCTTTAAAATTTCAAATATATCCAATAAAATTATAAAATTATAAAATTCTTCAGAGAAGACAAAGGAAGTTGTCCTGAATATCTGCATTACGCTCTACGTGCCAAATATTTACGTGCCCCAACCTCTAAGTGACCCATGGGCACACTAATCAGGAGAGCTTTTCAATATTTGAGCTTCTTCCGACTATATTAGGGGGCGAAACAGGAAGAGGTGGGCAGTAAAAACAAAGAAAGTAATATGGTGTTATGAGCATAGTGAAAAAGTCAATAGCAGTGATCCTCTTTTATTACCGAGCAACGTCGTGTCACCCTACTAATGTAAAATAATATTTACCAATATGATTCAATAAGATGTTTAATGTAGTTGTGTAAGAAGTAATATTCATATTTGGAAATGCTTAGAATATCTTTTCTGTTTGTAATATTTAGAATATTCGGACTTGCATGTTATTCTCACCACATTTCGGCCGATGTAACTTCCTACTCCTTTTAAACTCAAACTTAAACTTGTCGAACTCAAGAATCTATATGAGACTTTGAACGGAACTTTTTATTCAATCCATAAGGGAAGACTGCTCTTTTTCCGCCAGACATGACCGGGTAGAAATCTTAAGTAATTCTTCATAATATTTTTAGAATCACTTGTACTGAAGATTACCATTCAAACTTAGAACTGATTATTCTTAGCACTTTATCCGTTGCGCCACAGGTCCATGTTGACAATTCCTAAACCTATTCTTGTTTTAGATGTCTAGTGTTACTACATGGGGCCAATAAGTCACTGAGGTATCACTAAGGGTTTTTTTTAAAACTTGAATAAATTCTTTATTTTTGATTGGACCTTAATAGACTTTTAATATAATATGAAAAGGACAATGAAGATTAGTTTGCAAAAACATAATACAAATGCAAAACGAATTCATTTATGAAAAATAACATTTTTTGAATGGTTTTTATTTTCAGCTTTACAAGTTAGTGCCCTTTCCAAAACATTATTGATGACGTATTGCAAGACAACTCGATCACGATATTATTCCCCGACTTCAATCCTGATGTTCTTCAATTCCTGTAGAGTTTCGGGTGTTTTTATGTACATTTTTTCTGTAAGATACCCCCACGAGACAAAATCAGGGCGAGTCAAGTCTGGGGAACAGTTGGCATTGATAACTTTTTCATTTTATTTTGTAATCCATTAAAATACCATAAGAAATATTGAATCTATTCAAGTTAAAAAAAAACAACTCCCCAGTGACTTCTTGTCCACCCTGAACTTATTACTGCTTATTAGTAGTCCGAATAACCCAAATAATACAAAATCCGCATCTAAAGAATACGAAACGTTTTTCTATCATAATTAAACACTTTTAATATTATGTTTGTAATGTTGCAAAATTGAAATAACAGTTCTATTTTGCATAATTCACTCTTTTTTTGTTATAAGTTTTAAAATATAATTTTTTAATTACAAACAAATTTTTATGGTAAATTTATAGAATTGCACCCCTCGTATTCCGCTCCCTAATAAAAAAGTTTCTACTTTTTTGGGCAAATTACATGTAAACAGCCTCAACAAATATCCGGTAAGAAAAAAAATTATTAAAATTTTTATTATTTTAGACTTTAGAAGGAGGGGGATCACTTTCCTATATAAGTTATACGTAAAGTGAGCACCCATTTCTTGGCCACGAAATCTCACCTCTCACATTTATCCCTCTAAATAAATAAACATTCTACTTTTTTTGGCAAACAAAATCTAAAATAACGTTTTCTGAATATTTCTTTCAACACGTGTTCGCTAGGGTGCGATAATAAGTGGCCAAAAAGTGGGTGCTCACTTTACGTATAACTTATATAGGAAAGTGATCCCGACACCTCATAAAACCTAAAATAATAAAAATTTTAATAACTTTATTCATAGCAGATATTTGTTATGGCTGTTTACATGTAATTTGCAAAACAAAAAAAATGGAATTTTTATTTATTTAGAGGGAAAAATGTCAGGGGTGAGATTCCGTGGCCAAGAAATGGGTGCTCACTTTACGTATAACTTATATAGGAAAGTGATTCCCCACCCCTCCTAAAATCTAAAATAATAAAAATTTTAATAATTTTTTTTCATAGCGGATATTTGTTCAGGCTGTTTACATGTAATTTGCCCCCAAAAGTACATTTTTTATTTATTTAGAGAGATAAATGTGAGGGGTAAGATTCCGTGGCCAAGAAATGGGTGCTCACTTTACGTATAACTTATATAGGAAAGTGATCCCCCTCCTAAAATCTAAAATAATAAACATTTTAATAGTTTTTTTTTCTTACCGGATATTTGTTGAGGCTGTTTACATGTAATTCGCTCCAAAAAATAGACACTTTTATTAGGGGGCGGAATACGAGGGGTGCAGTTCTATAAATTTACCTTTTTTTTAACGACAATTAATTATTTATGATAAAAAAGAAAAACATCAAACCAAATTATAACTTTTGTGCTTGATGCATAGCCAACCCCAGTCTATAAGTATAACTTGAGACTATTTTCTGTTTCCTTCTCCCAAGCTTCTGGTGTTATTTGTTGAAGCATTCTCTTGTGTTTTGTAATGTATTTGGTAGAATTGAATTATATGCTTGGTTTTCCTGTCCTGTTTCAAAAAAATGAATCAACAGAAAGGAAAGCAAACTAAACGAATGATCATCGCTGTTTGCCCGGAAGTAAAAAAAATGTTTTACTATATATTTTATTTATATTTTTTAAGGAAGGGAGATAATCACATTTTTCACTTTAGTTAGTGAAAATGTTACAATAAATTACATTTCATACAGTTTACAGAAGACAGTTAAGTGTCCGAGATAAAAGCCTATTTACCTCTTGAAATCGTTTATATCGAATTGGTAATCTGCCAATAAAAACGGCATTTTTTCTTCGAATGTGGGTATCTTCATATAGGTAAAGATGCAGATAATTCGTTCTCTTTTTGACCTAGAAATTGTAGGAATTCATTAAATTGGGTTCCATGAGCGAAACCGATGTTACTAGTGGTTTGCAATTTCTTTAAGTAGGAACCATTTATCGCAATTATATTATGGTTTAAGCATTTATACTTATCATATTCCAATTATCTGACGTTAAGATATAGAGTATAATATTAGAACAATGTATACGTTTATTATTTAAAACAACTGTAGATTTTGTGCTTCTTGGCTCAGTGCTTCCAGGATTATCATCTGATATTAGTAAGTGCATAAGAATAACCACTTATGCTGATAATACCACTCTGTAGTCTGGTGTTGCTTCTCGCCCATATCCCTCGGATCAGTCAGAATATGCAGCTGATCTAGAAGTTGGCATGGGTACAGTTGTGGATTGGGGCACGAAATGGCTTCGTTCATGTAATCCAGTTAAGACTCAGCTCGTGTCTTTCAATCGTAGGTGTGCCCCTTTTCTTCCTGAGATTCTCATGCTTGTAAGAAGAAATCGACTCTGAAACGTATTGGTCTTTCTCTCTCATCAAATCTTTCTTGACGTTCATAATTAAATATATTGCTCTTTCTGCTTCTCGTAAAGTCGGTTCTCTCTATCGCTCAAACACTTTCTCACACCTGAGACTATTCTCTATATCTACAAATTTACAATCAGACCATGTATGGAGTATTGTTGTCATATTTGGGCTGGTGAATCTCTGTCCCATTTGATAAAGTGCAGAAACGTATCTGTAATTTGATTGACTTTTCTTCTCTACACCCTCTCTCTCACAGACGTGATGTTGCTAGTTTCAGTCTTTTCTATAAATACTATTATGGCAGATGTTACTCAGAATTATGTGATCTATTCCCGCTTCTATTGTTCCATATCGTTTGGCTCGTTTGTCTAGTGGTCTCCATCAATTCGATGTTTTGATACCTCATTTTAATACAACTTCCTATTCCAGTAGCTTCTATCCCAGAATTGTAGGCTTGTGAAACTCACTTCCTGCTGCCTATTTTCCTCCTACCTATAACTTTGGTCTTTTCAAGACTAAGGCTAATAGGAATCTCCTGTCTTTGCGATAATCATATTTGTTCTCGTCAGCTCCTTACATCAAGTGGCTTCATGCTTTATCTGGAGCGATTCCCATAAAAAATAAATTTGGATCTCTAAAAGAAAAAATATGGAGGAGGAAGGCTTCTGAAGTTAAGAATTTTCAATGCATTGATATTTCCTATTTCTGTGTATTCCAGTGAATAATATAATAGCAGTGCTCGAGAGGAAACTCAATATCTTTAAAATTAAATGTTTAAAAATTATCCGTAAAGTAACTTTACCGTATAGACGAAGAAATGTATATATTGTAAAGAGGCTTAATATTAAGCGACTTATTAACGACATTATTTGAAAAAGAGATGAATGTGTTTTGTACACATTTTTTGACTACCAGTCTCCAGCTATATTACGAAATCAAGTCAAGGCGATTTCACTGCAGGACGATCAAGAGATCGACCACTAAACAGATGAGCTGACTAGAAAAAATATTGAGATTGCCATGCCACTACTGGCAGCAAAATAGACTGGTAAAGACCGTGATAAGTGGCGGTTTTTGTTTTCGAGCATGTGGCGAAGCTCTCTGAAGTCAAGTAATACTTTTATTTCGCGTTGTTTTCTATTGATAGATCTGTTTTTATTGTCTTTCTTTTATCGTAATCACACCGTATGTTTACTCTCACCACACCACCCTTTTGTGTTATCTCTTAATTTTCGTATTTTTGCTGTACTTTGGATAGTTTCACTCTAAGCCGTTGGCCTTGGGACATTAACTCAGCATATTCCCCCATGAGTAATTATTTGTTTTAAAATATATCAACCTTTTTTTTTATTACTTACTGCCGAAGCATGCACTTTTTTCTTTAATTTAGTGCAAATAGATATTTTAGATATACGTTTTCAAATACTTCATAAATTAAAAATTGATTTTATTAATTTCAAAGCATTAAGTTTAAAGAATTTCAAACCGAAAAAAAACACAAGAAAACATTAATAATTTCTGAGGATACATACGCGGTGACCAGAAAACGGCCACGGCTAGGGCAAAATAAAAAAAACTCTTGTCCTGAGCGTTTTAATACTTAACTGTGAACTCTCTGAAATGCGTAATATTTTAGCAAATAGGTGCAAAAAGAAATTTGAGAATTTGAATAGGTTTGATGAAGGAATAAACATAAGTGAACTCTACAATATTTTAATTTGTTTACCATAATCTATAATATAAAGGGGACATGTCTGTGTGTATGTGTGTATGTCTACAAAAGGCTCCTGAGATACACGACGGATCCATAAAGTGTCCATTTTCTGAATCCTCTAGCTTTCGAAAGCATAATATCCAACAATTGGAAAACAACATCGATTTCTTCGCATAGAAATGCTCCAAAACGTGTTACGGGGGGGGGGGGTAAATTTGGTCCCTATTTGGCGGATAGTACGCTCTGCGCATGCGTGCGTGCATAAAACACAGGACAGCTTCAAACTTCGTTCAAGTGATTTATTTCTTAAAGATGTTATGCTCGCTTCCGTGGTTATCGACGGAGGTCCAATACATAAAGTTTTAGGGTTCGATCCCAGTCGACTCTCAGAGTTTATTTTTTTAACGGTGACCTAAACATACACTGAAGGGGAGTGGGAACTAGACGGTGACCGGGGAAGAGAAAGCTTTTGCCCTGGGTAACCGGGGAATAGCGAGATTGTTACACTTTTGCATACGGTGGGGTTGGGGTGTGGAGAGGGGGATGCGAGTGGGAAAACAGTAGAGTGAGGAAGCAGGAAACGGGGAGGGGGCGATGGGAGCGAGGTAGGCATGGCACAGAGCAGGGCTGGGGAGACGGGGGTGAAGAGCGAGCGGAAAGACTGTGGGGACAACTTGGATGAGTGGGCCACCGTGGAAGAGACAACTTTAAACCTCAAGCAAAAAAATTGTTACACTACACTTTGCCTACGGGGCGGGATGGCGGGCAATGCAGGGCACCTCTGCTAGTTTATTTATAAAATGATAATTATATTAGACTCGGATAGTATATGCTAAATCTGGGACTGCGATAGTAACCAGCGGTTTTGTGCCCCTAAGTCTCATGTAAATAAACAATCTTCTAATTAATACATTGTGTTTGTTTCATTATATATTGTCAAGAAAAAAATGTAAATAATCGTTTTTGGAATCGATGACTTACGATCAAATTCTTCCGATTCCGATACTGATTCCGAGGAAGTGACCCAAATCACTTCCTAACACAATGAAAGATTCCACGTCGAGTTCATCCAATCTTGGAAAGAAACGTCTCATTTTAGTTTCATTTGTTGGAAGCAAAATTCGTTTAATATTAGATAAAATGTTTTCTGTAGTAATAACAGACTTAACATCTTCATGGGTTACTGCAGTAGGTAAGTCAGTGAAAATAAACTTATTGGCATAATTTTGCAAGACTTCGGTTATTTGGAGTTCCTTTTTTGAGCATGTAGATAATGTGTGGGCGGAAATAAAGTCAGTTGATTCCTGCTTCCCCGGACGATATTTAACACAAAACTTAAATCAAAACAATTCAAAGCTTTTTAAAAACGTGCCAATCAATTATCAAATCAATTTCTTTTTCTCATGGGTGGAGCCAGAAACGAAACAAAACAAAATACAAACAAGAGATTCACGCTCAAGCGGGCAATACATTTGTTGTTCATATGTTAAAGATCAACTGGTATATCCTATTACTTTGAATTATATGTCTAATTGTTTGTCCACACTCATAATTCCAGTACTTTAGAAAACCCCCACAAATTAGCAAAATGTACCGTCAAACCTGTATTTTTCGCTTTCAAATAATCAAGCTTGATTTTTGGACCCCTAAAACTGGAGTGTTATCTAAGTATGGTACAACTGTAACATTTGATATATTTCCTGCCAATGCTATTCCAGTGAAAACATTTTTGGAAATATAGTTACCAGTTTTGGCTTGAGGACTATATTTAGCCAAACGAAAAATACATAACAAAAACGTGAACAAATAATAACTTCAGGAACAGCCATTTCATCGTACTATCTTACTCATTCGCATCAATCTACTTCGAGTAAGATAGCACGCAAAAGTGCCACTGATTATTTCAGCTGTGTATTACGAGCAATGTTTATGTGCCTTGCCAAAATGTACGGTCATAATGATGGTGTATGGCGAGGCTAATATGATAAGGCACTATAAAAAATAATTATCAAATGATATGGCGGGGCTAATATAATAAGGCATTATAAAATGCATTATAATATGGTATGGCGAGGCTATTATGATAAGGTATTGTAAAATGTATTATCATGTAGTATGGCGGGGCTAATATAAGGTATTATAAAATGCATTATCATGTTGTAGTATTGGGCTTATATTATAAGGTATTATAAAATGCATTATCATGTGATTGTGCGAGCCTAATATGATAAGGTATTATAAAATGAATTATCATGTGGTATGGCGCGGCTAATACGATAAGGTATTATAAAATGAATCATCATGTGGTATGGCGCGGCTAATATGATAAGGTATTAAAAATGCATTATCATGTGATATGGCGAACCTAATATGATAAGGTATTATAAAATGAATCATCATGTGATATGGCGAACCTAATATGATAAGGTATTATAAAATGAATCATCATGTGGTATGGCGAGCCAAATATGATAAGGTATTATAAAATGAATTATCATGTGGTATGGCGGGGCTAATATGATAAGGTATTATAAAATGAATTACCATGTGGTATGGCGAACCTAATATGATAATCTATTATAAAATGAATTATCATGTGGTATGGCGAACCTAATATGATAAGGTATTATAAAATCAATTATAATGTGGTATGGCGAGCCTACTATGCTAAGGTATTATAACATGAATTATCATGTCGTATGGCTAGGCTAATATGATAATGTATTATAAAATCAATTATCATGTCGTACGGCGGGGCTAATATGATAAGGTATAATAGAATGCATTAGCATGTGGTATGGCGGGGCTAATACGATAAGGTATTATGAAATGAATTATCATGTGGTATGGCGAGCATAATATGATAAGGTATTATAAAATGCATTATCATGTTGTATGTCGGGGCTAATATGATAAGGCATTGGTATGGCGAGCCTAGTACGACACTATGTTTTGCGTGTTAAAAATGTATAGAAAGCTGAAATAAATTTTTTTTTTCACTTTTTAGAGAAGATTAAACATACATGGCATTAATTCAAAGGGAATGTTGTTTCGTGTAAAAAGGAGTGACACAGTAGGAATACATGCCCTCAAATCTATCATAAGTAGCATCGATTGACTGTACCATAGGAGTATTCCAAGCTTTAAAATTCTGGCACTGTTTTGTATCATAACACGGAAATTTTATCTTTCAAGAAAAAGGATATTTTTAGCTCTCCAAAGACCGAAATCACTATTTTCTTGTGAGTGATGGCCTTTTGAGAATCTGTCATTTCCAACTCTCGAACAATATCAATGCCATGATAAGTTAGCCGAACGCTGGACATATTTACTATCAATTCGTGATGTCATAGTAGTAGTAGTGATGAACAAAAAAAAGCCATCGGCGTTGGGATACGCATTAGACATGGCCAGTTGCACCAACTTGGTGTGGCTTAGCAGAACATTCTTACCAGCAACAGATACACTTAACGAAGGTGTCATTATGACTGATTAAATCATGGTTTGCGATTTTTGGAATCATGAGTTAAAAATCTATTTTGAATTTTTTTTATCTAGATGTTAATATTTAATACATTAAGGAATGCGTGTAAATACTTTATAGTTATTATGTTTTATTGACTTTAAAGCGGTTGCACATAAATATGAAATAAAATAAAACTAGAAATCGATAATATTCAGCAATTATTTATAAATATTTGCTTTTTCAAATTGTAATGCAAATAAAACCTTCACTCCATTATTCTATATACTATAACAATTAGATTCATGACATGAATGAAATGTTGTTTTACATTGAATCTGAGTGAGTAGTTCGATATCGATATTAGTATTACTATTAAAATACAGCGATCATTTTCGTAAACGTAAGAAATAAAAATCGTTAAAATATCATGTCATATATTTTAGAGATTTCACATATCTTTAGTAAAATGTGAACACCAAATCTTGATTAAAATGAGATAATAAAAACCTTTCGATCAGTTAAGAGATTTTTATATTTGTATATCCCCCCCACCAAAAAACAAAACAAAATCTATTTTGCCTTCTTCTTTTTGTAAACTAATACTGTACAGATCATTGGAGAATAGTTTCTTAAAATAATCTAAAACAACTAGTTGAGCGGTGTTGGTACGGTACCTGGATATGTCAATTTCGATCGTTACTTAACTTCCAGAGTAACCGCTGTAGTTAAATAAGTCAAAATGACTAATGTTGACAAAATCGTACATGGAACTTCCGCTTGAGGCTAGGCACGCAGAGGAAAGTTTGGTTATTAAATTTATAAAATACATATCCAGTAAAATATCTTTTAGACTTACGTAAGATTCCAACTTGTTATTTGGTATCGTAAAAACTACTGTCTTAATAATGTGTACTCTGCATATTCATTTTTTGTAAAAAATGACATCATAACTTTTTAATACATAAATTAGAACTTATTATAGCAAAAGTTTAGTAACGAACATACTAAACGCCAGAAAAGAGTTTTTTTGTTGTTGTGCGGTGTCTGATGAATAATGACAATTATCAACTAAAACCTATCACTTAAAGTATCAGACGAATTGTACTAAATTTTATTTCACCATGATTGGCGTGGCCAATCATGGAATTCGCTTTGGTTAGCGAGTGAAGACCATATTCAAACATGAAAAGCGAATGGAAGGCTGTACTAATTATCCCTTTTCGGTATGAATTTACTTGCTGGACGATTTACGACCAATTTGCATTTTCGACATTTAAACACGGGCTTGTGCTTGAACGCATTCTTGGATAATAATATTAATAGATAAATGTATATTAAACTGTTACAAGTAGAGAAATACGTGTACAGAGAACAGTAGTTTTATATGTACAGGAATCACAAAATCTCAACGCATACTGAATAACAACGTTATTCCAGTTTCAACTAGCCTCATCAGATCCGGAAGAAAAAATACAATTTTTCTTTCCTTCTTTTACACATTTACTATAATCTCAGAGTAACAAGGGGAAGTAACTGTTCTGATTTCACAAACCCATTTTAGAAGCAAATACACAAAGGTGAAGATGAGATATAGTAAATCAAAAGGGTGACAAAAATGAGAAAAAAGATAGAAGATTGTAGTATTTTGGTTGATGTGAGTAGCACGAATCTGGAACGGAAAGTGAAAATAGTGTTTACTTACATTATCGCCGCAATAAAAGAGCCTGTCTCTGTCTAGAGTGTAGAACCATGATGTGACAAAGGACATGTACGTGTTTGAATGAGAGTATATATACGTATCGACCACGTGTGACCGGCGTGCTTTTGATCCATAAAAACAAGCTTAATAAAAATCGACAGAAGGCGTTCTAGCACTCGAAGGCTTATATCATTATTGGAAACGGTATTGTTATAGCAAAGTCCACTGTTATATTACATTTGTATGTAATTAACGAAGTGACGGATTATCGCTAGATTGATTAAGGATTCAAATGTGTAAGCGAAGAGCGATAATTCAGTTCTATGTCCAGAATTCTGCAAGACTGGTACACCAGAGGCAATTTTCCAGCTATCAGGGAAGGAAGATTCGGCAAGGCATATGTTGTATAGTTTGAAGAGGACAGGAGCCAGTTCAGTGGAGCATTTCTTAATTACTATTACTGGTATAAGATCAGGCCCACAAGCTTTGGAGGTGTCAAGGATTTTTATTATATCACGGACATAAAATGGGTTAATAGTAAGGTCATCAACTGTGTCTTCAGTCCGTAATGGGAAATTTGGGAGAGTATGGTTTGCTGAGTCCAAAATGGAGTTAAGTAGTTAAAGCTTATAAGTTGCCGTGCAAACGACATCATTTTGGTTGGATAGCGGGAGAATTGTTTATTGACTGTTGTTTATCACACTATTGAAGATTTTCCAGAAATTACGAATACCTAGTTTCTGTGATTTCATGCGTTTTCTGGTCATTTATGTATACCTTCTCTTTGCTTCATCTATTAGTCTTACAATGATTTCTTAACACTATAAGTTCCTGTCTATTTATAGTTGACTTATCGAAGTGCTTGCTACTTTTGAGCAATAGCAGCTGCACAGTTCGATGTGAACCTACTTTATCCCATTCAGTTAGCTCATTAACGCATTGATCAGCAGGGAGAGAAAATGTTTCACTCAATGGGACGTCTCTGATGTGATCTCGGATGGATTACCAATCAGCGCGCTTGTAGTATCTCGTCGTTTTCAGAAACGGCTCATCAGCTTTAGGACGAGATAATAGGGGGATATCAATCATTACAACTAGGTGATCAGAGTTGTCGAGCTGCTGGAGTAGAAGGCTCTCCGGCATCTGGGGACCTCCTCAGTGAATAGATGGAACCAAGCTGATTGTAAAACGGGTTATTTCTGTAGATGTTTAAAGAGAGGAACCATAGATTTGGACTCAGCCGGGCCCGTTCTATGGAGATAACAATAGAGTAGAGAAAATATTAACACCTCTTCTGTGAGTTCGAGACTGTAGAAAAAGAGACATCATCTTCCACTGTGTAGCGATATCGATCTTGTACTCTGTAAAGGCAAGGAAGGATCTCTAGATGTGGCAGAACTACTTCATCTTAAGACGTATCTGTTGGATAATGGGCAGATCCTATGATTAATATTTTGGAATGCACCCACGATTAATTCAATCTGCACGATTCGCGATGCAACTAAAGCATGACAGACCGGAACACGAAGCGAGATTTTACCTAAAAATGAAAAATAGTTTAAGTTGCTCATTTTATTTCTGTTTAAGCTTAGTAGAGAGATATAACCGCAGAGTAGTTAAATTAACAACATAATTCATATAAATTAATATATACGTTACATTTGCCAAATATCAAAAGGCGTAACAGTTTTAAAATTGTGTACAACGTTGAAGTGAGTCTTGAAATAGTTCTGTTAAAAAAGTATATCGCATGGTAGCTTCCGTTTATGTGCGAGTGTAAAAACAAATTGTTCTTAGTTTCTTCAACGAGTTGTTTTAGGTAGTGCTTATTTGACGTCAAGAGTTTTTACGCTGTTCAAACTGATATCTGGTGTATCTTGTTGTGACTAGACTGCTGATACTTTCTTTTCTTTCTTTATATGATGCGGGGATCAGCTCGCTAGGGTTAACGGAACAACTCTTTAACGGTTTCTTTTATTTCTTTGGGTGAAGATATATTTTAACTTTTCTCATTGCTTGAAAACAACATTTTTTAATTTCTTTTTTTTCAATTTGGCAACTATTTTGTGTCAATATATGCTATTATTTTTATCAATATTTTTTATTTACTATAAATTGAATATTTGGTACTCTTATAGCTGACGTGCCAGATTTCCGTGACTTCGCGTTGTCAACGACCTGACGGATCTAAGAAGCGCCCGAGAGCTGACGAAGTATTAACCAATCAAGTTGCAGCATTCATTCGCCAAACAGGCTATAGCAAGATGTCGAAAATAATTGGAAGTAAACAATAATCACGGTTTATTGCAACAACAAAGAATTATTATCAGCTTTGCCAGGTCGTCGAATCTCCGGAAGGACTAATTCAAAAGCATAACAATTTCATGTCTTTCTTTGTTTTATTTTTTTAAAAACATTGACAAAATTCTAAAAAAAAACTTTGTTTTCACAAACAAATCAAATCATTAGCATCTACACATTTGATTGACAATTGTTTATTTGGCCTACTAAAAAATAAAAATAAATTTATTTACAGTTCTTCAGCTACGGTTTGTTCGTTTTTTTTTCTGTTTATCAATGTATTTTTCTTTGAAAGTCTTCCATTAAGCGTTTAACAGTTTCAGTCTCGTTTTTGTCTCGTCTCGCCAACTCTCGAATGCTTCCGCGACTGCCCGATCGTTGCCGATATGAAGTCACGGAAATCTGGCGCGTCAGCTATAAAAGTACCGAATATTTATTGAAATAAAAATGCAATAGCGTAAGATAAGACGAATTAAAAAAAAATATTTAAAAAAGTAATTCAATTCAGATTCACCATTTTAATCTTTTACTAATATTTGAAAAAAAAAAATTACTTCGTGAGCCTTCGAAATTTGAAAGAAATTTAGAACCATTTAAACTGTCGAATAAAAGGTTCGAAATTTGAAAGAAATTTAGAACCATTTAAACTGTCGAATAAAAGGTACATTCTGATTTTAAACATCTTTAGCAGATAATCATGTATTAAAAGATTGCACTTTTTATAATCTATTTGCATTCCATTTATAATGTAATGATCAAACGATTATTTTCAAAATCTTATTGAAAAATAATTTGCGAAAAGTACAAAAACAATGGCATAGTTAAAACAAAGCGAATCAAAAGCAAAAGTAGAAAGACTCCCGGGCAACGCGGGGTCGGTAAAGTAAATTTGAAATAGAGAAAAGTTTTTAAAAAATATAACGCTTCATCAGTTAAGTCAAATATCCAATATTAAGGAATGAAAAGCTTATTCCATTTGCTGCGGATATTAATATTTACTGCGTTATAAGCATATAACAATATTACCATTCCGCACGTGTTTTAGAGATTTGAAACGACCATTATTTCATAAAGATGTATTTCTCGAACTATATTATGGAAGACGGTCACGCACATTACATCACAGTGTTGAAGTGTTATCTAAGAAAGTAAGATTTGCTATAAAAATTGTTTGTAAAGTAAAACTAGGGCGGTAGCGTTTGATAAACCCCAATCTTTTACAAGGTATGTCATTAAGGTCTTCTCATAACAAATCTTTATATGCTATTACTGCACGAATATTTAATATAATTAGATCCTTCCTAACCCCCGCAAAAAATCCAGGTTGCCCTTTCATCCAAACAACATGATATAAATGCAGGTGTACCCCAGAGATCGATTCTAGAACATTTATTGTTTATGATTTTCATAAACGACCTCTCTGATGACATTGTGTCTGAGATGGGTATATTTGCTGACAACATCACACTCTACTCACGTACTGTGAGTAAAATGGACGCTCACATATCCGAGGAAATGGCTGAAACCATTAGAAAGTGACCTCCACCTTGTAGTGGAATGGGGTCATAAATGGATGGTAACATTTAATGCTGCTAAGATAAATCTTCTTCCCTTCAACAACTATGTGATGGCGATCTTTTTAGGTTTGGAGCATTTTAAGACTGGTTAGACGTGTTACGTGATATTAATTTATGCTTAAGCATTTCGCTAGCAAAGTTATATTTTAATTTACTGATCCTTTACTATTTTTAAATCTTGGCTTTTTCTTGTAGAAGTTTTGTTGGTTTTGATCTTTTTCTTTCCTCTTAATGTCACCCATTATTTTTTTTATATATTTTCTCCTATTCTATTCAGAGATTCAGCACGGTGTTTTGGTGCAATGGATTTGGATTTGCAAACGGATGCGGCTTTGAAGACGGATGAGGTAATTTATAAGAAGGGGATGATGATCTATGGATGCGCCAATATGTTCTCTCACTATCGATCACATCTTCCACGTTCTTTCTGATGAAATTGTTTGTACAGACTGATCGTTTACAACTTCGTATTCGGGATGGACTTATAAGGTCCGACGACAGTTCTCTCATCTGAAACTATTTAGATAGAGGTTATCGTCCCAAGCATCTAAAGCATATGCTATTTAAATAAAAGTTCTTTTGTTCAAAATGATATGAAATTTCTAATTACCTAACATATGGTCGCGTGTTACATTCAGTGACATTCTCCAGTTGAAAAGCTAGGCTCAAATGTCTAATATGAAATTGAGAACTTCGTAAACTGTTATCATTATTTATAATGTATTAATGTTTTCGAACATATTATTGTTACTTGCAGAATGACGTACATGATTGTCACTGCAATCAAGTCCTCTTCCGATTGGAAAAAGAAGAGAATTTAAAATATGGAACTTATTTAGTTCTATATTTTAAAGCCTCTTTATTTTTATGCGTCGGGGTCTTTCTCTTAACGAAATTGCTTTTCTAACATATTCGCTTTTTCTTTTTATCTACTACAAAAAATGTTCGGTGATTTTCTCTTTCTCATCATAACTGAATTAGGTCCAGCAGTAGTACATTTTCCGTTATTAAATGTGGTGATTCTATTATCTTCCTGGCAAACGATTACACGTCTATAATTAAAGACTTGTTTCATTTCTTTCCTTTTTCGTCAGAAATGTCTCAGAGAATATATATATATATATATATATATATATATATATATATATATATATATATATATATATATATACATTCATAAAGTCCACGGGCATGCTTTCGGAATCTTCTATAAAGTAAGTACGAAAAAGCATACAACAAGCAATTGGACCTCAACTCCTCTTGAACACAGTTCAACAATGCAAGCTGAAGTGGTATATAGACATACCATACGATCGGCAGGGTATGCCAAAGGAAGAAGAGAAGTATACAGCGTATGGCATGGAAGTAAAATATCTGAAAATGGAAAGTCGTAATTCTAAGAAAGTCACGGAAGTCGAAGGAAGTCTGAGAACAGATGGGAATGTAGAGAGTTAGTTGCCAGGTCATCTGTAGTGCCAGACACATTCAACCAGATTATCGAAAGCAAATTGCTTTGTACTATAATAATACAACGTGATTAGTCGCTTGCTTGATTACGAATGGCATCTTATTTCAAGTTCCTTCCTAAAGTGACGTTTTGTAGTATCAGCATCGGCAGTCTGTGTGGTTCGACCAAATGTGATCAATTCGAATCATTATAATCTCATCCCAATTTATTTATGAGTAATTCTTTTAGAACATGAATGTCAACTTATCATAATTCATTTATTTGGGACATTGATCATGAATCAATTTGTTTGGGGAAAGAAACAGATTCATATGGATATTAATAACATTGGTCAAAAGAGTTGGAATCTGGTCGTCTTGACGGAAGTGGCTGTTTCATCGCACTAGCTATTTTCAACTCGGTTTAAAGGTTCGTCCCTATTATAGTATTCACTCACAAATACTCAGTACCTTAAATTAGTTTATACTTATATAATATGGTATATATATGTAGATATATATATATATATATATATATATATATATATATATTATTTTAAAAGCTAAATGATGTAACTTTAGGCAAGTAAAACATTATCCTCAAGTGATTATTGTTATAAATAAATGACATAATTAATGAACTATTGTAATAGCATATTACTGAATAAAAATTCACAAATGTCCGCACAATTCTCGGATGTGCTGGCTCTGAACGTAAAAGAATTAAAATGGCGTCCTAGCGCGTTTTTGCTCTTTGTTTTTTCTTTGTATTCGCCAACAATGACTCGCTGTGTGTGTAGTTTTTTTCAAGACATTTCAATTTAAGAACTTTTCTTCTTTGTATATTTTTCTGATGATTTTGTAGTTTTACAGAAACAATATTGATATAAAAATATTGTTTCGCTTACCTAAAAAGAAACGAACCGTAAATATACATCTCACAGAAATGTTATGTTTTCGGAAAATTTAAAAAAAAAAATTAAAAAATGAAATACCCGAAAAAAGACGTGGTTATTTAAATATAAAATGAATTTGACTTACTTATATATATATATATATATATATATATATATATATATATATATATATATATATATATATATATATATATATATATATATATATATATATATATATATATATATATATATTCGTCTGGTTTGACTTTTTTACGGCAAATAAATGATATCGTAAATTATTCATTGTATACGATTAATGAACAATAGTTGCTATTTTACACCTCGCATTTTCCAGGCAGTATTAGTGTATGAATCAAAGCAGTCAGTATGCGAGGTAGAAAAGTCGTTACATGTGCATAAAGAAATCATCGAGCTGATCCTATCTAATTATTTAGTTATTTAACTATTTTAATCATTCAATCATTCTAATCAACTTAGATAATACATTTGTTGCTGACCGATGTTGTCATGCGGGCGAGTGTGTGTTGCTTTTCCCCAAGGGCCGAAGCGTCATTCGTACGAGTGTTGCTATCGTCCTCCCATGTTGGAGGCTTTTTCATTAACTGCGCATTTTTTACATTTTTCTAAAACACATTCCCCAGATACTGCCCCTCTGTTGATTACAATTTGTTCGCCTTCAAATATAATGTCAACAATTTTTTTTCACGACCCACCCATAGGCAATAAAACGCAGTTCATACTATTGATCAATATTAGTACATCTTTTCAGGTGAAAATCATTCCATTTCTCATTACCACTTAGCCTAGAGTTGCTTGGTCGTGATAAGTGGTGACCCCTATTTTAAGAGAAATAATTCAAACAAAATAATCCTAGAAAAAAGGATTTATTAAGCCAACTATTCATCCAAAGCTAAAATATCAAAAGGAGGAGCTAAAGAAAGAGAGAAAGACTTAATATTAAGCGCATCGCTTAATTAATATTATTTTATTAAATCATCTGAAACATGTCTTCCCTGTCGACTCTGATCGGATAAATTAACTTCTTGTCTCAGCATAATCCTTAAGTCCTCCAACAGGCGACATCATGCCTGGCTGCTTTATATCGGCTTCCGTCTCACACGATTAAGTAGGGTCAATGCTTTTACTTCTTCATTACCCCTTGTCAGCTATTTTATCAATATGTGTAACGAGATTGCCCCTGATGGAGTTGCTGTAAGTGTGTCTTTTGGGTGTTGATACTAATTCTGACAAGAAAGTTTGTAAGGTCATGTTTTGAAATTTGCTGAAGGATGCAAACACAATATTATTAGGTTATAAAAATAAACACACCTGATTGATGGGCTAGTTAGGTATGTAGAGAAACAAACAATTAGTTAGTTAAGAAATGAAAAAACAACGCCATAGCAAGTTTGAAGACTAAAAAGCGAAGACGTTTCTTCGACGCTGGCTATTAGGGTGTTGTGGTTGTGGTTGTGGTATGATATTGGGTCTAAACGTCTACATGGTTCGTAAAGTGGTAGAAAACTTTGTAACGTCAAAATAAAGTAAGCGATACAACTTTCTTTTGTGTTTTCTCGAGTCTTTAATAGTAATTGAATATGCGAAAGAAAGATGGCGCAAAAATGTAAGGAACATTTTCCAACAGAAGAACAAGTAAGTGTTTAATCTATTTCGTCTTGCATAGCGTGTTTCCAACAAAGAAATGGGGTTAAAACTGATACATGGGTACTTGCTTTCGACCCTAAATAACTTCTCTGTTTGAAGCAATCTTAAATAAATATCTGAATTATAAACAAAATAATAAATTGAGCAGAAACTAAAATTGCCATTCTTATAAAAATATAAAAAATACATGAAAAAGTATCTATCATTGTTCGTAAAGGGATTAAGTTTTAGAGGCAAGATTGAGCCGGCAATAAAAATAACTGACTGAAATATTCGATCTGATTTATAACATAATAAATCATTCAGCTTTATAATGATTATTTTGATTTTGGGTTTGTTGGAATTAGTGTCCCAGGAAGTACTGTGATGAAAATTTCCGTCGTTTACATGTAAAAAGACCACATTGCGTACATACGTAAAAACATTTACAATTCGAGAAAACCCATGCGCGGACTGTTTCTCAGTACATACCTATTATACATATTCTTAGTATACATCATGCTACAAATGTGTCTGTAACCTTGACTGAGGTTAAAGTAAAATCTAGGAACGGAGACAACTAAATAGAACATGCTAAGCAATGAGAAAGAAATATGAGACGAAAGGGGAAAACAGAGTGAGCGTGATGTAGGATTTAGACGAAGAAACGCTCTGATTACCCGGTATTGTTTCTCTAGAGAAAATAAAACTGTAATCATATTTCATGTCCTTTATTGTTATCATTAATATATGTTTATTTATGATTGAAGGGATATAAATATGTATTCATATAGTGTTATTGCGATGTACCCTATTCCGTCACTGCATATACCCTTTCTGACTCTTAAGGCCATAACACCTCCGACAAGCAGCCCGACTCAAATATGACATCACTTTTTCTACCACCCTGGTGACGTAGGATAATCGAAACGGATTTCTGTAGACTGCCCGCGAAACATTTTTTGACGAACAGCGGTTTACGAACAGCACACAAATAAAGTCATCGACGCCATAAAATATGAGTTTTAAGAAAATTCTGTCTTTCATGATGGTTAAAAAAACTACATCGTACGACGACGGAAAAATATCGAAGTCAGTCGATGTTTATTGATTTAAAAAAATAATTAAATATACTAATAATTTGAACACGTTTATTTTTTTTACGTGAACAAGTGAATTGACAAAATGTATTTCCAGTTTAAAATTTACATACGACTCTGTACTAAAAAAAACAAGTAAAGTCGTTTCCCATTTTAAATGACAGATATGAGGGAATGCAAAAACACTATGCTGGGCTTTATTAAGTACTAACAAGAACAGAAAATTCGACTACAACCGAAATTTGAAGATAGATACTTGGAACAACATGAGAATCAGAAGAACTAAACGTACAAAATGAGAAGGAAATTTAAGAATTACATCTGGAATCTCAAAGCAAAACCTTGAGTTAGATCAAGAGGCTAAAATAAATTTGAAAAAATGTTTCCTCGTACTAAACAAGAACATACCCGTCTATACGACTTGTCTAATAGTGCTGAAAATGCTGAAGATGAAAGCGCATTTTCTCAAGACACTATTTGGAGCGCTATCTATAATTCCTGAAGACGACATTACGTTTGCTTCGTATTTTGATAGATATACAAATCTTTATAATACAGATGGTGGGAATTGGAATGATTTAAAAATACGTTTGTTGTCTATGAAAGTGGGTACACTTAAACATAACGAATTCGTCAATTATATTTCAACCCTTCCCCACCTAGCTAAAATTTCCTGAGGCCGTACAATTATTAACACAATTTGACAGCCCCAAACATCTATTTTCACAAAAGATAGACATGTATGGAACTAAAGGAAAGATGACGAAACTACATAACTTCGCTAGATGACTTTACATTATCAGAGGAAAGCGATAACTTCAAATGCTAAATATTTCCATATAGTGTGGTATCAAATATAGATTCAAAAATCAGACGCACTGCTCTTTAAAAAGGGATTTAACTTAATTTAAAGCTTCAATATATTGTTAAAATCTGGTTAGTTTTTGACAAAATTGAAAAGATATTGACCAAAGCGGGTTGTCACATATAAAAAATAGGCGACAAAAATAAAGGTAATTAACAAAGTAAATCTGTTACACCAAAGAAGGATATCTTTCTGCCGAATTCAGTGTTTGGTTGCAATTAGTCTCTAGTTAATTCAGAGAATTAAGTCAAAACATTTCTGTCGAGCATATCACGACCGCTCCGTATCATGCAAGAAGCAATGGACTGGTGGAACGTATCGGGGATAGCTTTAAGCAATTTCCGAGGAAAGCGAGATATATTCATACCAAAAAGGTTATACAAGAATCCTTGCAGGGCTATAGAATTACTCATAATTACAATGTTCCATCTTTTATGACCCCAGCGGAGGTAATGTCTTCAAGAAAGATCAATGCTGTGTTTGATAGATTGTTACCAACCCATTCGAAACGGAGCGATCAAATAAAGTAACAAAGTATCGTTTTAATGTTAAGAAAATAGTCTTATTTCGCATGTTTTAAAATAATAGGTCCTACTTGGTTAAAGGTATCGTGAATCAAAGGACCGGGGACATGATATGCATGATCAAGAGAATACTGTTCATCTATAAAAGACACCTAAATAAAATAAGTAAACGGTATTCAGATTACACACCTCCTCCTCTCACGAAGAAAGAGCTAATTGATGTTGTATTTTATACGTTTGCTGTTCTGATACCACAAGTAGCTTTAAATCATAGAATATCAAATAGAAAACAGAAGATACTAGACTTAATAACGACAAATGCCTTAAAGAAAAAAAATATTGACCTCACGAAGAGTAAGGCTAAATATGTTGTAGTGTTATATCCTATTCCGCAAGGAGGTGATGCCACTGTGTAAACTTGTGCTTACTTTATGAATAGAGTCATTATATGCAATCAGTAGAAGCTAGAAGAGAAGCAAAGTATGGCACCACTCTCTGTCAACCCATTACTTCTGTACTTTCTGTTACTACAATTTCTTGTTAATTGCTTTATGTTTGTGTTATTTATTCTCAGGCCTTTAATGCCCTCGAATTGCAGTCTCTGTTAACCCATTACTTCTGTACTTTCTGTTAATAAAATTTCTTGTTAATTACATTCGGTTTGTGTTATTTATTTCAGCCTTTTAATGCCTCCGACTTGCAGTGTCTGCCAACCCATTACTTTTGTACTTTTTGTTAATACATTTTCTTGTTAATAACCTTATGTTTGTGTTATTTCTTTACAGCCTTTTAATGCCTCCGAATTTCAGTCTGTGTTAACCCATTACCTCTGTACTTTCTGTAATGCAGTTTATTGTTAAATATCTTCTGTTCGTGTAATGTATTTTGCCCTTTACAGCTACACCATATAAAGACTGCTATATTAAAAATATACAATCTATAGAGAATAAAAACGAATCCTAAACAACTTGACTAGGGTTCCTTTTTATCGGGTTTAATCCAGTTTTCCCATTTTGGTTATGTTAAATTGGCAGCGATGAACGGGAATAAATTATCTTCCAAGGAATAAACATATGTGCATTGTAGAACCTTGTGGTATGAACATTTCGCTATGGAGTTGGAACAGATCTAAGTTTCTTAGCATTACGCGACAGTAAAGTGTACCGTTTTTAATAACAGTGTGGTATTTTTCTATTTTTCTATTCACCGTTAATAGTCGCATGTGGTATTTTGTCCTGGCAACCGCTGTACAAATTTGAATCCATCCTGAGATTTTTCAGCTCGAGAAGTATTGCTTAGAAGAGCTGCTCACATCTGGTAGTGAGTAGATGATGATCGGTTACTTTTATTTTTCCGTACTTATATCGAATATGAACCAATTTTCGTGAACTTCGCGTCGGCAGCGTTCAGGCATGTTACCTAATCATCTGAGAGATTCTGAGCGATTAGCCAATCAGCTGTCAGCTACCAGACTACACTTTTCTAACCAGCATTTAAATTTATTAAAGCCAGAAGCAATTGATCAAAGTCAGTGCATGTTTATTTCCTGTTCAAGTCCCTCTCAAACCATGAATTTCTAAGAGCTGTGTAGTAGTGTCGAATCCCCCGAAAGAGTCATTAATTTCTGCCAGGAAAGTAAGCTGTTGGCAACAAAACATGTCAGAAATGTTATTACATGTGCCGGTTGATAGAAAGAAAAGAGAAAACGGACAAGTATTCATGGAGGTGTACAAACACTAACTGTAGAGCTTGGAATTCCGTAAGAAGTGGCACATTTTTTTGTTATTTGCTATCTTTCTTGAAAATAAAACTGAAAAAATACGACGAAGCAACGTATCGAAGTTATCGTCTCCCACCATTCGCCTCGTCGTCTCTTTGGTTTTTACGTAACATGCCGAACGCTGCCGACGTGAAGTTCCTGGAAACTGGTTTATATTCGATATAAGTACCCATTTTTCTTACTGATATACATTTTCTTTTGAATGCTTAGAGATTTCTAGTAGGTTTTTGCTTCTAAAACTTATCGGTGACGCTAGCGTATTCATATATTGCTAAATATTATAACTCGTTTTGTATTGCATCGCAACATTCCGTTAATTAATTGTCAGATGTTTTTCGCTAGCAACGGTACCCTTTTCGGCCTTTTGCACATTCAGATCTCTATTTAGTTTTCAGGGCTGAGTAAACCACCATAAATCAGTCATTCCCTATAGGAGGAGACGAAAAGACTGTGCTGCTTTTGAAGGAGAGGGGTAATTTCCGGGAAGATGGTCTGCTGGAACAACAGGTATATGATCTCTTTTGATTTAGACAGAAGACTAGTGAAACAAATTATTAGTATTCAGTTGACTCCACACCACTTTGGATGGGACACAAGGTCGGTTTCGCGTGGGTAGTTCAGCCCCACCAATAAGTATGTAGATTGGACTTGGTCCGCTGGTCAAGGTGCCTGTAGCACACAGTCATAAACCACTCCCTTTTCATAACAAAAGAAGATAAAACAAGTTAACTTATTTATTACGTTCAAAAGATGAAGTCATACCCGCAGGCTAAGAAGAATTGATTCAACTAATTTTCTCCCAGCCCTTAACATAGTGAACACTGGTAAATACTATTAACTTTAGTTGAGTTTAAATGACCAACCCGTGCATCAGTTTTTCTATTGCTGTTTGTGTTAATGTTGATCAACTTCTCGGAGAAGTAATTATAGACATTAGGTTTCTTTCTCTCTCCGCAAATTATTATTGTATAATTAAGTGCTCTTGCTTAAGTATATTGTTGTTATTGGTTTCTGTTGTCATTGATCTTTTCAGATGTATTATCTTCATCGTTAAAACGTCTGTCTTTTTTTGCTGCAAGACTTTAATTTTTATATCTTGATTTTTTAAACTATCATTATAGAGAACTTTCGTCGTATCATAAAATCAACGGCGTCTCCAACTATGACACGTGACAAGATAAAGAGGTGGGGGAAGTGGACATACCGTCCAAATGTATCGAGACTAATGATTCAAGGTTAGTTTGTTTTCATAAACTGAGACGAGCAGTGCCGTGAGAAATGATGGACCAACAGATAGACACCCCCCGATTATCAATGTTGATAAGCTAGTGAGAAAAACTAGTGCCTTGAACAATATTCTGTGCTAGTTAATGTTATGCACGTCTATGATATTGGAAAGAGGACGCTTTCTATGTTCTCCATAGATCATAAACGAAGAGGGATTTACAAAAAAGAATAATATAATCATTAATTCTCTTGTAGACTCTGCTGTTAATCCCGTACAAGTGATGTAATAACACGACTAAATGATGTGAGAGGTCCTTCTACCTTCTGGAAAAAAGTGCAAACATTTTATAAAACTCTACTCATCAACAAAACATCATTTGGGTTGAATATATGGGACGGAGACAGACATCCATAACAATTCCCGACCTCCTTAATGTCATCGACGGAAAGTTATGTGCTTCGTATATGCTACAATATTGAGGGAGATGAAAAGAAAAATGGCGTTTCGACGTGATGCTACACAGAGATAACTTTCTAGCAATTCTCGGATTCCTGATTACGGATGGGTGTAAGTAAGCCACCCTCAATAATTGCGCATAGCCTGTCAGTACTATGAAGAGAGTGGGTATCATACCAACTTGTGTACAAAAAGGACTGCTTGAAACAAGGACCTAAACATACCAACGAGGGGAAAATTAAAACAACCTTGCGGAGAAAACCTTAGAAACAGATAAAAACAACCAAATAGACGGTTGTGTAAGTCCCTCCTGCGTCGACTGAGGGACCTAAATTCCCTAAAACATGTTTGTCTTTTCCCAATTCTGTATGTTTGTAGCAGTCAGGAAGAATGGTAACCGTTCTAAACTAGGCTTTTGCTACCCGCTCGTAACGAACGTGGTGTTGAATATTATAAACTCTCGTATTTTAATATATATATATATATATATATATATATATATATATATATATATATATATATATATATATTTGTGTACACTTTCATTAAAACTAACGAAATTCAAATCGTCAAAATAAAAAAGCTTTACGTATTCCCAAGGAATAGAGCTTCACATTTGTCTTCATAAAGTTATACATGTTCATATGTTTATATTTTTGTATGTATAGGATTATCTCTAAAACTATACAAATAATTATGAATTTTGAAACACATCTGCTAAGCGTAAGGGGTTCGAATGTTGGCTATATTTAGTTTTTTTGCAAGAAGTTTTTAAAAAAAATTGGAAGACCTTCGTAAAAATCCAGATGCCTTCGATTTTTGTGTAATTTTAACAATTAAATATCAATTAATAAATATTCCTTAAATTTCAGTGTCTTAAAAGTATTTAAAGCGCTTTTAAGGGGCATAATATGGACAGAATCTTCTATTTAAAAATTCAAAATATTCAGATTTGCATTGAGTTAATTAGGCAAGAGTAACTGAATTTTTATTTATTTTTAAGCCCATCAAACAGAATACTGCAAACTTCGACATTTAAATCATGTAATGGACTTTGACCAAATTTAGAATAAGGAATTTAGTTATCAAATTTAGTATCATTATATCATGATTTTTATCTTCTTACGTGGACATAAAAGTGGTGCAAAACTGTTCTGTTCAGTAAAGTTATTTTACCCGTCCTGGAACGGGTATTATTATATATCGACAGCTAATCAAAATAAAATACCATACAAAGATTTTTTTACAATTTTTTCGAAGCTCGTTTATTTATAGAATTCATATGTTTATAACGAATCTATTTTCGTCATTCGTTTTTCTTCATAAGAGAATCTGAACAATCGATAAACAGATTGTCTTATTAAGAAAACAGTGAATGACGAAAATAGATGGTTTCGCAAAGATGATTTCTATGAATAAATTAACTTCGAAACAATTGTAAACACATTGGTATGTTATTTTATTTCGATTAGCTAAAAAGCGATCTATACATATGTGTGTGTGCAACTGTCTGCACTAATGAACGGTAAATTTCATTTAGCTTGCTTAAAGCTTGTATTGCAACATGAGTTATATTAGCTAGACATTTATAGTATGCGGCAGTTGAGTTATTGGCTTCAGTTGTATGCATGTTAAACTCGATTCACATAAGTGCAAAGTGGAGGGATGTATGTGACATGCGAGCTTAACAGGTCACACTTAATTACACTGTAAATTATAACATATTTCTGGGAACTTAGATAATATCTCATCACACATTTTAAATATAGCCAATGAGAAAAGACTTGTCTCTTTTAGACCGGTCTGTAAATGCTACACCAGTCTGTCTGTCTAGTTTTCGCGCACACATAGACCACCCTTGTCTTAGATAGAATAAAGTACACGTGCAGATGTCCAGACGTCTGGATATGCCAACCTGTTTTACCCACCGCCTAACCGTCTTCATGTGTTGCCAAATGAGGCAGGGGAAAGGAAGGCTTCTCAGCTTTGGTTCTTAAGTTTCTCTGCATTCCTCATCACATGCAGAACTTAGCGACAGCATCCCAGACATTCTGTTGTGTCTGGGAGAAATATCAGTAGATTTGCACGGAGGCAAAGAAAATGACTCACTCTTAAAATGAACATTTATTATTGCTTTCAGTGCTAATGTCTCTTATAAGACGCGTCCTCGCATTTTATAAAAAGTCCGTAAGTTGGTCTGTCACACATAAGGTATTTGCAACAAATCGTAATATTTTCAAAACTGAATTGACACGCGTGATGGAATTTGGTGTACCAATTATGGCCGTAATCCTGAGTATCCGCTCAATAAATAAATTGAATCATTCACAGTGTTTTAAAGTTATTTAAACAATATGATTTTGTCAGTCTATTATGTTCAAATTTGAACTAGCATTTCCATTAGTCTATTATGGTTAAGTTTAAAATAGCATTTACGTTTGTTTGTTTTAAAGTAGCATTCTCGCTTATCTGTCATGTGTACATTTTAAATAGCATATTCGTCAAGGTAAAGTTTTAACTAACATTTTGTATGTCTGTTATACTTTGATCTTACATAAGGATTGGCACGGTGGCTAAGTGGTTAACGACGCGGTCTGAATACCTGGTTATGTCGGGTTTGATTCCAGTTCGTTCCACAGAAACACTTTCATAAAAAAACCCAGATCTGACCGTGTGTCTAACCACCTAGAGATAAATAAACTATTTTTATTTTAAACAGCATTTACCTTTTTTATGGAAATCGCCCCAGACAAGGCATTATGTCACTTTATGTAAAGAGTTAAAAATACTACTTCAAGGCCAACAACTAGCCAACGATAAGTGTCAGATGGATAGATCCTGACCCAGACAACAGCAATTCTTCCCCCTTTGTCAGAAACAGTGAGAATATGAGGACTACCTGACAAAATAAGGAGAGCGAGAGTTACGAAGCTGACGAAAGTAATCCCAAGTTAGTCACTTTCTACTCTCCCGTGTTTGTCTGTCATGAGTAAGCATAAGATTCCCGTTGTTCTGTCATGCGTAAATTTCAAATAGCCTTTTCGCCTGTCTGTTCCACTTATATATAAAATAGTATTTCGTCTGTCACACATTAATTCGAATTAATTTTAAAATAACATTTTCATTGGTCTGTTATACTTGCTTTAAATCGCATTCTCGACTAGATATTATGGTTGTGTTTGAACTAGCATTTTCGTCACTTACGGTAAAGTTTTGAATATAATTTATATTTGTCAGTTATGTTTAGGCATAATAGCATTTTCGTCTGTCTGTCTATCTTCCTGTCTGTCTGTCACGCGTAAGTTTAAGATACCATTTTGAGCGATCTGTCATGCTTAAATTTCAAATAGCTTTTTTGTCTCTGTTACCTTTATATTTAAAATAGCATTTTCGTTGGTCTGTCACGTTTTAGTTTGAAATAGCATTTTCGTTGGTCTGTCACGTTTTAGTTTGAAATATCATTTTCTTTGGTCTGTCACGTTTTAGTTTGAAATAGCATTTTCGTTGGTCTGTCACGTTTTAGTTTGAAATAGCATTTTCGATGGTCTGTCACGTTTTATTTTGAAATAGCATTTTCGTTGGTCTGTCACGTTTTAGTTTGAAATAGCATTTTCGTTGGTCTGTCACGTTTTAGTTTGAAATAGCATTTTCGTTGGTAAATGCGCAGACTGAATGGACGCATCGTAAGAAAAGCCGTTATTTTTTCTTCAACTAAAAATCTTTAATTTTGAAAATTAAAATTTATTTCTCAATAGTTATTTCTAAGATTTAATATTATACTCATTTTGTCAAGTACATTTCATATAGCAGGTGATTGATTTCCCCATGTTGTTATGCTTTTCTGTCATACTCTTATGCGACGTCGGAGTCTTCTTCTAGGACAATCCTCAGATATGTCGTTATGGAACTCTTGATGCCTTCTATGCCTTCAAATCAAGTTATTTAAGTGGCTATATTGAGCTTTAAGTAAAAGTCACACAGAGCAATATCCTGTAAATACGGAGATTGTTCCAGTATAGTGATGTTCTTTTGTATAGAAACTGCTGGATCCTCAAGGCGTTGTGAGAAAGTGCATTCTTGTGGTCAAAAAACGTGTTAAAGAAATAGAATTAGATTAAACACATCATTCACTAAGTTCCGGACCTGACATGGCATCGCAATAAAAAGTAAAAAATGTCTATATGATTTTTATAATGTACAAACCTTCACATGGCACATGCCAACATTTGACCCAATCAGATTATTAGTTTAGAAATTACAGTTATTTAAATGAATCTACTGTTGCAAATTATCAAAACAATGAAAAATAAGAATTTCATGTGTTGATAAAAAAAACTTTCTGATGATAAAAATACTATTCAAACTAAGACATGGCTTGATAAGTGTTATTCAGAATCTATTCCGTCGCAAACAACGGTTAAGAAGTGGTATGTTTCTGAGGTTTTGAGATGAAGATTGATAATTTGTGTAATTTGGGTCATTCGAACTACTATTTTTAGTTTGAGTGTTATTCTCAGACTGTTTCGGCAACTGTAATCTCCGGCCTTCTTCAAGTGTACCTCTTCGAACTTGTGAATATTTCTGTCGAACTCGGGTATCTAGATCGGAACATTTTATATAATCTACGGAGTAGCCTGCTTTCGTTCCATCTGCCATGACTGGGAATACATCTTCAGTAATTCGCAAGTCTTCGTATCGCCCGCACCGAGGATTGAACCTTCAACCTTCATATGACTATCTCTTAATACTATATCACTGTGTTCCGGGTCCTAATTACTGAACCTTATATACTAAGTACTATGCCTTTAATACTAGGTAATGAGCTTTAAATACTTCTTGACATTAAATACAAAGTACTAACCTTTAAATGCTGAAATGCTTTTTTTTTCAAATATGACATATCCTCCCCAAAAGCCTTTTTGATATAATATTCAACAGTAAACGTATAAAACGGCATCTTGTTTCAAATCTGTCGGCAAGTGTGAGTAGGTATTAGTATGGTGTTGCATTCGCACACCTGCAAAATAGGTAACCAACACCTTCGACTTCACGGGCGAGTGTATTCAATGTGTCATCTGCCTAATTCAAGAGTTTAAACTTAGGAAAAGTATTACTCTATATATATCTTCCCTCGGCTATGGTATGATACTAAGGTAGACTCGACTCTCAAACGTTGCTAAGACAATAAAACTAGGAGAAAGAAACTCCCAAAATAATTTCAGTCTTTCTATTTCTGGTGTTGTTTTCAATCATTTAATTATGTCAATTAGACTAGGAGAAAGAAACCCCCCAAATAATTTCAGTCTTTCTATTTCTGGTGTTGTTTTCAATCATTTTTTTCATGTCAATTAGACTAGGAGAAAGAAACACCCAGAATAATTTCAGTCTTTCTAACTCTGGTGTTGTTTTCAATCATATTATTATGTCAATTAGACTAGGAGAAAGAAACCCTCAAAATAAGTTCAATCTTTCTAACTCTGGTGTTGTTTTCAATCATTTTTTATGTCAATTATCATAGGAGAAAGAAACCCTCAAAATAATTTCAGTCTTTCTAGCTCTGGTGTTGTTTTCAAACATTTTTTATGTCAGTTAGACTAGAAGAAAGAACCCCCCAAAATAGTTTCAATCTTTCTAACTCTGGTGTTGTTTTCAATCATTTTTCATGTCATTTAGACTAGGAGATAGAAACCCTCAAAATAATTTCAGTCTTTCTAACGCTGGTGTTATTTTCAATCATTTTTTATGTCATTTAGACTAGGAGAAAGAAACCCTGAACATTATTTCAATCTTTCTTACTCTGGTGTTGTTTTCAATCATTTTTTATGTCAATTATCCTAGGAGAAAGAAACCCTCAAAATAATTTCAGTTTTTCTAGCTCTGGTGTTGTTTTCAATCATTTTAAATGTTAACTTTATACTGGATCTCCACAATATCGACAGAGGAGAAAATGCGGTGGAAAATTGAATAACACTTACTTTAATATAATGTTTTGTCACACATACACATTTGTAGGGGGTATCCATTGTCTCTGGAGAGATAAAGATGCTAACAGATATTTGGAATAATATTTTACTCATAATCCAAAGATAAGCTTTTTTCTATTTTAATAATATACACTATGCATATCATTTTCTCTCTCTCTCTCTCTCTCTCTCTCTCTCTCTCTCTCTCTCTCTCTCTCTATATATATATATATATATATATATATATATATATATATATATATATATATATATATATATAAATACAAATATGTTTTGAGGTACACCATTTATAAATAGTTTTAAATATAAGCGGAATTTTGTTAATCTTCGTAAGTGTGGTCTTGAGAGCTCTTTCGTCCAACATCTCATCAGGAGTAATCGTTGGAATAAAACAGGATGAAATAAATTAATGGTGAGAAAAACGAAAAAAGGCAGGTTTTGGGAATTTACTGCCAGTGAAAATACACGTTTAAAAGATTTAATTCAATTCAACGAATAAAAACAACTAAAATGCAGATTTAGAGGCATAAAAAAAAAGAAAAAAAAGCCAACTAACTTTCCCCAAATAATGTCATATATATATATATATATATATATATATATATATATATATATATATATATATATATATATATGTGTGTGTAGTAAGTTTTTGAAAGGCTGTGGGCAATGCAAGTTCCGGGTAAGATGCAAGTTGTAAGGAACAAAAACAATAACAATAAATCGAATACGAAATATGACTTACTATTTATTTTTCCTTTTTTTCTAAAATCTTACATAACAGCAAGAGTGTTTTTAGCTGTTCTTGTTATGTCCGGCTGATTAAAAATCACTATTTGATATTTCGGGAAAAGACATCCCTTTGTCAAAAATAATTAAACCAGAAGAAAATGTTTTTTTTCTTCTCCGACTGTGTAGAGAATACTACAAAACAAAATGGCTGCCAGATGTATACCGCAGCGAAAACTATAGCAGTCTTGCAGGGAATGTAAATTAAATTAAATTTGATTTTATTTTAATTTTTATTATATGACGTTATCATGACGTTATCATGACGTTATCAACTGTGCACGGTTATCGCCTCCAATTGTTTTACTGAATAAAGTCACAAAACAGCGACATAATCTAGTGTGCACGGCCACAAACAAGAGAACATAATAACAAACTATACAGTGTTTTAGTAGTATAGCCCCCTCCCCCGAAGATATAGACTGTTCGTGTAGAAAACGACCCGTTATCAGAAGGCTCTCTTTCCTCCTCTCGCTCTATTATATTATGGATGACGTCATCATTTTGCGACACTATACACGGTTAACTTTTTTTAGTTTCAATGGATTAAGTCACCCTTTAATGATGCCATCATTTTGTGACGCGATCCTTGTCTTAAAATACAGAATCTTCATCTCTTCCAAATAAGTATTTAAGACAAGTTTAAAGAGACTATCTGACGAATCTGTTAATCTCAACGCTAATGCATGTAAGGTAGATCTTAGTCGCAGGGCTGATCTGTACAATGGAATGGTCAAGCCACTAAACGGACGCACCCTTCTATTGACCCGGGAGATGCGAATCAAGATTCGATATATCTGTAGCAGCAAAGTTTACCATTCGGTGCTCAAAATGAAAGAGCTTGCACTCGTTTCTGCGTACACGTCTTTGCAAGCGCATTCGCCAGAATTAATGAAAACAAATATTAATGTTTTGAACCAATCAGTGGAGTTTTCTAAATTCTCCTTTTGGAGCCACCTCGACCCGATATAAGGCCAGCTTTTTCCTTCAATATACAGTTGCGACAACATTCCAGGACAGCTAACATCGTTTTCTCTCGCATCATTTCTTGCTACAATTCTCAACTCACTCCAACACACACTGGGGTACGCATACACACACTAAAGACGTCACGCACACACTTCTTGAATCCCCTTTTAAAATTGTCTGCTGATTTACGCTGATTGAAAACAAATTTATAAACTTAATCATTTTAATACTTTATACATTTTTCACTGAACTGTCTAATATGAAAACAAATGATTATTGACTATTCAATAACTTTTAATGAAATGTAATTCATGTAACTGAGGACGGAAGTTTTGATTCCGATTTTTCCAGATCCGTGAATAATACACAGCTTTTGAATTATCGACTTAGGCTTCTTCTTATCTCAACTAATGAACCCCCTTGTTCTGCAAGGACACTCAAATATGAACAATTATTCTATGCTTTCTTATCCTTGTAGACTTCCATTTTAAACATATATAAAATATCTCTTTTGTGAACTTGTGCTTTTGCACTCGTTATTTTTGTTTGTTTAGCATATAACATTTCTCTCCCTCTCTTACACATTTGAATATTAATTAACACTGTATTTCCATAAAACTCAGCTCCCCCCCCCTCTAAAACTGGAACCCTTAAAAGAGTCATCAAAATATCAACTGCTCTGGTATGATGCGAGTCGTTACTTCGTTGACGCATCGCCAGAACTGCTGAATTCTGATAAAGTAAGAGAAAGCGTGCTTATTCGCGATTTGCAATAATGGTTATGATTCTAGTAATCAATGGTGTGATGTATTTATACAGAATAAGCTAGACAGCTGAAGGGGATAATTCGTTGTGTTACAACATTCGTTTAGGCTCCATTTCTTTTAAACAATTCTTTTTGGGGAATAGATCTTTAGACAATGTTCACGGATCGGACAAAAGTGACTAACCTCATTAATTTTGTGTCTTCTTGACAAGTAAGGTTAGTTATTATTTCGAACTGTGTCCATTAAGAGATATCGTCATTTTTAGGGCCCTGACTAGTGCATATGGTTCCGTTCCGTCGGTCGACTGTTTGCGCTCAGATTTTGTGAGTATTCTGGAGGAAAATGTTACTAGATTGTACGAAGACAACAGATACAGTGTAGTCGGATGCGTAGATTTTGACTCTGAGACGAACGTAAAAATTCGAAAAGTGATGGTTAGGGTTATGGTGAGAGTTAGGGTAAGGGTAGGGTTAGGGTTAGGGTTAGGGTGATGGTAAGGGTTAGCGTAAGGGTTAAGTTAGGGTTAGGGCTAGGATTAGAGTTGGGTTAGGGTTAGGGTTAGGGTTAGGGTTAAAGTTAGGGTTAGGGTTAGGGTTAGGGTTAGGGTTAGAGACATTTTAAACGTTTCTAAAGCGTTAATGGCAGAGGAAATTGGGTAATTCTCGTAAAGAGAGTGTTGATTTAAAAAAGAAAGATAATCCATTTGTAATTATGGGCGAACATACATAGCCTTATCGCAAGGAAGCTGTGGCGTTAATGTTAGGGTTAAGGTTAAGGTTAAGGTTAGGATTAGGGTTAGTGATAGATAGATATGTGTTTGTCTTTTTTCTATTGTGCATTCGTACATCTCGTTTGAACGTTTGTTTTTACTTATTATTCGTCGCCTCTAATATATGTAACCTGCTCGAACTCCCCGTCTCTGTATTCCATCACCATTGGTAATCTCACTATTCGCTTTCAATCTCCTTAACTAATCAATCTTACAATATCGTACCGCCAGTGATTAGTTCGTACTGTTTCCCCTGGGATTAATTTGCATTAACGATACAAGTATGTGCCACGAGGCCGAAAAGCAATTTATATGAACAGGGTTTCTTTCCAAGACCCTCACATCTGTGACATACGTTGCAACAGGATTACTTCCCTGATGGCTACAACATGATCAGATTTAAATCTAATGTCGATAGATACATGTTATGAATCGTCCCTAAGATTTATTTAGTTCATTCATTATTTTCAACCCTTTCATAATATTCTTCTTCTGCCAATCTATCCATCTCATTAACAATTATTCCGGGGTAGATGTCAGGAAATAAAAACCATCATCATTTGATACGATCTTCTGTTTCAAGGTATCAAGCTGAGTCTGTGGTTTGCAATCTTCTGATGTTACGATCGACATTATGATTGCGTTAATCTATGCGGGTTGAAAGAGTTATAACTCTGCATGCAAGTGCAAAAGGAAATTACATTGAAGCCGTTTTTTTGCGTATGATTTCTACAATGAAATCAAAACAACAAAGAATTTTTTTCCTCGTGACTGTATTACTCTTGTTAACTAGGGTTTGTCTTGAATGAATAATTACTTTTCTTAGCACCCCCAGCGAAATAAAAAAAAATGTCTGGATTCATTGAAAATGCAGATTTACTTTTGAATGCAGTGAATAGGGAAAATCTGAAAGATCATTGCAAACGATTTTGCAGCATTAATTTCACTTAGAATGAAGACATTTGTCTTGATTTAGCAGCCCCATCCTGTTTTAGTTTAAGGCTACTAGTATGTAGTAGACATGTCTTTCTTTCCTTTGGAATCAGAAAAAAAAAGATTTTTTTTTTACAATTGCCGAATATAACTACAGCCATTGTCAATAAATGCCCCTTTCGCTCTGTCTCTCTACCTAAAACTAAACGAAGCTTCAATGAGTAAAGTTTATTTGCTAGAAATACCCGTCTGTGGAACACAATACCACGGTCTGCTTACCTATTGACTACATCGTCTTTTTAAGTCGAGTAAAAACAAATTCTTGTTGAGCTGTCCTCATAAGGAATCAATTCTGCCAAATTCTAATCACCACCATCTCACCGTTCACTTGACACTCATTAACACTTATCCTCGAGTGGTCTTTGCGTCTTCATAAGTGGTGCAGAATTATATATGAATTAAGAGCTTTAAATATGCTTGACAAAAGTTTAAAATTTACTCACAACTATCATGAACTGTATATTCATTCCAAGTAGAAACGCATACAGGTGTGCTGGGCAAGCAGAGCGTACGAGATCGATCGGCTGGGTGTGTTGTGCTGTGTGATCTATGGGCCGAAATGGTTAAACTGTTTCCATTATCTTCTTACATACTATCTTGGGAGTAGATAAACTTTTTTTCCAGGTTAGGGTTAGGGTTATTATATTTTAACACACATTTTTTATGCCTATTTATCAGGTAAGTGTTAGGGTTGGGGTTAGGGTCATTATATTTTAACAGACATTTGTTTATATCTTTTTATCAGGTTGTTAATCTGAGAAACGAACAAAAAACACTGAGCAATCTACAAAAAGAACATTGGCATACTGAAACACGCTTCCTATTCACCTGAACTCTCTCCGTGTGACATTTTCCTTTTCTCACGTACAATAGACCATCAAGGAAATTCGTTTTGAAATCATAGAAGGCCATCAAAATGATCCTAACGACAGAGCATCCCAGCGGTGCGTCGTGGTGTTACAAAGAAATATAATAGAGTGAATTTTTAAACTTTTGTTCAACCCAAACAAAGCGCGTTGGCACTAAGACGTAAGGCGCTACTATGATTAGGGCCAATATTCATAGGTGGCATCCTCAGTGGGGAGTTGTGTAGCAAGATTTTTGTTAACATTACATTTAATTTTCTGCATGTTGGTACAGTCGGAAAAACAGGGAATAGGGAGGTAATTCCAAAAAAGCCGTCTGAGGAAAGATGCTATTAAAGTAGAAAGTATTTCGGCATCTAGGGACCTCTACAGTGAAGGAGTGGGATTTTTTTATAATCGGTTTCATCGGGATAGTTGCGTTGAGGAGGGGGGTACAAGTTTCAGTAAGTTTATCAGAGCACATTCCGGGGACGTACTTTCAAAACAAGCACATAGACGCAACATTGCGGTGATGTGACAGAGGCTGGAGCTTGGTAAACAATGCGGAGTCTATTAGGTTAGAGTTTTTTTGTACCCGGTTAAAGACTTTTAGTAGAAACAAAATTATATTTATTAATTTTAATTATTTGGATTGTTAGAAGCGAATATATATATATATGTGTTTTGTTGTAATCCCTCTATGTTTATGTGCTTGGAACGTTTTGTGTAAATGAAAATAAGTAGGTATTTCCGAGAAAATGTGTTCGGTGTATTTGTTGAAGTGTGAATACAGTCTATTGAGTCTCGACGTATTGTGCAGCGTTTATCAGGGGACGCCTTGTATACTATTTGCTGTGCAGTTTAATCTGCTGATACACTGGAGTTAATTTTATGATCTTTTATATTTTTATACGTCTAATAAAGCATCTCAATAGGACGCATTAGTCAGAGGCGATGACTGGTTTCTTTTATATATTGGCATTATGACGCTGCTTTGTTCGTTTCCATTCTTAGTGGTTGGTGCACCAGCCCAGATGGGGCATTGTACTTGATGCCGATTACTTGAAGAGTAAACAGTGTATTTGTTAGTTTAGAATTGAAATACATTGTTTGTCTCACAAGTCCTGTTTCTTTTGAGACTTACCTCATATTACCCGGGTTAATTATTACAATCACGCGAGGAAAAAACCCGATCTGGTTCAACAAGCATCACATTTCTCAAAGGAAGTTCTATAAAGGTTAACATGTCAATTATCAGCAATGAATAAAATATCAATAGATCATTTGACTGTTGTAGGTCGGAAAAGCTGCATATCCTAAAACATAGCAACTACGAAATTCAACATCGAAGTTCTTTGACAACTGCTCCTTTTCCTTCTCAAAATATATCACCATTTTATTTATACATGGAGACTGACTGAACCAATTATGACCATCGTCGTATCAACACGCATTTTAGTATAAATTCATGACGATTATCTAAACAAGAAGAATTTATTTGCAATTTTTATAGCGCCAAAGCATTTTGAAATTTTCAAATATAATTATTACCGATTTTAATAAGATGACCAATCATTTTGAGTTGATAGTCTGACACTTTTTGAGATAAGAGCAACATTGAATTAAAAAAAAATAATTCGGTAGAAGAGTTACTAAGCGATCATCCGATAGATGTTTTAAATAATGTAGATTTGTTTATTTATTTCGTCACACAAGCCTCGGGCATTGAGGCCAAGAAAAGGTCTAGAAGTGAGGCTTGTTAGTCTACTCGATCGGGGATGCGGGTCTGAAAATCGACAGTCTGGAAGAGGGAGTGAGCTAAGGAGAAATTATACGTAGAGTTGTCGGCTGAGTCAGTAAGGCTGGAGAATCCCATCCAGTCACAGTGCTGGGCATTAAACTCCCCAAATACATGTATCTGGGCATTCGAGTCAATTAAGAGTGCTCTATCCATGGTTTCAGAGACAGAGTTTAGCAGAGTACAGCCCTGGGTAGAAGGGGAACGGTATAAGAAATATAAGTAACTGACGCTGTGATGTAAAGTCAATCTAAAGCACATGTAGTCTTGGTCATCTGATTCTAACCTATGTTCTCTTGTCAGGGGGAGGGTGTTCCGAACATAAACTCCTAGCCCGTGCATGTGTTTGTCCGAGTCTTTACCGTAGGGTGGGAGGTAGTCAGTCATGTCAAAGTGGTGAGAAAGGATTGAGGATTGAAGGTTAGTTTCACTTAGAGCTTCTCACTCCACTTTAGACTCTGATAACCACCCCTCCCCAAATTCCCATTTCGGACCGAAGCCACACTTGATAACCTGGTCATCACCCCATCACAGGTCAGAGACATAATAAAAAAACCTTGAAACATTCAAAGCTTGTGGGCCTAATATTATACTTGTAATAGTAATAAATAAATGCTCTGCTGAACTGGCCCCTGTCCTCTCCAAACTCTACAATAAATACCTAGCTGAATCTTGCTTCCCCGGTAACTGGCAAATTTCCTCTGTGGTACCAGTCTACAAGAATTCTGGGAATAAAACCGATCCTCAGAACTACCGCTCAATCAGTCTACTGCCGATCTTTGCTAAAATCTTTGAATCCTTAATCAATCTAGCGATATTACGGCACTTAGTTAATGCTAAACTTCTTTCTGACCCCCAGTATGGATTTAGACAAGCACGATCTACTACAGACATTCAAACGGTCATCTCTGAACGCATGTATCATACACTGGACAAGGCAGGAAAAGCTAGGGCAGTAGCGCTTGATATATCTAAGGCCTTTGACAAGGTATGGCATAAAGAACTTCTCCTGAAAATACGCTAATACGGTATTACTAGGCAATTACTTGATATAATTAGATCCTTCCTAACCAGAAAAAAATCCAGGTTGTCCTCGATGGCCGTTCATCTAAGCAACATGACATTAATACTGGTGTACCCCAGGTGTCTATCCTTGGACCTTTATTGTTCATGATCTATACAAACGATCTCCCTGATGTCATAAAGTCTAAGATTGGTTTATTTGCTGACGACCCCACGATTTACTCTCGCCATGTTGGCAAAACTGACGCGATCATATCCGAGGCAATAGCTGAATCCTTAGAAAATGACCTCCAGGCTGTATTGGATTGTGGTCATAAATGGTTGGTAACTTTTAATGCCTGAAAGACAAAGCTCCATTCCTTCAATAACTACAAGAAACCTCTCCAACCACCGATTGTCATGGCAAATAACACCCTATCTGAGAATTACTCATTCAAACTCCTCGGCCTAACCTTCACAGGTAACATGAATTGGAACAAATACACTGAAGACATTGCCAAAGCGTCCACAAAGAAAGAGGGCTCCCTTTACCGTTCTAGTAAACTCCTCACACCTGATATTATCCTGTATCTCTAAAAAACCACCATCCGCCCATGCATGGAGTATTGTTGCCACATCTCGGCTGGTGCATCATCCACTAGTTTCTCCCTCCTTGACAAGGTCCAAAAAAGAGTCGCCAACCTAATAGGTCACTTACTGTACACCAAGCTCCAGTCCCTCTCCCATCGCCGCAATGTAGCATCCTTGTGCTTGTTTTACAAATACTTCAATGGATTATGCTCCGATGAATTGGCTAATCTGATACCCCCTGGATGTAAATTCACTAGACCAACTCGAAAATCAACTAAATCCCATCCATTCACTGTGGGGGTCCTCAGATACCGGAGAGCTTTCTACTCAAATAGCTTCTTTCCTCGTGCTGCTGGCCTCTGGAACTCCCTCCCTGCCCCCTTTTTCCCGACAGTACTGACATGCAGAAATTTAAAACTAATGTAAACAAACATCTCGCTGCGCAGATCCCAATTTAAAGTGACCCCTCAACCCTTTCCCTTTTTTCTTTTCTCAATAGCCCCTTACGTCCACAGTGGCAGCCTGCCTTGTTTGGGGTGAACTATGTAAAAAAAAAATCGTAAATACTTTTCCATCATTTTAAATGCACCGATTTTTGGTAATGAAGACACAAAAAAGAGATATAAATATAGTTCATTTCTCGTTTCAACATGACCGAAGTAAGTAGAAAAAACATTTTCACATTTTAGCTACTATTAATATTACTACTCTTTTTACTACTACTACTACTACTACTACTATCTTATCTCTCCTTTTATTTCTTAGTGAATTAGATCTTTCCGTCATACAATTTTAATTAAGTTTTTTCCATCATTACCTTTTACTAGTCAATCTCACCCAGAATAGTAAACTTTCAGTTCAATGAATGTTTAAATTGCTTATTCATATTTTTATTACTCAAAATTAAATCGTATACATTTGTCTACTCGTTTACGAAACAATCCGCAAATATATCCACACTGTATCTGCCATTCTGTTCTCGACTAGTCAAAGAGCATTTGCAGGCCTTACATTCTAAAATTGCCGTAATACACTTTGTTAATCTAAACATAAAATATGATATACTCTATACATAAGATAGGATAATTTTACCAAAATAAAACACGATGAGTGAGTGCTCACATATCTATCATCATAGCGTCGTTCTACCTTTAGTACCGTTATTTACCGCCAGTCTGAATTTTGAATCATTCCTTTTTTACTCATATGAAACTTTGGGTGGTTCAAGTCTGGTGTATTCGATGTCCAATCAAGGCTGTACAGATTCGTGGAAGAGTCGGACGAATTACCGGGCATGGACCTGCTTCATCAGCAGTGGATATCCTCAACCGCCTCAAGACCGGTGTCAGCAGTCTCGTCGCGACGATGAAAGGATGGGGACCCAGGGACACGGTTGTCTACAACAGTGGTCACTCTGAATATACAGTCGACCACATCATTGAGTCATGTCTTAAACACCGACCACCCAATAGTGAAGCCGGCATAACTGCTCCAGAACACGAAGCGCTAGCATGCCTTTCCTTAACCGAGCTGGTGATCTAACAACGGGATGCTGCAGCAAACGAAAGATGTCTACTCATAGTTTAAGCTGATCAGTTTCTCCTGAATTCTCTTTCAGCCAGGCTACAGAATCATTTGATTAGGTTCTATTTCTTCACGGATTTACATACCTCGCCGTTCTATGACTATTGTTATAAATGACTTGGTATTCCCTCACCAGACGTTTACCAGTGATTTCTCACTGATTCGCAAAATTTGAGTAAAGGTTCTAGGCATATAGTTTATATCTTGATTCTAATCTTCGTAAGAGGACATAAAAATAGTGCAAACATTTTTTTGTTTCAGATAATATATGTTGCCATTGTGAAAAAGGGACGCCTTGTATATTAGCTGTTGTACAAGTAAATTTGCACCGTGTCAGCTAATATAGTACAGTTTATTAGGCCTTCTGTGTTTTCTTGTGTGTGCAATTACGTATCTCAATAGTAACACATGAATCTGGTTACACATTAACATGACTACTCCGATATACTTACATGTAGCGTTTCTGTGTCACTTTTAAATGCATTTCTTTGATGTTTTCATATCTATAGTAATGTACTAAACAAGCCGGTTTAAATTAAAGGGATAGATTTTTATCAGTTCAAAATTCGAACGTATTTCTTTAAATGTTTGCATCAATAGAAAATAATTATTCTCCACATATAAAGCGGATGCCATGACCGGAAATCGAAACCGAAAACTTTGGATTTTCATCAGACGTTCTACAAACTGGGCTATTTGCACTTTCTTATGAATAGATCTTAAAATATTCCCTTAACGAAATAATTATAGCTTTCGTGTAACGTCATATATTTATGATTTACGTCATGTTTCGAAACGTGAATTCAAACATAAGCGAAAATAGAAAATAAATTAATAAATGGGTAAACTCCAATAGCCTCTTTCCTCGTGATGCCGGCCTCTGAAACTCCCTCCCTGCTCCCTGTTCCCCCGACTGTACCGACATGCAGAGGGTTAAAACTAATATAAACATACATCTCGTTACACAGCTCTCAACTTAGGATGACACCCAAAACTTACACCCTAATTCTCAGTAATCCCTTTACGTCTACAGTGGCGGTTAGCCCTGTTTGGGGTGAAATATGTAAAAAAATTATCATTTTACTAGGCCAAACCAATTTATTTAGTTTTGAATATGTATTGTATTTAGTTTTTTTTCACAATTATATAATTATAGACAAGTAAATAGGAACACCCCCTCACAGGCAGCGAAGGATAAGGGGGTGACGCGGTAGCGTAGAAAATATATGCGACCGGAGGGGGCATTTATTTGCTAGTTTCTTAAATTACGTAATCGCCATTGTGTATTTTTCTAGATATAATGTCTTTCATACAGTGATTCAGACCACGATATTATATAAACCTTCACTTTCAGAATGAAATATGAGAAAAAGACGTTAACTTTTTTTAATATTTCAAAGCTAATATCATCTGAATGTTATTATCGTTGAAAAGTGAAAGTTTTTAGAAGTATGCATCTATATATGCACTGCATAGAGTAGAAACCATTAATAACCCAATCTAAAAATGGCAACTCTGATGAATATTAGATAAACCGTCCGCTGTAAAGACAATTCAAGATAAACCGGAACTATGAAACGAATTTTTAGATTCGTCTGAAGAAATTGATGCTTTTAGTTCATAATAAAAAATAACTAAACACACAGAAAAACACACACACACAATTTATTCATATGTGTGAGTATATGTGTTTGCATATGTTGCTACCATATATACACATGTGCGTGTGTGTGTTTACGCATTAATATATAGTGAGTGTGTGTTTAACAAAGGAAAAGGAATAATACTATGTTGGTAAAAGTTTTGTTAAAGATTAATACCCACATGATGGCGAGAGAAGATAAGAACTGAAGAAATTGGAATAATTCCCAAATGATTCAAAATAATAAGAACATATAAGAAGTGTCCATTATCTATTTCTCTGTTTTGCAAGTATTCCTTAACTGAGAAGCAGTGCATTAAAATCGATTATAAAAAAGTACATTATGAATGCGTACATAGATCGTTATACACTATTGATTAAAACGTTTGCAACCAGTTGTACAATAATAACAAACATGGGTCTCGTTCGGCAGAACAACGTACTACAATGAGAACTTTCTCAAACTGCAAAACGCATACCGACAACTTCTATAGAGACCACTAATGATAGCCGACAAAGTACACTGGCTATACGTGATCAACGCGGATGCATGTGCTAGTCCATAAAACTGCTTCGATTGCCACACAAAATCGAACATTTTACTATCGAGAAAACGTTGTCCTCTTCACTCCCTCCGGTGCGAGTTCTAATTCATTATATCCACCATACACCGTGACCCCATGATCACAAAAATAAAAGTGTGGATGTAGTCATTTATCTGATACTTCATCAGATAAGGACTGTAAGAACTCTGTCAATAGAGCTCCCAAAAGAGCTGTCATGGCTTTTGATGTTAGTAATTGTGGTTCCCAGTTAAATCGGTGATCTCAGGTGGTATAGGCTCAATCAATATCTGGCTTTCGGATGACTCATCCTCATCGTCACTCACCGACCGAGGTGTTTTTAAGGAGGGACAGACTTCCATGGCGCAGCATTTCCGACCAACGTGAAGTGCTCGTTGATGCTACTGGTGACACACCATTTTCTAAAGTTCGTTTTACATCGGCTACTGGGAGGCTTTACCCATACAGTATCGAGCATATATGCGTCGTCGATCCCTTTGATTCTTACCTGATAGCAGTAGATGGCATTGGCAGACGTCCCTGTAGAAGACAGTTTAGTGTCGTATTACATCTTTGCATCGCTTCCATGACTGTAAACTGCTTTATGGTAGCCATCTTCTTTAGATTTCACGCTATAATGTTGTTATGCGCGCGTAATAATTTGAGGCGAAATTCCCCATTCGTTCAGAAAGAGCTACAATTGCTGCAGTAAGGATGTATTTTGGTGGAGGACCATTTTGTTTAATACCGATTCTAATTGACAAATGACATTTGAAGAGGCTTGCTGTAGCACGGGTTGCCACACTGCGAATTGGGTTGCCCCGCAATCTATAACTATAAGAAAATAATGGTTCTATCCAGATAAAATTTCAATTAATCCCTGCTTACAACGGGCTGTTTACTATGCCATTAGACTAATGCGGAGTATATTTACTGTCACTTCTGGCAGCCTCTAATTACTCCCATCTTGTTAACACTGAGGCATTTACAACTTAATACTTTACTGAAATGCGGCAACGGTACTTAAGTAGTAGTTTAATATTGCGGTGTCGTTTGTCAGTCACAAACAGCACGGGTTCTCTACTGCAGGTCTGCCCTTCTCTAACAAGACTCCAAATTGCTAGAGAGCTTGCAGCGAATGATAGTTTATTTCTTTTTTATACACGCAAACATCTCCTGTGGCGGGGTCTTTCTGTTTAACTATTCGCTATGGTCCTCGTCATCATACAAAATAGCAGGATGTCGGTCTCTCGTCGTCCCAAACCTTGGTGAGTGTACTTTGCTTACCCTCTATTGTACCCAACGGTAACCAAAGTAATCTGCGCACCGGCAATTCTCACGGACATTCCTAAGACAACGGGTACTTTCTGAATCGCTGTTTATTGTAAGATTCCATGCTTTTCCTGAACATACACGTGAATCCTACCTTCCATCCGCCTCAGATCTTTGTAGATGAATCCAATTGGGCCAGTTTAACCATCAATCACTGTAATGCCAGGTATTTGTTTACATGCGTAGCATCTACGTGTATTGATGCTTCTTCTTTTAAAGTCTTACCTTGAGACAACACAGTACTGATAATCACCTTCGTTATCTGCCCTACGTTTAAACCGAAGCCTAGTTTGGCAGGGGAGTACGGTCTGCCAGCAAATATCATCGTCTGAAACGATCAAAATGACTAGCTTACACTGAATTGTAAGTAGCCTGCTTACAAATCAGCAAGGATACTTTAGATTTATGCTGATGCCATGATCACTGCTCGCTAGAACAAAACTCAGAAATAGTTGTGAACGCGTTGACGTATGGTTCGAGTTCTTAGTAACCTATTAAGAAACTGACTGTTAATTGCTTTGCTACACAACAGAATCAAGCTTTTTAGTTTGTTGTAGTTTTCTATAAGGATAGATAATCAAACAGAAAGCTTTGATCCATGCGCGGGATTTTTTTTTGTATTTGACCGGGCACATGGTATTTAGCTATGCTTTCTTGTTGCAGGGATGGTCACCAGCGTGTCACCGCTTATGGTAGATACTCTAGCGCTTCTTTGCTATCAACCTTGACAAAATCCCGCTCTGGCTATAATATAAGAACATCCGAAATCAAGGAGTACTGAGCACGGCTTTTCATTGACACAGCTTTGGATGACCGGAAGCGCCTCATTTACGTGTTGTGTCGGGAAGAGATCGACGTGGAATGTTGTTTTCCGGTCCCCTTTCACGGGACACCTTAATGCACATGCATCCCCCGTTTTCGACATGTGCAATTTCTTGTAATGTGCTCCTAACCGGCGCACATGAACATGATCCTTGGTGCGGCATTCACCCTGTACGGGTTGAACCGGCTTCCTTGGACAGAGGAGGTTTCTAGCGAATATTGAATTCATAAGCGGTCCCCAGTCGCATGTATATACCGGACAGAAGATATGACAACGTTAGTTTCGGCAGATTTTCTGCAGGAAAAGTGTTGCCGTCCTTACACATACTGCGCCTGGTATTCCCAAATGGTCACTCATCTGGGACTGACAAGGCTCAACATCGCTGCACCAATAGCACACAATGGTACCCACACTCAGCGGAATGTCTAAAACTAATTTGAATCTATTGGGCAACTACGTATAGTCTCTTCGTAGGTATGACGTCCTTTTGTATCGTCTTCTTTCGTGTGAATCAGATGATTCTAGTGTAGAAATCTTTCTGGAAAGACATGGGGTACTTACGGGAAGGCCCACGAGAATGTTGCCAAAATTTCTCATCATTATCATCACAACGTTTTAGCTTCGGGTGTATCTCTTTGAACTCGGGAATATTTATGTTGAACTCGGGAATCTGGACGGAAGTTCGAACGGAACACTTTTTATTCAATCCACGTGGGTAGAATACTCTTGTTATGTCAGCCATAACTCGGAGAAATCTTCAGTAGTTCGGAATTCTTCGTATCGTACGCACCGAGGATTTAACCTTCAACCTTCAGATGACTATCACTTAGAACTGAATTTAATTTAGTACTATATCCACTGCGGCACGGGTCCTTGCGATGATAACACTCAAGATGAGAAATGTAGTCCGAATAACCAAAATTATACAAATTATCAATCCTCATCTAAAAAATTCAGAAATGCATTGCTTTAATGCCACTTTGTTTGTCACACTTTTATGTATTTACAAACGAGCGGACACTTCGCTGTTGCCCGAGAATGAATAAGAACTCCAGCCCCGAATTCTGTATTGCTGTTTTTATTCTTATTTCTTAATTTGTATATTTTTCTATTTTCAAGTTATAAAAATCAAATAATTTAAAATAAAATAAAATAACATTTCGCCTCTGTTGTTTATGGATCTTCAGTTCGAATGTAGTTTCATAAAAGTTTGAGAAATCTCCAGTTTGATCTTGGTGTCACGCTTCGTTTTCTATTCTATCCTTGGACAGATAAACAGAAAGACAGGGATCAATCCAGAGACACAATAGTTACATTAAAAATTTAGTTCCTCTAAATCCACACAGTGTAAGCATTTCAAAATGAACGGATAATTCTGAAGTTTTATTTTAGGCTTATTTTTACACATGAATATATGATTTGGCTTGTTTTCATGGAAACTGAATGCAATGGAATTGTTGGTCAATCCCTAAAGCATTGCAAATATAATTGTATGAAGGATGAAGTTTGAATAAATTGAAATCATTAGTTTCTGTAGGCGACGTTTAATATTAGACTGGAAAGAGAACCCAGCGTCGTTTCGGTGTAGGATGAAACATAACTTAGATCAATAATAAAGGTAACTAGTTACGGACTTAATTATGTTGAAACACCATGTTCTTGCTTTCTCAACAAATTTAAGCAATGTTAACCTGATCCAGTGTTTATTGGATGACCAATTTCTAAAACTCAGTGCAGATGTCTGTAAAATCTCACGCGTACTAATGTTGCATATTTATTTAATGATCGTCTCGATGGCCTTAAATTCTCAGGACATCCACGTGGCCCTTAAACGTGATGCTCAATGTTTTACCTTTCATCGTATGAATAGACTCTCAAAGGATTACGATGACAACATAACTTACAAATATATTTTATTCTATACCTTGATCAATTTATCTGGCAATGTTATTAAATCCCATAACAATCACTATCCGCCTTTCTCTATACGTATACCAGTGTAGGTTTAGTCACTCCTATTCCCACGCTGAAAATAGCAAACAAAGAGAAAACGGCTAAACGTATAATATATAGAAATCGCTGAATTCGAACAAAACAAGCCCATGATTTATGAGAACATGCATCAATAATCGAACTAAATAATACATAAAACAAAAATCTACGCGCAGATTGTATTCATGAAGCTATATATATATATATATATATATCGGTTACGGAGTCAAGGTGTATCTGTAAACCGGGTTCGCGCCCTATGACCGTCTGAGATTGTTACTATATATATATATATATATATAATTATTTACACAAGCAGACAACGCAGCAGCCCACAAACCATGGAAGCCACACACCGGAAGTCCTAGAATCAAGTTTCGCCCTCCTTTGTGCTCATCAGATGAACATATCCGAACTCAGGATTCGAAACCCGAGTTACATGAATGCGATGCGAGTTGTTTGTAGGCTGCAGCGTTGTCTGGTTGTAGAAATAATTATATATATCATCTCACATTCAAAAATCTAATATTTTCTTGCTCGCTTGGTTAGCTTGTTAGATGAAATCGTCCTAGCGAGTATAACATCCTACTTGTGGGCCATCGACCTGGGTTCTCAGTAGTGTTATGACTACACTTCTTCTAGAAAATAGTAAGGACATTCCACAATCGGCGTTCGCTGTGGTTTTCTTAATCTGTGTAAGTTAATAGACTTTCTTGTATGTGGCGAGGTGGCTAGGTGGCAGAGTACTCGCATCGCATGCAAGTGACTCAGGTTTCGAATCCTGAGTTCGAATATGTTCTACTGATCAGCTCGAAGAAAGGCGAAACTCGAGTCTAAGACTTCCGGTTTGTGGCTTTTATTGTTTGTGAGCTGCGGCGTTGTCTGATTATGGCACATCTTTTCTTTCTTTCTTTTTCTCTTTATTTATTTCTACTGTTCCTAACTTGTTTGTTATCGTTTTTTTTTCGGACGCGTCTTGTACAATTTTAAATTCTGTTCATTAAAGTTCTTACTTCAAATCGAGGATGGTTGCTTGTTAGCAACTGACATACTTTGGTAGAGCTTATATATGTGTTTGGGTTTATATTTTGTTAGTTTGTTGATTCGCTTATCCTCAATTCCATTTTTATTTTGCATTTTGTCTGAAACATTGTTTCTATTTCTCCTCATATATATATATATATATATATATATATATATATATATATATATATATATATATATATATATATTCTGCCTTTTTTCATTTTCATGGGGCTAACACTTAATCTCTATATGAGATACATTAATATTCGAATATTCTATTAAAGCGAACGTTTATCTCCGATACGTTGAGTTATTAAAGAAATGACGGACATTACTTTTCCTCTCTCCAATTCACAAGTTAACTATAATATATAGTATATCTTTATTTTGGTTTCTTAGTCTTACCGGATTTTAGGACACTAATTAATCTAGTCTGCTGGAATATCCAGCAACGTGCTGTTACCTAAGGTAACATTACTCGGAGTAGGTGTACAATTCTCTGTATCAGTCAATGTATAGCCGTGTCTATGGGATGTTATTTGTGCTGCTAATACAGTGTAATTTTGAATATTTGGTCAGAATTTACTTGTAAGGTGAAGTATCATCATGTCAGGTTGTCCTGATAAACTCTTGTTCAGAGAGACCGAAGACACTCGAGGATGATGTCTAGTAGGTAATCAAAATTCTCTCTTTCTATATATATATATATATATATATATATATATATATATATATATATATATATATATATATATATATATATATATATTCGAAAATCTACCACTTAGACAGTAGTCAGCAATCGGATCCATATGCTATCTACCTCGTCATGTCAGTCAAAGAAATATAATTTTTTTTATATTTGTTTACATTACCGACCATCATGAGAGCTCGATTCTATTCATGAAGATTAGAAAATGAGTTAACTATCACAAAGTTTGATGTAAATAATGACTGCAAAATCTGTTCACGTGAACTAAGAGAAGTCAATAGAAGAATTATGGGTTAGATATAGAATTGGATTTTTTCTGCTTTTTGCTTTCTTATACTGAAGAGTAACCACTTATCAAGGGTGAAGGCCACTCGATGATCAGTTGAGATGACAGGAAATGATAGCGAGTTGAAAGGTTATTAATTAAATGAAAAAAAGTTTTGTTACTTGGTAGGACGGCATATAGCAAGAAATCTGTTCTCATCGAATATGAAAATGTCTATGTTATAGTGTGCAGAGAAGCAGTTTCGCGACAATGTGTTCCGCAGACTGAGAAATCCTTATAAAGAAGCTCTGTTCGTTGGACATTACACCTAACGCTAGACGCACGAGAGAAGAAATGAATATTATTTTCGTTATGTAACAAAGCGAGTTTTTGTTGTGAATGTTTTACAAGGGGTTACCAGAGTTTGAAGCTAAGGCGAGTACCTTCCATGAAAGAAACAATGAAGTTGATAGAGTCTAGCAACGCCCATTCGGTGATAAATGGGGTTGTAAGGAAAGGAAGAGATCATCTCCGACAAGATTTCGAAGTCAATTTTGAACTTTACGCAAGAAAGAATGTGCGTAGCAGCACCTCGCCAGATGTGGCAGCACTACTTCATGTTAGGACGTATATGAATCTAATACAAGTAGAGGTTTGTAACAGGAGTCAGAGACTTTCTAGAGCGGTAAAATGATTCAGCTATTTATCAAACGACCTTTTAGATACATCCGTGTATTTCTATAAGAAAATTCAGTCTTTTTTCTGTCGCGCCCCAAAATGTTTTCAGTAAATTTTAATAATTAAAAGGAAATTCATAATCACGCTTTATGAAAATTGGTGTGTAGATTGTTTCAATGACCGTAGATATGTGCTTGGATCTTAGTTAGATTGTGTATTTTAACGTTTGTCTGGTGACCTATCGTTTGGTGTGCCCGGTTAGCTTGTGCCCGGGTAGCTTGTGCCCGGGTAGCTTGTGCTTGCTCACCGAATAGTTAGTCCTGTTGATCAAATTGAAAACTTTAAATATTGATTTGTTTCTATTAAATAGTTAAAAAAAACTTTTCACTTTTATGGAATCTTTCTGCCATTGCAATATTTATGTAATAAATGGTTTTCCTGGTTCTCTTCGCTCATTATTGTCTCTCACAAAGACGTTTATGTTACACATGGTGTTTTATATTGTAATTTGTTTAGAAGTGACCCTTTCTATACAAATGCTTCATCCACGATCGTCGCTATTTAGGAAATTCATTTTCTCAGATCCACCAGTCAGCAATAATTGCCCCTTTTAAAACATGCTGATTAGCCGGGTTCCTCTGTAATTATAAGAATAAAAAGTTATGCTGGTCGCATTAGCCTTTTTCAAGCCATGGCTGTCAGTTCATTAGTGGATGAGAAGAAAGAAAAGAAAAAAAGAGTAGTTGTTGAAGTTCTAGAGGGAAAGGTAACAACTACCAAATAAAGAAAACAATAACTAATCAGTCCCTCTTTACTTGCCTCCCCACAAGGGCAGAATTTGAAACAATGTCGGTTTTTAAATTTGTGGAAAATCCAGCTCACCGAAAAGTAAATTCTGGATTGGGACAAAAATTACAATTGCCACAGTCTAGAAATACTTCTGCTTGACTGAGCGAGGACAGAAATGATGAAGTGCATTATGAGAACAGATACTACACTTTACTCTTGCTTAGATGCCTGGAGTAGTCATAACTGTTGTTAGAAGCGAATATTATATAGTAAAATACCACGTGGTTAAATACGACAAAGTTAACCGATCAAATATTACATGGTCAAATACCACAGGACTATAATCAATGCATGTGCCTTCTACAACAACACTACCAACTACTTCATTTTTCGTGACGGAAATATTTTCTCCCTTTTTAAAAAAAAATCCTATCTTTTTCTTTTTGCTGCGGTTGCCAGACATTCTCCTGCATTTTATCAATACTACAGCTGAGCGATCTTTTTAAGATTCTAACCGTTCCTTTAAGTGCAATTTTTTGTATCTCTCTTACACTCGGTTCACCGGGTATATTCACCAGATAGTTTTTGAAATTATTTTTAATTAGTCCGGTTGCTCCTATAATTACTGAGATGATGGAGATCTCGCCCAGATTCAAGTTTCTCGGGATGAGAGCGTCAGTGTAGACTCAATTTCCGCAGGTCTATATAAGCTTTTCCACTTAACCTACAATGGTTTTGCAGAGGGCACATCTGACGTCGTAATTACTTAGCATTACACTGTACAAGATTAGTTGTAACATCAATAAGAATGATGATGACAAAAACACACCAAAAACTAAATTTCACCAAACAATATCAGAGAAGAAACTGGTGACATAAATAGTTCATTGTTTGAATATAAATAAATTATATCGTGATATAAGAGATGCCGCATATTTTAGCAATATTTACTTGATTTGTTGGGAAAATGTAACGTGTCGCTCCGTCTAGACTAGGAATAATGCTTCGGTGGCAATTGTTTTGTTTTTCCGATGGTACATCTACGGCCATTTATCAATAGGTGCTGCCATCTGCCGAGAAAATGTAAACGTAAGAACAGCTAATCATTAATTTCTTTACAAATAGGAAAATGCCAGCAACTAACACACAGCAGTACGAAATTTGAATAATATTATATAATCGTATTGATTTTACTGGTTTTTATTCTGGACAAAGTTAACAGTATGAGCAGCATAGCAGAGTTGCACGACTAAAGGTCATAAAAGATTTTTTTAAAGTAATGTTAACGAAGTCATTTCTTATGGAAGTGCATTTCCAATCAAAATGTTTGATGAAATAAGAAAATAGAGACGTAGATGGAATGCGAATAGATATTGTGTCATTATAATACACACAGGGGCAGTCGATGTTGTCCGGGAATGAATAACATGTTTTATATATAAGATGAAGAAATCAAAGTCACAAACAGCAATCACCAAACAGATTGTTTAATGTATGAATTATTAATTAGCTGTAGTGTGTCCGGTTAACTCTAGGAATATGGCTTAATTGGTGTCTAATGAATATGGATCAAATTCAATGCAAATCTGAAATATTTACTCTTAAAAGTAGGAGATTCGGCTCATGAGTTGTTCTTGCTTTCCATCCGTAGGATCCATTCTAGCCTAGAAACCAACAACATCAATCAATCCCCCAATCCCCGCTGCCTATGCAAAAGAGGGGAATTTTACTCTTTAGAGGAGGCTGCACATTAGTCCTATAGTGCATGAAGTCAAAGTTACATTCGGTGTAGATACCGAAATGAGGAAATTCACATCGGAATGACTCAAGCAACTTTCAAACCAAAGCGCTACGATCAGAATGTGTTAACCTTCAGATATCCAGGGAAAAATGCATCACCACCATAGCAACCACTATATGGGCACTCAAGAGGTTCAGCACTCCCTTTAAAATAGAATGGATGATAAACGATACACCAAAATCCTATAGTCCTACCTCGAGGAATTGCCTCTATGCACCACTGAAAAATTCAGGATTCTACACCCAATCAATAACTGTTCCATCAACTAGATGAACATTGAAACTGGGATCTTCCAAAAATGTCTCCACAAGATATACAATTTCTACTCGCACAATGGACTAGCAACGAAAATACATAACTCACTTATAACCTCATAAGATCCATGATCTCTACATTAAAATGGAGTATTCCACCAGTAAAACAGCCGAGGAAATATATATATAGACAAGCCAACAAAATAAGCTGTTTCTTCAAAACAACACTATCTTCTGTTGTCAGCTCGCCCAATAGCGAGTTTCTGTTACTGTTCCGATAGCTAGTTTCATTTTATAGAGGCATCACTTGTCGATTGACTTTCAGGAACAGACTGAATGGCGACTGTGGAATAGACCAACGGCACTTGCAAAGACGGAGGACGTTGGGAAAGACCAAATTAACTCATCGGCCCAGAAATCCAAAGTTCATCTAATGTATGCTACAGTAGAAAATGCAGGAAAATGCCCTCAAGATCCATCGAAAGGGAGGGGGATGATGGATCAAAACGAAACTATTTGAAAACGACTCAGATAGACAAACGGATAACGAATAAAGAAACATACACGGACTTCCCATGCGTCTGTGGACAGAAATGTAACTCCCAAATGGGAATGGAGATTCATCGAAGCAAAATGGGATATGCGTCTCACTAAATGACTCATTAGCAGCGCTCTTTTAGCACAGATAAGACGTCGGAAAACCAATGCTACTTCTAGAAATATTACATAACACTAACCCTAACGTCTTATGAAGTGATGAATAAAAGCAGTTTATTTTATGCACACGAGTTAATCTAACATTTCTAAGTCAGACTCTAACAAAATTATCGATTCAGACGAAAACTGGCTTAAAGCGATTCGATTTAGAAATATTGTAAATAAATATTTCTTTATTTTCTCCTATGTTTTGGTCAAATGTTAAAAAAAAAGTTTTTCTTTTTTTTACACATTTTCCAATGAGCAAAAAAAGAATAAGATAAGAGAAATAAAAGTTATAAGTTTTTTTTTTGCTGGAGGCAAACAGATAAAGGTGCGAATTCCTCAGAGCCACATCTACCAGTGTTTTATTTTTTATTTATTTTTCCTCCAAAAAATCATAATACACAAAACTTGACATTTTTCAAAAAGAAAAAAATAATGTTATTACGTTTATGGATTTAAGAAGTCAGCATTTATTTTATAAATTTGGTAACAAATTGTTTATCTTTTAACATACACAGTAATGAGCAGAAATTGAACGTACGTGATACTAAATCTTGGTTACGCGTGCAATGACGGGTAACACTAGTTTAGTGAGAGATGAGTGTTACCAAAAACGTTGATTCGACGAATCTTAGGTTTCTTTTTATTTATTTACTGGCAGGGCTACTCGGCGTTGCCCGAAGACATGAATAAAAAGAAGTAAAAAAGGTGTGTGCATCATCTTTGTTTTAAAATGTCCTCTTCTATCTCTCTCTACTTCTCCCTCCGATTGCTCCCTCTCAAAATCTACAACTCTCTAACACTGTTTTCGTTCACTGGCAACAGGTTCGATATTATAGAAAAAGAAAGACAAGGCACGAAGCCACTTGATGTCAGGAGCTAAAAGAAAACTTGTTTTAGGTAAAAAAAAACTAGCTAACGATAAGTCTTATATTTATAGAGTCCGACCCAGAAAACAGCAATTCTCCCCCACCTCTTTGTCAGAAACATAGCTCATAGAATGTAAGGACTAAATGACAAAATAAGGGAAGCGAGAGTTACTAGGCTGCTGAAAGTAAACCCAAGGTTCACATTCCACTCTTCTTAAAGATGAAAGAAAGAAAGTATGTAAGAACGAAAAAGAAAGCTTTGACTTTGTTTCAGTGTTATCTTTGAAACAACTATTAGTAAGAAGTAAAAAGGATATTTTTTCACTTCCATGCGCTTATTTGGTTCCTGGTGACTTGAATAGGGGTTAATGTTATTATTATTAGTAGTAGTAGTACTCACTAGGAGTTCTCACACAGATCATCGTCAGTTATTGCTCACCGACAACAACCAGTGGTATTTATTGGAGTCTGAGTGACAACAAAACTCAACAGATTTCCAGTATTCTTCACCCCTTTTCGATAACGATGCGGTATCGCAACAGCCGCTTACCATTGATTTCTGCTGGTAAGGACAATTGGTCTTCTCTGGGATTTGGGTGGCAATAAGTCTCCCCAAGGTTCCAGCATTCTCCGCACTTTTCCAGTGGAGGTCTGGTTAGTGCTGTCCCTCCTCGGTCTTCTCACCCTCTTCGACCCTCTACAAATATTTTGTGTGGTGTCAGTCTAAACCGGCATCATAAAAAAATATTAATTTTTTATTTAAAATTTTTGTTTAAAATTTTTTTTTTTTGTAATTTTTTTTGGGGGAGGGAGAAAAGAGGGAGCTTATAGTGTTTCTTGCAGTTTCTGTTCCTTGATTCGTGTTGTGGTGTATTTTGTGTGGTTTTGTTTTCTCCCTGTTGTAAATTCCTTGTGACTGGTTACCCTTTGTAGCTTATGCGTGTTGGTTTTCGCATTCAAGGATTTTCCTTAAGATTGCAGCTGGTTTGATAATTGCCGCCATTTGTATGGTTTGGATGGTCCCTTTGATTCCAATTTCTCCCAGTCTTTTCTCCAGGTTTTTTTGGGATTGTTCCTAGTGCGCTACAATTATTGGTATTATACTAACTTTCTTCATGCTCCATATTCCTTTCAGTTCTCTAGCTAGTTCTGTGTATTTACTTTGTTTTGCCGTGTCTTTGATCTTCACTCTGTGGTATGCTGGAACGGCGAAGTCTACGATTTTTAAAGATTTTTTCTTCTTGTCGAATACAATCAGGTCTCCTTGCTTGTATGAGTTTATCTGTTTGTATGTCCATATCTCTAAGGAATGTGTGTTCGTTTTCCAGTACTGTTTCTTGTTTATGTTTGTATCATTTGTCTGCGTATTCGAAATTCAATTGTTTTCACAGTTCCCAGAGTATTGCTTTCCCAACACAGCCATGTCTGTTCTTGTATAAGATTATCATCATTATTATTATTATTATTATTATTATTATTATTATTATTATTATTATTATTATTATTATTATTATTATTATTATTATTATTATTATTATTATTATTATTTTATTATTATTATTATTATTATTATTATTATTATTATTATTAATTATATTAGTGTTATTTCACCATAACCCTAAACACGCGGTTATACTTAATCTGATGCTGTAACGTCTGTGAATGTATGATGTGTGAACTCTGCATTTTAGTCGGATACACACGCAGACAAAATTACACCATTCTTTTATAAAATAGATCATCTCAAGAGACTGACACAGATACTAGTATTAATGGACAAAGGAATCAATACTTAGTATATGGCCACTCGTCTAGAAAGTGGTAATGGCTCGTCACAGTCACTCCACCTTTTCTACGAATCTGTACTAAAATGAACTAAATTTATCAACCCTATAAAATATTTCATGAAATCTTCTTAATTACTTTATTGAAAATAAAGTTTTATTTCCAGAAAATGATTGCATCATTCGCCTGCTCTAAGAAAATAATTGCCTCTTGATGCAATTAACTCCTATGCTAAGATGGCGTACTGCTGCCACATCGGTAGAGGTCAAGTTGAGAGCACCTTTTCCTGCCTTGACAGAGTCTAAAATCGACTTCGCTATCTAGTGAGGAATGAGCTTTTTAATCTGATCAGTCTCTTCATTCTGTTATTATTACTCCAAAGATGGTCGCGAGGGTTCTTTCTGATCTTGCCCAGCCTAAGTCTTCTGGTTCTGATTCAATTTTTGTTGTTTTCAAGCGTTGTGCTCATTAACTTTTTTCTATCCTCTCTAAATTATTATAACCCCTGTTTGTCTAAGTCTTGTTTCTCTTTTTGTCCTTATCGTTTTAAATGCTGGTCATCCGTCTGACCCAACTAAGTATCGTCTCCAGTTAGTCTCCTTTCAAATATTTGTTGGTGTGAATATGCTTAAATTATGTCTGTATTTAAAAAAAACATTTGATATTTGAATGAAGTGTTTAATGTCTCATCTTTTGTGTTGTAAATTACTTTTCCCACACAAAAATAAATTCATCGGTCGCCATAAAATGAAATCATTCGAGACAGACATTGAATGACTATGACTGACAAAAAATTTAAAATCATTTAGCTAGAAATATCAAGGTCAAGGATCTCGCAAACTTTATGATGATTTATCGAACTTACATTGTGTCAATGCAATAAAACTAATTCGATAGATATACTCTCTGTTTCGTAGACGTTTTTATACTAGTGAATAACCACTTATGAACACCCCAAAAATAAGTCGAGTATAATGGTTAATTCGATGGATAGATTAACAATTAAATGATAATGAATACAAAGAAAGTAGTTACAATCCCCACCTATCACCGGCTCAAAACAACAGCCGACCCGGAAAACACTTTCTCAATTCTCTCCATTTGTTTGCGATTCTGCGCCTGACACATCTTTACTATTTATATGACGAGACAGTCACGACCAGAATACGAAAGATCTCTGGATTTTCACCAGAGACCTGTAAGCCGGGTTGAGGCCTTATACTGCTTTGTGCAAAGCCTGTCCAAAATGGGTGGTCCTGACCGTAAACGACGTTTCAGACGATATATTTGACAACTAGCACGTTGCCACAAACTCGACCATGTTGAGGAATGGTTGAACCAATGCCATTATACGTAAAATAATATTTCTTTCACTGAATTAAGATTTAATCGAATCAATGATACATTTAATTTCGTACTTTGTTTCTAGTCAAATTTTAAGCAAATGACGACATATTCTCATTTTGCATTTAAAAACACAACATCCTTTTTCAATTGTAAATAATTAGATATTTTTCATTGCCTTTAACTAAACAAATAACTATTTCAATTTCGATATTCTATAGAAATATTCGACAATCATAATGTTCGTTCACGTTATCTAAAGTCAAACTATAGAAAATATACTGATTAATTGTTTATAAATGTATTATCGATTCGTGTTTTTCGTGTTATATAAGAAACTTACAATTACGTTTACTAATGAACTTAGTGACGTCCGTTACTTTTATTATGGTTGTGATGTTCAAGTACTTTTCTTGCAGTCGGTTCAGCATTCTCAGAATAGGGAATTAAACATGATAGATTTGACATCGAAATAAGCACAATTATGATAATAAACTGATTATATTTAGAAGTAATTTTACTTTAATCGATTTATTGAGTAATTTAAAGTGTCCGTTCGCAACTTTTTTTTTTTTTTTTTTTTTACATGGTTCACCCCAAACAAGGCAGGACGCCACTGTAAACGTAAGGGGCTACTGAGAAAAAGGAAAAGGGGGGAAGGATTGGTGGTTCAGCTTAAATTGGGATCTGAGCAGCGAGATGTCTGTTTACATTTGTTTTAAATTTCTGCATGTCAGTACTGTCGGGGAAACAGGGGGCAGGGAGGGAGTTCCAGAGGCCAGCAGCACGAGGAAAGAAGCTATTTGAGTAGAATGCTCTCCGGCATCTGGGGACCTCCACAGTGAATGAATGGTCTCTTTGGCGAAATTATAGGTACTGCTTTGTCTTACTATCTACGTACCATGACTCTACTTTGGTACGAGATCTACACTTTGTTATGTGATCCATACCTCATATTGCAATCAACACGGTGCAAGAGCAAGGAAAGCACTTTTTTAAATTGATTTTGAAAGAATGTGAAATTATCGAGCCTGGAAACCTTAGCCTAACACTAGCAAATGACTCTACCCCTAACCCGTAACCCTAACTCTACATGCAAAGTTATATAAAATGTTAAAGAATTTGAGAAAATTTACAAATGTATAAGCCTCAGAATTGTGAGATATTCTTATTATAGAGATTTTATCATTTAATTTTTTTTTTTAAACACACAAATACAAAATCTTCAAACAAATTAAATACATTCGTACCCTCTATAATGTTAACACATCAAACAGAGAAATATAAATTGATACTATTACTGGACATACTTATAATAATATCAAACGATAATCTAACCGTTAAAGTACATCATAAAACTTCACATATATATCACTACATTCATTTTTACCCACACGATTAAAACAAAATCGAAACAGTCTTGATAATCGGTTTCCTTCTACGTGCATTAATAATTTGTAGTCCACAATATCTAGAAGAAAAATTCAAATAAAGCTCAAATTCCCCCTAAACATTGCAATACCCTACATATTTAACCTTGAAAGAAACAAGCCTAACGATATTTTCTAGATACAATAAATAAAACGCATCTAAACCGAATACATCTCTTAAAAACATACATTTTGTTTTACTCACCCACGCCAAGAATACAACAATTTACAACACTTTAAATAACCAGGAATTCGAAACATACAAATAACATCACAAACCATACAACAAACATAAACACAACAAAATATTTTCCTAAAACACTGACATCAAATAAAGAAATATATACTGTCCAATACAAACATCTGAATAATATATACATTGGTGAAACTCAACGCAAACATAAAAAAAATGATGAACATAACACATATATAAAGAATAACAATATCCCTAAATGTAGTATTCTTATATGCATTACAACATTATAACTCTTTTAACTTTAAACAAGCTAGACTCATTAAATTCATTTTAAATGAATTCCGCCGAAGACTTCTTGAATCAGCACTCATTAGACTACGTTTTTTTATTTTACACACACACACACATACACACACACACACACACACACACACACATATATATATATATATATATATATATATATATATATATATATATATATATAAATATGTTGGTACAAAAAAATAGTACAACATGAGTACCGTCGGTTTCAAGCACAGAAGGACCTAGCCATCCGGCTCTCTTCAGCTTATGTTGTCATGTGTTTCAGATATGTGAAGTAAGGTGTCACTCTCGTTTTTACGCGTTATTTGCTTAGAGTGTTATGTATATTTGTTTTAATTTAATGTAAGAATGGTTTAATAAAGTTTGAAAAAAGGGTGGGGGTGAAAAGTAACAGTTAGGATTTAAAAATGGAAAAGATTTCAAAATATAAAAATAAAAATATGAAAAATAAAAAGTATTTCTATATAAATCCCATGAGTCAATGTTTAGAAATAGCGTATATTTGGCTGTTACTGTTTTGAGCGTTAATAATGTGTCTTCTAAAAAAATAAGGATAGAAAATGAGATTAAGGATTATACTTATGGAGAGATAAAAAAAGTAAAAACACACATATAAAATTCAAGTTTAAATCCTAGATTGAGGGACTTTAAACTAATCCAAAAGGAATTTAAATAAAGATCTAACCCGGGCAGATTTGTCTATCGGTCTAAGGCCAGTAACTCTGCAGGGTTTTTGAATGATTTGTATTCGGTATTTAACATTATTAACTAAGGAATAGTGAAGGCCTGTGAGAATAATAATATTGGCATACTGATTAAGAATCATTTAGAGATAAGAGTAAGGATTGGGTCGGCAGGATTGGATCTGTTTGAGAGATATGGGGTGGTAGCATTATAACTAACAAATTGTGGGGACTTATGGAAGTAATAATGATGTGGAATGGGGGTGTTACCTCCTTAATGACTAGAACAATTATTATTGGGAAAATTATTAACTATTGAGTAGTGGTGTGGATATGGGCCGATTAAGGTATTTATTCCTATTTTTAATTTAATTTATATTTATGAGGCGATAGGAGGATTTTCCGGAGTGGAAGTCGGTATTTAGTTATGGGGTTATGTATTAGGCAGAGGGATGTTGTTGCTAGGCCTTTATATATGGGGTTGGGTGTGTAAGTATGTATTGTAATTTACTTGTTTTGGCCCAGGTGGTGAAGGTGGTATACTGCATTAGACAGTGATATACAAAGCTTGTCTGAATTTTCTTGAGTGCACTTATGTGCTTCTATGGCCTCGATTATGGCCTATCAATTCAAGGTTTTCGGATAATAATAATCAAGATATTGAGAGTTGTGAATAAGTATATGCGAATTGTGATATTTGAAATTGTCTTTCTGGAATACTAAATGTAGAACTCCCGGAATGATAAAAGATAAGACGACAATTTGTTTTGTGAGGAAGAAAATACAAAACATCATTGTGTTTCAGAAATATCTGCTATTGAGTGCTGTGTTTTTTGTTTGCTCGTGACGATGTTAGTTGTCACGAGTACGCCTTCTTTTATTCCCTTTAGTGCTTCATCGACTAAATCCTATTTCCTTCACTAAAATATTTTCAATCAAATAATACGTCGTCGTTTCTAGTTTGAAACTATTTCGGCAATATGGTAGATTTATTCGACTTAAAACTGCCTCTAAAATACATCAGCCTCATCCTTGTTTTGGAATGGGTAAAACGTCAAATGAGAATTTAGATCAGGCTAAAACTAAAGCTTTACTCTACATTACATTACACCTTATATTAATTAACGAACATAATTACTGAAGAAATATATGGGTATGATATTTCGTTGATAGATAAATCAGAAAACAGATAGCTGTCAAAACATAATACTATCACGTGGCCTACTTAAACGTCACTTTATCTCTCATCCACGATATTTTGTGTGTCAAATGCTAAATATATTGGAAATTTTTTCGTAGTTCTTCGTCTCATCCAATTCGTATACAAATAATGCCAAACAACACAATGAAATCGTGTACTATTGCCTCATTCTTATATTCTATTCAGTCGACTACATTTTAGTGGGCCATTCTATAGATATAATATTTTTAACTGGCATAAGCAGATGTTTTTATTTAACTTAAGAACACCTAAAACAAGGCATGTTGCAATTGAAGTATTAGGGGCTACTCTAGTAGAGAGCATATTTATATGAGGCAAACTAGATAAGAAGTTAGTCAGCAATATGTTTATTCACATTACATTAAAATTGCTTCATGTTGGTTCGGTCGGGGAAACAGGGAGTAAGGAAGTGTATTCCAAAGGTAAGTGGTCAAAGCTATTAGAGTAGAAAATCTTCTAGCATCTATCGAATTAAGTAGACTGTACAATAAAAAGAAATAAAGGATAATTGAGGTTTTATAATATATTTTTAAGAAATAGCCTTCAAAGCATTCTGCATTTTCCTTAGATAACTTTCTTACTTAAATCTTTTATTCTTATCGGAGAAGCTTCTATTATAAATACTGGATTCTATAATCGATTTAGCAACACGATGTATCTGCTCTGTTTATCCTTATTACAAGACTCAAGCAGTGCTGCCCCAGGGATTGCGCAACGCTTGCTTCAAAAGAGACTCCTGGCATAGGCACCCTTACAAAGGTTATCTATTGTCTCTCTAGACTGAACCGAGGTCTACTACTACATCGCATCGGTTTATCATCTATTATCGATGATGCAAGTAAATCAGCCTCCAACCGCTCTCCTCAGCAAGATTATCGTGATAAATGCATTGGTTTCGACAACTTTGCTCCTCCCCCAAATCCAGCATAGTTATCAATAGATTCCCAATAGTCAATGGACCTGAAACAACTTCTACCAGTTCTAATTACCGCAAGCTAAGTGTCCGTCCTCCGTTTATGCAAACCAGCCAGTTGTTTGCTGTCATTTCTACTCACGATCATTTGATAACCCGTTCTCAATCAAGTGCAACAATCTCAAACTAATCCGAAGTGGCCAGCAGCCAATTGTTGCATTGACGATTGCATTCCAATTCACGCCGAGTCACCATTTTCGCCCCCCCCCCTTCATTAACGGACAGAAATACAAGCCTTCTGCCTTAATAAACTGCGAGCATACATCTTTGAACATTTGCTGAAATGGCCAAGTGGTTTATACAGACAGACGAAATTCTAAAATATTCATTTTGCTCGTTTCATGCTGGGCTTATTGCATTTCAGAAGAGATGATTTTTATTAACATTTCTTTTTTATTCTGAAGTATGTAGTCACATGGTTTTTCAGATTTCATCCTCGGGGTTCTGAGAAG
>OY744537.1:47124541-47224541 GCA_963556195.1 Sepiola atlantica | reverse complement strand
CAGCGTTTTACAAGGTAATATGATGGGGCATCATCACCATAAGTTTCTTTCATTTCATCAAAAGTCTTCCTTGGTGTGCGTCCTTTCAAATACAAAAACCGGATCACTGCGCGACACTCAACTGGCTCCATTTCACACCTGACTCAGTTCAAACACCTGTAAATAAGAACCCACAATGAATTCACAATTAATTTAGAGCCGTGTTTTTCAACATTATCCATACAAATATAAATCATTACACATGCAATATTTCATCTAGATCAGACAACTGGAAGTGGGTCAGGGGCATTACTTATTTAAACACCCCTAGTACAACACTGGTGTATCCGTGTCGTAACAATTGTAATAGACGTTTTCATCAATTTTGAACCCATCTACAATTTTGATAATTAAAGTCACTTGGAAAAATAGTGTTTTCAGTATTTATTTAAGTTATTGTAAGTTTAAAACTGTAATTCATTCGGCGACTTAGTCTTTAATTCATTATTTATACCTTAATGTTGCTTTTAAGTACAAGGTATTTGTAATAACAATAATTTCTGATTTTTTTACACATATGTATTCCTCTTGGTGTAGAACTCTCTTCGCTCTTAGGTAAATTATTATTATAATACATGGGTAGTTGTACACCTTGGTCTAACGAATATGAAATGTATACACCCCATATACTGCTTCCGTATTTGGTAATAATTTAGTTAAACTTTTTATGATGATGTTTGTGAAGAGCCCAGCAAATGAATGTATTAGCCAGCTCTGTCATGTCTGGATTGATACTCTGACTCTGACATATTCAGTGTTATATTGACACAATCGGTTGACCTTCTTTATGACAGTCCCCGCACATTTTTTTGTTCGTCTCAGGTAAATAGATCTTGTTTTCTGACCGGTAGGATTGGACCTTCTGTTTCACCTTTGATCTCGGCTTTGTAACCATTGATGTGTTAGCAATGGATGTATATAAACAATTTGTGTTGCTAATGATGCAGAGCATTGGTTTTCCGTTGTTCTTGTATAATTTAATTTCATCTTATTTTTTCATTATTTCTTTGTATCATTTCGGCATTTGTATCGTGAATCATGAAAGTTTATGTTTGTAGGGTTACTTTATTATGACACTTCTTGTAAACTTTTATATGTACCTGTCTTATTTTGTCGTTGAGTTTCGTTTAATTGCTGAATAATTGTACAATTGTTTTGGCTTTTGTTCTACTTATCAATATTTATTCCACTGAAAACCAAGATGGAGGCAGAATCGAAGAGAAGATGCTTAGATATTGCCCCTGTTCACTAACAGCTGTCAGAGACTAACGCCATTGAGAAACCATCATACTAAACAACTTTTACATGGTTATTCAAAATTTGGACTACTTATTTGTTAAAAAAAACTAAGATGATTTTTGCGAGACAACTGTTGACTACAAGAGCACATAAGTTCGGAAACCCACTGAACGAATTGTTCAGGGAGTTTGGAAGTTTACTCACACTCAAACTTCTTCATTGGACTTAGATAACGACTTGTACACTACTTTCTCAGCTTAAATGGTAGCGACAGTCGACGCAGAACTCAAAAAGATATGTGATAATTTTTGTCTACGTCTGATCGAACCAAACGCACCAATATTAGTAGCGACACATCAAGAAAAATGTGGATTCGTTTTTTTTTGTGTGTGGATTTCTCGATCATTTGCAGGACCGCTGTCCTGCTCACTTATCTATTTGTAAATAAAATAACGAAGAATCGTCATTACTTTCGGGAATGTATGTTCAAATTTATTAGCAACAGTAGTTTGTCCTCATATATGTTTACTAACATGCTACAAACAATTATCCCGCTGTGACTCACGTATTTTCTAAGTGAAACAACAAAGCGTTCGTCTCAATTCTTGTATTACTGACAATGATCTAAGTGAAAGAGTAACCTACCAACATCGGAAAGAAATAGATAATTCAAAAGCGTGCTTGTCATGTTCGCATATTATGCGAAATGGAGGACAACATTTGGTAAAGACAATTCGTCCCAGGATAAAAATTCAGTATCTGTTCTCTCCTCAGTCCGAAAAGGCAAAATCCTGCTAAATTGTGATAATTTTTTTTATCCCAATCCAGAGTGCGTTATATTCTCTAGAGCTAGTTTTTTTTCGCTTTAAAAAACGACATTGTGTCTAACTTTACCCTAAGAAGTGGCACAGACTTTCAACGATTAAATATAAAAAGCCTATACTCAGAACACCAGCACGTTCTATAGGGTGTCCTGCTAGCTTTTTTTCTTAAATAATAATGAATCATCACTGACCAAGCCCAAAAGCCACTTGAGGATAAGGGTGAGTGAAATTTTCAGTTGGATAATGGAACAGTACTATAAATGGATTGCTCCATAAGACGACTCGACATATATTTGTTATATAGCTTGGTAGGACAAGAGCAGGCTCGATGCGTTCTTTCGAATAACGGTGATAGAGAGCCAAGTCAAATCACGATACTATCGTCATTAATAGGGCCAATCGTCCACTCGTAACAACAGCAATCGTTTGGAATTCAAATCTGTCGAGGGAAGTATTTTGATTGCTTGCTGTCTTCTGCCCATGCTGCTACATGTCCAGGTCTTATCACTGATTCCGTTACTGACTAGGGCGCAAAAATGTCGACAGAGTCGCATCCCATACTAGCGACTTACCGTTTGAAATAGGAAAAACACGTCTGGGCAACGGCCCCTTTGCCATTTTCTTCCGTCGAGGACAATTCCTAATTGGAAATAAATATTGAAAAATTAAATGTGTTTTTATTTATAAAAGTAAAAAAAAAAAAGTGCTAATATATATAATTCTGGACTGTTTTATCGTGTTGTATTATTTTTTATTTGATATCCTCTACTTATGGTACTGACCAATAAGAGTGAAGTATTGATTTTGCCTTTGTGATATGTAGTCACATCCGCCTATGTATTTTAGAGATAGTTTTTATATATGAATAATTGTGATTGTGTAACGTTTTTTTTAGCACTCCGATCAATTTTGAAGGCAACAAACTATTGAGAAGCTATGGTGAACAAAGTAAAGTTTCTGAGAATCCAGAGAAAGATAACAATGAATTACTAGAAGCATTTGAGAATACGTAGTCGCGAAAGATAAAACAATAAACAAAAAAATGTTTATCTCTTCAGATAAGCACAAAGCGAAACAGAGCAGACAGAAAAGTAAAATGGGGGAAACGAAAAAATGAACGCAAATAAACAAAAATGAACGTTTTTTAAAAATAATTTTATTATAATTTTATTTGGAGACAAGACTTTCGATAGGAACCAAGAAACGAAAAGAAAAAAGAAGATTAGAAGTCTCTAATGATAACATCCTTAATAAGTTCTCAATAAGTATATATATATATATATATATATATATATATATATATATATATATATATATATTCTACAGGCATGTATTTCGTCTACGGCTAACCCTAATGAAATTCATAAACGAGGCCTAGTTACTGGGGCAGGCGATCATTTTTTCTTTTTTATGGAAGTCGCCCCAGACAAGACATGAAGTCACTTGATCTAAAGAGCTAAACAACTACTTTAAGGTAAAACAAAAACTAGCCAACGATAAGTGTTATATGGATAGGTTCTGATACAGAAAACAGCAATTATTATCCATTTGTCATAAACATCGATCTTGGAATTTGAGGACAAAAGGACCAAATAAGGAGAACGAGAGTTACAGGGCTGCCGAAAGTAAACCCACGGTCCACTTTGTACTCTCCTACGAACGGAGCTAAATATTCTCTAGTTGTAGTTGGAGAAATTGTATCGCATCATTAATGATGGTATTTTTTTATTTATATATTTTATTTCCAATATACATATACGAATAGAAGCAGCATGTAAGTCATAATTCCTTTCTTTATATTTGGTATGATCTTCAGAGAAAACGAATTTTATTTTGCAACAACTCCGTAAAAATGGAACCTGTTCATAAGATTATTACAGTATGGGACATTTAATTCCGTACATATTTCAGATTTCGCGGAGATCTTCATATAGCACATGTTGAGGAGGATAAACTATTCTAGATAGATGCGTTTATGTAGAGATGATAGCCTAATAATTGTCTCTAATAGCGACGGGACCTTTGTGTCAAGCACACATGAAAATGAAACTAGAGTTTTCAGATACCTGATTTTATAGTTGATATAAACCCCAACTGCAATAATAGTTAATTTATTTATCTGAACTTAATGGAAAATATGCATACACCTTTAAACACGTACATAAAAATAAACTCACAACATCCCAACTGTATAATAAAACAAATATCAAAAAAATCATGAACACTGGGATCAGTACATTTTCCTCCAGTTAAGAACCCTTTGACTCTAATAAACCGATATACGAAGAATATATGAAGAGGTAGCTATACTGAAACGTTAACTTATACAACGCATAATAATAATAGTAAACAAAAAACTAGAAACAGAAAGATTATTTGGTTTAAACCTCCGTATTGTAAACTATCGAACATCAATATCAGGCCGATATTCCTAAAAACAATACAAACCTACTACGGAACGAACGATCTATACACTACATTATTTGATAGAAAGCCAGTGACTATAAGCTATTTATGCAGAAAAACATAAGTTCTATAATAACCAATAAAATACGAAACTTACTGAACAAAACTAAAACAAATGAGAACAGTAACAGCACCAACAGGTTCAAATGTCGAGGAAGAAATACTGTTTTCTTGAGATAAACTGTGGCATAAACAACGTTGTACAAAAGCAACTATTTTCCAGAAAGACGATATCTCTAGTAGGAAAATATACCGGTGATTCTTCGCCATCAGGCAGAACCAACGTTTTTATAATCATATGTATTCTGTTTCGAATCCAGGATGAAAAAATAAACAAACGTCAATGTGGAAGTATATTTTGTAACTAAGGGAAATAATCTGCCAGATCTGATCTCCGGGTTGCTCTGCTCTAATATTTCGCAAAGTCTCAACCGGAGATGCAACCAAGACGAGAAAATCAAAATTGTAAGTGTAACATAATAACAACGACAATGGGCTACAAAGGTTACATCTCCAAATGAAGTAACCTTACCTTTAAGCCACGTTTGAACAAAATATTAATAGAAAAGAAGAAGAAAAAAAACTAGTAAGAATGGGTTGTGGAGAGCGATTACGAATACACATGTCTTTTATACGTGACGTCGATAAGGCTAAAAGGTTGACGAATCATAAGTACGGATTTATCAAAATGTGTTCCAGTATAAGCAATAAATATAGCATTAGCTTGCAATTTATTTCTTGCTTTAAGGGTATAGTTAAAATAAATAAAGTTGCCTAGGTTACTCATCCTGTTACCTAGAATACATATCCGATAATTCGTGATGATCAGTCTAATAGTTAAGATTTTAGCAAAAACATCCATATTATTGACGCACAAGGGCGCGCACCGTTCTTTTTACAATTGTATTACTTAATATAACTGAAAATTTAATGTCGAGCAATTCTTTTCTCTATTACATTTTTCGCATCTAATTTATTTTTAAAAGCTTTTGAGGAAGAGTTGAGAGTTTATGTGGGCATATATATATATATATATATATATATATATATATATATATATATATATATATATATATATATATATATAAATAGTAACACCCGATCTTTTTTTCTTATGTTCTCCCATTAACAGAATTGCTTGAAAATGGCATGTGGACAACTGACCTCTCAGTGAAGGTCATAGGCTACATAAGAAATATGTCACTTCAATGCTGGGGGTCCCTGGGGAACCATTACTGAAAACTGTTTTTCCTTTTATTCAAATGAAATTTAAACCATAGGTAAATGACTAAAAATGATTTCTATTCCCAAAATTTAATCAAATTTTGATAATATTAATATTGTCTCCCGGAGGCGCAACACCTCCACTGAAAACAGTTCTCTGTTTGATTCAAAGGAAATACATATATATATATATATATATATATATATATATATATATATATATATAATAATAAAGGAGAACACCTCTCTACCTGTGCGTGGTCTGTCCTAAAAACGAAGAGATACTAGGAAGTGTACTTTCAATATAATTGTATTCACATGCACAATTTGCATGTGAACATAATATAAGTATTTTTGCCTATCTGACTGCCCCTTAAAGAAGCTAATGACAATTTTCAAACATGTTAAACTAGGAAATCAATCTATTTATTAGCATTAGTTTATAAGCATAAACATATATCTGAATAGCTTGTTGAGTAAGATATCTAGCTGACTGCATCAAGGTTACTGTTAAAGTAAACTCTCCCTACCATGATGTTGCATATGATGCTATCCCACACCCTTACCTGGGCAACAACGGGTTGTTTTGCTAGTATATATATATATATGTAAAACTTTTGAACTAAAATTTAATATACGTATTTTATATCCAACATACTTTCTAATTATTACTTATTCTGACATTATTTTTTTTTGTATTTATATATATTATATTGATTATTTGTAGTTAAATATTTAAATATCAGCTGTTGTAGAAAATAAAGTATGCATTGTTTTATATATATACATTTGTTAATGAATTCATGTTTTTTTTGTTAATAGTATATACTTAGATTAGAGTTTTTATTTTATATTTTCTGCTGGGCAAAAGATGTTCATACTTAGAAATCATAACGGTGGAACATACTTTTATAATGTCCGTAAATTCATGTATATCGGGGGTATGTACGTTGAGGGGATACAAGTATAGTAAGTTTTTCATAAGACATTCGTAGAAGTACTTGTAAAATAAGCACAGGGATGCAACATTGCGACGATGAGACGGGGTCTGTAGCTGGGTAGACAGTGCAAGACTCATGAGGCGAGATACTCTTTTTTGCATCCTGTTTAAGAGAGAGAAAGAGAGAAACAGAGAGATAAAGATTTTTTTAAAAATATGATTTAAAAAAAATATTGGTCGTCAAATTTTGATTAAGTCTCATCCATATTCAATTTGTGTCTTTCTCGCCAACACTATTTCTTTCTGTAACGAGTTTCGGCCGTTGTACTCTCATTTCATATTCTTATTATAGTCCGACTGACATACTTATATTTAGTAGATTATTATTATTATTATTATTATTATTATTATTATTATTATTATTATTATTTGTACTCACTAGGAGTTCTCACACAGGTCATAATCAGAGATTGCTCATTGATAACTATAGGTAGTGTTCCATGGAGTCTGAGTAAAACATGCCTCCAATACTCTTCACCTCTTTCGATATAACTGTTGCAAATTACTTTGCGTTATCACAACAGACGCATACCATCTATTTTATTCTGGTCTTCTCTGGGATTTGGTGTAATAAGCCTGCCCAAAGTCTAAGTCCTCTGCTCACTCTTCCAGTGGAAGTCTGGTTAGTGCTCTCTTTTTTGTCCTTCAACCTTTCTTGAAACTTCTAGACTATTTTGTGTGGTATCAGCCGAGGCTAGTTCAACCATTTATTGGGGAGTAGGGGGCTTAATGGAATTTCTTGCATTTTCTGTTCCTTGATTTCATGAAATGGTATTATGTTTTGGTTTTGGTTGTTTCCTATTGCAACTTTCATGTGACTTGTTAGCATTCGCAGGTTATGTGGGTTAGTTTCAGCATTCAAGCATTTCTCCTAACCTTTCAGCTGTTTTCGTAATTGCTGTCCGTTTCATGGTCTAGGTCTTCCCTTTGATTTTTATTATTGATTATTATTTACTTACTAGGAGTTCTCACACAGGTCATCAGTGATTGCTCACCGACAACCGGTGGTATTCCCTGGAGTCTGAGTGACAACAAGTCGCCACAGATTTCCAGTATTCTCCACCTCTTTTCGATAGCCACTGCAAATAAATTTGCAGTATCACATCCGTTTTTCCATTGATTTCTCGCTGGTAAGGACCATTGGTCTTCTCTGGGATTTGGGTGGCAATAAGCCTCTCCAAGGTCCCAGCAGTCTCTACACTTCCAGTGGAGGTCTGGTTTGTACTGTCCCTCCTCGGTCTTCTTATCCTCCTTGACCCTATGCAAATACTTTGTGTGGTGTCAGCCTAAATTGGTACCATTTTTTTAAAAATATTTTTTATTTATTCATTTATTTTTGGGGGGAAGGGAGCTGATTATTTTTTTTGGGGGGGGGGGGGTTGCGGAGCTGATAGTGTTTCTTGCTATTTCTGTTCATTTGTTCATTTTTGTGTTGTGTCAGTTGAGGTCGCTGTAATTTATTGGGGGTGAGGCGGGAGCTTATTAAGTGATGTTTCTTGCATTTTCTGTTTCCTTGTTTGTGATGTGTTCTTTCGGTAGTTTTGTTTTCTTCCTGTATTAGATTCCGTGTGACTCTTCGTAGCTTATGCGGGTTAGTTTCCGCATTCAATGATTTTTCTTAAGATTGTAGCGGTTTTGATCATTGCTGTCCTTTGTATAGTTCCAATGATCCCTTTGATTCCAATTTCTCCCAGTCTTTTTTCCAGGTTTTTTGGGATTGTTCATAGTGCTCCTACGATTATTGGTATTATACTGACTTTCTTCATGCTCCATATTCCTTTCAGTTCTCTTGCTAGTTACGTGTACTTGCTTCGTTTTGCGTTTCTTTGATTTTTACTCTGTGGTCTTCTGGAATGGCAAAGTCTACGATTTTGCAAGATTTTTCCTTCTTGTTGATTATTATAACATCCGGTCTCCTTGCTTGTATGAGTTTGTCTGTTTGTATATCCATATCCCAGATGATTTTGTGTTTTTCGTTTTCCAGTACTGTTTCTGGCTTATGTTTGTACCATTTGTCTGCGTATTCGAAATTCAATTGTTTGCACAGTTCCCGGTGTACTGCTTTCCCCATACAGTCATGCCTGTTCTTATATTCGTTTTGGGCTAGTTTGCTAATTTCACTTATTATATGATTTACTGTTTCGTCTCTTTGTCCACAGAGTCTAAATTTACTGTTTTCCTGGGTTTTATCCATTTTAGCTTTAATGTAGTTTGTCGTAATTGCATTGTTCTGTTCAGCCATCAGTAAATATTCCGTTTCTCTGTTCAAGTTTTCTTTTTCTTAGCCATGCCCAGCTATTTTCGTTCGTTTCTTCTCTTGTCAGTCTTCTGAAGTGTCCATGTAGTTTTTTTTCTTCCCACTTTTCTCTTCTTGCCGTTTTGTTTCTGGTTTCGGTGCTTCCCGAGTTGTTCGTTGTAACGGTGTCTCTTGCTACATTGATAAGGATGTCCCTTTGTTGAGTTATGTATTTTTCCAGCTCTTTTTTTTTAGTCTTCCACACAATCTTCTATACTTACTAGTCCTCTTCCCCCTTCGTTTCTATTCATGTAGAGTTAGTCCATATCGTCTTGTGGATGTAGTGCATTGTGCATAGTCATTAATTATCTAGTCCTCTGGTCCAGGTGCCTGAGTTCTTCTTTGGTCCAGTCTATGAATGGTCCAGAGTATATTATTAGTGCTACTGCCCAGGTGTTTATTCCTGTTACTAGATTCCTGCTATATAATTTCGTTTCTAGGAGTTTTCTTGTTCTTCGTAAATATTCTTTTCCAATATTCTCTTTCATTTCTGTAGATTTGATGGTGTCTGCTTCCAGAACTCCAAGATATTTGTAGCTGTCCTGTTCGCTTAGCGCCCTCATTTCCTTTTGGTTGGGGAGTTCCATGCCCTCTGTTGTCTCCAGTATTCCTTTTTTTATTTCTAGTAGTGCACACCTTTCTATTCCGAATTCCATTTGGATGCCATGGCTGAAGATTCTGGTCATATTTATCAGCTTTTCCAGTTCCTTTCTGCTTTTTGCAAATAGTTTCAGGTCATCCATGTACATCAGGTGGTTTACTCTTAGTTCTGAGTCTGTAAACTTGTATCCGGCATCACATTTTCTGAGTATGTAGTTAAGTGGCTTCATAGCTATTATTAACAGTAGTGCTGATAGGAAGTCTCCTTGGAAGATGCCTCTCTGTATCTTTATCTCAGTCAGCTGTTGTCCTCCGGCTGTCAGTTACAGTCTCCATTTTTGCATTGCTTTCTTTATAAGATTAATTATCCTTTCGGGTATTTTACATATTTTCAAACATTCAATTATCCATGCTTGAGGGATCCTGTCGTAAGCTTTTTTGTAGTCAATACATGCCATGGAGATGTTCTTTTTTCTGTTTTTTACCTCCCTCAGGATCTTTTGATCGATGTATAGGAGATCATGCGTCCCTCTTTTTCCTTTACGGCATCCTTTTTGTTCTTCGGGGAGTAGTCCACGTTTGTTTAAGGACTGGTAGATTTGTTCTCTCAGTTGTGCCGTAAGGATTTTCCACATTGTTGGTAAACAGGTAATTGGTCTGTAGTTGTTTGGTGTCGTTCCTTTTTTGGCATCTTTTTGTATAAGTGTTGTCCTTCCTTTAGTCATCCACACTGGTATGTCTGTTTTCTGGATACATCCTCTCAGTTTCTCCGCCAGTCTTTCATGTAAGGTCGTGAATTTTTTAAACCAATATGCATGTATTCCATCATGACCTAGTGCTTTCCAGTTTGCCATTTTCCTTAGGGTGTCCTTAATGGTTTCTTTAGTAATCTCTGTTTTTGTTCCTTCTTCTATTTCCTGTAGTTCATTTTTCATGTTTTTCAACCACTTGGCATTTTTGTTGTGTGTTTTAGGATTTTCCCATATCTTGCTCCAGAAGTGTTTTGTCTCCGTCGGGTCAGAGTGTTCTGATGTTATTCGTTCTCCGTTTACGTTTTTGTAAAACTGGCTTTCATTGTTTTCAAAGGTCCTGTTCTGTTTTTGCTGTTCTGATTTGTATCTATATCGTCTCAGTCTTCCCTCTATTGCTGCTATTTTTGTTTTAATTATTCATGTTTCTTATTCAGTCTTTCCTTGTGAATCGGATTTTTGCTCTTCCATCCTTTCCTATTTTCTTTCATCCTGTTTACGGTGTAAGGTTCTTTCCGGAGTTTGGTTTTCTGGGTTTCCAGTCTGATTTCCCATCCAGGTTTTGTCGGTCCTTTTTTTTGGCCAGGCATTTTTCTTTTCTTAGTTTCATACTTACTGATTTTGCCCCCGCATATATCAAGTTGTTTAGGTCTGTGATAGTGTCTGTTTGGATGTACGTTAGTACCTTGTTTACTGTCTCAGTTCCAGCTTTCAACTTCTTCCAATCTTCGTTCCTTAGAGATGGGAGATTTGTTTTGTTCTTAGACACGTATCGTTTGATGTTTTCCACTTCTCTTGCTTCTTCTTCGGTGAGTTCTACTTCGGTGAGTTCTGTGATTTCGTAGACTTCAACCTCTTCCGTTACTGGGTTTATGTTTTGTCTGTCTTCTTCCTGGGGGTTTTCGTCAGGCGATGTTTCTTCTCTGTTCCGCTCTTTTGTTTAGGTTCCGTCAGTTCCATCTCCGAGAACCATCCTCTCTTGAGGATCTGTTTTGCTTGGTCTGCTATCCTTTGTTCTGTTGTATAGTAGCCAGTAGCAGTGTTCCAAAGATGTTTCAAACGCTTCCGGTAGCCTCTTTCTGTGGGGTGGCGACTTCTGTAGTAGCATTCCATCACTAGTCTGTTCTACTTTGTTGTCCATTTCTTTCTATATTTTTTAGTTTTTTTTTCATTTCTGCTTTTTTTGTGTTTGGTCTGTATTCTTGTCATACCTGGAATGGGAGGGGTTACTTACCTGTTTTTTGTCCGTGGTTTTGTTCCTGAAATCAAAGGAGCCAACATTCGGAGGATGCGGACCGGGTCCCCCATGTTGGCCATCGAGGGAGAACCTGCCCATCATAAAACTCAGATCTTTCTTCTGAGTCCCACGGGTTTCATTGTTATTGTTGTGCATTATTCATGTTAGTGTATGTGGCTACACCAGACCCAGGTTTTGTTTGCCTGTACTCCTGTCACAGAGATAGCGTTTATCTCCTTTTAATGAGGTTAAATGTGCACTATCACACACAAAAAATTATATATATATATATATATATATATATATATATATATATATATATATATATATATATGTTACTTAACTACATAGTATAAGTTTTATAGACTAATCTTCGACAGCCGGGGGATAGACAATAGATTTACCTCCCGTTTTTATCTGATAAATGTTGTTGTTGTTATTATTATTATTATTATTATTATTATTATTATTATTATTATTATTATTATTATTATTATTATTATTATTATTATTATAATTATTATTATTATTATTATTATTATTATTATTATTATTATTATTATTAGTATTATTATTTTATTATTATTATTATTACTATCATCATTTTTATTATTATCGTGATCGTTATATTTTATAGCCATTATTGTTCACTCCTAATGTATTGTTTTCTTATTAAAATTCGATGTCCATTATTCTAAACCATGAGTTAGTTATATGAAGTGAAAACTACAAGTATAGTTCAGCTTTGAAACATATTTTATGAAGACATGAGAGAGGAATAAAAAATATACTGACAAATTATTATGTGTTTCTAATGAAACGAGTAAAAAAATCGCATTTTAATGGGAACGTATATAAAGATGAAAGAATAGGAATTCCTTTCATGATCCTCTAATCCAAAGAGTTTGAAGTTTAAAGTGCTCCTTTTAACCTTTAATAAAACGATATAAAATGAGTAAGCATTAAGTTACAATTTTAACGAATTAACTGATTTTACAGGAGACAAAATTCCTTATAAATCTCTCGATATCTATATATATGTATTGCAATGCATAACACAAACATGCACACACACACACGCGTGTATGTATATATATATAGAGCGTAATGCAATACACTGTGCCACACCTATTGAGTTCTGTTGACGGATTGCTAGATGGCCGCCGAACTTGACATTTAGACGTTAATTCACTCTCCCATTTCCAGACAATGCGATTCTGTATTGATGTTTTAATTGGGTAACCGGCGGGGATGGTCTCCTCCTATACTGATGATTGAAGGTTTGACATGAAATACATGTGTATATAGGTTTATTTGAAAATATATTTCCCAGTAAGAAATGCCCTGCTTCAAGTTTGATATTTTAGGTATCCATTGTATTCTAACCTTTTAATTAAATAACATTTCTTTTATATAATCTAAATTTTCATCATACCGGTTTAAAATTTTGAGGATGAGGGGAGGATTTAGGGAGTCATTTTGAATCCAAAGTTAATAAAAAAGACGACATTCTGACATACTTACCATTAATAAACCAGAAAATGTCAAAAAAATGAAACAGTTATTTATTAAAACAGAATATAAAAAAATGAACAGCAAATAAAATGTACAATGGCTACTGATTACAAGTTGTAAACATAGTATTAAAGACATATTTGAAATACATAGAGAGTATTAGTTATTTAAATTTATGCTATCCGATTGGATGTGAACATCGATGTGTAAATATCCGTAGACTGTAGAATTTATTAAAATATATACGTATACAGTGTAAAACTACGTTATAGGATATAAGCTACATAGAAAAATGTATGTTTCATTCCCCAAACAGAAATACTCATGCTAAATGCAGTGATTTACCGGGTACTATTACTTTCATAAGAACATACTATATTAATCAAACCTAGACTAATTAATTAAGTGTATCGCCTAAATTCACACCACTTCCTCCGTATTACTCTACATAAAACAAAAACATTCCCCGACCTCTATTCAGTTTTGAACACAAAATTGTTTTACAAAGCTGCCCCTAGTTATAATACGTTTAACCGTACTGACTAAGCCAGCGTAATCACCTGGTCAATTTGTTCTACTTTCGCTACTCTTTAACACATATAGGATTTAAATCTCATAATTCACACACTAATATATGGGATTTACATCTAATATTATTCACACACTAATATATGAGATTTAAATCTCATATTATTCACACACTACTATATGGAATTTAAATCACATAATATTCACACACTTATATATAGGATTTAAATCTCATGTTATTAACTCACTAATTTATAGAATTTAAATTTCATATTATTTACACACTAATCAATGTGATTTAAATCTCATATTATAAACAGACTAATATTTGGGATGTAAATTACATATTATTTACACACTAATATGTACCATCGAATTCTCATATTATTCACACACTAATGTATGAGATTTAAATCTCATATTATTCACACACTAAAATATAGAATTTAAATTTCATATTATTCACACACTAACATATAGAATTTGAATCTATTATTTTTCACACACTAATATATGAAATTTAAATCTCATATGATTCACATATTATTATATGGGATTTAAATCTCATATTATTCACACACTAATACATGGGATTTAAATTCCATATTATTCACAGACTAATTCATGGAATTTAAATATCATATTATTTATACACTAATATATGAAATTTAGATATCATATTATTCACACACTAATATATGGGATAACAATCTTATATTATTAACCCACTAATATATAGAATTTGAATCTCATTTTTCACACACTAATATATGGGATAAAAATCTCATATCATTCACGCATAAATCAATGGGGGTTAAATCTCATATTATTCACACACTAATCAATGCGATTAAAATCTAATATAATTCACTCACTAATATATAGGATTTTAATTTCATATTATTTACACACTAATATATGTGATTTAACTCTTATATCATTTACACACTAATATATGGGATGTAAATACAATATATAGGATTTTAATCTTATAGTATTCACACACTAACAAATGGGATTTAAATCTCATATTATTCACACACTAATATATGAGATTTAAGTCTCATATTATTCACACACTAATCAATGGGATTCGAATCTCATATTATACACACATTAATATAGGGGATTTAAATTTCATATCATTAATACACTAATATATGGAATGTAACTATCATATTATTCACAAACTAATATAGGCGATTTCAATTTCATATAATTTACACACTAATATATATATATATATAATGTAAATATCATATTATTCACACACTAATATATGAGATTTACATCTCATATTTTTAACATACTAATATATGGGATTCAAATCTCATATTATTACCCTCATAATAAATTTACTTTCTTTTTTTTTATTCCCTTTATTTGCTTACAATATTCGATTTACTTTTTGGAAAACAACATGACTAAAAGATTCGATGAACTTCATTTCTTATGTGGGTTCTCTGTATTCTCGCATCTATCACCAAATTAAAATTGTTCTCTGCGTACAGTTTGTGGCCACTTTGATTCCACATATGAGTTTTTCTTTGCATCTTTATACTTCAAGATTTTAAGTTCTTTGCTCAAGCATAATCTTCACGGATATTCGAAAAATCGACAAACCATGACTCGACTTAATACTCTATTTACTTGATTTACAAGACCAACCAAACAAGAAAAATGTTAAGTAACTTAACACATTCAACTTCAGTGACAACATTCTGTATAATGATAATTGAATATAGCAGCGTAAGAAAAGAATGACAAACGATCAAAATACGCCGGTCCTCTCGACAGATTTGTATTCCAACCGATTGCTGGTATCTATTAATGATGTTCCATGATGGTGACCATCGTGAATTGACATGAGTATTGATTTACTCCTCTCCAGGAGTTAGGCACAAGGCCAGTTTTTATCCTACTCCCACAAGTAAGATGTGACCCAAGCTCGGGTCGGAAAGTGGGGGTTGAAAAGCCAGCGCCCGAGAGGTGAGCACTCTGACCATCAAAAATTGCCTGGGTAGCCCCGTCGGCATTCCCCGGTAGGGGCGCCTCAAGCAGTAAGCAATTAACTTACTCCTCCCCAAAGAGGGGAGGCAAAGCCTGGGAGGGTGGACCTCCTAGAACTGCACAGGACAATCCCATAGACCGGCGTAAATCAAGCCCCGAAGGCCAAGACAATACCAGTCTATAGGGTGCAGTATCCATCGGAACAGATACTACACTTTGATCTCGACCAAAAGGCCGAATCGTGAATTGACATGAGTAATTTACTCCTCTCCAGGAGTTAGGCACAAGGCCAGTTTTTATCCTACTCCCACAAGTAAGATGTGACCCAAGCTCGGGTCGGAAAGTGGGGGTTGAAAAGCCAGCGCCCGAGAGGTGAGCACTCTGACCATCAAAAATTGCCTGGGCAGCCCCGTCGGCATTCCCCGGTAGGGGCGCCTCAAGCAGTAAGCAATTAACTTACTCCTCCCCAAAGAGGGGAGGCAAAGCCTGGGAGGGTGGACCTCCTAGAACTGCACAGGACAATCCCATAGACCGGCGTAAATCAAGCCCCGAAGGCCAAGACAATACCAGTCTATAGGGTGCAGTATCCATCGGAACAGATACTACACTTTGATCTCGACCAAAAGGCCGAATCGTGAATTGACATGACTCTACGAGCGAAATGCGATCACTATTATTCGACTAAACACATTGTACCTACTCGCGGCCTATCAAACCAGCAGGATACTAAATGTAAATAACCATTGTTCTAAGGCTTATTATTACGGTGTTGTTTGGTCATAAAATTATTAGTTGAACGAAATTGTTATAAAACTGTAACTAATTTTGTTATGTTGCAATGAAGACCCAACAAGAACGCATAATAATTTTTTTTTTTTTTATGTTTTAAAATATTTCTAGTCTAGCTTGTCTCTCTTTACATATATGTGTTTGTTTGTTTGTCTGTTTTTTTTTAATACAATTATATGGCTGGGACCGAAACTGATTAAGGTGTTGAATCACATATTACTTTTCATGGTGAATCTGAAGGATTTCAAGTCATGCTTTATGTCTGATTTTTAAATAGATGTAATATGTAATTATATTACATGACACAACGTTATGTTGATTTCGAAACTATATAATTTTGTACACATTAGTATGGGGAATCCATGTCACAAAAATAACACTTTTCCCAGATATATAAATGCAATCATGTAAGTTCTATTTTTACGACATTTGACTAAATACTGTAGTTAACAAACATACATCAATACATCATTCAATTAGACTCGGGCCTAACTACTAAAGCAATAACTTTTAGGCAAAATTAGACTTTGTTAATTACTATACTCTCCTTATGAGATGATACACTGATATTAACGCTTTTCTAAGTATATTATGTTATTTGTGTAGAACGATTTGTTTTTGGTCTAAAAAAACACCTAAGTTTTGGATATCACTTCTTCATTGGAAACACATGTCTTTCCCTAAAGCATACATTAGAGGTCTACAAACAGCCACTAGTCACTGGTGCTCATACTTGGAGAACATGGTGGGTAAGGAAGTGCGTACACTATCTTTTGATATCGTTAACTCATTTTCTATCTCACAAAACTTCAATTTCAGATCGTCCAAAATAAGTCTGTTGACTTTATTGATGTTTTCCGGTACAACTGCCAGATTTGGACGATCTGAGCGTTCAGCATCATTTGTGTGCTTACGACTGTGTTTAACGTCAGCATACCACAACTTAACCGTGGTTTCTGGCGTAGCATAGTGAGAATACAACTCATCTATCCACTGCTTAGCTTGAACAGTAATTTATCCCATTAGTAATTATAATTCTCGTCTGAAGGTTAATAGGGCCAACACTTGATGATCAAAATTAATTCTAAAAGTTCAGTTCCTTAAACAACTATAAGCAACCTTTCCATCCACTGATAGTCATGGGCAATGAGCAACCTTCTCAAGAATCCAACGCCTCGGCTTGACATTCCCAGGCAACATCGAGTAAAATAAATGCATCCCACTTTACTCATCCTTATATCTAGCAGCTCTGTAACAAAATACATAATGATCGGTTAATTAGTTTAGGAGTGGATCGTATGGTATAAACTATATAAGCATATACAAATACCTAAATTTTAATCAAATATACAAACTTATTTAAGACACGGCGGGAATACCTTCACGACAATCAGTCCGACATTGACTTTGCTGTTGTCTAGCTGAGGTGTTGTTCTGTTCAGTCTCAAAAGGTCCACCCTTCAGGGCTTTACCTTCCCATTGAGAAGGGGTTAGTTTATCGCTAATCGCCTCTAGCGCCCTTTCCAGAGAACAGCGACAGGGCTGCTCAGGTATTTTTTGTAGGCCAAATTGTCGAACCATAGTGCACTGGCTTTTAAACTCAACACCTGCCCTTGTGTCAAACTTCATGGGGAGGTAAATAAAATAAGAACATAATAGATATTGCAAAGAAGATAGGCTCTCTATACCGGGCTAGAAAACATCTAATACCTGCCAGTATTATACATCTCTATAAAGCTACCATTGGCCCGCGCTGTTGCCATATAGACTAGGAGACTAATTACTGGCCTCTCCTTATTTGACAGGGTACAGCAACTAATTTCTAATAAAATAGTTCTGCCAAGCTCCAACTCATGTCGTATTGCTAAAGTGTTGCATCTTTGGACTGATTTTACAAGTACATCCACGAAACGTACTCCCCTGAACTTACTGCGCATATACTTTGTCTACGTAAATACCCCCGACACACATAAGTCTTCCCCTTCATTGTAGAGGTCTCTAAATACTGGAAGATTACTTGCATTTGGAATTCCTTACCTGCTCACTATTTACCCGACCGTACCAACATACAGAAATTTAAATGTAATATGAAAAAAAAATCTTGCTGCCGAACTCTTTACTCAGATGTCTCCCTTATGAAGTTGGCCCCTATCGAAGTAGCCATTTATGCTTGTTGGGGTGAGGGTTAGGGTTAGGATTGATAATGGCCATATTTCTCTTATTCCCTGTCCTATACTTCTTTCCCCTCATTCAAAGGTACTAACCCTAACCCTAACCCTTAACATAAACATAAACCTTACTCTAACAGCATTTCTCTTGACTCAGCCACATTCTATACAAACTTCTCTTGTCTTCTCTCTTCACACACGTGCCATCCGCAACACCGCCCACGTTTTATACCGTCTCTCAACGATTATTATATGCGCCAATTTACTCTGTTTTTCGGCCATATTGTCGTCATGAATAAGCGAAATATCCATTCTACCTACATGTCTTACTTGTAAATTTTCATCATATTTGTGTACGTTTAGTTTTTGTTCAATTAAAAATGTTATACAATATTAAGTCTGGAAATTGAAAAAAGAAAAACCAAAATAGTATTTATGTATTCAACAACGTTTCGTATGATTTCCTCGTGATGATTGTCTGAAGACAACCCAAATACCAATTGTGTCAAACAAGAGGTTGTGGCGGGTGTGAGCTAAACATTTGGGCCGCTTATGAAAAAAATAAATTATGAGATACGAATAGATGGTGGCAGTGGGAAATTGAGATGACAGTAGAGAGTGTAGTGGGATGGTGGCAGTTGGGGTTATAAGATCATTAGGTAGGGGGAGAGCAATTACACTTATTGTGAAAGGAATGGGGGCGAAAATTAGTAGCGGTTAGAATAAATTTAATTTTAATTAATTAATAATAAGTATGTATTAAAAAGGCATTGATATCTTTTACGTAATTACATGTTTATGGAATTGCTGTTATTGGTAGAATACTAGTTACTCATTGGGGAGGCTATGGTTTGATACATGGATTGCAAAAGCTACAGAAAGTGTGTGTATATATATTCATATATATATATATATATATATATATATATATATATATATATATATATATATATATTAATGCATCTTTTATTTCTATATAGTTTTATATGTTAACTACCATATCGTAGAATGGTTGTTTAGTAAGTGTTTTATTATTATTATTATTATTATTATTATTATTATTATTATTATTATTATTATTATTATTATTTGTAATCACTATGAGTTATCACACGAATAATCGTCAGTGATTGCTCACCGACAACAACCAGTGGTATTTCCTGGAGTCTGAGTGACAGTATTCTTCACCTTTTTTGATAACGATACGGTATCGCAACAGCCTCTTACCATTGTTTTTTATCGCTGGTAACGACCGTTGGTCTTCTCTGGGATTTGGGTGGCAATCAGCCTCTCCAAAGTCCCAGCATTCTCCGCACTTTTCTAGTAGCGGTCTTTTTTTCTGAATTTTTTAGATGACGATTGATAATTTGTATAATTTTGGTCATTCGGACTATATTTCTCATCTTGAGTGTTATCATCACAACCTTTCGGTCGCTGTAACCTCCGCCTTCTTCAGGTGTATCTCTTCGAACTCGAGAATATTTCTGTCGAACTCGGGAATCTGGACGGAATTTCGACCGGAACGCGTTCGAACGCTTTCGTCTGCATGGTTCTGAGGGCGGTCTGGGTATGCCTAGCGTTGAGATTCGTCAACATACGCTTCGGCTATATATCCTGGATCGGATGTGTACACAATGTGATGGAAACGGGGGCTTCTTGAAGGAAGACACAAAGAAAGCCTTTCAGGCTTTGAAAAGTGTGCACTTGGATGAGGGGGGGGCACACAGGTTGCCCCGACGCGAGTGCTCCTTTTATCGCGAGTGTCGACGTGCCTTGAAGTACCTTTTACGGGTGAAAGAAAGCCTCTCTGATACCCAGCTGTTGTCTCGAAAGGGATTATATCGGGATATAGTGCGGGGATCTGTCCAAGATGATAAGATTGAGGGGCTCGGTTTGACGAAGGGGGAGCTACGCTCAATCTGGCCGTGGGCGCCTGGGTTGAGATGTTTCGATAATGACGAAGCATCTTTGGCCTGGCTGATGATAAGAAATGCCCTCTGGGTCGGCAAAGGACTTCACGCAGCTGGCTTGACAAACTCGCCTACATGCGTCCGATGCGGTGACGATGACGAGACTTTCAGTCATGCCTTCTTTTATTGCCGCATCGTTGTGCCACTGATCAAGTTTCTTGGAAGTCTCGTGGTTCGCATTCTGAACGTAACGTCTTTCGACCTAGAACCAATTAATCTCTGTAGCAACTTGGCACCGACAACAGATAGGCAGAGGCGTTTTGTCTTTTTAAGCTTACTAGCGATTGCGAGACGAGCTATATGGTCTACACGCTTGAAAGTTGTCTATGACGGTGATTCCTTCACTCCTCTCAGCCTCATTCGAATTTTCAAGTATTTTCTGAAGATTCGCATTAGGGCTGATAGGGCGAAACTCTCGTCGGCAGAATTTGGGGATAGATGGGAGAGAGTGGCGCGTGTTTGTAGAGTGACAGTAGCTGGCATTGTGTGGTATTTAGACGTGCTTTGGGCATAGAATATTGGTTTGCAAAAACGAACGTTATTGAAGACCCGTTTATAGGTTAATACATGTCCCCTGTAATAGTTATGCCAAGTCCATAACTTAGCTAGTGTATGGATGAGTTTCATTAGGGCCCGTTTTTCCCCCTATTTTGGTGACAGATAGCGTGATTTGCCAGAGATGCAGGTCACCCTTCGATATTTTCGAAGGAGGAGTTAGTAATAAAGCGTTGGGGCCTGCATCAACTTTCGTTTCGTTTTTGACTGGTAAATCTGTATATCTGCCACAGATTAGTAGTGGGTTTTTTTTACTAACTTGGGTTAGTTTTTTTTTTTTTTCGATTTCCATTGTACATGTGTATCATTCTTTTTTTGTATATGAATTTTTTAGTGCCCCCCCCCCCATTACATATATTGTATATATGGGTTTTAAGTAAGATAGTCATAGTATTACCTTTTTTGGTAATTGGTGAAGAAAGATGTATAGTATAATGTGCTATCTTGGTGAATGATGGTCCTAAATGAAACTAGCTAGGTTAGTTCGTTTTTTGTTAGTGTTGTGGTTGCAAGGTTGAACAATAATTAGTGAGGAATACAATGAAGACGCAAACAACAAGGAGAATGCAATAATAAGTGTATTAAAGAAAAGGTATAGTTACAGTATGTACAAATGAAGGTGTCGAGTCAGAGAGTCTTGGTGGGAGGACATGTACGCTCTTCGGCGTCACTTCCGGTGGCATTTAGGTAACACACACTAAGGCCAACCTAGGCTTGCCATTTATAGTGTAACGTTATTCGTATATGCAAATGAGTGGTTGCCACCACAACACCCCCCTCCCAAGATTTGAAGTCACACAGATTTCAATATCTTTTTCTTTTTGGGTTTACCATCAATGGTTCATTAAATTTTCTTTTCCTACCTGATCTTCGGGGTTCAGGTGTATATTGAGGCGGTTCCAAATTAAAGGATTCGTATATGATATCTATGGTTTCCTCCTCTTCGACTGTTGTCGTATAATCATCATCTTGGATATGACGTTTTTTTATCTGATTTAGGTGCCTTTTATGTATACTCTGTGGACCTTTAATCATATATGTACAATCACCAATGCGTTTATCCACTACTCCACATTCCCAGTAAGATGTGTTATTCTTGTAGCACTTAAAATATACTCGATCTCCCGAGTTATATTTCTTTCTTCTCGTGTGTGTAGTGTTTCGGATAATTGCCTGTCTTGGCAACAGTTTATCAAACGCTGATTTTACCTTTCTGGCAAACATTAGATCAGCTGGTGATATGTTTGATGGTGTACTAGGATGTGGTGTGATCCTATAAACTTGCAAGAATTGTTGCAAAGCTTTTTCTGTTGGTGTTCCAATGGATTTCTTTAACGCTCGTTTTAGCGTGTCCACGAACCTTTCTGCAAGGCCGTTCGACCTTGGATGATACGGCGGAGTCGTGATGTGCTTCACTCGGAACGTGTCGCAAAATTCCTTAAACTCTGCGGATGTGAACTGCGTTCCGTTGTCAGTGACCAGTGTGTCTGGTACACCGAATCTTGCAAACAACTCGTGTAGGAACCCTATTGAGTTGTTCGTTGTTGGATTCCTGCAACGCATTACCTCCGGCCATTTTGTGTAACTATCCACTACAATTAAATAATAGTTTTCTCCTACTGGACCAGCGAAGTCCATGTGGATTCTCGACCATGGTTGGTCGGTTTTCGGCCAAGGTTTGTGTACTATAGGTGGGGATTTTGCTGCTAACTGGCATCCTTTACATTTATTTATTGTTGCTGCTATGTCAGTGTCCATGTTACGCCAGTACACGTAGCTTCTCATTAACGACTTCATTCGATTTATCCCCGGATGTCCCGTATGAAAATCTCTTAACATCCTATTCTGCAATGTTTTGGGTATTACCACTCTCTCACTGTACAGTAACACATCGTTACATATGGAGAAAACTTCCTGCACCTTTGTGTCCGTTATAATTTTCTCTTTTATGTCCTTTATGTATTCGTCTTTCTCGGCTTCCCTTTTAATGTCCGACAAAGTTACGGGTAGTTCCTTAATGATGTTTGCTACCATATTTTTTACTTCAACATTTGTCCGAATTGCTGCAATGACTGATTCTTCCAGATTGTGTTTCTGTGGTATCAGTCTTGACAGTCCATCCGCATGGCAAATCTTTTTTGATGCTAGATGTTGTAGCTGGAAATCGTAATTAAGTAAGATTGTACCCCAGCGCAGCAATCTATTTGCGGTGTATACCGGCAATCCTTTTTTTGATCCATAGATCGTGACTAACGGTTTATGGTCGGTTTCAAGTAAGAATTGTCTACCATATAAATATCGGTGAAATTTAGTCACGGAAAAGATTATGCTCAATGCTTCTTTTTCGATTTGTGAATATACCCTCTCGGCTGGTATCAGCGTTCTCGAAGCGTACGCTATTGGTTTTCTAGACCCATCCGGCATAATATGTTGAATGCATGCTCCTAAGCCGTAGGAACTAGCGTCACTAGCGACGACTATTTTTAATTTTGTGTCAAAGTGCGTTAAGAATAATTCGGATGTTAGTGCGCTCTTTATTTAGTCAAAAGCGGTTTGACATTCTTGCGTCCAGTTCCAAGGTGTATCCTTTTTAAGCAGATTATTTAAGGGGGCTCGCAAGTTATGCATTCCTTCAATAAAAGATTGATAATAATTTGCGAGTCCTAAGAAACTCTGCAACGTTGTTACGTTATCGGGTGCTGGCATATTTTTTATTGCCGCAGATCTGTCTGGGTCTGGACGTCGTCCATGTTTGTTTATTATGTGTCCAAGATACTTAATCTCGCTCATACAAAAGTCACATTTACTTTCTTTTACTTTAAAGCCGAATTCTTGTATTCGAGTAAATACTTGTTTCAAATGTTCCTTATGTTCTTGTAGGGATTTGCTCCTGACAACAATGTCGTCCAGGTATGCACATGCGCACTCAATACCACTTAGCATGGTGTCCATCGCTTGCTGAAAAATGGCAGGCGCTACTTTGATGCCAAAGGGCAATCGGTTGTATTTGTATAATCCCTTATGCGTATTGATGCATAGTATTTTTGAGCAATTTTCCTCGACCGGTATTTGCAAATATGCGTCGCTCAAGTCTATCTTGGAGAAGATATTACCACCATTTAACTTCGTGAATATTTCCTCTGGGCTTGGTAGAGGGTAATGGTGATCTTTTAATAGGGAGTTGACCCCGGTCGAAAAATCTGCGCACACTCTAACGTCGTCATTCTTTTTCTTTACGTATACGGTGGGGGCTGCCCACTCGCTGTGTTCTATTTTTGATAGAATTTCTGTCTGTTCCAATCTATCTAATTCTTTATTAATCTTTTCCAACCCAGCGAACGGAACGTTTCGCTTTTTTCTAAAAATTGGGCTGGCGTTTTCTTTAAGTTCAAACGAGGCCTTGAATTTATTACAGCGACCTAAGTTAGTCGTGAATGCTTCAGGAAATAATTCTTTTAAATCGTCTTTTATATTTACTGTTGTTGGAGAAGAACATTCTATTTTCTTACAGAATGTATTGATTGGCTTATCCCATAGTCCAAATTTCTCAATTACATCTATTCCAAACAGATTTTCACTATTTTTCAGTACGAATATTTTTAATTTCTTCGTAATCCCTTTTAATTTTATCGGAAGGACAACTTCTCCTTCAAATTGTATACCACCACCAGTTACCGTCCGGGCTGATTTACTCGTTTTCATCATGGTTGGTTTTTTACCCAACTTTTTCCATGTATTCAGGGTTATAATAGAAATATCGGAGCCGGAGTCGAGTTGTAACTTTATTGGTGTTTTAAATATTTCCACTTTTACGTATTTTCGCCGATCTTTGTCTAATTTTGTATTTGATTTTGTTTGCTGTACTCTCTTTCTGGTGTAATCTTTATATCTGCAGCAATCGCTTTTGTGTCCCACCTTCTTACAAATGTAGCATTTTTTCTTTTTATAAGGACAATCTGATTCCCAATGCTTTTCTGCACATCTCTTACAGTTATATCTAGGAAGAGGCTTGTTATATTCTGTCCTATATTCATGGTTATTAGGATTGTAATATCCCGTTCCATTTCGATTGCTTTTCTTTGTAAAGTTCTTGGTTGGTGTGTATAGTTTTCTAACTTTTCTTACATATGCCACTCCGGATTCTTCTATATTTTTTTAATCCTTTTTTAGTGTAATGGCCCTTTCACAGTCCTCTGCTAGTTTCTGGAGGGTTAAATCTTGCTCAGATTCCAGCTTAGACAACACTCGTCTGCGTATTTCTGCATTTTTCGTGGAAACTAACCCTTGTGCGAAGATTATACATTTAAAATCTTCTACCGTTAGTTCCGCAAGCTTAAAATTATCGCAGTTTTTATTGACAACTGATGCGTATGTCAAATAATCTTGGTTGTCCATCTTTCTTAGATTCATGCACAGCCATCTTTTATGAAAAAGAGATATATTTGGATTAAATAATTCTTTTAGTAATTTCACAGCTTCCATGAACTCTAATTCCGCAGTTTTTTTAGGTAATATGTAATCTATGAATTTGCTGTGTTCTGATGTACCCAATTTCCTGAGTAAGAGGCTCACTTTCTGGCTATTTGGCCAATTTTTGCAGTCCAATTGGAAGACATCCTCGTATCTTGTATAGTATGCTTCAAAAGTCTTTCCTTCCTCCGGCACATAATTAAATGTGTCCATACTATTAAAGATAGTTGTATGGGAGAAATTAACACTGTCGACATTTTCTCGATTACTCTTTAGTAGTTCCAGTGTTTTAGCAAAACGTTCATTTTGTCTTTCCTCGCGGTCAGCTTGTGCCTGATTTTGTCTTTCCTCGCGGTCAGCTTGTGCCTGTAAAAATTGCATTTTTGATAAGTCTTCTATTTTTTTTTTCTTTCGTGACGTTTTACTGTATTATCCGTTATCCAGTGACAACTTTAAAAAAAAAATCCTTTCCTTGAGCTTTAATTTCTAGCTATGGTATTTCCTTTTAGTACCGCCGCCAAACAAATTATTAATTAAAAGATTCCTTTAGTTGTTGTTTTGCTAACGGAGAGCAGTAATTAGAATCCACTGGTGAACTTCTTTTTTTTTTCGTAGGTTACTTCCTTGCTTTTCGTAATACGAGTCTGCCCTGTCGTTTTGCGACAGAACAAAATCCGCTTTTCGTTTGCAAGGTGGTTCTTTAGTAATACAAAACAGATTTGTCGTTTAGCGACAAAACAAAAATTCACTTTTACATTCGTTTGCAAGTTGGATTCCCAGAAAACGGCGTAAATTGTCGCTTTTGCCACGTTCAAGTTTTTTTTTTCCACTTAAGTTGAAACTTTTCTTTAGCGTAAAATCCGTTTGCTCGTCAACACTTTGCATTGTACTTTTTTTTTTTAATAGTTCTTCGTCAAACTGTTATATTTGACGCTTCATATCTCGTCGCCGACTGTTGTGGTTGCAAGGTTGAACAATAATTAGTGAGGAATATAATGAAGACGCAAACAACAAGGAGAATGCAATAATAAGTGTATTAAAGAAAAGGTATAGTTACAGTATGTACAAATGAAGGTGTCGAGTCAGAGAGTCTCTTCGGCGTCACTTCCGGTGGCATTTAGGTAACACACACTAAGGCCAACCTAGGCTTGCCATTTATAGTGTAACGTTATTCGTATATGCAAATGAGTGGTTGCCACCACAACAGTTAGTATGGACAGAAATCTACCGCCCCATTTTGTTGGCCTTGTGCCTCATTTCGTGTAATTTATTTATGTGAATAAATTATTGTTGTTGCTCAGTGAGCAAAGTGAAGTGGAGAGAGAAAGAGGTGCAGAAGGCAGTTAGCAGTTGGTGGAGAATACAACATTTTTACTTTTCAAGAACTTTCCTTTTACGGATAGACCAGAAGCTATTTCGGCGAAAATGGGCGAACGAGTGAAATTAAGCAGTGACATTTTGAGGCCGTTTAAAGGAGAAGGCGATGTGATCACGTGGCTCAATAAGCTGAAGCTGGTTGCGAAGCTGCAAAAGAATGACTGACATTGTAACAATGGAGGTAGAGGAGATCTTGAGGCATGCCAGGGTGATGGCGAAACGTCTTAGTGAACTGGGGGCAATTGCAACCTCTACCACAAACAAGTCTGGTGAAGAAGTGCACATAGTGAGAAGACATAAATTGTTGAAAAATGCTTTAGATGTCAGGGGTCCAACCTGATGAGAGACTGTAAGGAACCAAGGCCGGGTGTTATCTGTTTCCGGTGTGGCCAGGTTGGGCACATAAGTAGGAATTGCCTTTCACTTCAGGGAAACGAGTAAAGGGGTGCTATTGCGCCAGTAGTTGCCCCTTTACTTCTGAAAAGGCGTGTGAGAGTTTACTGCCACAGATAGTTGTTTCTTTCAACGGAAAAATGGCAAGAGCCCTTGTAGATACCGGCTGTACAACTACACTTGTTACGACAAGTGTCGTCAACTTTTGGAATGGAGCCAGCAATATTAGAGCAGTAGATGACAGAGAGATAAAGTGTTGTGGAGAGACGGATGCTGAGATTATAGTAAGAAATATACCGCTACGACTCCGAGTAATTGTGCTGGATACGCTCGGTTGGGGAATTGATGTGATACTGGGCCTGGATGTTATCGGCCGACTGGGAGGAGCTACAATTGCTAAGGATGACGTGAAGTTCGGCAAGCAGTATGGAACTAGAATATCAAGAAGTGCGAACAGTAATAATGCCATCCGGCCGACAAACCCCAGGCCATGTCAGATTGAGGATGAGGACTTCCGAGCCTATTTTGATGGTGACAAGTGGACAGTAGAGTGGCAATGGACCACAGGACTGCCTGTGTTGACAAATCGGGTTAGCTGCTATGAAAGCACGCTAAAAAGAGAGATAAGACGGCAGTTTCAGAAGGAAGTTGAGATGTGGATCGACGAAGGAATTTTAATACCATGGTCAGGGAAGGTTGAAGGAATTCTGCCACTCATGGCAGTGGTTCAGCCTACCAAGAGGAAAGTCAGGGCAGTATTGGACTTTAGAGAGTTGAACAAGCACGTGGCCTGCCATACTAAAGATGGAATCGATGTATGTGAAGAAGTCATGAAGAAGTGAAGGAAAATAGAGCGAGGAACCAAAATCGTAAACGTAAAATCGGCCTACCTTCAAATCCATGTGGACAAGAAGCTATGGCGATATCAATTGGTCGAATATAAAAGGCCAGATCTATTGCTTGACCAGACTAGGATTTAGACTGAATTCTGCACCGAAAATTATGACGGCAGTGCTTAAGACCGTGTTGTCCAAAGAAAAGAGCCAGCTGTTCTCATATCGATGATGTACTGGTTGACGAGACAGAGGTGACTGCGGAAAAGGTGAGAGACCATGTAAAACCTGTGGACTTACAGCTAAGCAATCGGAGTCGTTAGAAAATGGAATGGCTCTTGGATTAACATTACAGCGGAATAAGGCAGGAAAGTTGATGTTTGGAAGAGGAAACGAAATCCCTGAAGTCACGGGCGGCCTAACCAAGCGAGAACTTTTCTCTGTGTACGGGTAGTTGGTTGGTCATTATCCTATAGTTGGATTGATGCGGACTGCATGCAGCTTTATTAAAAGGCAGACCGGTATGGACCGATGGGAGAATGAAATTGACCCAGATGTGTTGCACATGATAAAGGAAGTGATCGCGGAAGTAAAAAAGGTGGACCATGTAAAGGGAGAATGGCACGTAAAAAGGAGCCCGGAAGGGGTGAATTGGAGCGATGCTAGCAGCCTGGCATTGTTGGAAATAGAAGGTGTAACTGTTGAAGATGCTGTCTGGCTACGACAGAAGAATGATAGCGCCCACATCAATGTTGCGGAGCTTGAAGCCACACTGAAAGGCATCAATCTAGCTTTGAAATGGGGGCTACAAACTGGACATTAGAACGGACTCGGCAACAGTGGCATCGTGGATTAAGTCAGAAGTGTCGGGAGATAAACAGATCAGGACCATAGGACCAGCTGAGATGCTTATCAAGCGTCGACTTGGGGCACTTGGAGACTTTATCAGAGAATTCAAACTGAGAGTAACCATCACATTGGTTCCATCACAGTAAAACAAAGCATACGTGCTGACCAGAGTGAAGAAGGCTTGGTCACGAGAGAGGAAAGATGTGGCTCCTGTGTGCTGTATAGTACATGAAATAAAGCGCTTGCAAAATATGCATCATTTTGGTAAGGAGAGGACGTTATATCTGGCAAGAAAAGTGAATCCAAATATCGCAATGGAAGATGTTCAGGATGTAGTTAAACACTGTAGGGAGTGTAAGTCCATTGACCCTGCGCCATCCAGGCTTGAAAAAGGTGATTGGCATGTAACAGCCAATTGAAGGCGACTGGCATTGATATCACGCATTACAGCCATGAACTGTATTTAACTATGATTGACTGTAGACCTGGGAGAGTAGCAATATGGCGAAAAATTAGAACAGAAACAGCAGAAGATATAAAGAGAGTTGTTGAGGAGGTGTTTATGGAGAGGGGGCCAGTAGAAGAGGTCCTAATGGACAACGGGATGTCCTTCCGCTCAGAGGTATTTTGAGAGCTATGTGATAAGTTGGGTGTTAGGCAATATTTTAGACCAGCGTACCGCCCAAGCGGCAATGGAATAATAGAGAGACACCATCGAACTATAAAGGTATGGACGCAAGAAGCCAAATTTCGCCCCAAGAAGCGAAGTGCCACATCGATCTGTCTTCACGTATGAATGGCGACATCCACTGACAATGACGGAGAGAGTGGAACAGGGGCAAGCGAAAATCAGTGTGGGTGAGGAAGTGTGGGTGAATCCGCCCAACGTCAGATGTACAACCCGCTGGGGAAGAGGAACAGTAACTGATGTACTATCTGAAAACAACGTGTCAGTTAACGAAGTGCCTCGTCACATATTAGATATACGGAGATTTACCTTACCATCAGACGAAGAGGTTGTAGAAGTTCCCCAAGAAGAACCCGTACGAAGGTCGCAACGTGAACGAAGGCGGCCGACGTGGATGGCGGATTATGAAACCAATTATTGCTCTTGAAGATCAAGGGGGCGTGTTGTGTAGTGCCATTTAAGTTATCCCCTTTTTGCAAATGTGCTGTTTGGAGTCTCTAACCGCTAGATGGCTCTGGTGGGGAGTCAATTTGCATAGGGGTGGATTGAACAGTATAAAAACTTACTCTTTTTATCGAAGAGTTGTTGTTGCTCAGTGAGCAAAGTGAAGTGGAGAGAGAAAGAGGTGCAGAAGGCAGTTTGCAGTTGGTGGAGAATACACAATTTTTACTTTTCAAGAACTTTCCTTTTACGGATAGACCAGAATAAGAGGGGATGAAATACCGGAACCACCCCAGCGAGAATAATACCCTATAACATTAATAATTAATAAAAAAAATGTAAAAGGAAAGAAATACATTCGTTATATGAAAATAACAATATTGTAGCCTAACAATTAGAAATAATTAAATTAAAAAGTTACTTATACATCATTAAACAGATCAACTGAATTACCTCCCTTCCATTGTTGTAATTAGCATTAGACAGATACGGGCGATGAGTGAACAGATAATACTGGCTTGAATTGAATTGATTAATAAAATATACATAGTTAAAAATAAAATAAAATAAATAAATAAACTAAATATTAATATACACAACAATTTAAAACGAACAGATAATGTAATGTTTAACCGACATATTAATTTAAAAGATTAGACGTGGTTTAAATTTAAATTAGATTTAAAATTTAATAAAAAAAAAAAGAAACGATTCTAAAAAACAAAAACAAAAAATTATAAAAAAAACTAATAAAGGTAAATAGATGAATAAATAAATTAGATAAAAATATATAAATAAAATATTTAAAAGAGAAATAATTTTTTTTTGTTTTTTGAATCTGGTTGGAATTCAAATTTAACCGGTATTTTCTGCGAGACTGCATCTCACGGCCACCTTCATATGCACGCTTAAACTTGAGTTAAGCGCAGTTCTGAAGAAGAAAAGAGACCCAACATATTATATCATACGGAGTTTTCACCAGACCATCTTGATACAGGTATTACATAACATTGTAACATTATGTAGATATACAGATATGTGTGTGTTTGTGAAAAAATAAATAAATATATATATATATATGTCTATGTATACATTGTATTAACGATGAAACTATTTAATTTGTTCCACCATTATGTGTCTTATTTGCTCCAACTTGTGTCTATCCGTCACATCTCTGCATTGTATTGCCTTCTAAGTATCACATTTCTATATACTAATAAACAATGCTTCAAGTAAACTACATGCACCTCTTATATATATATATATATATATATATATATATATATATATATATATATATATATATATATATATATTATCGTTATCCCTTCCCCCACTTCTTCATTTGGCTTCGTTTCCAACTAAAAGCTGTCGCTCTTCTTAGACTTGATCGAAGTCACTACTTAAATTCCCGACTGCCTGCGTTTAATATACACAGTTCAACTTCAACTTCTAAAAAACTCCTCTCATTGTCGGTCAACGGAAGTATTTTCAAATAGCCCGAAAATTAGTTCCGAATAAGCGCGTTCCATTCACGATTGAACTAAACATCTTTCTATTGGATTTACTTCATTCTTGAACTTTTTAAATGCTACCTTCACGAAACCCCTTCTTTTCCATCTTTAAATCTCGTTTCACTGGACACCTTATCAACAGACATTTACCAAGTAGACAGACCCCATATTTTTTACACGCACATTCTCACTCTCCATTACTTAATATTTTTTCAAATTTTGAATTTTGGCCTTTCCACTGCTAACTTATCTATCTATGTAATTCCTCTGATGATAAGATTTTAATCTTTGAAAAGCCTTGGCTTAAGGAAAGAATATTAAACATGTTTTTATTGAAAGAACCTTGCATTGCACAATCAAAGTTGAAATAGATTTGTCATTCGTACATGTTTATATCTCTTCTTTCATCTATCTTTTATATATATATATATATATATATATATATATATATATATATATATATATATATATATATATATAATTATATATATGTTTTTAAAACAATTAACGGAAATTTCCCCAAGGCTTTTCCAACTATCATCTGGTCTAGAGAAAATCGATAGTTCAGATAAAAAAATAATATTGGCGAAAGTAAAGAGCACAAGGGGAATTGATCGGTCTAATAAATTAACGATGGGTGATTAAAATAAATTTAATTCAAAGTCGTTAAAACGATGAGAAAGGCATAGTGTGGGATAAAAAATCTCATATTTGTTGAACATGACATTGGCTTCCAGTGTGCATTTTAAACCAACTATATGGCTAGTCCCTTCTAATTCTTGATGTGTGTAAGTAGTGACAATGATAGCGTCGGAAAATTCCAGATGAACAAGGTATTATCCGTTTATATTGATATTTCTGCCTTCCCAGTCAATTGTATTGATCACTGAATCTTGCAACCATGATGTAAAGAGGTTTTATGAACTGTTCTCTGGGACCTTTTCTATATTGATCCGTTCACTATCATGTTGGAGCTTTAACATTTATGTCACTCTGTCGTAAAGATCCTAATACATGTTGATATAAGCACTGTCAATTCCTTGAATTTTTAAAGCTGTGAATTCGCTGAAGTCAAATGCTTTTTTCATCATCGACAAAGTCAAAACAAAGTTGTGTACAGTGTTCCTTAGCTTTTCGTGGAGTTGGCTTACAAGCTGAATGTGGTCAAAGCATGGTGGAAAATCTCTGGGTAGGTTTCTGTTAAGTGTATTTTGCATCCTTCTGAGGATAATATGAGAAAATATTTGTAAAAAACAGTAAGTAGACTCATTGGGCTGTAGTTATAAATATCTTTCAAGTCTCCTTTCTTGTGGAAGATGATAACCGACGCATTCTTCAATTTTGCGATTAGTTCACTCTTATCTTGGAGAATATGAATATATATATATATATATATATATATATATATATATATATATAGTCATCTACATACTGACCGTTTCGCTGTATCACAGCTTTTCAGTGTCTCAAACCGAGCTTGAAACTCAACTGTCGAGCTGACATTCAGCGCCTCTGCCCCTGCACTATCATACGATACCGACTGAATGTAAGTGATATCTCAATGTAAACATTGTCAAGCGCTATCATACGACACTGACTATATACAGAAATAAACATATATACATACATGGCCACACACATATATGCACAAAAGACATTAACTCACCAAAATGAAGTATATGGCTTTAGATACATACACACACATTGACCTACACACACACACACACACTGTTATATAATCTTAAGATATAGAAATTATAAAGGATACTTGAACTTTCCATCGAAAAGACTAAATTGATACTCTAGTTAACGCAAGCGAATACTCTAGAATTCACAATATTGAAACAAATAGAATTAAAGATCAATATTCAATAGTCAATACTTATCATAGATTATCCACAAGAGAAAATTAGGGAAGAATATTATTAGAATATAAAATTTATAAACATTTTAAAAGGTAGAATTAGACTAATATTTAAGATAAAGCATTTGAATCCAAATTTAAACAACTGCATCTTAAGTAAACATTTGAATTAAAATTAAAATTTCAGCACACATGATTCTCAGCTATATAGAGATATTTGAATGACCAATTTGCCTTGAAGAAAATAACTATGGATTAGATAAGAGCATGTCAAGGTATTCAAAGTACACTATTAAAGGCAGGTTGAAAGAAATAGGGAGTGTATAGGTTAGCCTTTAAGGGTGTCCGACTTAGTTACACAATATTAAGAAATCAAGGCTATGGGTATATATTGATAGGGGACAGCAAATATAGAGTTACTATTTAAAGATGTAATTGTTAAGAATTCAGAACAAATTGGATTATAATAATGAGTTTAACCCTTGAATTATAGTTCACATAAAGGTTTTAATTGAATTTAATGAAGATAAGATTATTCTTTTTTATATTTAGTGAAAAGAGAATGAGGGAATATTCTAAAGACAGCAACATAAGAAAAAAACTACTACCTACAACACACCCACACATCAAATAAAATATATCATACATCATAGTGGAGTTAAAATAGGGCTTATTGAACCCAAAATACATATAAATAAAAGAAAATATATATGAAAAATAAAAATAGTAAAATAGAATGGAAGTAAATAGAAACCAGGAATACATAGGAACAAGGTTATAGACAATGATTATTTATATTAAGAGAAATAAAAGACCACACCAAATCTGGGAAAAATAAAACTATGGTAAATGATACAGATACTATATTAACACTAATCGAAATACAAAGATAAAAGTGTGTCTACATACATATACCCAAATATAATTAAGGGGCATTAAATTGCTGTACTTTTATCAATTGTCATGCATGCAATTAGATAATATTTCATCTTTCTTATTTAGTAAAGGAGCCATATATTTAATGATTAATAGGGCTTCATGTCTACATAGAGAACAATATCTGTTTAAGTGTTTTTAAAGTATCATTTTTTTAAATCAATTGCTATTTGAGTTTAAATCCAATTTTTTAAATTTTTTTAGATCCCATATATTAGTAGCTAGAAAAGTGTATTTGAAAAGGTGACTGTTGTTAAATGTATACATCTGTGCAGAAATCCTATGCTTTACTCTTCCCGCTGTAAGCTTCTTTCGTATTAGAGATAATAGTGTTATGTCTGTTGGGTGTCCAAGTTAGTATTATACATATTATTATTATTGCTACCATTGATATCCTGGATATGGTTCTGTATTACAGTGCATTTTTAAACAACATTCTCATGTTTTCAAAACCATTCTAAGAGCAGGAATTCCTGTAATTACCGTTACAGAGTCGGTAAAACAGAACTGTGTTTTTTTTTTTGGGGGGGGGGCTAGATTTATTTTCACAGAGTTAGAGCCTATGATACTTTGTTCCAAGTTTTGGACAGTAGAGAAATAAAGTATATTAGTGTTTTTATTGAAAAGTTTACTATACTTGTGTGGAGTTAAAAAATTGTCCTCAATAATAAAACAAAATATTTTAGGGATATTTGTTTGTACATTTTTGCTGAAAAGCGACTGACACCATAGAAAAGAGCGTCGTTTATTTTTTGTGGTACTTTTTTAGATCCAGATTGCTTTCCGGTATTTTTATTAGTATATTTATTTGTGGGATGTTGCTGTACTAGGGTATTAATATTATCTTTAGAAGGGCTGCGTATCGGTTTTCTATTTATTTCCATGTGATGGGTAATAATGTTGCAATTAGTGCCTTTATTATTTCCTCAAGATTATTAGAGATATTATCAGGTCTAACATATTTAATGTTGTTTTTATAACCCGAATTTCTAAAGGCTTCGTTATAGAATTAGGAGTATGCTAAAAAAATATCAGACATTGATAGGTCAGGATTTTTACATTTTTCTAGAGCGATTTGTTATATTTTGGTCTACCATTGGCTGACAAGCTTTTGGTGTTTTATCGTTTTCATAGTCTAACCTACACATGATCGATAGTTAAATTAATAATATATATATGTATACAATTATTATTTTCATTAATATCTGTAAACACAGAGAAGGTTCATTCGCCTTTATTAAAACTTCTCAGAACCGCGAATCTTAGATCTTAGTCACCATTGACTTTTACGGTCTGCAAATATGAGAAGGAAATATAAGGTATATTTTATTACGTTAGATCAAGCTTGTAAGCGTATTCATTTTCAAAGAAAAGAATATTACATTATAACTAATCATAGTACTCGCTATTTAATGGAGCAAATATAATTATTATTTTAAATTAGTATTTATATCCACAGAAAAGCTGTTTCGTCTTTATTATATTCCAACTAAGTGAACTTTTTTCATTAAGAAGTTATAGATGTTGTTGCTATTTTTAAAACGCGCTTGTTATGAATTCCCTATTTTATATAAAAACTTACACGCTTAACGTGTGGGATAAAAGCATCTCAGCATAATATTAAAAAGAAGCTATTTGAATACCGATCTTGATGGTTCCAGCTTTATTTCATACCGACTGAGATATTCAGACATATGTTAATACTCGAAAACAAACGCTTACAAATAGATAGATTTTATTGTGTAACATGCTTGAAAATTGTAATTAATTCTTAAAGGTTCGCCTAAACACGCAGAACTATTTTAACCATGTACACATACAAATTACACATGTAAATATTAATACACTTATATGTAAGGTTAACTTCCTAGTATGTCTTTGTTTTTTTAGACAGACATGCACACAGAGAGCAAGGTGTTTTTTGCTGATATATATATATATATATATATATATGTATATATATATATATATATTGTCCTGTTATGCTGTCCAGCATTGCTGAATTTAAATCATCAACGACTTCCTTGAACAATGCGATAAAACGTTCTATGCGCGCTTCTCCGCTGTCTTTTTAAAATTCTCTTTTTTCAGCTTTTTTGTCTATTTGCTTTTCACACCTGAGGATGATTCGACGAAGAATCGAAAACGTTCGTGAAACCTGTGAAACCTATGGAACATTTTTTTTTTTTTTTTTTTAATACAGAAAAGACCATCAGAAAAATTGAAAAATAAAAAAAGGTATAATTAAGATTTAAATAAGTAGATTTATTTATAACCCTGGTCTTGTATTTCTCAAGATGTCAAATTGTAATTTTAGAGGGGGAAGGGGAGGTTGCTAAGCTGGATAGTTTAGTTCGAACGAAGTGGCCGGAGGTCGCCGAACATTTGTCTGGTAATGGAAGCTTTTTTAGCTTATTTTTCTCTTTAATTTTTAAAAATTTAAGTCTAAATAAAGATAAATTTAGTTAACATTATAATTAAAATCAAATCTTGTACTGATTACAAGTAAATAACGTTAATACTATTAATATTAATAATAATAATAATAGTAACAATAGTGATTATTGTAATATAAACAAGAATACTAACAATAGTAATATACCTAATTATTGTGGATGACACTGATGCTAAGTGGTTTACGACGTGGGTGTGCCGGATTCGAATCCAGTTCGTTCCACAGAGACACTTTCATCCAAACTCTAGAGAGGAGGTAAATAATATACTAATACACCCCATATTATTCCACATATCAACAATTATCAATAACGATATAATAATAATAATAATAATAATAATAATAATAATAATAATAATAATAACAATTATAACAATGATAATAATAATAACATAATAATACTAATGTTATATTATGAGGGGCTCCGTATGCCTAAAAGTGTGTAGGTCCACTAGTTGTGATTGTGAGAGGGGTGAAATTTGTTCGAGCTCGGTGCAGGTCACGCTGACATGCACCGAAGGGAACCATTATGAGTCAATCATGTTTTGAAAGACTATAACAAAGTTCCAAAAGTCGACGCCGGCACAGACAACATCAGGTTAGAAAAGGCCAGAAAACATGAGTGAACGAAAATGTTTTGCATGACTGTCTCACGTGTACATCTGTGACGTCACTCCTTCTTTCGTGAGAAACTAAGGTTTGAAAATGAGTTACGAGTTTTGCAGCAAGCCGGACGGTCGACCTACCTGGTGGGTCCTGAAATGAAACAGAAGTGCTCAACGAAGTGGGAGCAGGGAATCGAAAATATTATCGTTCGTCGTAATGGCTGGATCTCTTGGAGATCCAGCAGTAATTTCCCGTGCATCGTCGCATCCCCCATAGAGGAAGAATGAATGAGTGAATCGAGGAACGAATGAACGGAACCCTTCCACAACGAAGCGGAATAAAAGATAGAATCTCTCTGAGGAAAAAATTGTCTCCGCGTTTCTTCTGCCTGTCATAAAGTTTGTATCAACAGATACCGATCACGGCCAAAGAGACACAACGAAACCGACGGTACCAACGGCGATCACGACCAGGCGACGAAAGAAAATGTAAGGTAACTTTTGGGGGACATATCATTTTGGGGTCCTTATCTGTAAAACTGAAAGAACTAAAAAGTATGAAGGAAAAGTGCACCATGCTTTATATGATATGCTTAACAAACAATGTTTAAAATGTTTAAAGTGTTTAAATGAGATAGAATGTTTAATGTAAAATGGTTAATGAACTGTGTTTAATGAGTAAGAATTTAAATGAGAACTATGTTTAAAATGCGTAATTTTAAATGTTTAAAGAGAAAAAAGATTTTAATAACGAGAAGAGGTTAAAAAGTAATGTGTAATAGGTTGACAGTTTGAAGGCTTAAAATTCGCCCTAAGTAAATGTGTATTGAAAGTGCCTGTTGAAAATGCCTATAGAAGTGCCTCAAGGAAATGAGTTAAAAATAGGTTGAACACGCTTTCATAATCTTTTCATAGACTTTTCGTATTGTTTTCGGTTCCGAGAAGATTTAATTCACAAGCGTTATGTAACAAATCCCCCTTTTGTGCCGCGCCCCCTTTAAAGGGCTATGCAACACTAGCACTAATAATAAAACAAAAACAAAAATGGGATATAGTAAAAGTAATTAAATCACCACGATTCAATAAATCTAAGACACATTTAAGAAGATAAAATATACGTATTATATGGTTAGATTATTGTAATTGTACCTTAACTATACGGCCTACTTGAACTCTTCTACTCACGCAGTATAGCCCCCACCACCCGTTCATTATTTCTGTAACTTCGGTTTCTAAAAGGCGGCGGGATGGGGGAATACCAGTAAAGGATTTGTTTTCGACAATCAGTCCTGCAGGAAATGGGCCATTTCGGTGGGGTTTAATCTGTCGGGCTGAGGTATAGGTCCCTGGTAGTCCTAGGAGGTCAACCTTCCCCGACCTTGCATCCCTCTTTGGGGTGAAGTATATTTAATACTTACTGCCTAAGGCGCCCTGACCAGGGAATTCCGACGAGGCTGCCCAGGCAATTTTTTATAGGTCAGAGTGTTCCTCTGGTTTGATCTTCCCCACCTTCCAGCCTTGTGTCACATATTCTAGCGGTGGAAAGGAATTAAATACCTGGAACCACACCAGTCTATACTGGCAATCAAGACTGACGTACAACAACTCTTGTTCTCTGTTGTTTCATACTTTTTTCAATACACTTGTTTTCTCTAAACTCCGAGTTCGTGGTTTCCTTTCGCACCCTTTACAGGCTAATAATAATAATAATAATAATAATAATAATAATAATAATAATAATAATAATGATAATAATAATAATAACAACAATAACAATAACAATAACGATAACAATAACGATAACAATAACGATAACGATAACGATGACGATGACGATGACGACGATGACGACGATGATGATGATGATGATGATGATGATGATGATGATGATGATGATGATAATAATAATACAACAACAACAAGAAAAAAGGAGGAAATTAATTTGCTTATGAACAAATTCCATTGTACTTGAGAAATTAATAGACTAATAGACTTGTGGATTTCTGGTTTATGTATTTCTCCAGCTTTTTTTTAATGTCGTCCACACAGTCTTCTATACTTACCAATCCTCTTCCCCTTTCGTTTCTCTTCACGTAGAGTATGTTTGCATCGTCTTCTGGATGTAGTGCATCGTGCATAGTCATTAATTGTCTAGTCCTCTGGTCAAGGTGCCTGAGTTCTTCTTTAGTCCAGCTTATGAATTGTTCAGAATATCTTATTAGTGATACTGCCCAAGTATTTATTCCTTTGATTAGGTTTTTGCTATATAATTTTGTTTCTAAGAGCTTTTATGTTCTTCTCAGGTATTCTTTGTTTTTCTGTTTCTGTTTCCTTCCCGTTATGTTCAATCACTTGTTATGCCACTTATATTAAACGTCGGAGGTTTGTTTTGTTAAGGAAGCGGGTATAAAAAAATACAATTTTGTTTATTCTTAACACAAAAGGAAATTGAAACTGGTTTTTATAATTGAAAATTTTAATTTTTTTCTTACAAATAATCAAACCAACCTTTTTGTCTTGGGGCATTTTACTATTTCGGCGATTGCATGTGATTTTATGACTTTGCAACTCGGACTTATGGTTAGTCGTAAAATAAATTTAGTTAATTCTTTTGTGATGTTTGCATTTTTAATTCTTTTATTTTCTAAAACTGCGAAGCTAATTTTATCTTTCGAATTGTCTCTGTTTCCACGTTAATCAAATATGTAAAGTGAAAAGAGAAAACACAACAACGTATCTATTCTTAATCTGCATCCATTCTAAGTTTGCCTGTTGCAATGAACACATTCTTCGAAACAAAACCTATATGCTATTTCAAGTTTTAACTTGACAGAATAAAGAAAATATTATGTTTCGGAATTTTTTTATATTCTAACTACTGTTCTCATCTTGGGTGTTTTTATCACAACTTTTCGGCCGATGTAACTTCCGTTTCTTCAGGTGTACCTTGTCGAACTCGGGAATCTTTCTGTTGAACTCGGGAATCTGGACGGAGTTTGGAACGAAACTCTTTATCAAATCCACAGGGTTAGCATGCTCTCGTTCCATCTGCCATGACTGGGAAGAAATCTTCAGTAATTCGGAATTCCTCGTATCGCCCGCACTGAGAACTGAACCTTCAACCTTCAGATAACTGTCACTTAGAACTGAATTATACTTAGTACTATATCCACTGCAACATTGCGGACAATTCTAGATTAATTTTGGGAGCCTTAAACCATGTCTTGTTTTGTTTTGTTAATCTTAGTACTTATCACTATAGATCACTAGTTATATATTATTTATGATACCAGCTCCAACAAATCTAGACGCAACACCAAAGGACACCACCTGAGAACTCACCAGTTCGTATACCATATATAAAATAGGAAGAAAATACTATTTCAAACTTTAGCTTGACAGACCAAGATAAATCTCATTTTTTAAATACCTTAAAAACTATTGAGTCCATCAAACTATATGTTACGTGATACAAGACAATTGTTACAATCGACACATACATTTTCAGTTGTAAAATATTAATATTTAGAAAAGGCAATTCGTGTAACCGAGTAACCGACCAAAATGATGAACATGTTGTAAAATACGTTTTTTGTTTAGACTGACGAGTAATATTACTCTTTTTTGCTCTTTTAAAGCTTAACATTTTGATAAACAGGTTAAATTTCAGATTGTTTTTTGTTATTGCTTTGATACACACTTGTTTCTTTGTTATTGTTGCTTTGGTACAACTATGATACGTTTATAATGTTTTATATTTTATTTTTGTTAGAAAGTAAAACAAAATTGAAATTCATTTTTTTCCTCATGTAAAACGTCTGGAAATATTTTATGAATAAGACAAGAAAATATAAACCCAACTAAAATGATATTTATAGGTAAATCATTTTTGCTGTGATGCTGCTTGTGCAGGTGGTTTAATCGACTCAATCCAGCCTACATTATCCAGAGACACACACAACTAAGATATGTTTTAATTTTGTCATACTAGCAAACATATGCTATCCTTGGTCACATATTTTTGCTCGCTGTTAATATACATATTAGATTAATGTTAAGCTGAATAAATATTCATGTAAACTTATTTTTAACTGCATTGAGAATGCTAAACACGATACTATCTCTAAAATACATGCAATACACACGAAAACAGTATTATCGTGAATCTTATATAAATAGTCTGTCTGTCAGTTACAATTTCTTAAACGTAATAAATACGTTGAAAAATAATGGAAAATACTGTATTCAGCTAATCTGAAATTCGAAATCTAATCTAACATAAATATAAATAAATGCGAATACTTCCTAAGTATACTAACATGAACACATTTAAACTGAATTATAATGATTAAGTATATATAGTAATCTCTAAACTCCGTCACAAGAAAACGCTTTTGTACATTTGCATATTTATTTTCTTTTGAAATTTCTAATAAATTAATATTTTGTAATATACATTCATAATTGGTATTACCAAATTTTATTATATATTTATGATATTTTCCTCGATGGTAATATTATTATACTTATTAATACAATTAATTTAATTAATTTTATTAAAATAACGACAGCTTTTCAAAAACATTTGAAAACTTTCAGTTTTAAGGGAGATAATTACATGAAAACTTTCGGCGATGATGTTAAGAGAACAGATACAACACTTTGATATTATCCAAACGGACAAAGAGCAATAAAAATATTATCTTGCGACTAGCGATTTTTAAATGAATGAAACAAAACTCGATCTAATCGAAATTCAAAAGTGTAGTATCGGTTTTGTTGCCATAAGACCGCTCTCCTCGGAATTATGCCCTCGATTTTTAAAGGATTTGTGGGAATACTCCAATGTATAACACTCTCCTTTATATTTACAATAAAAAGCAGTATTTCAAATTACTAAATAGCTAAAATTAAAAACTGAACGGACGAACTAGACGTCTCCGTTTGGCGTTCAATTGTACTATAGGGATTATTATAATACCTTGCTTATTTCGTTTGATTTTCGTACACATTTTGGATTAAATTTATTAATTAGTAAAAAATTGTATTTTTTTTATCCCGAAGAAGAATTCTAATTTATATTTTAAAGACTTGAAAATTGAACTTTAATGCAATGCCTTAATCGGTGGCGGCTATGTTGTAATTTTCTATAATTTTCTTTCGCGCTTGCATCCATTAAAAGTAAATACGTTTGATTTTATTTTATTTATAAAACAATGTGGTGTCTGCGTATATTTTTTACACTTATAAAAAGAAAAATAAGTTTTATTTTATTTATAAAAATATTGTGGGGTCTGCGTTCGCGCTTAACATCCATAAATAAGGTACTTTACTTTTTTTTATTTATAACAATAATATTTAACTATTTATTTTGCTTTAACTACGTATTGTATGTAGTTCTGTCACGATTATATAATACTTGCAGTCTAGCAAAAATAGCCGATCACAGGGAGCATATTTTTGTTCGTTATTTAAATTTTGTTTCAGAAGACAAACATGCGCAAATTTCCAGTTTTTATCTCAGACTTCCACATCGAAACATAAAAATGAGATTCTATGTTTTAGCTTAGTATGTATGAACAACCTATAAAAAATATATGTGAACTAGTAATTGGATCAGTAATGGGGATCCCTGTCTCATATAACTCTTACATAAAATGCTCGCCCACATCTGATCAGCAAGGAAAGACGGTGACCATATTTTTAGGGAAGAGCGCGAAGCATAAGGTCACTCTAATATGTATATTGGCAAGTGAGGGAGCTTTAGTAATATTTGCTACGAAAGGAATTTATGAGATGACTTTGATGATGAGTATAAAAAATGCATTCTATTAAGCCGAAAACTAATCCTAAGTACTGATAGTGTTTGAGAACTTGATAATAGCGATTACGATCCTATATCCTAGAAATAAAGTGGCGGTCGAGAATGCCGGAGTCTAATGTTGAGGCCTTAATTTCGGCTTCGTCTAAAAGATTCATAAGTAGCGGCAAATAAGATTATATTCATAAGATTATGGCAATAATAAGAACAATTACATATCATCATACAAATCCTAAAAGGCTGCTCAGACAAAAATGGCTACCCGTTCTATCTTACGTTATATAGATAGAAAATAGGTGATCATTTACGCTTGTTCGTAATTAAGTGGGTGATCATTCTACGCTTATTTTATGTGCGGAAATTGTTCTCAGCTTTAAAATATAAAATAAATGATGTGGTTTATAAATATATATCGGTGAAAATTAATAAAAAGGATACAGTTGCTCAGCACCTCTGCAAGAGCCACCCTTGTTATTTTACGAAGACAAGAGGGTGGCAGTTTTGTGCAGGAAGGATCATGAGATAGATATTAATGAGAACTCATCTTTCTTCATAGTGAAGTTGCACGAACTCCATGCTAGATAAACAGGGCACAAGCTTTTTTATAGTCTTCGTTCTATGAATACACGGAGTAATTACGTTTACACACCGGTTCTCGTTAGATCACCGTAGTTACATAACATTGAGCCTAGTAAGTACCAGGGGGGGACTATTTGGGAATACTAGGCGCTCTATGTTATCTCCCCTGACCGGGATATACATGTGGCTGGTGATCGCTTGTGAATTTGATAACTCTTTTGGTAGAATCCGGATGCCCACCCAGCGAGAATATAACACAAGGTATTAACGTATGTATAGTTCATATAGGTTCTATGACTCTTGTGTAATGCTAGGTCTTATTAGTTTTACGTACAAAGAAAGCCAAAGCATTATCTACTCTCATGAGCGATTCAGATTTTGAAGTAGAGGCAACTGCTCAACTCGAATCTCCTTTGAAACAATCAGTTCAGACGAATTTGTCAAGACAAATAATTGTTGACGCTGAGTGTAGTTGTTTCATATCCACTCTCATCGATGTCCTCGGACTGAATGACCCCGTACGGTCAATTGAGGACAAATCAATAGGAAAAGTCCAGCAATAAGATTATCGATTATAAATCCGATTGATTTGTACCATATAACCTTTTCTTTCATTAATCATAATTATTTTGATTAGCAAATCTTTTTAACTTTCTTTCTTATTTTGAATTTTTATCGTAAGTGAAATCAAAAAAAGTCATTAGAATCTTTTAATTAGTCCCTTACAGCTACAATTGGAATCAGAAAATTAGTCAGCAATTTCAGAACAATAAAGAATGTAATGTGTTTATCTTTTCCTCTACTTCTAACACTAAAGATAACAAGACGGAGCTGTTACTTCTGAGCAAGTGGACACTACTATAAAAGCCCTGCAGCAATTTAAACTTCCAATCGCGAATCCATTATACTTATAAGGGAGTTTGAATTACCCCCTAGACACCATCCTCGAGTGTCTTCGGTCTCTCTGTGCAAAGGACAACCTGACATAAGGATACTTCACCCTACAAGTAAACCCTGACCAAATATTTACAATAACATAGTATTCGACACCCAAATAAGACCCCCTCGACACACCTATACACTGGCTCATATAAGGAATGGTGCACCTTCTCTTAGTGATGTTATTATAAGTAACAACACTTAGCTGGATACTCCACCAGATCAGATGAATCCTTGTCCCGGAATCCGGTAAGACCAGGATACCGCAATAAAGATATACTATAACATAGTTAACTGACCAATTTCAAAGAGGAAAATTAATGTTCTTAACTTCTTTACAAACTCAACGTTTGACAGGAAAAAAGAAACTTTAATGGAATATTCAAATATCTATGTATCTCATATAGAGAGCAAGTGTTTGCCCCAGGGAGGGGGCCCTTGATTTCTGAGTAAAATGAAACTTATAGTGGCAGACAATGATACAAATTTCGTAGCATGAAAGATTCAAATCACATTAAGTTTTTCAAATCACATTAAAAAGAAACATATTTAAGACACCCTCTTATTTGGTTCAAGTTAAACATTATTGAGCTTTATATATATATATCTAATATACAAAGAAAAATTAATCGGATTCTCGACATGTAAGGGAGGAAACTCTCAAATACAATAAGTACTAGTAGTTGCAGTCAGTCTTTTATCGCTAACAATAACAACAAAAATAACGACATATATATATATATATATATATATATATATATGCATATATATATGTATATATATGCATATATATATATATATATAGTAATCCAGGTAGGGTAAAAATCCACAGGGTAGAAATCCAAAGGGAATCAAACCGGGTTTATAAAAGAGTGCTCAATAAAAATATAGAGCTGTATTGTGAATGCTTTTATTCAAACATGTACAAGGTCTGCTACACTGGCATGTCGATGTTATCGATCTACAGCTCTCAAGAGCTGAGGTCTCATCAGGCAGAAAATTGTTTTTTTGATTCAACTGGTTGCTGAATTCCAGGGAGAATGAAGTCAAGCAAAAAAGAAGAGGAGAAAGAAATAAAAGTCATGTGACCGATTTTAAAATATGATTGCCGTTAGAAATTACTATTTTCTTATTTTTATCTTTTATATATTTTATTTTATATATATATATCCAACGCTGAGCTGGGGTAGAAAGGGGGGGGGGCTAGGAAAAGAAAAAGAAGAGAGAAGGGAAAGAGATACAATTGCTGTCAAAAAAGTTTAATTTACAGCTGTTAATATTTTTATTTTGTATTTTTATCCAACGCTTAGTTAAGGTGGGGGGGGGGTTGGAAGAAAAAGAAAGAGAAAGGGGTTGAGGGTGTTAGGGGTGGATGTCTATAGCCATTTAGGATTTGTTGCGGGGAATGGTTCTGAGTTAAATTCATATTTATTTTTATTCAGCGCTGGGCTGGATAAAGGGGGGGTCGGGGGGAGATTAAACAAGAGCGAAAGAGAAGATGAAGGAAGAGGGGAGGGGGGGTTTCAAGTTTGTTGTGTCTGCTTCCTGTCAATGCAGACATATAACAATTACATGACACCCAGCTTACGGGGATATTTTAGTTTAAGCTTAATTGGCATTTAATTTTGATTATTTTGATGGATAGTTAAATGTATTTTAAATAATATTTATCAGTTAATTAATAAAACATAATGGTAATTGTCTTTATTTTTAGTAAGATTCATATATGGATTATTGGCAGTAATATTAGTAGGTTAGTTCTAGGTACTAATGAGTTAAAATATATTGGGAATTATTCTTGGTAAGGATCGTATATGAGTTTATGACATTGATATAGATGGATTATACTATTATATTTAGTTTTAATTATTTTGGAATATGAATAAATGTATTTCGATTATAAATAATAGTTATTGATGGATTAATAAAACATACTGGTAATTGCTTTTATTTTTAATGGAATTTATATATCGATTAATTTCAGTGGTATAAATAAATAAATTTTATTATTCGTTGTGGTCCTATTATTAATGGTGGGGTTAACACTTGTTATAGTATTAGTGGTAAGGTGTTCTAGTTAAAATTGTTAACGCAAGTTATGGTCTATGAAGGGGGGGATTAGGAATGGTGGGGGCTAGTAATTTTAATTAAAGTGATCAGTATATAATTATTTAAATATTTAAAAATTGGTTTTGGTAATAAGTAGTTTTGTCAGCTGGATGTTGAGTGCACATACGCACTCGTGCACACATATATGTTTGTGTATACATGTGCATATATGTATTTATATGTGTGCACGAGTGCGTATGTGCACTCAACATCCAGCTGACAAAACTACTTATTACCAAAACCAATTTTTAAATATTTAAATAATTATATACTGATCACTTTAATTAAAATTACTAGCCCCCACCATTCCTAATCCCCCCCCCTTCATAGACCATAACTTGCGTTAACAATTTTAACTAGAACACCTTACCACTAATACTATAACAAGTGTTAACCCCACCATTAATAATAGGACCACAACGAATAATAAAATTTATTTAGTTATACCACTGAAATTAATCGATATATAAATTCCATTAAAAATAAAAGCAATTACCAGTATGTTTTATTAATCCATCAATAACTATTATTTATAATCGAAATACATTTATTCATATTCCAAAATAATTAAAACTAAATATAATAGTATAATCCATCTATATCAATGTCATAAACTCATATACGATCCTTACCAAGAATAATTCCCAATATATTTTAACTCATTAGTACCTAGAACTAACCTACTAATATTACTGCCAATAATCCATATATGAATCTTACTAAAAATAAAGACAATTACCATTATGTTTTATTAATTAACTGATAAATATTATTTAAAATACATTTAACTATCCATCAAAATAATCAAAATTAAATGCCAATTAAGCTTAAACTAAAATATCCCCGTAAGCTGGGTGTCATGTAATTGTTATATGTCTGCATTGACAGGAAGCAGACACAACAAACTTGAAACCCCCCCTCCCCTCTTCCTTCATCTTCTCTTTCGCTCTTGTTTAATCTCCCCCCGACCCCCCCTTTATCCAGCCCAGCGCTGAATAAAAATAAATATGAATTTAACTCAGAACCATTCCCCGCAACAAATCCTAAATGGCTATAGACATCCACCCCTAACACCCCTCAACCCCTTTCTCTTTCTTTTTCTTCCAACCCCCCCCCCCCACCTTAACTAAGCGTTGGATAAAAATACAAAATAAAAATATTAACAGCTGTAAATTAAACTTTTTTGACAGCAATTGTATCTCTTTCCCTTCTCTCTTCTTTTTCTTTTCCTAGCCCCCCCCCCCTTTCTACCCCAGCTCAGCGTTGGATATATATATATAAAATAAAATATATAAAAGATAAAAATAAGAAAATAGTAATTTCTAACGGCAATCATATTTTAAAATCGGTCACATGACTTTTATTTCTTTCTCCTCTTCTTTTTTGCTTGACTTCATTCTCCCTGGAATTCAGCAACCAGTTGAATCAAAAAAACAATTTTCTGCCTGATGAGACCTCAGCTCTTGAGAGCTGTAGATCGATAACATCGACATACCTATATATATATATATATATATTATGAGGTGCATATATATATGGAATTTGGTATTAGATAAATATGTTATAAAATCATAAATATATCAATATGTTTTGCCATTGCAGTGATGAGTAATTTGTTAATGTATTTATATTTTTAAAACGAGCTCTGGATTTAATCTTTGACAGTAGAATATTCTTAATTCATTGGCCATTGTATTTATTCAATAACATAACATTTATTTATTTCTTTCATGTTTTTGTTGTCTTTGCCCGTCCTTGTAATGCTGCCTCTGTCCATTCAACTCAAACAAGCATCAATACAAATGTCAAACCATCAAACATTTCTCTACAACGCAGAAATCAAAGCCTTTTTTTCAACTGACGTAAATGTCAAAAGTTCTTTGGATGAAACGCTGATTGAAATGAGATTTCTCCAATTTGCAAAAACAAACCCATTCCAAGATTGAATAACAATAGAACTGGTATGAAACAGAATTATATATTATCGAGTAAATGAGCCGTTGTCGACTTGTGTAGTTTCCCGTCCCTGGGAAGGCAGAAATACTTACGGGTATAAGTTTTAGATGGGGTTTAATAGGATTTTAGAAAGCGAGTTTTGACATATCGTCAAGTTAAATGTACATATAAAAAATAAATTCGCTAAACAGATGACTACCTGCCTTGTAACATAAGTTTACTGGTTTCTGTACTAGCGGCATGTAGGCTGAGCAGTATATGTGTGTGTGTTTGTCTAAAATGCAAAACCTTGTTAAACGAACATCCCATTTTGTGTTGTTCACATTAGAGACAAAAATGACTTGTGCCTTACAAAGACGGGTTTTGTAACAGTTACTTTGCCAACGACAGACAACCTTGATAATATCATATTGAAAAATTCCTCACGCACGGGCTTGTTCGTAAGTTTTTCTCAGATTCAAACTACAACTTTAGCCGATGTTAAAGACAATGTGATACATAGTCAACGTATCTATTTTTGCCCCATAGAAAATTTTGTTGTCTTATCGTCAGTGTTTCTGTATTTTCAGTGCTTATGTTTTGTCAAGTTTGAATTTTCATTTTATTTTCGGTTTTATTGTTTTACGTACTTTTCCGCTTGTTAGATTCGCCAAAGAGGTTATGTATTCGCTCGAATTTGTCCCTATGTTTGTTTGTATATAGGCTAGTGTCCACATCGCCAGACCAATCGTTTCAAAATTTTGGTAAAAATATCGGTATTGGTCAGACTCAGAACTTATTTAATTTAGGATATGTTGGTCAAAAGTCAAATTCACGGAAAAGGTGATTTGGGTCGAGGCGATACATCCGAGTTTGTTGATCGTAGAGACCCGCTGCTTAGCTAATATTGCAGACATGTTTCGCATTTTATATCAAATTTACCTTGAAATTTGATATTGAGATCAAAACTTTGAATTTAAACTTCCAATCTATCTACATCTGATGCACTGATCTAATGCTGTTTTGTACAAATAACACCGGACAACTTTTCAGCCTCATCAAATACATAGTTTCCCGGTAAATATATATATATATATATATATATATATATATATAAATTGATTAACTTTTTATAAATTTATATTCTCATAGGCAGAAACACGTGTCTATTACTTCTTTCTATGCACACAAAAATAATTTATAAAAACTAATTAAATGACAAAAAATATAAAATATATATAAAATTGATAACACGTCAGATTAAGGGCGAATGAATGCAGCATTCCGCATATTTTTAAACCACTTACAGAGCGAAAGAAAATTAACGCACCGTGCCTAATCGCTAGTAAAAACAATAACAACACAAAAATCTACGTATATATATATATATATATATATATATATATATATATATATATATATATATATATATATATACGAACTTGAGGATAACAAATATTTGGAATTGAAATGGTTAATTATAGGTAGAACTAAACAATATTGACCAGGAAGATTTACGAAATGTAAACTATGTATTCTGGAATTATTTCATTATTAAGGATAAATAGAAAATCATAAATAGAAAATCATAAATAGAAAATCATACTCTTCGAGAAGACAGTCACAGCGCGAGGTGAGAGGCAGATTTTTAGTATTCGGGCAAGGACCTTTCCAGCCGTAGCCAAACGAGAAATGTCCTTGTAGTTGCTGCATTCAGATCGATCGTTTTTTCTTTTGTAGATCTTGACAATAGCTACGCTCCTGGAATTGGATGGAACTCGTGTGTCCTCCCAGATTTTAACGAACAGCGTGTGGAGATGCGTCATCAAAGTGTCCACCCCCGATCTTGTAGACATCATCATAGATAAGATACCGGCCAGGGGATTGTTTGTGCTGTAAGAATTGGACCGCTTCTTTCACTTTAAAAGCGTTCAGATTTATGTCGACATATACGTCAAAAAGTACTTAAGGTATGTTACTTAAAGCTTCGTCATCAAATGGATTAATTTGGTTTAGCAAGCCCTCAAATCTATTTCAATTATGCTCTTTAGAAAAATCGTCCCGTCTTTTACTTCTGAAAGGGGATTGTCCCTGCGTTGAAAATCTGTAGATGAATTTAATGGCGTTGAAGAAACCACTGGTGTTATTTTGGTCAGAAATGCGTTGAATCTTCTAAGCTTTATATCTTTAGCAGTTGTTTTTGAGAATCCTCGTGGTTTCCTGGATGACAGCTTTACACTTGTCTGTACAGTATTTTTTGGCGGCAAATCTTGGGTAGTTAATACTAGCGTGAAATATGTCTCCTTACTCGTAAATCAGACGTCTGATAACCCCATGATTATCATCGAAACAATGCTGATGTTTTTTTGGTTGAACAACAAGTGTTACCTCGCATGATGTTGTGATGGAATTTTTAAGCGAGTCCCAATGACGTCTGTCGGTTGTGTTCATATAAAAAGCTCTTGTATCTTTTGATGCAAATTCTGAACACCCTTGGGATCTTGGAGACGCCTGACGCCAAACTTCCTCTGGTTAGGTTTTATTTGCAACCTCATAATACAAGAGGCAGACGGTGTTTTGCCCAACAATCATCAGTTTCTGTAGCAATTTCGTGCTGAGCAATCACGCAATCAATCCGGTTCCAGTGTTTGGACCTTGAGTGCTGCACAGTGGCTTTCCGCCGATTCTTATTGCAAAAGAGCGAGTTGGTGATCACAAGATTATATTCTGCGCATTTGATTAGCAAAAGGCTGACATTCTCGTTAATACTCTCTACCCGATTTTTTGCCAATTATTCTCTTCCACAGCGTGCCACCCCCCTCCAACTAGGGCGTTAAAGTAACCTAGCAGAATCCGATTTTCCTTGTAACGTATTGAGGAAAGCACACAATCAAGTTGAGGATGGAAACTTTCCTTGTCCACATCATCAGTCGCAAGTCTTAGAGCATACGCGGAAATAATGGCGGCATGTTGGTTGTTGGTGAGTCCAATTCTCAAAGTCATGAGCCTTTCATCAACTCCAACAGGTAGTTCCTTAAATGTTTGAAGAACATTGTTTCTAATTTCAAAGCCAACTCCATGGATTCGTTGCTATTTTGGGTCAAGACCCTACCAGAAGTTAACATGTCCCTGTTCTGCTCTCACTTGCCCATTTCCTGCATGTCGCGTTTCACTCAAACCCATAATGCAAAAGTTGAATTTTTGAAGTTCTCTCTCAATGATGGCTGTACGTCTTTCTGAATGGTAAATATTTTTATGGTCACTTAGTGTACGGACATTCTATGCTTCACATTGAAAAGTTTCATTCTTGCTGTTATTTTTAGATTTTTCTAGTTTTTGTCTTTTTATGTTGGTACTCTTCATTTGTTTACGATGGCTAAACGTGACCAGTCTAGGTGCGGTATCACAGACACAAAACTTTGAAGCAGAACAGGTTTATAACACATTTTATAGCTTATTCACGTTAGGGGGGTAGAAGAGTATTGATTTACTCCTCTCCAGGAGTTAGGCACAAGGCCAGTTTTTATCTTACTCCCACAAGTAAGATGTGACCCAAGGTCGGGTCGGGAAAGTGGGGTTTAAAAATTGCCTGGGCAGCCCCGTCGGCATTCCCCGGTAGGGGCGCCTCAGGCAGTAAGCAATAAACTTACTCCTCCCCAAAGAGGGGAGGCGAAGTCTGGGAGGGTGGACCTCCTAGAACTGCACAGGACATACCCATTGACCAGCGTAAACTAAGCCCAGAAGGACAAGACAATACCAGTCTATGGGGTGCAGTATCCATCGGAACAGATACTACACTTTGATCTTAGCCAAAAGGCCAAGTCTTAAAGGGCTGCTTAGTCGTGGATGCAGCTACCTGCCATTTTATCTGCTTCTGCCAGAAAAGTTGAGCGGCTATCACAAGTCCACCGTTCTCGTGTCGTTTCTTGTACAAAAAGGCTTGCGACAATTACATAGCCTGTTCCCGTCGTAAATCGACGTTCGCCGAAAGACTTTTTGACTAGTTGTTTCACGATACTATCGCCCGCCAAAACACATACACCCGTGCGTGGATTTTCTTCAAGTGTATCTATTGTCGCACTCCAGAAGATACACCTTCTTTCACACAATAATGAGCAGTTTTCAAATTGCGAACAGGGTAGATGGATAAGTTGCAAGTCTTCATAAACTGATCCGACAGTTGACTTAAGTAAGCTCTGCCGCCCAGGAACACTGTTTAGACTTTGGAGGTTTATGTCAGGGTTTCCTAACATTTAGCATTTGGGTAAGTACCCTAAATCGCAGGGAATCGATCGGAGCTGCCAGCTTAACGTACCGGTAGATCATTCATGCCGTGGGTATTAGAGGGGACGAGCCCGCTGAATGTTACTACCAGTGACATCACTGTAAGCAATTGTGTATTCCGACTATAGAGCGAAACACACTGGTAGACCAGCTGATACGGGCGCCAGGTACTGGCCCTTTGCATGAGCCTTAGACACTGCAGCTTCGCTTAAGGCCCGTCTGTTAAGGCAGATCGCACCACGTGAAGGTGACGTTGTGTGACCGAAAGGATAGTCTATAGTTTTATTTCGCAATATTTTCCGGGCACTTTAAACGCACGCTGAATCTCTCGATTATTTGTGCGCTCAGAGTGTTTTAGTATTTCCAGCTTTATAGCAGACTATCATCAAGTATTTATGCGTATCATACAGATAACTAACCTCTTCATAATCCGTACGACTCACATACCAGTAGAATATTTAGTTTGACTTGCAATCGAGATTGCAAATCATTTCAATATTAGAATCATAATCTTCTTTCATACCAAGCACGAGAATGCTAAAGTTTGCTTCATGTATTTGACAAGTGAGTGTTTTCTCAAACTTATAATATTCGGTAGACAATGAATAACATGCTTATTTCTCGCGGGAAAATTGTGATGCTCATTTCACATTTTGCGTTCAGTTTTGTTTTCTGTCTTTTTTCTCTTTATATGAATAAAAAAATACAAAATGAATTCTCCTACGACTTGGAAAGTAATAAACCACCTGTTTTCAGAAAGTAAAGCCAGTAAATAGACAAAGACTGAAACAAAGTTTCGAAAGGTGATGATCTCGTGTAGGAAAACACAACAAAAGCTTCTCATTAAATATTTATGAATATGTGCTTGCATACACACACACACACACACACACACACACACACACACACACACACACACACACACACATATATATATATATATATATATATATATATAGAGAGAGAGAGAGAGAAGGGGGTTATTCACCATGATTGTCGTTTCATCACCTTTATACATCGTTATCCAATCTTTATCTGTGGCTTCGTACTTAGAGATTCAAACGAACTGAATATCTGCATGGCCTGTAGAACAAGTGGCAGCTGAACATAATACTTTCCATCGATGTGATAGTGTCCTCTTGTGTCATCTGCTTGCTGCACATGATAATGTGTCTTCTAATGCCAGGTCTGGTTCTGCATATCTTATTACACATCACGCATCGTAGTTTTAAAAAGTTTAATTCCTCCCGAACAGGGTAACTGTTCTGTAGAAAAAAATACGGGATAATAGTAAATAAATAACGAATAAATATTAAGAAAATATGAAAGACTCACACCTATGTAACGAATAAAACAGTAAGCTTACAAATGAAATCAAAATTAAATCTTTAGAAGACCGAGACAAAAATAACAGAAACAAAGAAAAAGTCGTACAGCAAATTAGTAAGTAGAGGTAAAAAAGTAGTCGAAAGATAACAGACAGTAAATCTGCCCACATATTCGGATATTAGACGGTGGGGAAATCAGACTCTTTTCCGTGGAAACCCTGTAACGGTCGACAAGCAACAAGTCTGTTATGTAACATTTATATATATATATATATATATATATATATATATATATATAATGTGTGTGTGTGTCGGGATAAGTTTAAAGAAAATAAATAAAGTATCTGATCGTAGGAATGCGAATTTTTATTCATAATTTTTTTCTAATGATCGTATTTGTATCATTTAAAACATTGAATAAATACAAAAAAGTATATTAAGTGGAGGAATTCTGTTATTTTAACAATGTTTGCTAAAATGAAAGAATGCTCCCTAAAGACACACACACACATACACACACACACTATATATATATATATATATATATATATATATATATATATATATATATATATATATATATATATATATTCTATATGAAATAGACTGTGTTCCCTTGTAACCCTGTAACTTTGACGAGAGTAAGAAAATAACCACGTGCATCACAGACTACACTGATCAACTCGGCAAACTACCGCTCCCTGTGTGTTTTTACAAAATATAAAGTTTCTAGAAATCAATTCTGTAATTATTAAATATAATCCGTGAAAATTACAACCACAAAAATAACTTACAAACAGGAGGTAGCTTTCCCTTTTACTCGCTCTAAGTTTTCTACTAGTCCTTCCACCCACGACATCGTGTGATTTCTTTCAGAATCACCGGGACATTTAAGAATAACAGAATCGTATTACTTGATTCTTACGAAACTTTATTACTACATTACAATACAAAGAAATAGTTTATAAACGAACACACAGACGAACATAATCCATTCCGACAAGATAAGATCGTAAATTTTTACCGACATTTTCAAAAGATCACTTTAGATTAATGATTATTTACTCCGTCAAAATACCTATTCTAATGCTTTCTTCTTTTGGGGGAAGTACTGTTTTTATGGAGTTTGTCTATATGGTTGTGTGGACTTTAATGGCTACTTTGTATTATTTAAATACAACGATTTCTGATTACGAGGTGCATATTTCTATGTTTCTATGGGGTATTTGTATTTAGGAGTGATAGTGTGGAAAGTTAGTTATTTATAGACCAGCGTGTGACTTAAATTCAAGTATGGCTGACCGTTATTTATGTAGAAGAAGAAGAAATTAACATCGGAATGCCACAGGGAACTTTTAAACAAAGGATCTACGCCCACAATAATTCTTTTAAATATCTAGGAAAACGGGGCATTACCCTAGCAACCACAAAATGCAATCTGAAAGGGTCCAATACACCCAACGAAAGTGAATGCAAGATTATTGAAAAACTGAAACCTTATAGCCTCCTCTTCAGGAACTATGCCCCACCGAAAAAATAGGATCTTACAAGCGATTAAATCCCTTTACATAGACTATATGAACTTCAAAACTTAGCTCTTAAAACTATTCTACCACAGAGGTAAATGATAACGAAAACACATAACACACTGAAAATCATATCCATATATAAGCGTAACCCCCCCCCATTATATGGAAAATACAATACCTATCCAGCGCTCCAGGATCCTTCCAATTAAATTATAGTACCCTTCTAATCCAAAATTAATTATCTATATGCAAGATAACAACTCTCATATTTTCATCTAATATATATTGTATATATCGCCTCCACATATTTCCTAACAACCCAAATATAACCTACTTAACATTTCCATGAATTAATGTGCGCTTTTCGATATTCTAATATATTAAGTATTTTAATATATTACAAAATATTACTAGTCAACTACTTAAAAACATAATCATGCGGGTCTACGACGTAAAAAAGTGTAAGTGGCGCCGTGTGTCTTTCATCAATTATTGAGCTCACAGCGTTCCGTTTACAAGATAGAATCTTGTTATTTTTGTGCGATGACACGAGTTCACTTATGAAAATGAGCATTGTTCTGCATGGACAAATTCTCGCTGAGATAGAAAGAATAGGAACTTTCCTCCCGGAGAGACGGTAAAATTGACGTGACAAGTTGAGTGTTCAGCGAGAGAAAAAGAAAAACAAAGAATTGAAGTGGCGTCGTTTGTGTCAGGTTATTCCATTGACGAGATTCGTGTGTTTTCGAAGATTGCTAATACAATTTGAGAGTCGAACTTTTGATTTTTTTCGTTCGCGTTTTCAACTTGTACTATTACAAGCTATTTAAGAGTTTTCCCGTGCTATTTATTTTTGATATACTGGCGGTTGCATAGTTCGAACTGAAACTCATCTCTGACTTTGACGGATCTTAACTTTTTGCTTGTGTGGGGTAAAGCTGGTTGAGTTAGTTATTCCTCTGCGACTAACGCGAGACACTGGATTTATACCAACAGCTAAGCGAGAATGATTAAGTCATTGTTGAGCTGACGAATGCTGTGCTGTACAGAGAGTCACATAGAATAATATTGAATCAATGTAAGACGGGGACGCATATGGTGCTTCAAGTCGCTATTTTATACTTGTTGACTTAGATGAACTGTATAGTTTTACTAAAAAGTATGTTTTGGGCCGATATATTTTATGTGTTATATACCTTTATGTATTTTTATATATATTTTTTATATATTTTTTCAAAGTTTAATTTTTGTTACCTGCAGTAATGTCATTGCGGTATTTGGTCCTCTGAGGAGAAGATTTTCTTTGAAAACTCATGAGTTAAGGACTTTAAAGAACTTAGTTTGAACATTGAATTGTAATAAAATTTGATTCGCACCTTATTTTATTGTTTCACTTTATCTATTGCTATATATATATATATATTTAATATTAAAGTGTTTGCCACCTACATACGACGTCGTTTCGGCCTCTCTTACCTAAATCAGTGTAGGAGTGACAGTTGCAAGCGGTCGCATGGGCTCAAACTCTGTTCGTTAATTCAAGCTAGAATTACGAGACAAACGCTCAGGACTACGCAGCCGCGGGAAATCGACACATACAGTAGTTGAAATGAAGATACACTTATCGGTATGCAAGGAAAGTGCTATTACTGTTAAAAGTGTTCAACGCTCGGCGGAACTAGCTAATCGCAGATGACAATACACCTTTCAATTTCAAAGAGTGCTCTACTTTATAGACTATTACATCCTTAAAGGGGATTTTAACTATAAATATTTATTTAATATTTAAGTGTTTAAAAAAAGATATATATATATATTTATATATGTATATATACATATATATATATATATATATATATAGATAGATAGATAGATAGATAGATAGACAGATAGATAAATAGATGGATAACTAGATACATAGATAGAGTAAGGTTGTATATAATTCGAAGAACTTCAATTCGATCTCTGGTTATTAAACATATATGTTTTTTAAAATGAATACGGAGAAGGTACCTGACCATTTCTGATCTGATAAGATCTCTTTGAACAGCATACCATCCTAGCTAACCTATTCTGAATCATCCGTCAGTTAATAAGCTGATTGTATATCTGGATTGTCACATAGTTGAGAGCACTCGTGTCTAACATCTTATCTTTACGGAAATTCACAGCAGTGTAACCGTTCATCGTTCAAGCAAGGTCAATTGTCCATTCTTTGTTTTCCGAACACTTTAACAAGTCAAACAATTATAATCAGAAATGTCGATATGCAGATTCATATGCTTTATTGTGTCAGCACTAGACGGTTCCCCGTTTCAGAGTTTTGACAATCCTTCTCACGTGAATACTTTAACCTTGAATTTGTCACGTTGGCATTCAAAACGAATATAACTATTCATATGAAGCTATATATTTGTATATGTTTATATATTGTTATACACAGGATTAACTCCTACACTACTTACCTGATCATTATGTGTTTTAAGACACAGCTGCTAGATGTAAGGGTTGGTAATGTGGGTTATATTTAGTTCAATTATCAAACGAAGGGAGAAATGAAGGTGGATGCCCATCGAGGAAATTCAGAGACCTATGATTTTGCGGAAATTATTACAATACGTATTAGAAATCAATTAATAACTATTCCTAAATTTTTGTTACATTCCAAGGTTTTTTGAGGGCATAATAAGGTCACAAACTTCCATTTAATAATTCACACGTTTCAGATTCGCATATAATTTGATCCTTAGTCACTAGGCACCAATTAATAAAAATTCCCTTAATTTCAATTGAATTTTGAGGCTTTTTAAATTTAAGTCTTAAATTTTAGACGATTTCCAGAATCAAAATTATGTAATGGATTTTCCTCAAAATTAAAAGTATCATTATATCATACTTTTAATCTTCCATGAGGGGCATAAAAGCGTTGCAGGACTTTTCTATTCGGCAAGTGAATTTTTATCAGTCTCTTCACAGATACTTTACTAATATATATATATATATATATATATATTTATATATATATATATATATATATATATATATATATATATATATATATATCTATTTGAGCTGGTGAATCTCTGTCACATTTGAGGGTTCTTGATAAGATGCAGAAACGTAGCTGTAATTTGATTGGCCTTACCCTCTCTTATTCCCTGCAAACTTTCTCTCAAAGACGTAGTGTTGCTAGTCTCAGTTTTTTCTATAAATATTATTATGGCATGTGTTCTTCAGAATTATGTGATCTATTCCCTGCTTATTTTTTTCCAGCTCGTGTGACTCGTTGGTCTAGTTTTCTTACTCAATTTGCTGTTTTATACATCATTGTAATACAGCTGCATATTCTAGTCGCTTATTGTAAAGAACAGCAGGCTTGTGGAATTCTCTTCCTGCTGACTGTTTTTCTTTCTACATATAACTAGGTCTTTCAAAGACTGAGGCTAGTAGGCATTTCCTGTATTTGTGATAACCATATTTGTTCTTGTTAGCTGCTGACATCAAATGGTGTTATGCCTTGTCTTGAGCGATTTTAATTAAAAACATAAATAAATAACATATATATATATATGTATACTATTAATAACATATATATATATATATGTATAGTATTAATATTTGTTTTAATATTGAAGTGTTTTTTCACATACACACGACGTTGTTTCGGGCTCTCTTACTCTCATCAGTGTATGAGTGTCAGTTGCAGGAGGTCGGATGGGCTCGAGCTCAGTTCGTGGATTAAAGCTAGAATCACGAGACAAACAGTCAGGACCACACGGCCTCGAGAAATCGACACATACATTAATTGAAATAAATATACACTTACCCGAGAGGCGGCAGAAGTGTCATGTCGTTTATAGTGTTCAACGCTGGAGCGGAACTTGCTTATCGCATAAATGACAACAAACTTTTCAATTTCAAACAGGGCTCTACTTTTAAGACTTTTACATCTCTAAAGGGGCTTTAAACTATAAATATTTTTTTTAAATATTAAAGTGTTGTTTACCTATAGACGACGTCGTTTCGGGCTCTCTTACCGTCATCAGTGTAGGAGTGGCGGTTGCTTGCGGTTGCTTGCGGTTGCTTGCGGTCGCATGGGATCGAACGCAGTCCATAGATTAAGGCTATAATCACGACATAAATATATATATTTATATATATATATATATATATATATATATATATATATTTATCTGTAGGTAACAATAATATACATATGTAGATACAAATAATATATTAACTTAATAAATATTTGTATAAGCCCCTTTAAGAAATGACAGTTGACCCCTATTCAGTGAGTTTAATATAGATTGTCACTTGGCTTTACACCTAGTTCCGACAACGTTCGTTGAACCCTCTCGCTTTCATATGTCAGAAAAAGTTAGGGGCACTCACCTTTCAACGGCCACTGACGGAGTGACTTGAGACCAAGAAGCGAGTGCCTTGCTTGCAGTTGTTTTTATTCCATGATCAACGTCACGTGTCACTTGTCTGCCATAAATACAGGCTGGTGCACACGTTACGGGTATTAATTTTTCTACTTTTTCTTCCCTTCTTTGCCGGCTTTGTTCTTAGGCAAGTGTTGTTTTCCTTGGCTAAGATCTCTCTTATTCAGATCTTTAACGATCTATAATTTCCCGAAATTTACTTCTACAACTACCTGACCTAGCACAGGAATACACAGTGCGAGGTCGCAACATCAGCAATCTGTTGCAACCATATCAAGGTAAGGCGTTTACCTTCTTTTTCTCTGCTTCGTCAGTTGCCGTTGTTGGATTAAGTCGTTTTCATGTTTTCCTGTTAAGGTTAGCACCCCCCCCTCTCGTGCCGGTACTTCCCACTGGAAATCGGCACACTTTGCAACAGATTAGTGTTTAATGTACTAGTGAATCTCTTTTATCCCTGAATCACTGCTCTTTACCACATGGAGTCTAAACAACATCCTTCACTATTGGATGAACAGAGAGTAACGAGAACTTTGGTAGATCTGATATGAGCCTGAGCCTATCTGATATGAGCCTGAGCCTATCTGATATGAGCCTGAGCCTATCTGATATGAGCCTGAGCCTATCTGATATGAGCCTGAGCCTATCTGATATGAGCCTGAGCCTATCTGATATGAGCCTGAGCCTATCCGATAGATTAGTATAAATTTAAACTGAGATCTTGAGTGTTCAGTTGATAAATTTTCTGCGAGGAAACCGTTATTGAGCGCTTGTGGCAAACCTATATACAATTTATTGCATTTTGTGCATCTGAGTGCATAGAATACAATTTTTAGGTGCAGCTTAAGTTATCTTTTTAAACAAAATTAATGGAAACTTGATGTAATGAGCTAAAAAAAATTAATTTTAAAAGACAAACCTTACGCGAGGGTGTGGAGACCAATTTATTTTTATTCTGCGATGCCTCTAAGGGGGCATATGGATTTGCAGCCTATGCCACTCAGAAGGGTCTTTCTTCTTTAATTTTTTCCAAGGCCAAGGTAGCACCACTTAAATCGAAGACCTTGCCTACCCTGGAGCTATTAGCAGTGTTTTTGGCTATCAAGTGTCTTCCAACCTTGTTGAAGGCATATTCTGGACTTCAGGACCGTCTTGGGTGAAGGAAGAACCGACTGTTTGGCCTGAGAATGCCTTAAACTGCTTAAGTCCTGCAAGTAGAAGAATTGTCTCCTCCGTATATTGCACGGCAGCGAGTGATCTGAACGAACCTATTGTCCCGTTTGGAAGGTTGGTATTGTCCGAATTGCCTGGACCAGAGAGACGACTAACTAGTCAACCTCTCTGGCCTGATTATAGTGATTAATATTTATTTATTTATTTATTTATTTATTTTATTTTATTTTATTTTTTTTTTTGAGATGGGAGTGTGTCAGAAAAAGTTAGGGGCACTCACCTTTCAACGGCCACTGACGGAGTGACTTGAGACCAAGAAGCGAGTGCCTTGCTTGCAGTTGTTTTTATTCCATGATCAACGTCACGTGTCACTTGTCTGCCATAAATACAGGCTGGTGCACACGTTACGGGTATTGATTTTTCTACTTTTTCTTCCCTTCTTTGCCGGCTTTGTTCTTAGGCAAGTGTTGTTTTCCTTGGCTAAGATCTCTCTTATTCAGATCTTTAACGATCTATAATTTCCCGAAATTTACTTCTACAACTACCTGACCTAGCACAGGAATACACAGTGCGAGGTCGCAACATCGGCAATCTGTTGCAACCATATCAAAGTAAAGCGTTTTCCTTCTTTTTCTCTGCTTCGTCAGTTGCCGTTGTTGGATTAAGTCGTTTTCATGTTTTCCTGTTAAGGTTAGCACCCCCCCCCCTCTCGTGCCGGTACTTCCCACTGGAAATCGGCACACATATGCACAAATAGAACTAAATTTCACTTCGTGACGTGGTGATTCCTCCGTGGCCTTGTGGATAGAGCACTAGCTTGCAGAGTCTAGGCTGATTTTGTAACTGAGTTCTCCGACCGTCTGAAATTATCACTTCTTCCACTGCTGATAGCAAAAAGCTTGAAACGACGGAGTCCGTAGGTAAAATAGTGTAATATTTAATTTATATATATATATATATACATATATATATATATATATATATATATGTGTGTGTGTGTGGGTGTGTGTGTGTAAAGAAAATATTAAACTATATATGTGTATGTGTTTATAATGTTACATACTAGCTGAAGTGCACGTCTATGCTCGGGTAACACATTTATTTCCTGTACAATAGGACGTGCTCTTTGAAAATGGTGACACATATTTACTACAAATTAATTATTTAAAGTTGCAGATAAAAAAGTTATCTTATGTTTACTATATTAATAAAGTAAAGTCGATTTCCCCCATTAATTTCAATCACTATAGGACTATAAACACATGTGCTATATATACTTCCAATATAGTCTTTCTGACAATAACGGATGCGTGTTTCCGGAAATTATCAGTCAGTTTCATTCGATTTCAGAATTTACAACATCAATTCCGACTTAGCTGACTACCACAAAAAGGCATACTTAAAGGAAGTCGGAGTAAATCTTACTCATACAAAAATATCTACTTCCACTCCTCCATCTGCTACAGAGATTTTTGTTTCATTGGATACATTTCCCAGCTCAGATTGTCATTGTGTCATGTTTTTTATTCAATTATATCATTTTTCACCCGCCCTAAGTAAATACGGATCGCTCTCTTAAGCTTATTTTTTAATCTTTACAGCGCTTTGATTGGCTGGTTACAAACCTATTCAGGAATAACAGAATATAATTGCTGCACTATTAAACAAATACACTTTGAAAAATCAAAACATGACGTCTTCTATTCCCCCATTCAGTAACCACCCCCGGAAATAATGCTCGTACATTCTATTAAATATTACTAGTTCATATTTATAAGTAAATACAAAAGATTCTAACGAATACTGACATATCGGATTGATTATCCAATACAATGACTGCTACACGTATTGTACACAACAACGCTTTGTGTGACTAATCCAATTTCATCATGAACATTTCGATATTCCATATTACATTCTCGAAACACACTAATCTCAGTAACTCCACTCAGTCAAAATAACGTCGCTTAAAGTAAGTTTCTCTTTCACCTTATAATAAGTTATTAAGTTCGTAGAAGCTTATAACAATTATTTTCATCAGTAAATGTATGCTTTTGTTTAGTTATTAGCAACAAAAATCCTATATAAACAAGACTTTGTAGGCGTTCATTTTAAATACATGCTTACACGTTATACGAGTTGTTTTGAAAATATTTTCATCATCAAATTTATATTTCGTTTCATTCATAAGAAAATCCGATATAAACTACTTAACATGTACATCTATACACATAACAAAAATATTACCTACACAAAAAATGCCTCAGTCTAAAATGATTTCTTCAGAGACGAAATAAACATAATTTATTCACTAAACTTCTACATTTCAGACATCTTAATACCGTAATTAAAATTGTATTTCCGAACAAACATAATAACATGGATTATCTTCAATAGTTCTGAATATTACCGTAACTACTTTGTTTATTTTAAGTTTACGTACTATCGAATGGTTTCTCAATTTTGGGATGGGAAAATTGGGCTAGTGGCATTATTATTTTTTTCTCATCCAAATTACATTTTTTCTGTTTTAAATATAAACGAGGCGGGAAAATTTACGGTATTTATCCACTATCTCACCTGGCGTAGTTTACCTCCTAAAAAACTTGAGTCTCTTCTTTTTGGGGGCGATAACATAAAAACAGCCTGAAAAAAATATTTTTAAAAAAGCATTAAAATAAAAAAGAAATAAATTACATTTTAGAGTAGGGGGTCACTTTCCTATTTAAATTTAACGTAAAATGAGCACTCACTTCCTGACTAATTATCTGTATATCAAAACATGCAATCGATTGCAGTTTAATTTTTCAAAGGGAAAATGGGGGCGTTTTGTTTTTACTTATCCATTATAGTTTTGTTTTGTGTTTTTTTAAAATATAAATGGAAGAGTGACTATTTAGATAGTTTTTATGTCTCAAATTAACGCATACTGTTTGGCTCCTATTGTGTGGAAGCATTGGAACTCGATTTGGCTTTCTCCGGAAAGTCGAAACTGCTTACGTCACTACGGAAAATTTATGGATACCTATTCCTTAAAAAACACACAAACAAATTAAACACTTGCCATTCACACATAGTTATTCCCGAGTAACGCCGGAAAACGGGTCCTGCTAGTATAAAATAAAGTGAGGTTACTTTCTGCACCAAAGCTGCGTATACAAATCTGTTTTAGCATAAACTTGGGTTGAATATTGGTGCGTGCTTTCAGAATCTATTACTTTGTTTCGTTGAAATTCATCGGTTTAGATATTTTCGATTGTTCGGGTGTGCTCAGTTGTTCGGTAGTTTCTTTCTGACGAGTGATTCAAATCGGACATGATCTCTGTAGCTTGTTGATAAATTGTTGTTTCTTTCTTCCACATGCTCTGCTTATCCTGCCAACGGCCAATACCATTTATTTATCAATTTTTTTATAAGCTGTCTACCTACTTTGAACAATTCATTTATTTACAATATTCTAACTGACCATTGTCCATTTACTGGCATCATAAAATAAGTTTTTATTTAAACATAGTTCACCCCAAACAAGGCAGGTCGCCACTGTAGACGTAAGGGGCTACTGAGAAAAAGGATGAAGGTTTGGGAGGGTCAACCTAAATTGGGAGCTGCGCAGCGACATGTTTGTTTACATTAGTTTTATATTTCTGCATGTCAGTACCGTCAGGAATACAGGGAGCAGAGATTGAGTTCCAGAGTCCAGGAGAACTATGAAAGAAGCTTTTGGAGTAGAAAGCTCTCCGGCATTAGTTAATGGTTGGGATTTGGCAGATTCTCGGGTTATTCTAGTGAATTTACGTTCTACACGCTACTTCATTTTTAAAATTATCTAACCAAGCTGCGTTTTAATAATTCTTTGACTCTTTATTTTAATAATTTCGGGTACATCGTCAATATTTTATGCTAAACTAAACTTCGTCCATCTCATCATGTTACATGCCTATATATGTGTGTTTCACTTTCTACTGTTGGGATATTGTTTCTAAATCTGTGTGTATCCGCTTAGGAGTACTTGTCATTGCCAATGGATAACTAATTATGGTTAATATATATAAAATATAATTTTAGACATCCTGGTGAAAAAAATCTTTAAAAATGAATAAACATCTGATAATATAGTAAATACCAAAATAGTGCTGAATGTCTAAAAAAGACAAAAACACAAATACGCAGAGCCGAACTAAATTCGAATAAATAGGTGGAATTTATATTATTTGGATTATACGGACAACTGTCTTGGCATTGATGATATTCTCACAACGTTTCGCTCTATGTAACCGCCAACCGTCTTCAAGTTAATCTTGTTACACTTGGGAATCTTTCTGTCGAACTCGGGAAGCTGTACGGAATTTCGAACGGAACATTTTATGTAATCGAATTTCCGTACAGATTCCTGAGTTGGACAGGACGAATTTGAGTTCGAAAAGACGAATCTGAAGACGGTCGGAGGTTACATCGACCGAAACGTTGTAAAAATAACATCCAAGATGAGAAATTTAAGTAAGAAAAATTATCAATCATTATCCAAAAAAAAACTCCGAAACAAAACAAGCAGCAATTTACTATTCACGTTTCGCAAAACGAGGATCAGCTGGCATAGATGACTTGCAGCTGACGCTGGGCTTGTTTTAAATCTAAACGCTTGAAGTGGTTACCGAATGCAACATAGTACGAGCTATATATGATTGAGTAGAATAGAGAAGAGACATTCTTATTTGGTTCAAGTCTTGTGCCGAAGTGCATTATTTATTATTGTTGACATCAAGTCGGACAGAGTTAAGGAAGTCGCAATCAAAACAGAAATTCCGTTTCATTACTGGCAATTAACCTTAACTATAAAACACACTAACGTTTAGCTATGCTACGCCTCCATTACTGCAACTCAAACGCTACAAATTGCGATTGACGAAGTCTTCTAATCTAAAAATATTATGTTGTAATTCCTGGTTACGTCAGTACAAGTAAAGGTGCAGGTCAGTACTGCGTTTGGTATAGATATTAAAGCTATGATCTGAAGTTTAAATTAGAATGAACGTTTTATCTTTTTGATTTAAAACTATTAACAAAAAGAAAATCTTCTTGACGACAGAATAAATTAAACATAGTAACGTCTTATTTCTTGCTGAATCAAAGCAGAAAAAAAAACCTTTAATCTTGACTGTTACTTTTTCAACCACTTCTCGTATTTCTGGTCCTTGCTCACTATCTCTCTCTCCATCCATCCATCCATCTCTCTCTCTTTCTCTCTCTCTCTCTCTTTCTCTCTCTCTCTCTCTCTCTCTCTCTATATATATATATATATATATACACATATATATAATATTACATAGTTGTTTCGTTTATTATCTATGTACGTATACGTTTCTCCCTTTATAATTGGGACTCATCAGCATAGAGATATGACTATTTACGACCGGTCATGCGATTCTAAACCCCGGATTCCGAGTATTTTTACCACTCAAATCCCGACGTCCAGAACCACTCGGCCAACGCTGAATAGCGAATAAACAGTGATAATTTTAACACTTTATCCGGCGGCTTGACATCATAAGAGCGTTCAACTTAATGAAAGGAACGATGCATTTATAGCAAGCGACGTCAAACTGTGTTAATACTACACTTACAGTGCCAATTTAGACGGGTTTTCTAGTAGCTACACATAATAAATATTTGTTTTGTTTACTATCTATGTACGTATACGTTTCGTCGTTTATAATCGGGATTGATCAGCATAGAGATATGACTATTCACTACTAATCATGCGATTAATAACCCGGGATTCCGAGTATTTTTACAACTCAACACCCGACGTCTTTAATACGCTTTCTTATTCTGTCTCTTCCACTGGTTGTAGTTTCGACTAGAAAGTATAAAAAAGAATCTTGTCAACTCTCATCACGTGGGCAACACCCGTATATACGCACCACAATTTAGATATATTCACTATTCTGCAGCTACATAATCTGCTCATATAACAGAAAATTCTCTCCGTTTGAAGAACTTTGTTTTACTATTTGTCTGTCAGACACATCATTTTCGCTTTACCTGAACTAAAGAAAATATATGTGAAAATAAAACGGTTCATTCTTTCACGGTAAACCATACGATAAAACAGAGTAAAATCATAGGTTTAAAATTCGTAGTTTCTCATTAAGGAAACAGTAACAATTGAACAACATTGCGCCAGAGAGTGAAATGAAGCTGACTGATACAAACCTGTGATCGGACAAACTATTAAGTTAGAGAGGGAGATTTGAAATAGTCAGCTAATGTAAGTCAGTGTGTGAGTTGTACTGCTAGCCTGCGTATAGGCGTATGGGGTTCTATTTTTCCGAGCCTGGTAAAAACGAGTAGATCAGCGTTTTATGAGTTTATGATATAACCAAACCGATTGGTGATTAGCGTGGACCTAATTAATAAATAAATATTATAAATATCGTATTTGAAGACCCAAAACGAGTCAATTCATTTTCTGAGTCCCTACGTGTTTTCGAGACTTCCTGTAAATCATGGAACTTCATGAACACGTTTGCCTACATTATAATCTAAACTTTTAATTGAAAATCTCTTTTTACTAAATCTAGTTAAGAAATGTAATTTTTTCTTTACCGACGCCATTCCAACACACCCCGTCAAAATACTGCTACAAATTCAACTTATTGCGAAAATATAACATCATGGCGGCTAAGTTTGTTTATAAACATATTACTTAAATATTTGTCCCAGGATATTTAAAACACTAACGCTATGATTTGTTTCAGTGGATAAACACATAAATTAATCTGGTCCAAACTCATATCCCGTCAAAATGCCAACCTTTTTCACAACGTTGTTACATTTTAAAACGTGTATTCCGTATGTATGTTATTGAATACATGCTGGCATATTAATTGAAAGTATAGATTATTCTAGTCTTTTGGATAATTACAAAATTAACATGTTGGTTTATTTACAAATATTATTAAGAGCACTGAATCGTTGATTTGAAAGTGGCATGAGTCTTTAGCATCATACTGGCCATGCAATGATAGATACAACAGTCAGAAGGTCCCGATGAACCTAGGCAACATAATATTGATTATTTTCCTCGCTTACGTATTGGACAAACACAGTAAACAATGGAAAAGTGAATCCCGAGGTGTGCAGCTATTTGGCACTGATTAATGCACCTTCATATTTATTTATAATCCGGTTCCTCTAAGACTCTGAGAAATTTAAATGTTATTTTAGCCGGTTGCCACATAAATACTGATATATGATAGATATTACACATTAAAAGATCATGGTAAACGCACAATAATGAATTTATTACACAGTAAAAGTATATAGAAAGCACATGATAATTGATTTCATATTCATTAAAAGTATATGGTTATCGCACGAGAATTGTATTAATATTCATTAAAAGTATATAATAAGCGTACGATAATGGATTTATTACACATCAAATGTGTATAGTAAGCGCATGATAATGGATTTAATATTCATTAAATATACTAGCAAATATATGCTCCCTCCGGTCGCATATTTTTGCTAGGCTGCCGCATCAGAAATGAAGGCTCACGCGTAAGCCAATGGAGCCCCAGTCATATTTCGGTGGTGGTTAGACATTGATTTTCTGTGTTTATGACAAAGAATATTTTAAGTTGAAAAAAAAAAAAAAATTCGACCCTACCCCGATTTTTGTTTTACCCTCGCCCATAAATAGAAAGAGTTGTAGTTTAAAAAGAAAGAAAAATTTTTTTTGAACCCCCCCTCAATTTTTTTATATTACCAGTCATTGAAATATTTTTTAGTGAAGAAAAAAAAAATTTTTTTTGACCGCCTTCCCCCAATTTTTTTATCTTCCCCCCCCCTATACATGTAAATATTTTTAATTAAAAAGGAAAAAAAACAAACCTAACCCTAACTGTAACGACGGGGTCAAAGTTAGCTTGGGTCCTAAAATGAAAAGGCACCAAAAAATCAAATTCAGTGAACGCGCACGCGTGTGTGTGTGTGTGTGTGTGTGTGTACCTTTTTTTAATTAAACAATTTGATTCTACAATCAGTTGTATAGTTTTCCAGTACAATGTGTTAGTTTATTTTGTTGACATTAAAGAAAAAAAATCACATCTTTTTTTTTAATAAATAAAACATGGAATCATAAATTCTGTTGAGGTCGTGAAAAAATGATAATATTGGATATGAAAGTATTAAGAAATAAAATACAGTAAACACGAAAAAAATTTTAATTCTCGGAAAGAAAAAGTTTACCTGAACTGTGTGTGGGTGTGTGCGTGCGCACGCGCGTTTTTATATAGTAATTTTTAAATCCATTATTATGTTAATTAAACAATTTGATTTAATAAATTTGTGTTTTAAAACATAATGGCTAAGAATAAACAAACTTAGGAGGGTTTACATGTTTAACGTGCCAGATTAACGTCGGCTGCTTAATCAGATCGCCATATTTAATTACCGGAGGGAGGGAGGGCACTACTGATTAAACAGCCAATCGGCTGCTTAATCAGATCGCCATATTTAATTACCGGAGGGAGGGTCCTACTGATTAAACAGCCAATCGGCTGCTTAATCAGATCGCCATATTTAATTACCGGACGGAGGGAGGGCACTACTGATTAAACAGCCAATCGGCTGCTTAATGAGATCGCCATATTTAATTACCGGAGGGAGGGAGGACACCACTGATTAAACAGCCAATCGGCTGCTTAATCAGATCGCCATATTTAATTACCAGAGGGAGGGAGGGCACCACTGATTAAACAGCCAATCGGCTGCTTAATCAGATCGCCATATTTAATTACCGGAGGGAGGGAGGGCACCACTGAGTAAACAGCCAATCGGCTGCTTAATCAGATCGCCATATTTAATTACCAGAGGGAGGGAGGGCACTACTGATTAAACAGCCAATCGTCTGCTTAATCAGATCGCCATATGTAACTACCGGAGGGAGGGAGGGCACTACTGATTAAACAGCCATTAGGCTGCTTAATCAGATCGCCATATTTAATTACCGGAGGGAGGGAGGGCACCACTCATTAAACAGCCAATCTCTGCTTATTCAGATCGCCATATTTAATTACCGGAGGGAGGGAGGACACTACTGATTAAACAGCAAATCGGCTGCTTAATCAGATCGCCATATTTAATTACCGGAGGGAGGGAGAGCACTACTGATTAAACAGTCAATCGGCTGCTTAATCAGATCGCCATATTTAATTACCGGAGGGAGGGAGGACACCACTGATTAAACAGCCAATCGGCTGCTTAATCAGATCGCCATATTTAATTACCGGGGGGAGGGAAGACACCACTGATTAAACAGCCAATCGGCTGCTTAATCAGATCGCCATATTTAATTACCGGAGGGAGGGAGGGCACCACTGATTAAACAGGCAATCAGCTGCTTAATCAGATCGCCATATTTAATTACCGGAGGGAGGGAGAGCACTACTGATTAAACAGCCATTAGGCTGCTTAATCAGATCGCAATATTTAATTACCGGAGGGAGGGAAGGCACCACTGATTAAACAGCCAATCTCTGCTTAATCAGATCGCCATATTTAATTACCTGAGGGAGGGAGGACACCACTGATTAAACAGCAAATCGGCTGCTTAATCAGATCGCCATATTTAATTACCGGAAAGAGGGAGGGCACTACTGATTAAACAGTCAATCGGCTGCTTAATCAGATCGCCATATATAATTACCGGAGGGAGGGAGGACATTACTGATTAAACAGCCAATCGGCTGCTTAATCAGATCGCCATATTTAATTACCGGGGGGAGGGAGGACACCACTGATTAAACAGCCAATCGGCTGCTTAATCAGATCGCCATATTTAATTACCGGAGGGAGGGAGGGCACCACTGAGTAAACAGCCAATCAGCTGCTTAATCAGATCGCAATATATAATTACCGGAGGGAGGGAAGGCACTACTGATTAAACAGCCAATCGGCTGCTTAATCAGATCGCCATATTTAATTACCGGAGTAAGGGAAGGCACTTCTGATTAAACAGCCAATCGGCTGCTTAATCAGATCGCCATATTTAATTACCAGAGGGAGGGGGGAGGGCACTACTGATTAAACAGCCAATCGGCTGCTTAATCAGATCGCCATATTTAATTACCGGAGGGAGGGAGGACACCACTGATCAAACAGCCAATGACCTTGCAATTTTAACAGTACTCGAGTTGAAATGGTTTAGAAAACACGCTGGTTATGATGAAAATGGCTTTAATTAATTGTATGAATAATGTTTATTAATATAACCTTATCGGAAAATATATTTTAATTAAACAATTTGATTTAATAAATTTGTGTTTTAAAACTTATGTGCTAAGAATAAACAAATCTAGGACGGTTTACATGTTTAACATGCCAGATTAACGTCGGCTGCTTAATCAGATCGCCATATTTAATTACCGGAGGGAGGGAGGGCACCACTGATTCAACAGCAAATCGGCTGCTTAATCAGATCGCCATATTTAATTACCGGAGGGAGGGAGGGCACTACTGATTAAACAGCCAATCGGCTGCTTAATCAGATCGCCATATTTAATTACCGGACGGAGGGAGGGAGGACACCACTGATTAAACAGCCAATCGGCTGCTTAATCAGATAGCCATATTTAATTACCGGAGGGAGGGAGGGCACTACTGATTAAACAGCCAATCGGCTGCTTAATCAGATCGCCATATGTAACTACCGGAGGGAGGGAGGACACCACTGATTAAACAGCCAATCGGCTGCTTAATCAGATCGCCATATTTAATTACCGGAGGGAGGGAGGGCACCACTGATTCAACAGCCAATCGGCTGCTTAATCAGATCGCCATATTTAATTACCGGAGGGAGGGAGGGCACTACTGATTAAACAGCCAATCGGCTGCTTAATCAGATCGCCATATTTAATTACCGGAGGGAGGGAGGACACCACGGATTAAACAGCCAATCGGCTGCTTAATCAGATCGCCACATTTAATTACCGGAGGGAGGGCACTACTGATTAAACAGCCAATCGGCTGCTTAATCAGATCGCCATATTTAATTACCGGAGGGAGGGAGGACACCACTGAGTAAACAGCCAATGACTTTACAATTTTAACAGTACTCGAGTTGAAATAGTTTAGAAAACACGCTGATTATGATGAAAACGTCTTTAATTAATTGTATGAATAATGTTTATTAATATAACCTTATCGGAAAATATTGTAAATACATATGTAAATTTGATAATAGCAGTTATAAGTGTATATTTGTAGATATTAATTTAATTGAAGGTTTAAAGGAATGACTTATGTAAATGACAAAACCCATCTGGTGTCTAAGCGACTTGTAGTGACAGTATATAAAGAATTTCAAAAAGATTAATTTCAGTAAAATAGTCATACTGGAGTTTCGGCTTCAGACAGACAGACAGACAGATACATAAACTCAATTATTAATAGATATCGTAAGCGCACGAGAATTGATTTATAACGCATTCAAAGTATATAGTATTCGTACGATAATGAATATATTACATATTCAAAGTATATGGTTAGCGCACTTAGAATGATATATTAAACATTAAAAGAATATGGTAAGTGCACTTAGAATTATGTATTACACATTAAAAGAATATGTTAAATGCACTTAGAATATATTACACATTAAAAGAATATGGTAAATGCACTTAGAATTATGTATTACACATTAAAAGAATATGTTAAATGCACTTAGAATATATTACACATTAAAAGAATATGGTAAATGCACTTAGAATTATGTATTACACATTAAAAGAATATGTTAAATGCACTTAGAATATATTACACATTAAAAGAATATGGTAAATGCACTTAGAATTATGTATTACACATTAAAAGAATATGTTAAATGCACTTAGAATGTTATATTACACATTAAAAGAATATGGTAAGTGCACTTAGAATCATGTATTACCAATTAAAATAATATGCTAATGGGCATGATAATGGATGTATTACACATTGAAAGAATATAGTAAGAGAACGATGATGGATGTATTACACATTAAAAGAATATTGTAAGCGCACTTAGAATTTTGTATTACACATTAAAATAATATGCTAATGGGCACGATAATGGATGTATTACACATTGAAAGAATATAGTAAGGGCACGATGATGGGTGTATTACACATAAAAAAATTGTAAGCGCACTTAGAATTTTGTATTACGCGTTAAAATAATATGGTAAGCGCACGATAATTGGTTTATTACATACTAAATGTATATGGTAAATATATGGCACGATATTGGATGTATGACATATTTAAATAATATTGTAATCGCATTGAGATGAATGTATTACACATTAAAAGAATATGGTAAGGGCACGATCATGTATTTATCAAACATTCAAAGTATATGGTAAATGTATGGTACGATATTGGGTGTATTAAATATTTAAATAATATTGTAAGCGCACTGAGATGAATGTATTACATATTAAAATGATATGGTAATCGCACTTAAGTAGGTGTATTACACATTAAAATTATATAGTAAGCGCAATTAGAGAAATGTATTACACATTAAAAGAATATAGTAAGCGCAGTTAGATGAATGTATTACACATTAAAAGTATATGCTAAGCGTACTTAGATGAATGCATAATGCATCAACATATTAGGTTAACATTTAAACTTGAATGAACATTTTTCGTAATGTATTTGATGAGGATTGATATTTTTTTCTTATCTGGATTATTGAGACTACTGTTCTCATCTTGGTTTTTTTTTTCAGAAGGTTTCGGCCGATGTAATTTCCGGCCTTCTTCAGGTGCGTCTTTTCTAACTCTGAAATCTTTACGTTAAACTTAAGCATCTATATAGAAGTTTGAACGGAATCATTCGTCGACGTTTATGCAGACAACACAACGATCTACGGCAATACTTCAAAGAGCAGAAATAATCAATATCTTTCTGACTCTATCTCTCTCTTTCTCTCTTACGACTTTTAGCACGTGGCGCAATGGAGAAAAGGGTGTCTAGTTACTTTTATGCGTCCAAAACCAAGCTTCTGTATTTTCACCACCAACGCTCTGATCCCTACCTGGTCCAATTTGAAATTAATGCCCTTTGTTTTGAGGAAGCTCCATGCTTTTACAAGCTTCTGGGACATACCTTCAATGGAAGACTTATATCAAATCCGTTACCAAAGTTGCTGAAAAAATGGTTAGATCAGTCTACCACTCCAGAAGGTATCTTAGTCTTGACGCAATCCTCTACCTGTATAAGAGCCAATTACGCGCTATGATGGATTACTGTTGCCACATCTGGAGAGGTGCTGCTCAGTGTGTCCTTTCCTGCCGTGACAGAGTACAAAACCGACTTCGAAATCTAGTGGGCGATGTTCTCTACATCTCCTTACTACCCCTTTTCTCACATAAGAGACGTTGCCAGTTTTAGTCTACTTTATCGTAATTTTCATGGCACGTGCTCGGTTTACCTTCAATGGAACGTCCCCCCCCGTAAAACAAAAACTCGTCTAACTACAACCATTGTCGGTCATTTGCATTTCTCTCTCTGTGCCTAAAACAAAACGAAACTTCCATGAAAAAAGTTTATTTCCTAGAACTACCCGTCTGTGGAACTCGTACCGCTTAGCTGCTTCCCAGCAGACTATAACATTATCGTTTTCACTGCCACTGTAAAGACATTCTTGTTAAGCCGTTCTCTAAAATGATCACATTCTGCCAAACTTCGACGAGCATTGCCAATCCTATGGGTGCTGTCTGACAGTCCACCTGACACTGAATAACTCTTATCTTCGAGTGGACTTGTAGGCCTTGATAAGTGGTGATTCTTTACTAAAAGAAAACAACTTTTATTCAATGGACGCTTGCTCTAATTTCGGTGGCCATGCGCAAGTAGTAGTCTTAAGTCATTCGTAATTGTATTATTAGTATCGCTCGTACTGAGAATTGAACCATCAGAAGACTGTCAATTAAAAATGATACTTAGCACGTGTATCCGTTGCGCAACGTGTTATTGAAGACAATTATAATATGAATGTAAGGAGCCCTCCACCAGTTGTAATTTTAGATGTGTACTCTTTTTACATATTACTACTTATTATTACAGATATATATATATATATATATATATATAAAGACATTTTTACGTACAGATTAACGGGGTAAACGTACACATTTCGAAGTTCGACAATATGCATCTGAAGAAGGTCGGAGTTTACATCGGCCACACCGTTTTGAGAATAACAACCTGTATTTATTATCACACTAGTTAGACTAATCCAAATAATTCAAATTGAAGTAAACTTGTTCAAGTGTAAAATGATATCTTGTCTTTCAGTGAACAACGTAACAGAGTTATCGCTAGAGGAACGAACCGCGTGAAAACAAGTCAACAAACAAAATGGCAGATCATGCAGCAGAGTGACTTACAATGCAATGAAATTACACCATGCGTATCAGCAGATAAACGAACAGCGGAAACCACTAGAAAACAACACTAATACCGTAACTTCCCACATACAGTGGACATGTGTAATATGTGTTTCCATAGATCCGAATATTTTGCAGAATCTCAGAAAGCAGCGATTGTTAATAGCGGTGTGTAAAGAGTGTATAACTTGCATGTCTATTACCGAACGAATATGTTGATGAGTTTGTATTATTTTAATTGTAGTAATTGAGCTTTGCACTCACGCGCACAACAAATTGTCGTTTTATTTGCATAGCTAAGACTCTTTCTTCGTTACAATCACAAACATCACGAATGATCACCTGATATTGCAAAAGTATCCAGGTAGAGAATTCATGACTCCGTATGATTCTGCGTAGGTGGACGAGTGCATGTAAAAAAAAGAACGGAGCTGATAACTGTGGGCCCTGTAGCTTGAAGGTCTATAGGAACCCCTTCAAAATCAATAATGGATTCCATGTAATACTGGCTATTGTATTTTATTTGATTCCTGAAAAATAAATCAAACTGTTAACGAAGTTTAACTATGTCATCTTTAGTAGTGGATTAGCTAAAATATCACAGACACTTGTATTAAGACACATTTACCCCATTTCCTAGTGTTTATATATATATATATATATATATATATATATATATATATATATATATATATATATATATTACGTAATAAAAGTAATCCATTGACACGCGTTCCTTGCTATCAGCAGTCATCGGCATGGCTAACGTGGACAAGGATAGAAACCTCTACGTAAGTTTTATTTTCCTAGCTAAACTGAAGAGACGGATCACGCCCATGCAGAGGAGGAAGACGTAGGGAGTAATGCGACGTCCAGTAGACGATAAAAAATAATGCTAACGCGGCGAAGAGGATGGGGAAATAAGCGACAAAGAAACAAGAGAATCGAATGCAGTACGAGCAGCAATGAAGTAGAAGAAAAAAACGTATGTCACGCACATTATCTTTAATGAAAATTCGTGGCTGTAGCTTGATGAGAAAAAAAAAGAAGTAGAGGACACAGGAAATTAATGTACACATAAAAATAATTAAAAAAAATTATAAAACGTAATACTTACAGCTCGCACTATTTTCATATTTTATATGATAAACATATCTATCTATGAATCGATTTTCTGTAGCTTCTAAATAGTATTATTGTTATTTAATGTTGCGTTGCATGTGACATAAGCTGTTAGAAATTTATAAATTAATGGATAATAATTCTGATTTTCAATGACAAACATTGTTATTACTATTTATAGTGTTAATGCCATCAGTAGTCGCATTATTACCATTATTACTACTTTTATTACTGCTAGTATTACCATTATCTGCACACTTATTTTTATTGGTTATTTTCATTCTGATTTTCATAATGGTTTTCATATTTTCCATGCAACAATAACTAAGGTTAGTCTTATTAAATAGTTATTTCATAATTAAATGTGCATACATAAATAAATTTGCATACATAAATAAATATTAATTCATAAATGAAGTTCCAATTTAGCAAGAAAAATATGAAAATAAATATATAAATGAATACGCTAACAATATACACCCATGAGCAAATTAGAAAGAGGTTTTACTTTATATATATATATATATATATATATATATATATATATATATATATATATATATATATATATATATATGTGACATAAAAACTACTTATAGTTGCAACAGAACCAAATAAATCATACATATATATTTTATACTACTTGTGGAATCATCAGTGTAGAGATATAAAATCAAGCCGGTCGCGCAATTCGAACCCCGGAACGTGAGTTGTTAGTTAATAACTCCAAATCAACCGATCAGGATGGCGTAAAACGTCATACGAAATCATGTGAAATATACTTATTTATGTTAGTAAGCGGAGATTCTTATAAGCAGCAGTCAGATGATGTTCCATATAAACAAACGTTGCATTATAGCCAAGGTTGACAGCTGTCTTTTCTCGTATTAAAAAGGTTTCAAATAAAATATATACATAAATAATTTACTATTTATATATATATAATGAATTATTAATACCTACAGACGCTAGCGTTTCACTGCAGAAAAGTAACAATTTTGAAATGGTCGGGAGGCGCGAACCTGGTAAAGAGTCAGCCAAGAATCTGCAAACAGTAGCCATATCCACTCGGCCAACGGAAATTGGCACATAATTAAGGGGAATTAAGATCTATATGTACCTAGAAGCGGACACAGATAAAAGGCTAGTCCACAGTGTTCGACAAACGTATTCGGAACTTTTGTATTGAAGCTTTTTGACAGTTTATTTTTAACATCCACGAGAGTGCTCAACTTTAATTTCTTAAAAAAAGCTCTCGCTTCACATTTATTATATATATATATATATATATATATATATATATATATATATATATATATATACATATATATATATTATGTAAATACTCGTTATTTAATATGTATGAAATAAGGTATACATTTCATTAAAATTGGATTTATTTGAATTTTTAGTGGACCTATTGTCTAAATTACAGTGTGTGGGGGGAGGGGCTTGTGCTCACGAGGACCCTTTTAATATTATCAACATTTGCTGAAATTTTGGGAATAGACATCATTTTTGGTCATTTACTTATGGTTTAAATTTCATTTGAATCAAACGGAAAATAGTTTTCAGTGGGTTAATATCATTAACATTTTCTGAAATTTCGAGAATAGACATACTTTTTGGCTATTTAACTATGGTTTAAATTTCATTTGAATCAAAGAGAAAACAATGGGGGGGGGGGCTCTTAATATTATCAACATTTGCTGAAATTTTTCACTAGAAAATCTCTAAGTCTTTCAACAGCGATGTTTTTTTAATGTCTTTACCACGAAGAATGCGCGCGGAGACGGGTGTTTTGAATTAGAAATTTTTTTTTTTTGAAACCGTTCGGTAATTTTAATAAGTAAGTTTTGAAATTCAAACTACGCATACATATTTTTAAATGCATAGTTTTTTTTATTTGAAATCAGCCTTATTTAAATTGTAGAAAGTCTTAATCAGAAAAAATATTTACATATTTTTAAATTTATTGTAACATTTTGTCACTAGAAAATCTGTAGGTCTTGCAACGGCAATGTTTATTTAAATCCATTTGCTATGAGGAGGGCGCGCGACACCCATGTAATGAATTAGGAATTGTTCCACTTTGAACGCGTTGGATAATTCGAATCAGTAAGTTATAGAACTCAAGCAACGCTTAAATATTTTTATTTATTTCTTTAAAAAATATCTATTTATTTAAAATCAAATTAGTTTCGACTAAAAAGTCTTCATCAGGAAATATAACATTTTTCTATATTCGTTCTTCGTTATATTTTGTCACTTGAAAATCTGTAGATCTTGCAACAGCGATGTTTTTAATGTCTTAGCCATTGGGAAGGCGCGCAGGCACGCGTGCAATGAAGTAAACTTTTTTTTTTCAAAACGTTTGGTAATTTGAATAAGTAAATTTTAAAAACAAGACAATGCTTGAATATTTTTAAAAATAAATATTTATTTATCGAAACTACAATTCATTATATCGAATTGGATCAAACTACAATGGTTCTTTTGTCCGATTTCATTAAACCAATTAATTGTAATAGTGGTGTTTATCCATTTGTTAATATCCAACTCATGTACTATTGAAGGACCACAGACAGGATTTCTTTAAATTGACCGATTAGTAGATCAAATAACCAAACTAAGTCTGAAATTGGACAAATCAGTAAACTTATCCTTGAAAATACTAATAAGACCATTAAAGAAAAGCTGATTCACTTCATTGATATGACGAAACATATGTCTGGCGAGGGTTAAAATATCAGCGTGATAACATATTTGTATATTTACAGTGTATTTCTTCGTACAATCTACATCATATCCAGAACATTAAATACGCATATTTTTTACATAAAGGTATGTTCTGGAGAATTTAAGAGTTATATTATTTTGTATTGCTTTCATAAAGCTCTCTCTCTCTCTCTCTCTCTCTCTTTCTCTCTCTCTCTGGTTCTTGCTTTCTTTCTCGCGCACGTTCTCTCTCTTTCTCTCGCACGCACGTTCTCTCCCTTTCTCTCGTGTTCTCTGTTTCTCATTGTGTTTCCTCTGTTAAAAGGAGCAATTTGTTCTTAACCTGTTCCATCGTTTGACGCATGCTTTTCCGTAAAATGTCGCGCAGGTGGATCCACAAGTTTTCCCGCTCTCATCTCATTCGTCTTGCTTATTTCTGTGTTCTTATTATTTCTTGCATTCTACACATCTGTTGCAGTTACTTACCGTTTACACATTTACCTGACAAATATAAACTTCTGAAAAAATGTAAAGGTACTATAAAATACTTAAAAATACAGTAGTTAGTTCAACAAAACATATGTAGGAAGCTTTATAAAAATATGTATATATGCTCATATTTGAATTTATTTACAAAAACTAAAAAAAATATGTCTCATCATTATAATAAGTTATTTATATCTTTTCTCTAATAGAGAATTTGCATCTACAGGATGGGGAAGCAAACTTTAGAATTAACATTAAGTTGATTTTTATCAGCAGACACACTAAGTCAATTATGTTGAACCCTAGCATATACTGATGTCATAATCATACCTAACACTATTATCCTTACCTTGTTTAGAAACCTTTACTCATATCAGGAAAGCAAACATCAAAAAGTGTGTGATTTCCTGAATCCAATCAAATCTATTAGAAAATGGCAATTGAACTTGAGGTAAACATCAAGACAACTAGAAATGCAGTAAAATATTATTTGAAGTTAAAATCTTGCACAAGAACACAAAAACCTTTTGACAATAACTACGAAGGAAAGAGATTTGAAACGTGTAATAAAATTGTTACATGGTTCAAGAAAATTACCCCCATTTAAACGATATTTTCAGGTGAAAAGATCTTCACTGTCAATGCTGTTCTGAACCGCAGAAATGACAGATTTATCGCAAAATCGACAGCCGGGGTTGAGGGGACATTTATAACAACACACCCAGCTTAAGTAATTGCTTTTAGTGATGTGGCTTCCGATGGAATGAAAATGGCTATAAAATTCTACAAAGCTTCTTTCTACAAGACTCTGATATATCAGGTAGTACCATGGCTTCAAGCAAACTACTAAGATGGTAATTATGTATGGACACCGGAGAATCATGTTTGTAGCTACCTTCTGGCCCAGATTTAAACCATCTGGATTATGCTATTGAGCGTTTATGAACATGCTACCAATAGAACATCACACAGCAATGCCGACTCTCCTAAATATATTATTAAAGATGGATAGGAAAAGTTGTCTCTCGAATATTTCCGTAACTCTTGTGCTAGTTTCAGAGAGCATGTGAAGGCAGTTATTGAAAAAAAACAGGGGGAACATCGAATTAAAACATTTTCTATCATGCAAATTTTCTCATGACTTTCAATAAACTAATTGGTCATAAACTGTCGCTCTACTCCTGCCTCAAAATATTGTAAATCTTGCTTCCTTACTCAGTATTTGTTTGTTAAAAAAGCTTATGAAATAAATCATGTCTGCTGAACTTGGGGAAACTCTAGATATACGTATTTATGAATAAACCTTTTAAATATAAACAACTAGTGTGTATATACTTACTATAATAGAGCTGATCTGTCTGTTATTTCAGTGTTGATGAGATCACGTTGCATAATCTATATTATTATATAGATTATGCAACGTGATCTCATCAACACTAGTAAGTAAAGTCGACCTCTCACATTAAGACATGAATGGAAAATAACCAAAAACTTGATATGCTAATCTGTTCCGCCATCCAATTAGACTAAACCCTCATGCGTGTTTCTAGAAATTATGCATTTCTTCCGTCTTCTTTCAATATTTATTATATTTTCTCCTGGTTACTGGACTCTCCTAAATAAATCTTCCAAAGAGAATGTGGCATTCAGTTTTACTCGCTACTATTTATCTACTCTGCCGCCAACAGTTACACCCGGTCTTTTCTTAATAGAAAGGGACTTTTAGTTAAATCATTTTAATTACTTCATTTGGCAAATTCTTTATATTATCTATATAATACAATAGCTTTGATAAATTAAAATAAAGATCTCTGTTTTTCGCAGGTTACATAAATATCATTCGGCAATTTTGAATGTATCCTACTATTTTTGCTTCCTGTAAACATTCTCGGTTAAGCTTAAACGAGTTGATAGCTGAATGTATTCACACATGCATAGAGATATGGGAAGATCAGTTTTATTTATTTAAATATATATTAGTATTAACCATATAAACGACACATAACCGAGGAAGGAATTGTTATCAAAACACACATCTGCAGGTTTGACGTTCGCAAAACAACGAATTTTTTCAATGGCGGAACTAAAAACACATTGATTCTTACTGCGCTGTTTTTAATTTATATTATACTATTAGCCTATTTACAACAATGAAGTATTTAAACACTACTTTCAATATTATTTGTGAATAATCTGGCTCTTTAAATAAAATAAAACTTCCTCAGCGTACAATGATTTCTTCTTAGGAGGAATAAACATACCCTTTATACGGGAATGTTTTTTATTGGATACGTTATTAGAACAATATTTCGATATGAATATTTAACATGTATTTTCAAACGCACAAGAAAATATTGCTTTCTTTTTATTTTATTTATATTTATGATAAACAAATATATCAGACTATTTACAAAAATGAAGTATTAAAAACCTGGTTTAATTATTATTTGTGAAAAACCCGTTCTTTAACTGAAATAAACATTTCTTCAGTCTAGAACGACTTCTTCTTAAGCGGAATAAAAGATAATTTATTCGGAAATATTATAAAGTGGCTACGTTATTAAAACACTATTTTCATTATACACGATTTAACAAGTATATACAAGCAAACAAGAAACCTTGATTATAAACACACACGCGGGCACATGGGACCAGGTTTAATTTTATTTTAATCACGTAAATTACTTACAGTCAAATGGGCTCTTTTTCATATTTTTCGTTGTCACAATTGCTACTCTGATATTTTAGTTTTTAAATTAAATCTTTATTTTATATTTCTCCCGGTAAAGGCTGGAGCACAGGTCCTGCTAGTTTCTAATATATTTCAGCATTCCATTTTTTTCATCCCCACTTCACTCTAACCTCTCCTTTAATTTTCATCCTCTACTTCCTTTTTACTGTATTACCATTCTGTCACTACTTCACATTGACTTACCCTAATAATTTCTTAACTACAAAGCTTTTACAGATCACGGATTTATAAATAGATCACGCTCGTATATATATATATATATATATATATATATATATATATATATATATATATATATATATATATATATAGTGGTGGCTTCGGACACATATACAGCATCTCCATTAGTAATATATATATTACTAATTGAGATATTATATCTGTGTAATTAGTAATATATATATATAAATATATATATATATATATATATATATATATATATATTACTAATCTAGATGTTGTATCTGTGTCTGAAGCCAACACTATACAATTGTATTCATTGTATTATTGTACTTCTATTACTAATTGATATTTTGGAACTATACTATAAGTTCAAGTAATTATACTACTGTACTATCTATTAATCAATTAAGTTTACTATCATATTTTGACTAATGTATTGTCTTTAAAACCTCAATTGAAGGGGGTCGAGTAGTGTGGTATATTTTCTATTGTCATCATACAATCTCAGGAATTACCATTTCGAGGGTAATGTAAGGCATTATTTACTCTTTTCTGGGTTATGGTACGATCTGTTCGTTCTCGGCATTACTTGTGATAGTAGTGTAGCATGTGTTATTATCTTCGCAATTTCATTCTCTTATATGTAGTGGTAGTATTTTATTTACTTCCTTTCAGGTGTGGAACGAACTGGATTCGAACCCGGAACCCCTAGGTCCTCGTTAACCACTTAGCCACCGTGCTATCCCCTTGTAGTATAATAGTTGTTGTTTGGTTATGATACCATCCTACCAACCATGAGGGTAGAGTTGTATCTGTTCTGTTGTCATAATACTATCCTCCCAAGCAATGCCTCCTTTTTGGAGAATAGTATAGTATAGTATAGTATACATGCACATACATACATATGCATGTATATGTGTGTGTGCGTGTGTATACATGTATCTGTATGTATATGTATACATATATGTGTGTGTGTATAGATATACGTGTATAGGTGCATATAGCTGTATATGTTGAGTCTGTATAGACGTATGGATGTATGTATTGAATATATATCTAGAATATTCTTATTTCTTTATTTTTTATTGAATATACATCTAGAATATATTTATAAGCACGTATGTATTCTGAATATATACTTGATTGATAGTGGATCTGTGTATGTGTCCATGTTTAGATGTGTATGTATATCATTGTCCGTTTATTTATCTGTTTGTTTATTTAGGTGTGTTTGGGTATGTATCAGAGTTTGTTTATATATGTGTGATTCTTGATATATAGATAAGATATTTATACTTGAGTAAGTCTGTAAAGCTGGGTGGGCCAGAAAGCAGAGAGCAATAAAATGAGGACAAGAAAAGGCAATGGAGACACACTAAAGGGTAATAAAAAAAAAGAGACAACCACTGTCCAAAAAAGGTCAACTAGTGAAATAGGTAATCCGATACTAATTCATAAAAAATAGAAAATGCTAGATCCCAAAAAGAGTTATTTAAGATAGAAAATTCTTCAAATCCATCCATTTCTCGAAAATTTTTGGTCTGATGAGGTTGACTTTCTTGGAAAAGTGCAACCGAAACATGTATGCACATATGTAACCAATAATGTTTGTATAAATAAAAAATTATACTTATAAACAGCTCTACTTGGTATTGAGCACTTTTTATAAACACTTGAGTTTCTACGGATTTACATTTACAGAAACTAATACAATACATGTACGATATATATATATATATATATATATATATATATATACATATATATATATATATATATATATATATATATATATATATATATATATATATATATATATATATATACTTAATAAGTTTTTACGTGAAATATTAATAAATCGTTTTGAGATTCGTTTTCTCTTCTCGTTTGTTTCTGTTCATCCTCTCCACCTTCCGGCAACTACATCGCATTGCTACAGCCTCGGATTACAAACCTACACTTTAATATATATATATATATATATATATATATATATATATATATATATATATATATATATATATATATATATACGTTCGTTATGAAATCCTCATAGACAAAATAAAACAACAACATGCAACATGGCCAAGAAGTGGGTGATCAGTTTACTTTAAATTTATATAGGAAACTTACCCCCCTGAAAATCTAAACTATGTGTAAACATAAAAAACACGGAATACTCTAGCGACTTGATAGGTAATTGTACACCAAAATAATGGTCAGTAAAAAGTTTGGGAAAAACGAGTTGTGGACAATTCCGAATAATACAAGCAATCTCACGCAAGCTCAATGGTTGACACAACGAATGCTATTACTTCTAATATGCATATATTTAGATTTAACTATAAAGTATATATCTAAAGAAAAACGTAGTTAGTTATTGCGTTCAATGCGCATTTTTTTTTTGGGGGGGGGGTAGCTGAGGGTGTTAACTTACAACTTTTAATATTTTTTATTTATACCTGAAAAATAAGGTATTTAATTCTTTAGATCATTTTAAAGATGCTATTTATTTAATTTTCACGCGAAAAAATAAATAACTCAATTGCTTAAAATTAAAATCAAAAAGAGACGTACAGTTAAAAAATATAATACTTTGAAAATAAAATATGGGTAAATTTGCAAATTAATACACTCTGACACCCCCACCAAAATAATATATTCTGTTTTTTTAGGCGATTACATGTAGACACCGTGAAAAATGGAGAGAAAGAAAACATATTTTAGAATTTCGAGTGATGGATCAATTTCATATATATTTAACATAAACTGTACGTTATTCTGTGCGTTATTTTTTTTCGTGTTATAGGGGCCCAGTCTTTTAGGCGATTACGTGCCAGTCTGACTTAGGGTTAGTGTTACAAATATATTAGTTAACTATACCCCCTCCCAGTTAATTGCTGCCTGGAGGGCGGGTAGGCTTCGCTAGTATATATATATATATATATATATATATATATATATATATATATAATGGTAATAATCCAGGTAAAAACATCCACAGGGTAGTAATCCAAAGAATTTCAACCGGGTTTATAAAAAGTGCTCAATATCAAATAGAGTATTATATATGATTATTTTTATTTACACAGACATGTACAAAATCTGCGACACTGTCATGTCGATGTTATCGATCAACAGTTATTATAAACTGACATCTCATCAGGAAGAGTTTGAATCCGATCTTAACCTCAGATAAGATCGGATTCTAACTCTTCCTGATGAGATCTCAGTTTATAATAACTGTTGATCGATAACATCGACATGCCAGTGTCGCAGATTTTGTACATGTCTGTGTAAATAAAAATAATCATATATATATATATATATATATATATATATATATATATATATATATATATATATATATGTGTGTGTGTGTGTGTATGTGTGTGTGTGTGTGTGTGTGGGTGTGAGTCTGTATACTGCACTAATTATAACAAAAATAGAAAATATAGTATTGGTTGCCATTCGATTTCACTAGCAACAAATCGGCAAGAAGCGTATTAATACGTCACGTCCTAAAAGCGTTCTGTTTATATTTGCTAAAAGAGCACTTATAGATAGTATCAATCATGAGAAATTATTGCCGTGGAGTCAGGATGTCTGCAGTTATTGTTATTTACTCAAAGTCTCTCTTCCTTTCACCTCATCTCCCCCTTCACTTGTTTCTCTTTCACTTGTTGCACTCCACCAAATATAACCACATCGGCATTAAACCAACAGAAACCTTTTCACACTGAAGCTTTCAAGCACTCATATATTTGTGAGTCAACTTTCCTTTCCTTGTAGGTAATGTGCACATTTATTTATAGATAAACTATATACCGTATACTAGCTGAATTACACACCCCAATAAAAGTGGTGTGCATATGTCATTCAAAGACAAAAACTATATAGTTGATTTCCAACATCGAATTCTGACTGCGCAACTGGCGAGGAGGGAGTTTGTATTGATTCTGATCGTACAAGACATACGAACAAAGATGGAAAGAAAGTTAATCAAGTTACAAGAAAACATGAAAGACTTTAACAGTTTTGTTTTAACTATCAGAAAAATAAAGTGAGTCGAGAAAAAAAACTCGAGAAACAGCACCGAGAAGACTTCGAGCGACAGGATACATTTTTTTGACTCTTAGAAAATTCGCAAGAGAAAGGGACATGTTATGCGTTTAAAAATCCTTTAAAATCTTCGATAGAAATTACATTTAAGGAATTCATGAACATTTGAACAATCTTAATTTTTACGAAGGAATTCCACTCTATTTTATCGCCTTTGCATGAAACTAAATAAAGCTTAATATAGCCCATGTTACCCATCCTTACGCTTGTAAGCTGAAAAAAGATAGGTTCATTAGTTTAGAGGTTTACCATGTACATGAGTATGTAACGTGGGCGACAATAAGTTTAATCATGTAATGGATGTTAATCGAAAACATTAATATGAATTGTCTGTGCGACAAAAGGCACAGCCCCATTTACTTTAACAACTCATGTGTCTGCAGTTTGCGTTGATGTCGCTTGGTACCAAGTAACACCATGTCTTAATACTAGGCCTGTCTAAAACATATCCGACCTTAGGCCAAAAAATATTTTCAAATTCGTGACGGGGATGGAACCCTAATTCTAATCAAAGTAGGTCCGTTGTGCTAGCACACACTTAGCCCACTGATCCGTCCACTGCCGAAAACACCTCTGGAAGTCTTCTTTTAGAATGGTGTTCATCTTCGCCGTCGCGTTCCGCATTATCTCTTTTTTCGCACTCTCTCAACAACAGCTGCACCCCGAGCAGTTTGGGGCCTGATGTGGGCCACTTTTGAATCGGTTTAACAAACTCCTAAATTTGTGTTACACCCATGGCATATTCTCCAAACTCCTGCTGAATCTAACACGACGGCGTAGACGAACACCATTCCAATAGAAGACTTCCAGAGGTGTTTTTGGCAGTCGATGGATCGGTGGGTTAAGTGTGTGCAAACACAAGGGGCCTACTTTGAAAGGCATTAGGGGCCCAACCCTGTCACGTATTTGAAATATGTTTTCTGGCCTAAGGGCGGATACTTTTTAGACAGGCCTCGTATAAACAAACGTCGCAGTCATATTTAACAACCACATTTATAAGGCGGTCGTCGTAGTTGATCCTGGTACTAGGTAACTTAACACACATCAGTGTGTCATCGTGGACACTGGTGAGAATCATAACGGCGATGTATTCCATCTTCGATGCCGGTTACATGAAGATAAAAGCAACGGACTTCTTTTTTTCACCGTCTTGAATTTAGCACGATCTTCAAGGATGTTGTTGTACACTATCAAAGTAAATATTTCTAGGGTAGAGCCGTGTTAATAGATAAGAGCCTACAGACGGTGTCATATTCTTAGCCGTTGTCTCTATGAATCACTTTCGAAAACACAGAGTAATTATTTTTCTCAAAAAATCAAAGGAATTTTTAAAGTCAACTTTGTATGAAATATTTAAAATTGTTTCAAGTGATAAAACAAGTTTTTCAATACATAACAAGAGATAAAACAAGTTTTTTGCAAACATAGCAATAGATGAAACAAGTTTTTTGCAAACATAACAATAGATAAAAACAAATGCTTCTAAACATAACAATAGATGAAACAAGTTTTGTCAAAACATAACAAGAGATAAAAACAAGTGTTTCTAAACATAACAAGAAATAAAACAAGCTTTTACAAAACATAACAATAGATAAAACAAGTTTTTCAAAAAAATAACAAGAGATAAAACAAGTTTTTTCAAAACATAACAAGAGATAAAACAAGTTTTTCAAAACATAACAATACATAAAACAAGGTTTTCAAAACATAACAAGAGATAAAACAAGTTTTTTGCAAACATAACAAGAGATAAAACAAGTTTTTCAAAACATAACAAGAGATAAAAACAAGTGTTTCTAAACATAACAAGAAATAAAACAAGTTTATACAAAACAAAACAATAGATAAAACAAGGTTTTCAAAACATAACAAGAGATAAAACAAGTTTTTTCAGAACATAACAAGAGATAAAACAAGTTTTTCAAAACATAACACTCTGGGATTCGTATCAATTATGAATAATGTACAAAGAGATGGAGATAGGAGAACATTGTGTCTTCTTGTGTTATTTCGATCATTCACACTATTGTTCTATATATTAGATGTTATTTCCTAAACGTTTCAACCGATGTAACGTTCGTCCTTCCTTAGCTGGGTCTTGTCGAACTTGGGAATATCTATGTTGAACTCGGGAATATGTACGGACATTTTAACGGAACCGTTTATTTTATTCACGGAGGTAGATTTTTCTAGTTCCATCAGTCATTATTGGGTCGAAGTCTTAAGTAATTATTAATTATATTTTTTACTATCACCTGTACTTAAGATCGCACTTTCAGTCCCCATAAGGTTGTCAATAATTACATACAACAATTAATCCGTTGCACCACGGGTCCATGTTGACAATTCTAGTATAAATTTAACTAGTCTTAAACTTATCGTATTTTCAGATGTATAGTGTTACTACTAATTACTATCATCACTATATGCATCTTCTATTATATAAAAGAACAGTTGTCTATGTGTGTATGTCCATCTAAAATTTCCAAACTAAAAAACAAAGACTCACAGAGTAAGTATAGTCTTGATCAGCGTTGCCTACAATGAATAAGATCTGAAATTCATGTAAAAGTATTCATTATTTGACCCTAAACTGGCGCCGAATTCGTCAGGGAGTCTGTTTGCACCCACTAAATAAAGGGAAGTCACTGTTTTTTTAAATGAGTTAATTTTCCCATGCCGACTCATTCCTTGAGAGAATCTACATAAGGGAGTGTATGTGTGTACATCCAGTGAGAGGAATGGTCTTGGCGGAGGAGAGAGAGGAAGTGGAGAGAGGGAAGCGAAAACGGGGCGGACGAAAGAGAGAGATAGAAGTTTTAATAGAAATATGTTATACTTTTGCCTCGGACAACACCGAATAGCCCTGTTTGTATTTTATAAATGATTATGCATCATATAAAAACGTCTAAAAATGATGTGTTTTTTTTATTACAGATCACAGCAGCTTATCTTATAAAAATATTTAGTGGAAACATACAATTTATCGGGGTGTTGTCAACGGATTTCAAGATTTTACTTCTTTCGATTCTAGCAACCAGGCATAGTGTGAAATGCACATTTGATTTTTCGTACTTTCCTTTTATTTTCAATAACAGGGAAAACTCTTTGACTCTATAAGTCACCTATGATCAGCTAAGCATAAAGAAATTATTTTCATTTTATTTTTTAAACGAATTATCACTCAAAATCTATTCCACTGACCTGGCATCATTGGACATTTTTCTTTTATTTATCTTTATATCCTTTTTTTTTCCTTGTTTTAATATTATACCTCCTGACAATCACGGCTGCTTCACCCTAGACGTACTACATTAGCAGCAAATAATAATTAAAAAAAACATTTGTTTCTTTTCTTTTGTAGACCTCAATTAAAATCCAATAATAGACTAATCGATGATATATTCGCTTGACAAGCCATCTAAATTCAGAGATCACATCATCGCAACTGCTCGAAGACTGTAACGAACAATAAAGCTATTTTGATAGAATCCCACGTGATATGCATGTATGTATTCACCTTTCCAATTAAATTTATACTGAATAGATAATCTAGAGTTTATGTTCGATCTCAATCGATCGAATTATGGATCTTCATCGACCTATTCTACATACCACAGTGAGATCAATACATTTCATTATGTTTTTGTTTCAGAATGATGTCATCTTAAAGAAATTATGGCCGTTTTTTTAAAAAATAATTTGGCAATTAGTTTCTTAGATTATATCTAAATATATTGAATGATAAAGATTTTATAATATTCTCTGATTATAAACGTTTAAATTACGCATTACATTGAAAATAAAAATATTCCCCATCATATTTATGTCAGCTCGATTACGTCTCTCAATTGAATTTACAAATTGCAATTATTAATGGCACAGATAACTCGATAGATGATGATTTATCAACAGCAACAATACACCAGATAAACTAAGCTAATTTGAATTCATTATAAACAGAAAAAGATAAATGTAGATGCAGCAATAGATGAATGCTGCTTTAGTAAACAAAATGCCTCGCCTCCTTCAGAAGTGCGACACCATCAACTATATATTAACCCTAACCCTAACCCCAAACACAACCTTCACCCTAACCCTAACCCTAACCTCTTTAAGTAACAGAGAGGTGTTAAACCATCAACCATATATTAACCCTAACCCTTACCTTAACCCTAACCCCAACTCTAACTACCTTCAGCAACAGAGAGGTGTTAAAGCATCAACCATATACTAACCCTAACTCTAAGCCTAACCAAAACCCCAACTATATCCACTTTCAGTAACAAAGAGGTGTTAAATCATCAACCATATACTAACCATAACTCTAATCAAAACCCTAACCATAACCTTCTTAAGTAACAGAGAGGTGTTAAATCATCAACCATATACTAACCCTTACTCTAACCCTAACCTAACCCCAACTCTATCCACCTTCAGTAACAGAGAGGTGTTAAACTATCAACCATATACTAACCTTAACTATAACCTTAACCCTAACTTCAACTCTTACCACCTTCAGTAACAGAGAGGTGTTAAACTATCAACCATATACTAACCTTTACTGTAACCTTAACCCTAACTTCAACTCTTTCCACCTTCAGTAACAGAGAGGTGTTAAACTATCAACCATATACTAACCTTAACTGTAACCTTAACCCTAACTTCAACTCTTACCACCTTCAGTAACAGAGAGGTGTTAAACTATCAACCATATACTAACCCTAACCGTAACCCTAATCCTAAACCTAATCCTAACCCTAACCTCCTGCAGTAACCATCAATCATATACTTCTCCAAATCTGCGAAAATCTATTTGTAAACATTTCTAGGGAATGGCACATCCAACCATTAGAACTCCAGTCAAGATGATCACACAATAATCTGTGAGGTCAGAGATTATGACAGATACAAAGAAGTAAACAAATTACTTTCTGATCTAACAAAACCATACACTCAGTAGACACACAAAATATCCCATCGTAAAATGTAATTAACTATGCACACGTTTGGTCAACGTAAACACAGAGTTTTTAATCAGTTTAATTACGAATAGGCTACCGATATAATCTTCCAGACATTGACTGATACTCATGTTGGCTAGATTTATACCTTGTCGAAGAGTCAATCACCGGAAAAGATCGCAGAAAAACTAGTCAACCGCTGGATATCACAATTGAGTGCGCCAACAAAAATTATGACAGATTCAGATCAGCAGTCCCGGTCTCATTGGTTCAATGAATTCAGAAGAATACCGGCCATTCACCCATTGATATAGCCGTGTGTAAATGGAATAATGGAAATATTTCATCATTCGCTCAAAGCAGCGCTGTCAGTTTTAGATAACCCATGCGATTGTACAAATAATTCACCATGAGTACTGTTAACTAGACACATTATTAAAGAGGATTTACAACGGACTCACTCAGAATTGTTCTTTTCTACTACCATAGCTTTCTCGTGCCAATTTTAAAAGAGAATAAGAAATTCGTGCATTATTTAAAAGCACAAATACCACACCAACAGTTTAAACAACCCACACATTCGTCCACGTGAACATATATTTTTTACATTGTTTGAAAAATCTTAGTGGACTTATCTATAAATTTAACACGTAGATTTATTTTAAACCTTAAGGATATCAATCACAGGCATCTATAAATACATCCCGATATCCAGCATATATTATCACGTCTAAAACGTTTGAACAGACAGGATAAAGTATTGTTGCTAAAATGGAACACTTCTTTAAAAATTGTAGTCGGAAACGTAAAACACTCGCATCGCAACCCAAAAGATAATTCAATTCATTTTGGGAAAACTCTATTAGAACAACCCATCAACTAAAGAAATGCAAGTGTTGTGAAATTAAAACAGTCATCACAACCCAGAAAATAATACAAGTTCTCTTGTTGTTAAACTGAAAACACTGTTTTGACAATTAGAAAAAAGCAAGTTCTCTTGTTGTTAAACTGAAAACTCTGTTTTGACAATTAGAAAAAAAAACATAATACAATTGCCTTTGTTGTTAAACTGAAAACACTGTTTTGACAATTAGAAAAAAGCAAGTTCTCTTGTTGTTAAACTGAAAACACTGTTTTGACAATTAGAAAAAAGCAAGTTCTCTTGTTGTTAAACTGAAAACACTGTTTTGACAATTAGAAAAAAGCAAGTTCTCTTGTTGTTAAACTGAAAACACTGTTTTGACAATTAGAAAAAAGCAAGTTCTCTTGTTGTTAAACTGAAAACACTGTTTTGACAATTAGAAAAAAGCAAATTCTTATGTTGTTAAACTGAAAACACTGTTTTGACAATTAGAAAATACATAATACAATTGCTCTTGAGTAAATAAACGTACACTCCAGAAAATAAGACAATGGCTTGTGTTGGGAAATCAATAGCACAACTCAGTACATAAGACGCTTGCCTGTGTTGTGAAATTAAAACCACTATCATAATGGCCATGAGCAGAACACATTTTGATGTCTCCTGCAGTTACAAACATTGTCATTACACTTCAGAAAATAGTACAATTTCCTTTCTTGTTAAAGTGAAAACACCGTCATTACAACCCAGCAAATATAACACTTTCAAGACTTGTGAAATTCAGAACACTTTCATCACACACAAGCAAATAAGACACTCGTGGTAATAAAACTACTTTTGTTAGCAGCCCGGCTGATGAACTGAATCGGAAGCAGAAACCAATACTCGTTCTTCCTGTCTTCAAACTAAACGAAATATCACAATGGAAATAGATTCTAAAATAGATTGAAGCGTAAACATGATTACATGGGAGAGAATGAGATACGGAGAGAGTGTGAGTGGAAGGTTGTTTCGAAATACTCCCAGGCAAAGTCGGTGCCAATCGAGTGGGAGTGCAATAGATTGGAAACACCAGAGAAAGCTAAGTAAAAGTAAGCAGACTAAAATAGGTTGAAGAGCAAACAGAAACAGAAACAGAAAAATTTCTTTTGTCAATATATAAATTCTTTGTTTCTTTTTCATTTTATGTAACTTTTTTGTTATTTTTTCGTTTTTTCATTGATTGCAACATCATCCGCGAGTGACTAATATATTATCCAACATTCAAAAAGATTCTGATATTCCAAATCCATAACAAGAGTGGTGCAGATTAACCTTCTTTTTGGAAATCTTTCATTGGATCGTGTCAGGGCCATCTGTAGAACACGTGAATATTTTATTTGATGATCATCAGATCAATACATGTTTCTCAGTCTGTTCAATATCTATCTCTCCATCAGAATATATATATATATCTATTAATCAATATCTATATATATTCGTCCACCTATATCTCCATCAATATATGTCTTTATCTTCGTCAATATGTTTGTGTATATTTCAATGAAATTATGTGTCGAACTTACCATCAGCATATGCGCATCTATCTCTCCATCAGCACGCGGTTCTCTTTATTTTCCAGCTTGTCTATATGTGTTTAGCCATACTTACTTATATATATGTATATATATATATATATATATATATATATATATATATATATATTGGTACAGAAAAATTAGTACCGTCGGTTTCATACACAGAAGGACTTAGCTATCCGGCTGCTGAAGGGAACCGGATTGCTAAGTCCTTATGTGCTTAACACCGACGGTATGAACGTTGTGCTAATTTTTCTGTACCAAAATAAATAAATATTACGCTCTTAATTTTTAACTTTAATTTTTAATTAATCGAGAATTCTGATGGGATTTTGCCTGCTATATTACAAAGAAGTTATATATATATATATTTTTTTTCTGCTCGACCTTTGCTCAAATCTATTCATAAGGATGTTCTCCCACCCCAACATATCAGTAATATTATTTATCTATTTAAATGTCGGTGCGATGCCGTATACGTGGGAAGAACAGTGCAAAGGTTTGAATCCAGAATCCAACAACACATCCCCCCTGCCATACGTCAGGGCCGACTAAATAATTTAAATAATTTAGTTAATACATCCGGGTCTGCTATTGCTGACCATCTCATAAATAGCGCCGAATGTGCGTCGACGTACACTAGTGACTGGTTTTCTGTCATAAGTAGATCGCATTCTCTATTCCACCTCAAAGTCCTGGAAGCCATATATATCAAGTCAATCAAACCCTCCCTTTGTAAACAAAAGGAATGGCTTTTAGGACTTAATGTGATCAACTTATGACTCTCCTCCCCATATTTTTTTTTTCTCCTCCTAAACTTGTCACTAGGTTTTAGTCGTATTTAATCACTTCCACGTTTTACTCTGATGAGTGTGGACGAAAACCGGTTCAGTACATTAATTAATTTCTTTTTAATCGTTTTCTCTCGTTGTTATAGTTGTTTAATCTCATTCTACCCTCCCAAAAATGTCCCAAACGTCCGTATTCCTCGCCGTTATTAAATTTTGTACCCTGAAAAATTTATTTAAATATATATATATATATATATATATATATATATATACATATATATTGAAAGATTCCAAATCATTTGTTGTTGCTGTTAACTCCTCTCCATCTGTTCACTGTACCGGCCGCTGATTTGGCGTTTATAGAGTTAAGTCTCTCCTAATTTCTATGCTAGTTTACAAGATTCTCAACTACAATTCAGTGTCGACTTGGAAACCGGGTTCTAGACCTACGACTGACGGGAATTAACATCCTTACAATGAGGATTGCGTAAGCATGAAACATCGATATCTGTAGGTAATGATAATTAATATTAATTTAAAATATTATATCTATATAAATGTATATATACATATATATATGTATATATATATTCATATATATATATATATATATATATACATACATATATATATATATGTAAATCTAGGCAGCATCTTCTCTTTCAGGCAAGTATTGCTGACTATAAGAGACAACTCATGTCTAGATATCCTTTGTTAGATCCTTTAAATAGTCCGAATCAGGATCTTAGTTTCGGAGGGGAATTGGCTGATGAATTTGCCATAGTTTGGATTTGTCAGCCAAGTACTTTCAGACCCATACGGGTTCATCTTCAGGGAAATATTAAATATACCTGGTTAACCCCATTCGCCTGAAGATGGACCTGGATTGGTCAGAAAGTACTTGGGAGACATATCTAAACTATGGCAAATTCATCAGGCAATTCCCCTTCAACAATATATATACATATATATATATATATATATATATATATATATATATATATATATATATATATATATATATATATATATATATATATATATATATATATATATATATATTTGTTCAACGCCTAAACAGACCTACCAGGTGTGATGGAGGAGAAAGCGAAATGTTATGAGAGTAGCTAGATGTTGATGATATATATGGAATTAGCAAGTTGATACATTGTGTCTAAGATTGTTTTCACAATATTAAAGACACCTATTCTATGAATTAAAATTTAATTCAGTTGAGGGACGTTTGTGATTACTAATTACCAATTAAATCTTATTTCGATGTTATCCTGTTCACACTCATCTTTTGCATACGTATTAAGGAACACACACATTTTTATGTTAGAATGCACTAATTAGTGGAGTGAAAATCACGTTTCACTGTTAGTGTCTTACCATAAGTAGATTTACTACTAGTAATAATCACTAGTCATGAATACTGTAATGCATATTTCATATTTTATTTAGTTGTGTTTAACATACAATTAAGACGCAAACACAAATGCGATACAATAATAAATTATGCATCATGTGGTTGAACCACCTTAAAATACTAAAGTATTAACAAAATATATACATCTTTAAATAACTCAATAAAAATTTAACTAAAGACAGTATACTTTTCTAAGTATAAATAGGAGAAATGTTAAGATCAGTTAGTATTGCATAGACTGCATACAAGAAATCATAAGAAAAATACCATAAAATAAGAAATTGCTACAACAAACCAATAACAACAGCATCAACACCAACACTAAAACTAACAACCAAGGCAGAATTAATAACAATAATAACACCAGCAATAACACCTACGTACGTAAATGAGGACGAATTAAACCGTTATCACTACGTGTTTGACAAATAATATTGTATACAATGCTATAACTCACAACACAGTAAAAAAAAACGTATATACGTGCTACAGTAAACACATTTAAGGCCATATACATTTATGATATGATAGCATTGATAAATGCAAAAATATAAAATCTGTATTAGTCTATTATGGGATAAAAACAGAAATATCCAACATTGCATAAAATGAGAAATCATTAAGATACTTGCAACACAAACATAAAAAATGTTGGTTGTGTAAGGAGGAAAATACCAAACTTAAATAACACACTGAAATAGCAAATTGAAACGTATGTTTGAAAAAGTTTTTTTAACGATCTAAGAACTTAGTGTCCTATCAGGATGGTTGTATATATTAGGGTGAAAAACTATTAAGTGATATTAGTTTCAATTAAATTACACAGAAAATTAATGGGAAATGAAAAAAGAAAAACCAAAAAGCATGTTTTTTTATGTGTTCATCAACGTTTCGTCTTTATTTGTAAGACTTCTTCAGGATGATAATATTAAGAAAAATGTCATGCAAGTACGTGAACATATTGGGTTGACATGATGGGTTGATGAGAAAACGTAGTAGCCACTACTGGAAGCAGTAGGACCAACGTCCGGGCTTGGTGATGTCAGTCGCGTAGAGTGAAATGAATGTTGATGGTTCTGAGTGAAAAAAGTGGAAAGGTGGGGGTGAGCAGGGATAATGTGGATGGTTATAAGTAAAAAAAACAGTGGAGGGTGGGGGTGAGCGGGAATAATGTGGATGACAGTGAGTGAAGAAATGGAGAGGTTGGGAAAGAGGAGGGGGAATGTTTGACCAGGGGGCTGCTTCAAGAATGTGAGGGATGTGTAGGTTGGTAGGTTTGGGTTCGTGGTGAATGAAGATGTGTGTGTGTGGGGGGGTGTATGCAGAGAAGTGGAAGGTTGGGGAAAAAGAGGAGGAGGAAGGCCCTGTGATTATGGTGGGTGGATAACGTCACGAGAAGATTTAGAAAAAATGAAGTGGTTTAAGGGTGGGAGGTATGGGTTGGTAAGCGTGCAAGAGAAGTGGTCGGAAGGGGGAAATGGGGGAGGGGGAGAGGGGAGATTTGTTGTGATTAGGTGTGAAATATTTGAAATATTTTGAAAAGTGGGAATATTTGACCGGCTTGCTAAATTAAGAATGTGAAGGAAGAGTCAGTAAGAAAGTTCGGCGTGGTGAATGAAGATGTGTGTGTGTGTGGGGTGTGTGTGTGTAGGTGTGTATGCGGAGATATGTGGGTAAATATAATTGAGATCTGAGAGAAAAATTGATGTAATATATATTGATAGCTTTAACTTATTTTTATGTTCGTCATTGTAAGTGCGCCATGACGAAACGAGAGAGAGAGAGAGAGAGAGAGAGAGAGAGAGAGAGAGAGAGAGAGAGAGAGAGAGAGAGTTACAATTTGCTTTAATTAATCATTTTATGCCTCATTTATTCGTTTTGTTCGACTCGCTTCCAATCGATTTCGCACACAACACGTCCCAAATATCGTCTATTTTGTCACTTTTGAAACGTCCATTGATTCTACATTCTCTGTTCACACGGTTATCAGCCTTGACCCTTTGACTCTGACAGACAACAAGTTTCTAAGTTTTTTTATAAAATAACTTAGAACCATCTTCCCTGATATATAACAGCAGTAATCTGAAGATTGTTTTAAAAAGTAAAATCACAAAACAGTTCAAACTGAACCTGGCAATGTTAGGATTCTAATTTTTATTTAATTAAAAACCATGCATACCAACAAAATGGTGTCCATCCAACGTCTTCACTATTAAACTTTATGTCTTTTCATTAACTAAGATAGATTACCTTTCCTGTAAATTTTTGTTAGACAATATTTATTTCGCTTACAGTCGATTTAACAACTGATGTTAATGCGTATACTGTAAAAAGCATTACTTACCGATTGCCCCCGACCCTGAAGGTCATAACATGATCGTCTTTAAAACGGATGTCAATAAATACTTGCTATAAATTGTACTCATGAAATTCAAATTGCGTCTTTTCATCATTTTCAACTTTCTCATAATATTCAACTGACGATCGATCAAGCTCATTAACTCTCATCCTCAAGTGGCTTTTGGCTTTGATATATGGCGACTCCTTAGTAAAATAAAGGGTGTTTTAAATAACCTTTTACCACCGAGAAGAAGAAAGATCTCGTTTCCAAGTTTATTCATTGTAAAATATTCTATTGATTAAAGATAGCGATAGCGCTAGGTACTCATCCATTTAATTTATTTACTTTTCTTAAAACAAACAAATTCTATTATTTTTTAAATACAATAATTGACAGAAAAGAAAAAGAAACAGAAACTAAATTAAACGAAGAG
>OY744537.1:47032041-47119541 GCA_963556195.1 Sepiola atlantica | reverse complement strand
CTCTTGTTTAAATTGCATGAATATTGCCTCGATCATCTTACGAGTAACCATAAGAAACCAAAAAAAAACAAGAACAAATGTAAGGGTGATAATTGATAATTAAAAGATGATTCAGTTATCTCCCTAATGATTCAAAAGAATTATGAAAAAAAAATGTCTCCTTAGATCAAAACCCTCACGTCCTTAAACTCGAAAGATTCATTAGTTATTTCAAAGAAGTCTTACGTACATGCTTATGGAAGGAGAGATACAAATAATATATGTTTCCCATTGAATTTAATTAATTAAATAAGTTATAATTGTATACTTTATATGGGAGGCATGTAAATATGTAAATCGGACACAATCACATTTAAATCTCATAGAATTACGAATACTTGATAAACATATTTTTTTATATATTTCTATAAAAAACTTATTCCAAATATAGAGAGGACAAGAAATCAACAGACACAACTTATCAAAGGAATAACTGTCTAATGTTGTAACCACATATGACCGATATTAAATTTATTGCGCATGTAAGGTATCCTACGGATATTTTATTTGAGAGAATATTAAATTACAACACCAACTATCATTCGACACAAGACAGTCTAAAACTTTCTACTATTATACATAAAGACATACTGTTGCATTACCCGTTCTTTCAGGGTACCCGTTAAGGTCCAACGAGAATGACAAAGAACAGAACGTATACGAAAAAACTTTGGTTTTCTTTATTTGCCATTACCGGATGATTTACGCCGGCTACGCACACATATTAAACAATCTTTTGACATACTTTTGTCTCAAGAAAAATCTTTTTCTTGCTGAGGTCACAGACTTGGTTTACGCTAGAAACTCGTTCGTATATACATCCGATTGGAAAGCAATTTGCTCTGCATTGTCTATCCGAGCGTGAACTGAAGCAATTGTTCTACAAGCGCTTTGGTGAAGTACAAGTCAGGGGATTCCTTCATTCCGCATTTTTAGTCAGCGGACACAAAACTCGCATTCTTCCGGTACATCGATAGTCCGATCACCAAGCGTTTCGGCTCTTCGCGTTTTTGAAACCGTCGTTGTTCAAGTTCATTTTGCACTGCCGAACCTTTTTCTTTTTAACAGTTATCAAGTCGCCTTTATTTCTTTCTCGACGTCCCACCCACAATGGACTCGTCCACGATTCATTTTTGCCACTCTTCATTATCTAGCAATACGACTAATGGTTTATATTCAACTAAATTAAATAAAACTCTTTTTAAAACAAATTAAGTACAGAGGCATCCAGAATAAGGTAAATATCTCTCTGTTAATGTGATATGGCGAAGGAGATTTGATGAAAATATGTTAATGTGATATGGCGAAGGAGAGTTGATGAAAATATGTTAATGTGATATGGCGAAGGAGATTTGATGAAAATATGTTCATGTGATATGGCGAAGGAGATTTGATGAAAATATGTTCATGTGATATGGCGAAGGAGAGTTGATGAAAATATGTTAATGTGATATGGCGAAGGAGATTTGATGAAAATATGTTAATGTAATATGGCGAAAGAGATTTGATGAAAATATGTTCATGTGATATGGCGAAGGAGATTTGATGAAAATATGTTAATGTGATATGGCGAAGGAGATTTGATGAAAATATGTTAATGTGATATGGCGAAGGAGATTTGATGAAAATATGTTAATGTGATATGGCGAAGGAGATTTGATGAAAATATGTTAATGTGATATGGCGAAGGAGATTTGATGAAAATATGTTAATGTGATATGGCGAAGGAGATTTGATGAAGATATGAAAACACGCATGTAAGGCATCGGTTGGTGGATAGTTTGAGCGAAAGAATTGAGCTCCAAAGTATACGGTTCTTCTGATCGACCTCTCAGGAAAATCGCTGGAAAATGTATTTCCAAGATTCATATCCCTAAGTCAAAATTTTTTTCAAAACGTTCTTTTAAAAACTGTTTCTTAAAAATTGTTTCGGTTAAATAAGACAAAATCAGAAAGATACTATATAGGCAGATGGATATAAGGTTGTTCGTCATTCAATTACCTTCTTTTCTGTGGGTATTAAATTTATTCTTGTGTTTATTAGCATTATTTATATATTTATCTCTGCATGCATTATGATATTGTGCATATATTCCCTTAATCCTATTAAGAATCTTCTTCTCTCTCTTATAGTCGGTCTTCCCAGTGGCTGTCTCCTGTGAATACATCCTTTGAATATTTCACTTTGTTTATTAGGCAATTTTTGCTGAGTCATTAATGGTCCGTATTCTTTTCTATTGCTTTGAATTTGATTACGTTCTAAGCACGTTCAAAGTTCAAACGTTTACTTGCTCGATGGCTAATAATTTGTTTACGTCAATTACTATGCTAGACACTTTAAAATATTGTGACTAGTTTCGTAATTCATATTATTGATTGTGGGATGTTTAGTTTTTATGTAGAGAGATGTTGGTATCGTGGTGTATCATTTTAGCATTGTTAACTATGATGTGTCTATATTGAGAAATGGGGACGTCATGTTTTTTAATTGTTGGCAAATAGAGCTAGTGTTGGAGAGATCTGATGCGAGAACGCGCTTAATACGTAATCAAATTCTTAGAGTTTAAGCAATCACAATTTGGAATTTTGCACGCACTTAGAACATAATCACGCTCTCAACATTATAGCCGCTCTTTTTTTAAAGTTGTAAATTACTAGCCGTTATGAAAAAAAAACTAACAGTAAAGACATATTTGTAAAGCCACTAAGACTAACCCCGCCTGAAGATGATTTGACGAATCAAATCGAAAGTACTCGCGAAAAAGAGAGAACATAGAACAAAAAACCTACGGAACTTATATACAGGGTGTTTCAAAAGTCTTGGGAACATAACGATTTTTAATAACTCAAAAACTATTAGGAGTTGAAAAATGAAATTGGTACCGTTGGAAAGGTTAAAGTTTCAAGTTTTGTGGGGAATCTTCAAAGTTGCTCAATATGAGCACTATTCGTCACACGGCAGACATCTAGTCGATAGTCCATTTCCTGCCAAACGCGTTCCAGCATCTTGACGTCAATGGTTCCCACAACTGCCGTTACTCGAGCCTTTAGTTCGTCAATATCTTTTGGAAGGGGCGGCACATAGACTTGTTGCTTGACAAAGCCCCAAAGGAAAAAGTCACACGGTGTAAGATCTGGAGACCTAGGAGGCCAGGGCATGAGAACGTCATCACCTCGCCCAGATCTCCCAATCCATCTACCAGGCAGCCTTGTGTTAAGAAACTGCCTTACTCTAAGACTCCAGTGTGGTGGTGCACCATCTTGTTGAAAAATGAAGTCATCAGATTCTGCTTGTTCCAACTGAGCCATTAACCAGTCTTCCAGCATGTTGAGATAGGATTCACCAGTGATAGTTGCCTCTTCAAAGAAGAACGGTCTATAGACACCTTTCTTGGAAATTGCACAAAACACGTTCAGTTTTGGTGAATCTCGCTCGTGCTCAAGAAGTTCATGAGGATTCTCAGTACCCCATATGCGAGTGTTATGCTTGTTAACTTTGCCATTCAGATGGAAGGTCGCCTCATCGCAAAAACAAGCCGGTCATCAAAGCCGTTATCTTCCAACTTCTCTTGCATTGCAATGCAAAAGTCACGGCGAAGTGGCTTATCAGTGTCCTTCAACTTTTGGACCAACTTGAGCTTGTAAGGTACCATTTGCAGTCGTTTCCTTAAGACACGCCAGACAGTTGCTGGAGCAAGCTGAAGTTCCCTGCTGGCTCTTCTCACTGATTTACGGGGGCTCCGCTGAAAGGCTGTCCGAACTTGCTCAACTGCATCTTCTGAAGTTGAAGGGCGACCTGTTCGCTTACTTGGCCACAAACACCCATCTTTCACAAATTTAGCATGCCATCTGACAATGGATTTCCTTTCAGGGGCTTCTTTTTTAAATTTCCTGCGAAATGCACGCTGAACACATGTCCACGATTCAGTCTTTGCAAATTGGAGGACGCAAAATGCCTTGTCCTGTTTAGAGAACGCCATTACTGCACCTGGAAAGATAACACGAAAATCATTAGTATGACCAAAAACTTGATTAAGCAAGCTTTAAAATGGCACCAGTTTCATTTTTCTACCTGGAATAGTTCGTGAGATATACGCATTTGTAATGTTCCCAAGACTTTTCAAACACCCTGTACACTAATTTGATCGAAGCACTAAATGAACCATTCGGAAAATTGAAAAAAAGAAAGTCTTATCAGCAAAAACACTCCGTGTTATTTTATAATCTTTGCCTAAATGAAAATATGCTGCCTAAATACACACACACACAATATATATATATGTATGTATATATATATATATATATATAAATACATATATATATATATATATATATATATATGCATACATGGAGCAAAATACTAAAAGTATAGAACCTTTACTATATAGTGCAGTACACAGTTTAGAATAACTACTTGAAATAGTTTCTTACTCGAGAACACACGCTGTTTAAATATTTTCTCGCATATTACCCTCGTATGGTTTCAATATCTCTCGAGATGTTTTCTTTTAGTTTTGGCGAAGTGCTTAGTTACTTAATAGCGAACACTGGTCATATTCCATACGACGATCCATGTCATCTGATGCCACTTGGCTTCGACAAATATCTCGAACAAAAAAATATTCATCTAGACAATCAACTAGTGCCTTCGTTAACCATTTGAATATCCACCGATACCGTTGTCTTCATTATTTCATATGTTAAGCTCTTAATTAAGTACTAATACAATTTAGATGAAAAAAAGAGGCCTTCTTTCTGCGCAAGGCACACTTGACTCACTGCAGAGTTTTCATCCGGACACATATATATATAATGTATTCAGCCTCAATTCTTATATCTTTATCTTCCTTGGAGCTTCTTCCGTATGTCTATAAGCTTCTTCATGTCGTGTGGATTTTTCTTAAATATACTTCTCTCTTAACATTATTTGCTCTTGCCTTTATGTACCGTTTTACTTATGTTATAATGGATGTCCTCTTTACATTCCCTTAATCGACTATTTGTCTGCATAGCTTACATGCACTTCTTTCTCGTTAGCTTCCGGTTTCTGTTCTTGGAGTATTAATTCAACATCCATTCCGTTTAACTTATTGTTTCTCTTTTCTATATAACCCGATCATATTCTATTGCTCGATTGTTGCTCGTTTTATATCTTTAGAATGCACTATTTCACCTTATTTCTTAATTAATCCAAAATTTTACAAAATCAGCGAGCCTGCTTGCTTTGCTATTTTGTACTAAAATTTTGTTTTTTATCTAATATATTATTGTTTCCCAGATAGTCTTCCACTGAAACTCCAGTGTTTATAAGATAGTGATTAATTACACGGAGAGTAGTATTATAATTTTTGTTTTTATTCATAGAAAAATTATAGACTATATACCAGTTCTGTCGACAATGGCCAGAAGAAGCTGGCTTCTGAAAAGATTCGAAGCTGAATCATGTGTGCACATATTTAGCCAATAATGTTTGTATAAATTAAAATATATTGTAATATACCTTCTTTTCTGTCGCTCCCCTCTTTATATATATATATATATATATATATATATATATATATATATATATATATATATATATATATATATATATATATATATATGCATACATGGAGCAAAATACTAAAAGTATAGATCCTTTACTATATAATGCAGTATATATAATATATATATATATATATATATATATATATATATATATATATATATATATATATATATATGAGAGAGAGAGAGAGAGCTTTATAGTTCTGGAAGACTCAATTCTGCCTGCGTAAGGAATATTTATTCTTGGCGATAATATACAAAATCAAAGCGAATAGTTATACGATGCTTACTTGTTTCTAACATCACATTGCAAATCTTTCAAATTACGCGGTGAGAAGTATGTTTCGAAAAAGGGATTCTGTGGTCCTACACTAACTCATGTGAGTACATCCCTTTCTTACATACGCTTTTATATAATTATTACGACTTAACCCCGCTCGCAGCTGTGCGAAACTCGACTGTACACATTTTACCGAACAAAGACACCCATGCATATACACGCTCAAATGCAACCAGCGTACATTCACACACACACACACGCACACACACACACACACACACACACACACACACACACACACACACACCCATACACACACACACACAGTAGTAAGGAGGAAAGGAGAAACCACAGTTGTTACCCGAACATCTTCAATTGTTGCTAGAGATATTTCCCGAGTGTCCAAGTAGCAAAACATATTTTAATTGGAACATCATAAATATCTCAGACTTGTCATTTAAACAGTTGATTAGGAATAATATACTTTTCAGAATTTTTAGGTTTACTATAGTGCATAAATGACACGTCTTACAAATCAGAGTATATGATGTCGACTGATCCAGAATTTTCCCAGTTTATTCCGTAATTTGGGTGCTTTTTTGGGAATAAGTTTCCATAAATGTTCAGTCGTGACGTAGTCGTAACGTAAGCAGTTCTGAGTACGAACCGAAAAAAGCCGATTCCAGTTACGATTTTTACCGAAATATACAAAGATACAAGCGCAGTTACTTTTCTTGACAGACAACTATTTTTGAATCAATTGGAAAAATCAAGTTTCGACTTTTACGTCATTTTTGCAAAAGTTGCAGAGGTAATAAAGGGTACTTACTACTTGTGCATTTTTTGTATACATTTTGCTGATTTTTTTGGTTATTATTATTAAGTTTATTTCATTAAGGTTTTGAATAAATATAAATTGTGAATTTGTGATGTAATTAATAAATAAATAGGTTAAGTACAGTTTGTCATGACCGCCGTATCGTAAATCGAAAATTTCAAACAAATGTGAATCTAACTAAACTTACGCATTATATCCTAGGCCGTTTTTGTTCCACTTGCATTTTATGCACTCTTAACACTAGTTGTAGATGTTTTCATTTTACTCTATTTAAATGACATCGGCCGTTGAGATTCTTGGCATATAAAAGGTTTTTTAAAGACATAAATTCAGCTTGCGTTTAAGTGCACAGAAGAGACTTTCTTTTAGTAGTTGCATTAACGGTTTCGCTTCACTTCATCGTTTTCGTTGTCGCAGTTGCCTTCACCATTCAGTCATGTCTTTGTATAACACTCTCCGAGCACCGCCAAAAACGATGTCTCAATTAACCCCGAACACACTTGTTTCTCCATGAAACATGAACAGCGAATGAGCGGAGCTTGCTTCCCCTAAATGTTTATCCTCTTCAGGCTGTGCCTAGCGGTCTTCACATTAACGCCTAAACTTTCATTAATGTCAAACAATAGCAGTAAAATAAAAACCATTACCCTTTCCTGTGCAAAGAAATAAATTATCACAATGTGCGTTAAATAACTTGTAAAGAAAAAGAAAATAACAAGGAAAGATAAAAAGGTATTCTCTGTTTTGCACGTATGAAAAAAATATAGACTAAAATACCAAAAAGAAAACCCTTCAAAACAAAATTTGTGCTAAAAAAATAAAATAAAATTTCGTATAAAGCACAAAACACGTTTCTTTTATTTAAAGCAAAGTTTTTTTGTTTTTGTTTTTAAATAAATGAAAAAAAAAAATTTTTATATCCAAAATGAACAAATGCCAAAAAATACTTAAATACAATATACAATCAATAGTGTATTTAGTGTAATAACTTATTTGCAAGAACTACCCGCTAAAAATACATTTAGTTTGCTCGGTGTAGCTGTTAACCTTCGCCAGTCTCGGAAGTCTCGAATGAAACTCGGAATCGATGACGGAAATACTGAATTTATTTTAATACCTATTCCTGAAAAGTACCGTAGTCTGTGTAATCGTTTTTTTAGATCCGGAACCCACCCCGCGAGATATGTTGTTATTTCTTTAGGGTGTCTGGAGCTTGCGGTGTGCATGTAAAATGGTTTTATTTTTTAAATTGGTTTGCATCATCCCGACGTATATTCCACTAGTCGAACTAGAGTTGGATGGTTCAGCAATAAAAAGTCGACATAAAAACGTATGTCAACTAATAACGATGATGTTATATAGATAGTCGTTTGCATCGTTTGTCTGGATTTTAAATTGCGCCTAAAACAAAAACAGGAGAAAGGAGAATAATTTTGTTTTGGTTTAGAACATTTCATGCCCTATTGTTTGCCACACAAATCTAGGTCCAAGTGAAATGCTTTATAATTTGAGATGTGGCAGAAGCGATTGGAATAGAAGAGACAAAACTATCCAAGCTGCGAGTAATATCATAACGATCACATGACATCACTTGACGATGACATCACATGACGATGACACTAATCGAAACAGATCATGAAAATTGTCGGTTACACTCTACACGTGGGAGTCAATCTAAACACATCTTGAATATTAGTGTGCAAGTTAAACACTGATCACAAATCAAGAAAAAAATAAGATATTTAATTTACCGTCGTGTCATAGAGAAATACTAGAAAATGATACTTGATACTCTCTTGCTTCAACACTCAGCATCAGAAAGTGAGGTACAGGGGTCAGTGAAGTAATAAAAGAGTGGCACCATTCAATAGATCTCGGTGTAGTCGCTAACGTAACAGAGCCTTCAGATTGCCCTCCTCTATGATCGACCACTTACTTATTTCTATTTTCATTTATTTATGGAAATCGCTCAATACAATGCGCGAAACCACTTGATGTAATGAGCTGAAAACATAAATTACGACTTCAAAGTAAAAACCTAGCCAACGATAAATTTCAAGTGTCAGATTGATAGATTCCGACCCAGAAAAAAGCAATCAATCGCCTTTTGTCATAAGTATCGTTCATGAAACGTGATGACTAAAGGACTAAATAAAGGAAACGAGAGTTGCAGGGCTGGCGAAAGTCAACCCAAGATCCACTTTCTACTTTCCTAAACTGCAAAATAGCCGCATGAAACGTTAGTGTAACTGTCAAACTAAAATATATTATGTATCGCTTTGATAAAAACATCAGAAAAAGTAGAAATGCTAGTTGTCATTTATTATTGGTCACAAGAAACTTAAGCATTTCTGTAACGAAAGAAAGATATATTTGGTATCATGGTCTCTGGGCATGTCGGTTCCAAAATCCAGTCTTATTGAATCTATTGTGATCTTTTACGCAGTAATAAAAGGATAAACACGCCATTTTTCTCAGCTATTGTGTAAAATATCAGCACGTGTTTTATTAATCGTATGAAATGAATTGATTAGATGAATAATAGTGCATGTTGATATGTAATCAAAAAACAATTACAAATTAACAGTTTGCATATAATAATAAAGATAAGTGTCGTTAATGATTACGATCTTATCACACGCCGAAACTATATATATATATATATATATATATATATATATATATATATATATATATATTAGACCTCTTCAAAATTGACCTTTTTCTTCAAACATATGGAAACTGCTATTATTCCCATTCTCCAATGTCTAAATTAGCTAAATATACCAGTTATGTTGATCTTGGACCTTGGCTATGCCTGCCTCAAGAGCCATGTAATTTTATTGTTGACGTTTTTCAAAAACGCTGCAAAATGTGGGATATTATGTCCTTATTTTCATTGTAGCTTTCCAGAGGTTGATGCTATAGCATTGAAAGTGGTACCAAATGAAAGCTAATAAAATGTTCTTGCATATGGTAGTAAACACATGAACACCTGTGTAAATTTTAACTAATTTTAATGCACAAACATATATATTTTTTATGCTTGGAAAGGATGCCATCATATAATACATAACTTTATCTCAAAAATGTTACTCTTAATGCATGTATATAATTTATTATCACTAAGTATGTTTTATCTCTTCATTTCAAGTTGTAAGTTAAAGCTGATTTGTTAACATTTGTGAACTGCTGACAACATGGCATCTGGAAGACAACTATGCTGTGGGAAAGTGGTCAGCGATACAAGTGAACGGGATGAACCAACTGAAAAGAGAAGAAAGGTGGCAACTCCTGTCACAAGGTCATTCAGTGATGTGTATCTCATTGGGCAACCCAGCTCCAGCATCAGGGGCTCTCAACTTCCTACTAATCGCAAGGTGTTCCAGTATTTCCTGCATTTGAGGAATGATAATCCCAACAGCGACAATAGGTCTTTAGCCCATGATACAGTGGATGTCGTTTTGCCATTCTGGAATATGGCAAGGATTAAAACACTAACTAGACCAAATGCAGTCAACCGTTTCATGATCCTCCATGAAAAGTACAGGAAAATTGTTAAAAACAAGGAAAGAAATAACAAACCAGAGGAAGAGAAACGAGCTAACTTTCTGAAGGACTTAGACAAGTTATTTGATATTGGAGCAAAGGATGTTGTGGAGGAGATAAGAAGCAACAGGCTGCTCACAAAGGAGACCAAGGAAGAGGACGTCAATTTCTACTTGGACCAACAGACAACTCGCCTGGCACACATGTCAGGTCATGATAAGGTGTTTGAGAAGAAGTCTAGAGAGAAAAGCTTCCGAGAAGAAAGAGAAGAGAGAATGTTATCATCAGTGACTGCTGCAGCAGCAGAAGTTGGGAAAATTTCAAGTGATGAAGACCCAGAGAACAGTCAAGGCTCTGGTACTAGTGAGGGTTCAGAATACACTGAGACAACACCAAGCTGTTCATCAAAACCAAGTACGATAACCTTACACTTTCCACACTCAGTTATGACCAGTGAAGAGATTTGTAGCACTGCAGATCGGTTGTCACTCTCTGACAACCAGACTACAGCCATGGTGTCTGCAGTGTTGAAGGCAGGAGGCGCAGATCTTGATGACTTTGTTATATCAGCCTCTACTACAAGACGAAATAGGATAAACACTCGTCATAACTTGTGCCAAAGTTACATGAATAACTTCAAGGAAAGTCCGCCAGATTACTGCACACTACACTGGGATGGAAAACTTCTACGGGATGTTCTTTGTGAAAAATACCCAGTGGAAAGTCTTGCAGTGCTCGTCTCTGGTACTCCACAGTATGAAGAAGGGAAGCTGCTTGGTGTGCCCTTCATAGAAGGTTCCACAGGAATCCAACAGTGTAATGCTACATTGGAACTGATAGAAGCATGGGGTCTCACAGACAACATTGTAGGCTTGGTATTTGATACCACAGCAAACAACAGTGGCATCAACAAGGGTGCAGCGAAGCTTATTGAAGAAAAACTAGGCAAAAAGGTATTCTACTTCGCTTGTCGCCATCACATATCAGAGGTAATAATTGGAAGTGTATGGGAGGCTGTGTTCAGCAAGGTCAAGAGTCCTGACAACCCAATGTTCAGCAATGTGAAAGAGAAGTGGGACAAGTTAGTTAAGGACTGCCCAAGAGTTCTGGGCCTAGTTGAACAAGACTTGAAACAGAAGAAGACAAGCACAATTGCAGTCTTAAGCAATTTCCTTGAGGAAGCAAGTCCGAGGGCAGATTACAGAGAGGTGGCAGAGCTGTGCCTGATCCTACTTGGTGAGGAACCTCCTCGAGGTATCCACTGAGCCAAACCAGGTGCCATTCACCAAGCCCGCTGGATGGCCAGGAACATTTACTGTATGAAGATGCTCATGTTTTCCAAGGAACTAAAATACAACACGGACACTATCTTCAAGCTGGAGAGGATGAACAAGTTCCTGACCTTATTCTACACCAGCCACTGGGTGACCACCACATCTGCAGCTGATGCACCTATCCATGACCTCCAGCTTATGAAGAACATGCTGCAATACAAGCAGTATGACTATGAACTGGCAACCTCTGTTCTCAAGAAAATGAACAACCACCGCTGGTATCTGACCCAGGAACTAGTGCCATTCACCTTGTTCAGTTCACATGCCAGCATGACCAAGTCTGCAAAAGAGAAGCTCGCAGTCAAGCTGTCAGAAACAGAGAAACCTGAGAGTTACAGGAAAGGCAAGCCAGTGTTTCCTGTCATCAATGCAGCTACAGTTCTCACAGACCTGGTAGGGCCAGAGTCTCACTTTCTGTTTGATGCTCTTCGAGTGAAATGTGACTGGCTCACTACTCCTGCTGACACCTGAGAAGACAATGGCAGCTACAAGAATGCACAGACGTTTGTGAGGTCAGTGAAAGTGACCAATGATGTGGCTGAGAGAGGTGTGAAACTAATGAGTGACTTTGCAACTCAGATCACAAGTGACCCAGAGCAAAGAAGCTGCTTACTACAAGTTGTGGAGTACCACAGGAAAAAATTTGACAGTTTCAAAAAAGCCACATTGAACAAGTGATAATACATGTATTAGTAACATCCTATCTGACAGTTTCTTATGTAATATATGTGTCAGTGCAGTGCTATCATACTACCAAACTCATTTTTTGTAGTGTCCCAGCTGTGTGTGCATTAAAATTAGTTAAAATTTACACAGGTGTTCATGTGTTTTATTGTGCTTACTACCATATCAAGAAAATTTTATTAGCTTTCATTTGGTACCACTTTCAATGCTATAGCATCAACCTCTGGAAAGCTACAATGAAAATAAGGACATAATATCCCATATTTTGCAGCGTTTTTGAAAAACGTCAACAATAAAATTACATGGCTCTTGAGGCAGGCATAGCCAAGGTCCAAGATCACAATAACTGGTATATTTAGCTAATGTAGACATTGGAGAATGGGAATAATAGCAGTTTCCATATGTTTGAAGAAAACGGTCAATTTTGAAGAGGTCTAATATATATATATATATATATATATATATATATATATATATATATATATATATATATATATATATATAACTGTCCCATGCACAGCAGTTGTTTTCAGCTATGTCGGAAGACGGATTTCAACCGCCGAAAAAAACACTAAAGACAGACTTAAAAATAGGGTTGAATTTCTTTTCAGAAAGTTATTAGATACTGTATTTTCTTTCAGAGATAATTCTCATGACAAAGACACTGTATCGATATTTCAATGGTAGCTGTACAACTGCTCCTGTAAGATCTTCTCAACAAAAAATTGTTTGCTTTTCAATACTGTCAAGAACTTCCCGTTTTCTCTTTTGTATACCAAAAATCAAACGAGACTTCCATGAACAGAGTTTCTTTCCAAGAACTTCCGACCCGTGAAACACGTTCCCGCAGGAATGTTTCCCTACAGACGACAACATGATCATTTTCAAGTCTAATGTTAACAAATATCTTTCGAGCGGTCTTGTGAATTAATCATTGTTCTCTACTCTTTCGTTCCATTATCAAACTGTAAATCTTACTAAACTAATATTACAATATATAACCATATTATAATGGGGGTGTTGTGTTTGCGACCTGAAATACATCACATTCTCATGGAAATAACATAACATCCTTAAATATTTTTTTTCACTCGGGGACATTGAGAATTAATGCCTTGCTTTATTACTAATGGACCTGTGTTATAAAGTGTAATAAGGAACAGGAAGGCAATGCTAAGACAAGATGGAGAGAGGAAGAAAGAGAAAACGGGATACGATAAATAAAGAGGAAACAACATAAGAGAAAGAAAGAAAGAGAAAGAGAGAAAGAAAGAAAGATAAGAAAACAAGATGAGATAAAGAAAAAGAAAACAAATAAGAGAGAGAGAGAATGAAAGAAACAACAATATAAAAGAAAGAAAGAGAAAACAAGATAAGAGAGAAAGAGAAAGAGAAAACAAGACAAGAAAAAGAAAGAGAAAGAAAGAGAAAGATAAGAAGTAAGAGAAAGTGAGAAAGAAAGAGAAAGTGAAGAAGAGAGAATGAAAGAGAAAGTGCGACTGATTTATCCCACTCTCTGACGTTTGATCTAAACTCTGTGGCTTTCGGCGTCACTAAGTAGTCAACCATTTGTATATAATCATGTATCTATTAATCGAGCATTTTTGTTCATAGCATTCCTATTTCGATTATCCAGTCGTTTTTTTTCTGATTTTGTGACATTAGATTACCATTAATCATCATGTGAAGACCAATGCTCATCTTGAAGAGATCCATGCAAGCCGAATTTCGTAAACAACGGTTCTGTAAAAGATGCCATAAATAGGTCTTTGATTATGATATTTATCTCGGATATCAGGCTAATACTCCGAATAGAAACCATTAACAATGTTAGAAATAATCTAAATTGCTCCCTCCTTCTAAGCGGATCGAAAGGATTTTCTGCCAGCTTTGGGATGCCTCGGGAAAGCTTAGTCTGTTGCAGCTGTTGTCCAGCCAACAACAGTGGTAAGTAATGTGTTTCGGGCGTCCAGTTTGTGGAAAGTGTAAAACTTTCTCAACCGCATGATTAGATTATGGAAATGGTTAAGGACACCGATCAGGGTCATTAGAAATTGCCTTACTCCGAGGACTCAGAGCTGAGCAATAAACGAGGTTTTAAGAGAGTAAAGGAAGATAACAAGAGACGTAGTGCCTGTGTGTTTACTTTTTATATCTAAATGAATAAATGTGAACATCTTTTTCATTTATCCCACCTATATTACCATCAAAATGAGTCACTGTTATTTAAATCACTGATACAACATAGTTTTATTAAGTAATCTCGCTTCCCTTATTTTGTCCTTTGATGCTCACTTTCGATGAGAGATGTTTCTGATAAAAGGTGTAGAATTGCTATTTTCTGGGTCGGTATCTATCTATATAACACTTATCGTTTTTGACCTTGAAGTAGTATTTGTTTTAGCTATTTGCATTAAGTGACTTCGTTTCTTGTCTTGAGCGATTTCCATAAAAAACAACAACAAATAGATACTATATATATATATATTTATATATATACAGGGTGATTCATAAGTCACTTCACTTAGCTATTTAAAATGATTACCATATGAAGCACACACATACTATGAACTTTTGATAATTTTTATCTTACTCTCTAATTACTGCTATTTGTTATTTTAAATTTGTTCGTTTATATATTTGTTTCTATATATATTTATTTCATAATCAATCAAATATGCTACAACGAGTAGTAAATTCCTTGCAAAAAAGAATGGAGGTATTCATGCAAAACGAAGATGGAAATTTTGAAAATCTGCTGCAAGTTTAAACTCCCATAAATGAATTTGTTGAATAAACTTTCTGTTTTGTATTACCGTATTTCTGAACTTTAGAATTTCAAAAATAAATAGCTAAGTGACTTATGAATCACCCTGTATATATATATATATATATATATATATATATATATATATATATATATATATATATATATATATATACATATATATACTAATTCGCATAACTATTTAAAAAAAAGTTTATAACACATAAATGTATGGTGTTATTTATTTTTAATGTTATTGCCCTATTTTTCTATATATATATGCAATAGTTTTTTCGATATTAACAGTAATTAATTAAAGTTATTTAATAAAAAAGATAAATTACCAAAACCTTTAAAATGTTATGTCCATTTATTTTCAAAAGAAGTAATTTAAATGAGAACTATAAGTTCATAACATGGCAATAAACATACATTGAAGATATGTTATGTAAGCTATGCATTTAAAAAGAATTACACCTGCTGGTAGATATTTACTTGTAAGTTTATAAATGCTTTCACAACTGTTGTAGAAAAGGAATACACATATAGTTACGCAAGGTACAAACCAAATTAAATAAATTCGTAAACATGTGTAAATTCGAATATGGTCACATGTTTAGAATGTTTTAGGCATTTTTATTAGTTTTAATTTATTCAATTGTAGACGGTTTTGTTTGGGTTTGATGCGTAACGGTATATCAACACTTTTCGGGTATTTAAAAACGAATTAGAGTACTATATTAAACGGTTTGAGAATCTGTAGTAGACCGATGTAGATGTATGTGTGTTGTGTTAGGGCTAGGGTTAGGGTTAGGGTCAGACGAAGATATATGTGTGTTGTGTTAAAGTTAGGATCAGGGTTTATGTTAGGGTAAGATGTAGATGTATGTGTATTGTGTTAGGGTTAGTGTTACGGTTAGGGACAGATGTAGATGTATGTGTGTTGTGTTAGGGCTAGGGTTAGAGTTAGGGTCAGACGTATATGCATGTGTGTTGTGTTAGAGTTAAGATTAGGGTTTATGTTAGGGTCAGATGTAGATGTATGTGTGTTGTGTTAGGGTAAGGGTTGGGGTTAGCGTTAGTGTCAGATGTAGATGTATGGGTGTTGTGTTAGGGTTAGTGTTAAGGATTGGGACATATGCAGATGTATGTGTGTTGTGTTAGGGTTAGGGTTAGTGTTAGAGTCAGATGTATCTGTGCTGTGTTAAGGTTAGTGTTAGGGTTAGGGTCGGATGTAGATGTATGTGTGTTGTGTTAAGGTTAGGGTTAGGGTTAGTGTTAGGCTCAGATATAGATGTATCTGTGTTGTGTTAGGGTTAGGGTTAGTGTTAGGGACATATGTAGATGTATTTGTGTCGTGTTAGGGTTAGAGTTAGGGTTAGCGTTAGATCTATATATATATGTGTTGTGTGTGTGTGCCTGTGAATGTTTCATACATTTATAAATGATTTCAAAACATTTGTTGATAACAGAAACACAGGTTTTCCATACGCCTGTGCGATGGTGTAAAAAACAAACTTAAAGGAGGAAGCAAACGCGTGTAAATTCGTTCACGGTTAGATGCATAGAGTGTTTCCTTCATTTTTAATTTCTTTTAACATATGATCGACTCAGGGGGATTTGGACGCGGCTTTTCCATTTCATCGTTTGCATCGATACGAAGACGATCCATAATATAGGGCTTGCAAACATTCGACACGGTGTCCACGACTGGAGCCGGATATGTTGACTGTTTCTAATACCAGATTTTGAATCAAAATAATCTAATTCTGTAATGTTATCGGGGAAATTCTTGTGGATGTATTCATATATACAGCGTGTTGCAGGAATATCCGACAGTTGACAAAATGAAAACGAAATTGGCTATACAAACAAAAGTTGTATATGCAGAAACCCGAAAGTTTATTTAGCAACACTTAGAGTTATATACTACATTTTTTTAATGTAACCGACGCCAGCGGAGATGCCCATCTCAAATTAGGCGTGATAAAATTGCCTCTTTGATACCCACTTCAAGAATTCTGGCGATAGAACTGTCCCTCAGAACTATCAGTCTACTCCCGAACGTTTGCTAAAATCTTTGAATCCTTAATCAATCTAGCGATAATCCGACACTTAGTTAATTCTAAACTTCTTTCTTACAGCCAGTATGGAGTAAAACTAGCACGATCTACTGCGGATATCTTAACGGTCATCTCTGAACGTATGCATCATACTGGACAAGACAGGTGAAGGTATGGCTGTAGCGCTTGATACAAATCCTTTAATAATGTAAGGCACAAGATGGCTTCTCTTAAACATCCACACATATGGTATTACTGGGCAAATATTTAATATAATTAGATCCTTCCTAACCAAAAGAAATATCTAGGTTGTCCTCGACAGCCGTTCATCAAATAAATATGACATAAAAGCTGGTGCACCCCAAGGATCAATCCTTAGACTTTTATTGTTTCTGATTTTTATAAATCATCTCCCTGATGAGTTCGAGTCTGAGATAGATATATTTGCTGACGACACCACGCTCTACTCTCGCCATACAGACAAAACAGACACGCACATACTCGAGGCAATGGCTCCTTTCCTTCAATAAGTACAAGAAACCTCGTCAACCACCGATTGCCATAGAAAATAACACCCTAACTGAGAGCCAAACTTTCAAACTCCTCGACCGAACATTCACAGGTAACATAAATTGGAACAAATAAATTGAAGATATTGACAAGGCTGCTACACAGAAGGTGAGCTTCCTCTACCGTGTTAGTAAACTTTTCACACGTGACATTATCCTGTATCTCTACAAAGCCACCATCCGCCCATGCATGGAGTATTTTTGCCACATCTGGGCTGGTGCATCATCCACTAGTCTTTCCCTCTTAGACAAGGGTAAAAAAAGAGTTGCCAACTTAATAGGTCCCTCACTATCCACCAAGTTCTAGCCCCTGTCCCATCGCCGCGATGTTTCATCCTTGTGCTTGTTTTGCAAATACTTCAATGGATTGTGTCTGATGAACTTGCTAGTCTAGTGCCCCGTCGACGTAAATACACTATACCAACCCGACAATCAGCACAATCGCATTCATTCACTGGGGAGGTCCCAATATGCCGGAGAGACGTCTACCCCAATAACTTCTTTCCTCGTGTTCCGGCTTCTAGAACTCCCTCCGTGCTCCCTGTTTTCCCGAATGTACTATATATATAAGTCACACGCTTTGACGATTATGCACTTGCCTATTCCTGCAAACGCTTCCACGGTGGCAACCTGCTGGGAGTCGACCGTATTGTGGGCGACCTTGTCAGGCTTGGCCTCGATCACACCCCAGAAAAAATAGTCAAAAGTGTTAAGTCGGGTGAAAAAGGCGGTCAGAAGTCCGAAGACCAGTGGTGATAAACATTGTTGAATAGCTATGCTTGAGTTGTCTTGGCCTTGTGTACAGAAGCGGAGTCCTGCTGGAAGACATAGTGGCGTCTGGCGGCGATCTCGTACATCCACGCTACGCAGCAACAACTGGTATTTCGTTTTGTTTTTGTACATATATATATATATATATATATCGTTCAATACATATTTTAGATGAACACGAAGAATTAATCAGCGACTTAATTTTCCTGAGTTCCCCATTTTGATATTGATAAATCTACGTGGTTCCGTAGATTTATACATTTCATCATGTTAGCCCAGCCAAAGGCATTGGAGTTATGTTTAACCGTTATCTATATATGAGTTGTCTAAGCTTTAACCTGAGTTTGGCGCCAATTTCATTACCAGGACTTAATGTGGTTGTTATTTTCCCTCGTTCAAGAGACGGGATTTTTCTACTTTATTTAGTTTGGTAAACTTTGCCTACACTTATATGGCAAAAAAATACACGCATGAATAACAACTCTAAAAGTTAAATTAGTTGAAAGTATTAATTCACTTACAAGATCTTGTGTAATTTAAAAGGAACACCCGTTAGACCAGGCAACAGCAGCCTAAGATAACATAATTGTTTATCCACAAGTTTCCGACTAGTCTACACGGACCAATATATTTTACAAGGTTGCTCCCTCTCCCTTTCTTTTCATTTATTAGCGATCGGATGATTAAAAAACATCAAATAACATTTTAAAATATTAATAAATATATGAATTTAAGGAAAATAATTAAATATATGTGGATCAATCACTCTGGTCTTTATCGTTATAAGGTTGTGATACTAAATTACACATGACAACATACTCCTGTTAATCTGTGAAAACCATGAAATAGCCATACCGTATTAAAGTAAAATGCGTTTTTATCATTGATTATTTATATAGTTCTATCTAATAGGATAATGAGTACTTTAATTGTGCTGTCTCATTTTTTTTCACCGATATGGAAACATCTATCGCCATTGTTCGTTGATGCGCTGCTAATAATATAGATATATCTCTTTTGCAGTTATTGTATTTATATTCGGTGTGTCTATTTAAAAACTAGTATAAGCACGGAACAGATGAATATACACTACACATTAAAAAAAATGCCGGTGCATAGTTATTATAATAAGAAAAGAAAATGTGAAAATCGAAAACTTTATTAAACTATTCCGATGGAAAGTATTTTTACTTCTGGCCTTACGATAATGATAATCAGAGAATTCAAACATAAAATACAGATTTAGCAGAATGCGAAAACGGACTAATGGACTTTTCAGAATTTAGAAAAAGTAAACGACTCTTTACAAAACATGAAAAAATGATAAAGCACACTTCAAAAATATTTATAACGACAAATAAATCTGGACTGATTGGAAAAGTCGATACTAATATGCATATTGAACTAATCAACAACAAAGTGACGATATTTTATGAGAAAAGAAACCACTAAATGGAATCCATTACATATAAGTAACACACCTATAAAAATGTAGCGGTTTACCTCGACGATCAAGCCTCTTGCGTATGCAGGCAATTATATACGTTGATAAGCATTGAGCACTCGACGCTTGCAATCCAAATATCTCTACCCGCGATACATAGATAAAATCCTCATTTTAACATCATCTGGCGAGGCACCAAACAGATCTTTTACGATATACAATTCACCGTCAAACATGCTGATAAATTCGTATCCATTGCCTTACTAGATTTAAACCTAAATATCAGTGAGAAAAGAAATATACACGCAGTAAAATCGGTTGTAGATAGATTTTAATACATATCAAATCAGCCCTTCATCTTATAGTCAAAAAAGGATATGCCAAAATGAAATAGCGCGAATGCATAGAAAATGCATCACATCGGCTGATAAAACCGCGTATACTAAGCATTTTCACCATGTGTAAGAACTACATGATTATCCGGCATCCACAAGAAACCGCATGAGGGTTTCTAAAAAAAAGACACGACGCACTCTCTCTACTACTGCTTACTGAATTCATTACACCTCAGCGAACGTATCACCTCAGCCACATGTAAGGCCATACACAGGAGATGCTTAGACGTACAGCTTTTACCACCCTAGACATGCGAGTCAAAGAACACTTACACATAGGAGCATCCTCATTCTACAAACACCTCACCACATTCCGTGAATTTAATACGAACATTAGAATAGACATCCTTGCCACCGAGAAGAATGAATGGAACCTCAGGTTCACATAATTTATAACAAGGCACAAGTCAATAATCAATAATAGATTTAAGATTAATTCTATAGATGTGATATTATTAATATTTAAATCTACGTCCATATTATAAACAATTTATTAAACACACTCACACACACGTACGTCACTTTACCCTCTTACCTGTTAGGTTTACCACGCCCAAAACCCTACCTTGAACCCTACAATGAGCTCGCATTTACGATTACATACAACAATGATCCTAAATGTCCATACTAAATACTATTCTATAATACAACTTTTTAGAAATAAACATTAAATAAGATAGAAATTTAATTAAATCATGACTTTTAATAAAGAGTAATACATAACTTTAATTACACATAGAAATAAACATATTAAGAATTATATAAAAAGAAGACTACGTTAAACATACATACAAAGTATGGACAATAATAATAATAATAATAATAATAATAATAATAATAATAATAAAAATAATAATTATAATAATAATAATAATAATCATAATAATAATAATAATAATAATAATAATAATCATAATAATAATAATAATCATAATAATAATAATAATAATAATTATAATAATAATAATAATAATAATAATAATAATAATAATAATAATAATAATAATAATATACGCACATAAAATAAAATAAAGCGACCATGTAAAAGCCAAGTACGATTATCACAACTCAAAAGAACATTTCAATCCATACAAATAACTTAAATGTAAACACAATTCATGCTAAATCAATAAAAACAAAACAAAGATAAAATAGAAAACGAATAAACAAATATGCATAATATTGACACGCATAAGTCAAACAAACACAGCTCAGTAACAGAATTTAAATTAATACACGAGGAATGGACGGTAAGAACAGTCACTGACATTATTACATTACATGTTTTTCATGTTTATTATCCTTTTATCACCAGTAGTTAATAGGTATATCTCTATGCTGACGGGCCCCGATTAAAGGACGAAACGTATACATACATAGATAATTAAAAAATATTTATTATTTGTAGCCTCTCAAAAACCTGCTAAGTGGGTAATGTAAGTGTGGAATTAGCACAGCATGACGTCGCTAGATATAAATGCACCGTTCCGTTCATTAGGTTGAACGCTCTCTTGACGTGAAGCCGCCGAATAAAGTGTTTAAATTATCACTGTTTATCTAACTATTCAACGGTGGCCGTTGGGGGTCTAGATGTCGGGATTTGAATTGTAACATACTCAGAGCTCGGGGTTTCGAATCATGCGACCAGTAGTGAATAGTTATATCTCTATGCTGACGTGTCCCGATTAAAGTACGAAACGTATAGGTACATAGATAATAAACAAAATAAATATTATATATATATATATATAGTAAGTTATGAAAATGTATTTATGACAGTTAAACTAAGCAAGGGCTTCCGCGTTTCATACCTGAAGAGAATCGTCAGGCTAATATATATATATATATATATATATATATATATATATATATATATATATATATATATATATATATATACTAATACAGGTTAAGTAAACATCCAGATGATAGGGATCTATACAATTTCAACCGGGCTTATAAAAAGTGATCAATATCAAATAGAGCTTTTATGTATATGAGTATTTATATTCATACTAATATGTACAAAATCTTCGACACTGCCATGTCGATGTTATCGATCTACAGCTGTTAAAGACTGAGATTTAATCAGGCAAATTAGAATCCGATCATTCCCTTAGATCACATTTGGGGAGAATGATCTGAGGGAAGGATCGGATTCTAATTCTGTCTGATGAGAACTCAGTGTTTAACATCTGAGAGAAACTTTGTTCCCTTTCACCAGTGTGATATCCCCATATGGGGAGCGTCTATATTTATAAAATATAATTATCCACAGACGCAACATCTAGTTTTATAGATATGGTCTCAACGGGTTGATCTTATGACAGTTAAGAGTAAAAAACGACGATTTATTGTTCATGAATTAAATAAATTATAAAACATTTTCTCTTTGTAAAAATCATTTATATTTTAGTTTTTCTCCTTATCTTTTCATCCCTTTCTCTACGTAGTCACCAATTTGTACTGTTGAGCCACACCCAGGTTTTCAGAAAAATGAAGAAGAAAACACAGAAAATAGCGAAAGAATCTCGAGGATTGTTCAGTCCTAAGTATGTATTGCTTCCATCGGATTTGTGATTTCTAAGCCATAATGAAGCCCAACAAGTGTTTGATAGGGTTGTCTTAACCATTCAGAGGAGTGGTAGGAGCGAATCGAAGTATAAAAGGAATACTTTCTTTGTAAATGTGTCTTCGTATATTCATGTGACGCTTTGTACGACAGGAATATATATATATATATATATATAGAGAGAGAGAGAGAAAGAGAGAGAGAGAAAGAGAGAGAGAGAGAGAGAAGAGGGTTGTGTAGCATCAGTGCATTTCCAACACAAACCTTCAAAATAAAGAAGGATCTAAACTGAGTCTCGAAAAAGGTCATATATGTACTTGAATGCATAACATGTAAAAAAATACTATATAGGTGCCACAAAACATTCAATAATAGAGTGGCCCTCCATAAGAGCAATATTAACATTCAAGAAAATAGAAAATTGCCTGTCTCCAAACATGTACACTCATGCAGCAGTGGAAAATTCCAGATAATGCCCATTTTCCAAACTCAGGACTATTCATACCTCCTAACACAAGAAAAAAATCTTCATATACAAATTCAACCCACCATTAAATAAATCATAAGACAAATCACACCACAGACATATAAAAACAAGTACGAACACATGTATAAACAGGAACCCATCTGCACTCGGACACGTGTGCATTTGCACACCCTCACACATGGAACGAATACATACCGCATGTGAGTGTATTTATACACACATGCAGAAAATAATATGAATGTGTGTATCTATCTATCTATCTATCTATCTATCTATCTATCTATCTATCTATCTATATATATATATATATATATATATATATCTTTCTATAATTCTATTTATATTTCTATCTATCCCCAATCTTCCTTCCCCCCTCTCTTACTTTTTCTCCCCTCCACCTATCTATCTACTCACCTATCCTCTTTTCTACTAATCTCTCTCTCCAAACCCAAGCAAACATCCTCACTCCCAACCACACACACATCCACATTCATGTGTGAACCCAGCAGGGACACCGTCATGAATGACCGGGAATGACCACACCCACACATACCATACAGATTCGACCGACAGCAATTAAAGCAATAAAACCTAATACACAAATGTACTTAAATGACCAAACACTTGCCAAACTGAATATATTTTTATCTCAACAAGATATCATTTTATCTGTCAAACGGAACAAACATTTTTTCTGTCAAATGGAACAGACACTTTTAAATGAAAGAAAAATGAAACGTTTTCTCAAATGAAACACTTTTATCAAATGGAATTTACATCTGAAGAGAGCATAATGGATACACGATAAATGCTCGAAACGCGTTATGAAATTATATTTACAAAACTTAAAATGTTAAAATGATAAGATAATAAATAATTATTGAAAAAGTTTTTTTTACTAGCGTTGGTAACCACAATTCTTTAAATATATATATATATATATATATATATATATATATATATATATATATATATATATATATATATATATATATATATACAATGGTTTTTGTTGTTATTTTTGCGATATTAACAAAAGAATGTATTCACATGTCGTTTTACGAGTAAGCGTTACCTTAATACCAAGAGGGAAACTTAGCTTCCTTTCATCAGTGTGATGCCCCTATATGGGGAGCGTCTATATTTATAAAATATAATAATCCACGGACACAACATCTAGTTCTATAGATATGGTCTAAACAGGTGGATACATAGATATAGAGTAAAAAACGACAGCTCATGAAATATGGTCTGAACAGGTGGATATAGATTAAAAAACGACAGCTCATGAAATATGGTCTGAACAGGTGGATATATAGAGTAAATAACGACAGCTCATGAAATATGATCTGAACAGGTGGATATAGAGTAAAAAACGACAGCTCATGAAATATGGTCTGAACAGGTGGATATATAGAGTAAAAAAACGACAGCTCATGAAATATGGTCTGAACAGGTGGATATAGAGTAAAAAACGACAGCTCATGAAATATGGTCTGAACAGGTAGATATATAGAGTAAAAAACGACAGCTCATGAAATATGGTCTGAACAGGTGGATATAGAGTAAAACACGACAGCTCATGAAATAAATAAATGATAAACATTTACCATTTTTAAAACTTATTTATAACATTTTTTTGCCTCACTTTTTGGTCACTTTCTCATCTGTACTGCTGAGTCCCACCCAGGGTTTTAGAAAAGAAGAAAAAAGAAAATAGATAAAGAACTTCGATAATTGCGAAGACGTTATGGTGTATAGTCTCCTCGGAATTGTGATTTTTAAACAAGTGTTAATGGGTTTGTACTAGCAATGAAAAGAGGAGGAGAAGGGGGAGGAGGAGAAGGAAGAGAGCGGTAGGATCGAATCGAATTATAAATAGAATACTGTTTTTGTATATTTGTCTTCGTATATTCATGTAGCGCTGTCTACGACGGTGAGTAAGATGGTCGGGTTGTCTGTGACGGTTTAGTTAAAAATAGTGTTTTCAGATTAAATAGACGTATCTGAATAATACCCGTTCGTGTTTCCTCACAAACAGATTACAATGTTTGTTTGCGTGTTTGTTTGTGTGTTTTTGTTCATTGGTGTGTACTTTATCAGGGAGAAAAGGTAATGTGTTTGATGGAGGTATGTGCTATACAAAATTTAAGGTAAACTTGGCGTAGCCTCTATAATTGTATTGCTTACCATGTCACAGAACGCAAATGTCATGCATTTTTATTTTCTTTTAAAACAACAATAAAATGTGAAGAACGTAACTGTTATAAAGGCTGCTTATGAACAGATAAATTATAAAATAAATTAGACGGCCTTTTAAAATTTTTTCCTCCTACTGCTATTTTTTAAAAATATTTTACTTATGTGTTATTTCTTCAGACAAATAATCCTTAAGAAGTCTTGAAATAAAGAGAAAACGTTAATGAATACATAAATAACATTTTTTTCTTTATTTTTTTCATTTTCCATTACGTTAAAATATTAGTTCCATTTTTCATCATCTATATATATATATATATATATATATATATTTATATATTCTCTTTATATATATATATATATATATATATAAATATATATGTATATATATATATTCTCTTCATATATATATGTATACATATATTTTCTTTTTGCATATATATGCATATATGTATATATATAAATATTCTCTGTAAATTTATAAATATATATATATATATATATATATTTACATATTCATATATGTATATACAATCGATATATATTGGACGCACTGCAACTATCAACGATGGTGAGGTTAGTCTTTTTTCATTTATATTACTCTTAAAGAGGAATAGAGAATCACAAGAAAGACGAAGGGGCAAAAGATAAATAACTCGAGAATTTTTTCCTCATAAAGATGTTGAAGCAAATTAGTAAAAAGAAAAGCCGACAGCAAAAAAACTACCTTGATGTATTACAGTCGACTCTGTCTGGAAGTGACGGTGGTTAAGTGGATATCGGCACGGACTGAAGACCTGGGTTTTCCAAGGACGAATCCAGTCGGTTCCACAGTACCATTTTCACTTAGGGATGTTGGCAACCTTCTCGTGGTCCTTCCCGTAAGTACCGATGTCTTTCTAGAAAGATTTCTAACTAGAAAAACTTCAGGAAAACTATTTATTTATCTCAAGATTATAATTGTAATTTAAAAGATGTGGCAAAAGGCCAAAAATGGGGGCGGGTGGGGGTCGTGGGTCGTCCACTTGGTCTATTCCCTATGCTAGTATATGTCACCACAATACCGCATTCACTCCATGGGCTTAATCTAATTAAAATTCCTCAAATGATTATTTACAATGCGTTTTAAACGTAAGAGTCTTTTGGTTATATACAAATAATCTCTGAAAAAGTGAATGGTATTTACAAAAGTGTTACTTTTTTTTGTTCTTGTTTGTTTGTGATTTTTTTTTTGTGTGATAACATGTAGATTACAATATAATACAATGAATGATGGGGGGGGGAGGAAGCCTAAAAACACCCAAAATAAAGAAAAATAACAACAATTAAAAATAAAAGAACTAAATAAAATTCTAAAAATTGGAGTAGGTTAGTAGAGAACCCCCTTACCTATCTAATTGTGAACTGCTCTCTGTTGTCCAGTGTAAACTGAAAACAAGAAAGACAGTTCCTAAGTGGGATTGGGGATTTACCTAATGGATAAAAGAAAAGGGGGGATTTTGAGGACAGTTGGTATCTTTCAGGATAGGTACCAATTGGGTCGGGCCAGGGATAAAAATAAATATTGGGAACGGGCATCCTGAAAGATTACTAATACCAATACTGGGACAGGACTCATTTATACCTCTAGCTAAGGGACTTTGAAGTCAAGCTTCTTGTCAAGCTTCTTGTCTTTTAAAAAAACTTTTTTGACTTAAAGACGGTGCGCGCCATGCCTAGACAGGAAACACGAACTCAAATCTAGTTAAACCAAATACACATAAGCTAACGGTGTGTATCCACCTTCTTCTAAACTGCGAGGCATGCAATCTCCTCCTATCAGACCTAATTTTGATTTTAAGCTGATGTTTAAAATGCAAAATCAAATCGTGATCAGAAGGCGACGCACCACCGTGACCTATATCTAAGCGTGAAACCAACACTACTAGTCTAACTACGGCTAGGATCGTGAGAAACATCATTCGTTTCTCCCTGGTCCACAAAGGAACCACATTGTAGATTACAGATGCAACATCCATGCGAACCAGCTGATCGGGTACGATGCGAGCCGTCACCTCGTTGACATATTTCCAAAACTCACAAAGCCTGCTGCAAGTGAAGAAGGCGTGCTCAGCCGATTCTTCTTCGGCGTCCTCGCAGCGAACACAATATGGACTAAGCACTACTTTGGCTTTGTGAAGCCTGCCATTGAGGGGTAGAGCATTTCTAACCAATCGCCAAGTCAGAGAGAACTCAGAATTATTGAGATACCCCCGGCCTGGCGCCCAACACTACTGAGAGCGGATCTCCTCCTCCGACCATCCCAGCCGCTCACCCAGCGGATCAGAAGCGGTCCCCTTCACTAACTCCCTATAAAGTGTCTTTCTAGGTCGTGCAAAGTCACTGGACCCCGGCAGCAATCTGAGCGCAGCTCGGCATTCGGCGAAGAAAATAAAACTTCGGGAAAACTAATGCCAACACCAGTATTATCTAATTCACACGAAAGAAGAAGTCGACTCTTTTCACGCTAACCTTTGACGACGAGGAGAGGATCACAATTTAAAACATAGCCAAAAAACATAAATACATATCGAAGGTCAAAAGAGAAAAAAAAATAAACGGTGAGAGTAAAAAGAAAGAAACATTCTTAACGTACACTCATGAGTTCCAAATCGTGGGTACGCTCTTTTTGTTTGCACAGAGACGGTTGTCGTAGATTTACTGCAACCGCTTCGAATATTTTTAAAAGAACCTTTTGAATCAGTTCGATGTCAAATAAAGAATGACTCATCCGAGTATACTTTGCAATGCAATAAATGATCACCGAATGATTACTCTTTTAGAATAATATGAATTCTGTCTAACTCTGTGATGTTCTCGTGTGGGAACAAGTAAATAGAAATAGCAAATAAAAAATCATGAACCAATAGCAACTTAACTATTCATTTTTTTAATTCTTGTTGTTTTCTTTATTTATAGTGAATACAGTTCAGTTAAAGTTTCTTTTAAAGTTCAGGTTTCGTGTTTCTTTCTGTCCCTTTCTTTTTACATGCAATTTTTAAAGTGTTTTAGTGTTTTGTAAGCTTTCATTCATTATCGACACTCTGACTGTTCGACATATCACGCTTGCTACTTACTAGCATGACGTCACTTTTCAGTGACCAGGCCTTACTTACGAAGGTCACGACTGAGCGCCCTCTCCTACACTTCGGTGTAGTAGCTAATGAAAAGTTGACTATGAGCGACCATTTAACCCTTTTTTAAAACGTGAAAGACTGGGAGGTAAACCAATCGACCGTGCCTCTAATAGAGATGTTATTCCAAAGGTAAGTGTGACAGACCAAGACAAATGTTGTATCTACAAATCTCTCTCTTTTTCCCTTTCTTCATATCTCTCTCCCCCAGCTCTCTCTCTCTCTCTCTCTATATATATATATATATATATATATATGTATATATATATATATATATATATTTGAGGCACTAACTGGTCTAGCCACACTGATGAGCTGTGAAACAGCGAAACAGTCTTATGTGGATGACTATATAAAGCTCCCCCCCCCCCGGGTAGAGCTTATGTTTGTATCGCCAACTGCCATTAGCTTAAAAAAGGCAATGCTCATTAGGTAAACACTAATTCAAGCTCCGGCATTTGCAATGTTTACATTTCGTTACATTGAGATATCTCTTACATTCAGTCAGTGTCGCATAGTGGCGTAGGGGTTAACAGCGCCGACTGTCAGCTCGACGGTTGCGTTTCGATCACGGCTTTAGGCACTAGCTGGTCTAGCCGCACTGATAAGCTGTGAAACAGCGAAACAGTCTTATGTGGATGACTATATAAAGGTCCTCCCCGGGTAGAGCTAATGTTTGTAAGGGTATCGCCAACAACCATTAGCTTAAAAAAGGCTATGCTCATTAGGTAAACACTAATTCGAGCTCCGGCATTTGCAATGTTTACATTTCGTTACATTGAGATATCTCTTACATCAGTCAGTGTCGCATGATAGCGTAGGGGTTAACAGCGCCGACTGTCAGCACGACGGTTGCGTTTAGATCACGGCTTGAGGTACTACCTAGCCGCACTGATGAGCTGTGAAACAGCGAAACAGTCTGTATGTGGATGACTATATATACATATATATATATATACACATGTTAATCTAACAGACTAATAAACGGATGATAATTAATTTTTGAATATATTTTCTAGGCAACATGCTGAGTAACACGTGCACATTATTTTTTATAAACGTTGACATATATATAATTCTTTTACTTTTTTATTTTATGAACCGACCATTAATAATTTTGGAATATATATTCCCGGAAACTCGGTGAGTAACATAGGGACATTACTTTTTTGGTAGACTTTACCATTTAGGAGGTACCCTAATAAAAACTAAGTCCCGCCCCGAATTTTAAAATAAGTCGGATACAAAAAATACTAGAGAAAACAATTGCTCTACATCAAATTCTGGGTAACGTGGGCACTTCATTTTTGTTTCTAAACTTTACATCTCGGGGAGGGGGTAACAGAAACAGTATCATACTCTCTAACGAAAAAAAAACATTAAAAATAGAAACTAACGCTATATTTATTACGTATACCCGTTCTGCGACAGGTATTCTACTTTTCCATTGACGCGGTTAGTCTCCATCTTGAATCGATAACTTCATGATTTAGTAATGTCATCAATTTATTAATAATTGAGTCATCCAGTTTGCACAAGGATTACTAAAACATATCACAATTTGAGAAGTGTATTAGATCCTCAGGGTTCCACGGCTCGTCTGTTGCACACACATACACATGCATCCCCCACACACATATGCATGTAAGAGAGAATCACTGTCTACAGTGACAAGACATGTGATCATTTGTCTATAGTCTCTCTTTTACTGATTAGCCGTCAACATCTTTTAACATAATCCATTTATGACATCACTCTTTCCAGTATTTATAAGCAATGGTGATCGGTCTTCTGCATCTTAATACTAACCGATCCGTCTCCTGTGCGTCATGAATAAGTTGTTTCAATCTATGATAAACGAAGAAGTTGTCAATCACCTCAGCAAAATCAATCTGCTTAGTGACATCCATTATAGACTGCGCTCAGCAGGAGCAACAGCTGATTTACTGACTGTAATAATACTACACGGAATCAGTGAATCTATCGGTAAAGGTTTCGTCTCTGAGATTATAACTCTTGATATATGAAAGGCCTTTGATGGAGTCTGGCACAAGCTTTCTAGTTCTCGAATATCAGGCTATAAAATAATTTGTCTCTGATAGGTCTACGAAAGTAGTTCTATATGATATGAAGTCTGAATCACATAAAATCAATGCTGGCATGCCTCAAGATCCATTCTGGGCGTAAATATCGATATAATCGTCAGCCACAGAACGAACGTTGCTAGTCTTTCTCTACTCTATCCGTATTTCGATGCTAAGTTCTCGACTGAGCTTCAATCTCTGCCCCATCCCTTGTAAAAACTCCTCTCAAGAACTCATCTTGTTGCAAACAAAGCTAATATCTCTCTTGTCCTACCATGTTTCATTCAAACCAAAGTTGTTTTCCAAGACCTTCCCACATGCGGAACACCTTACCGCGAAAATGTTCCTCTACAGACTACAACGTAGTCGTTTGCAAACCTAATGTCACCCAAATGTTTGTTATGTCGTCCTGTAGAATTAATCATAGTTTTCAATCCTTTCATAATACTCTTCATCATCCAACTGAAAATCTTACTAACCTTTACCTTCAAATGGCTTTTGGCCTAAATAAGTGATGAAGCATTAGTATAAAAATGACCTCTAAAAGATCTTTCCAGTGACGTCCACCTACTTTTAAGTGGAGGACGTCATCAATTTACGACGTCATTAAAAACATTCTCGATGTATTTCACTCCTGTTTAAATAGCTGACGTCATTCATTTGTGCTGTCATCTATTTGTGCTGTCATCCTTTTGTGATGTCATCCATTTGTGATGTCATTTATTTGTGATATCACGCTGTGTAAACGGGGACAAACAAACCTGAATACAAGATAACTGATCCTAGTGTCAAGTTATTCGGAGATCGAAGTACGAATCTAAAAGTGAAAATCCTTGCTCCGTTTGACCATACTGCACCGAATAGCCGTGATACACCGGAACATATGAATATGTTCCAATCCCGTCTTCTTTCCTGAGAGACAATGGATGCCTCCTGTAAAAGTGCCTGTATCAGAAAATCGTCCTATATTAGTAACATTGTCAGTATGTAATGTATATTTTTATAACGATTATAAATTAAACACTGTAGTGATTTGAAAGAAAACAAAATTGGACCGATATTAAGTTTGGACCAGATTCACACACGTGCGTAGTAAACTTAAATTCTTTACATGTTGTTACTGTTAAAACGTTTCTATATATTTTTGTCGGAGCTTTTAAGTGCATAAGAAACATAAACTCTAATGTGGCACGCAGGGTAATCCCTAACGTATTAGTCCGGTCGGGGCAGGTAGTGACGAGCCTGTAAATATTTTTTTCTGCTTCTTTTTTGAATGACCTATGTCGTGAAAAAATTAAATGCGTCTTTGTCGGCCCTCGCTCGTCACTGGCCCCATTATTTAAAAGCATTGTTTGAGAAACAGTGTGTGTGGTTTATAACCATTTTCTGCCTGGTTAAACGCTACGCAACGTCTACCTGGGTCGTTTTCTATTGATGGAATGTGTGCGAGGGGTCGGAGTTGTAAGACGTGTTGTGCGAAAAGAGAAGGCGGTCTTTTGGAAGAAAATGGGTTGAATAGATATCCAGTTGATTGTAACGAATTACAAAGTAACCTGAAGCAAAATGGCGTTCTAGATGACAAAAGGAAACGAACGTTAAGGCGGAATAATGATAATAAAAAATAGAAAGAAGTTATTATACAAGTATATGCACACGCATCACGAGGATAGTTTGAATGCCTACAAACCACCATCCTCGAGTGGCTTTGGTCTAACTGTATAAGGTTTGTGAGAATACTCTTACTGAATATTCAAAATAAGATAGTATTCGCAGCCTTCTTAAAATCCCCTTCAGCATGCCTACGCACTAGCTCATAGGAGAAATGATGCATTTTGTCCTAGTCATATTATATCAAGTAAAAGCACTAAGCTAGCTATCCCACCAGACCTATCATGAATTATTGTCCTGAAATGTGGTCAAATCTAGAAAACACCACAAGAAAGATAAAGAATAACATAGTAAAATGGTCCTTGTCCTCTGATGAGCTTGCTGCTCTGGTACCCCCACGACATAAATACACTAGACCAACCCGACACTATGCCAAATCCCATCCATTCACAGTAGAGGTCCCCAGATGCCGAAGAGCTTTCTACTCCAAAAGCTTCTTTCCTCGTGCTGCTTGATTCTGGAACTCCCTCCCTGCTCCCTGATTTCCTGACGTTACTGACATGCAGAAATTTAAAACTAATGTAAACAGACATCTCGCTGCGCAGATCTTAATTTAGGTTGACCCTCCCAAAAAAACTTTCACGCTTTTTTCTCAGAAGCCCCTTACGTCTGCAGTGGCGGCCTGCCTTGTTTGGGGTCAACTATGTTAAAAGAAAAAGTAGGTGAAAAAGAAAGTACCATTCTCTACTGAATTACTAACTCACTCTTTGAGAGATAAGGAGACTCTTTAATGAATACTCGGGTAGCTATGGTAAAACAAATTAAATTCGAGGGTAACATTATTACCGACGTTACTTTCAACGAAACTACCAAAAAAAATGTCCGTATTAAAATGTACTAACAATTTATTTGGCACACACATATTGCAGCGGTTACACGTACGGGGTTTACAACCAACATATTTACCCAGAAAATAAAAAAAATCAGACGACTGAGTTGAAACAACGATTGAAGGAATTTGTTTCAACCATTAAAAATCGTATGAAATGGACTAAAAATAAATTGTCTGCAGAAATTAAAACGCATGATGGCACAAACTTCACGCTGAAAATAGTTAGCAGGAAACTGAAAGAAATTAAGTCAAATTCTATAAATAATCCGTCGAAGGTTAGAGAAAATGAACTCCTCGTTAAAAAGTTGGAATCGTTAAAGCTGCAGCACAAAGAGGTTTCAGAAGAATGTCAAAGAAATGCAAACAGTTTTTCAAAGTTTTAAAGATGTGCCGCAACATTGGAAGTCTAGAATTAAAAAGCTGGAGGATATCAAATCTGAATTTGATAGAAGCCCTCAGTTCTCACATAAGAGACACCTGAATCAAATTAGAGGAACGACTACCGCAAGACACCGCCAGCACTTATCGGGTAGAAGTGCTGGTTACCAGATACGACACTTCTGACCTAAAGCAACCTCAAGCTACCTCAGAACAGCGTCAATCTAAAAAGGAAATTACACTGTGACTTTTGAAGAGGTAGGCTTGGGATAGGGTGTTATGGTACCTTACCTATAACGAACTACTTGAACTCGTCCAAACACCGTTAATACTGGAATCGCCTGCTTCTCAGTGTTGGAACGACCCTGGTCTATAGTGGCAGTCAAGACAGACGTAAAACCATTCTTGTTTTCTGTTGTATTATACTTTTGGCAATATACTTGTTTTCTCTATACTCCAAGTTCGTGTTTTCTTCCGACCCCTTTAAAGTGTTTCAACAGTTTTTCAGATTCATTTCTGTTTTTTTTTTGTTGAGCATTAAGAAATTTTGAAAACAAATACTTAACTATATATTTAATTATATTTAATTATATTTAATCATATTCATTTTCCTTTAAGCATAATAATGCTAATATTTGCAATATCAACTATAAAATTATCTCATTAGGAACTTCATCATGATACAACTGAAAATATAATTATACACATTCTCTTTTATTATAATCTTTGAATAAAATAATATATATATATATAATATTCATAAATGAATTTTAAACTATATTTACCTACAGGCGACATCGTTCCGAGCTTATACTTTCATCATTATATATATATATATATATATATATATATATATATATATATACACTATGCATATTTTTTAAATATTAAAGTTTTTTTTCAACTACAGACGATATCGTTTCGGTTGTTTTTACCCTCATTAGTGCAGGAGTGATGCTTGTAGGCGGTCGCATAGGATCGGACTCAATTCGTAGATTAACGCTAGAATTACAAGACAAACGTTCATGACCATACGGCTGTCGGCAATCAACACACAGAGTTATTGAAATTCAGATACACCTACCCGGTGAGCAAGGAGGTGTCATAGTTGCCTACAGTGTTCAACGCTTGAACAGAACTTGCTTGTCGCAGATATATATATATATATATATATATATATATATATATATATATATATATATATATATCTGCGACCTGTGTCAGGTTATATTTAAAAGAAATCAGTAAATGCTCGATCGCAGAGGAGTGAGAGCTAACATAATTTATTGTAAAACTATATGTCACATATTTCAGAAAAGTATTGCGGTTTCATTCAAATGTGGTGACATTTTACATTTCTTTTTAAATTGTATACCAAGTGACATCGTCAACGTTCTGAATAAGGTCAAATCACGATGAGAAATGACTTTATATCGATAAAAAAAGCCGGTGAAATTTTTGGAAAATCTCGCAGGAGAAACATATTGGTTGTGAATTTAATTGAGTTTTATTTGTTTTATAATTGATAGTTTATTTTTGTGTTGAGAAACATTTTTATTTTATTCTACTAAGTGTTTGTTTTTTTCATTATCTTGTAGCTTAGTATTTTTGTTTTTATTAAAGGTTTTGTTTGTAGATCGAAGGAGATTACCGATGCCATGAAAAAGAAAAATACAAGAGGGGGGGCGTTTGAATATGTCGTTTAAATGTTGTAACATTGAAGTCTCTTTTTGATGGTGATACCGACTTTAAATTTGTGTATCGGATTTATTATTTAGTTTGGTTTTAGTTTTGTTGTGTTTAAAGGTTTTATATTGTTTGGTGTTTTATTTACATATTTCGTATTTTCAAAAATCGTCTCGAAAAAAAAACAGCTGGCGTTCAATATACCCTTAAAAACGAGGCGTTGTTGACGTGCCCTTTTTAAAAATACGTACTGGGTCAGGATTGAAATAATATATGGTTCTGAATCGTAATTGGGTTATATTAAATTGATTTGATATTTATTATCGATGTTGTCTTTTTTACTGGTTCAAAAGTGTGTTTATGTTTAGGGATAACTGAGTGGCTTCTTCTTCTTCTTCTTTTTCTTCTTTTTCTTCTTTTTCTTTCGTGTGAATCAGATGATTCTGGTGTTGGCATTAGTTTCCCCGATTTTTTTTCTAGTTAGAAATCTTTCTGGAAAGACATCGGGTACTTACGGGAAGGACATAGGCTACTTACGGGAAGGGCCACGAAAAGGTTGCCAAATGAAAGTGGTACTGTGGAACCGACTGGATTCGAACATGGAACACCCAGACCTTTTTTTTTAATTAACTATATATATATATATATATATATATATATATATATATATGGGGGGGGATTATTCTTATGTAATGGCTGGAGTTTGATTGAGAATATATTTTGTAAGTGAAAGGGTTCATCTAGGGGTATATAATGTTTTAACTACCATTATCATATGCATTCGTGTTGTGTTTATGTATTTAGTAAATTCTGTTAGCTTTATCTAATAAGAGATATGAATCTATTATAGCAGCTATGTGAGGAAGTATGTCTTAAACATCTATAATTCCTTTATTTCTGTGAGATTTGATAGATATTTCTAGGTGTTTAATTAAGAGGATTCGTGTATTTACCATGCTATGAAAGTTTAAAAACGATATAGATTATCTACTGATATAGGTTTTATCTGTAGTGGATGGGGTTAGGTTGTATTGGAATTGGTAGGAGTGATGTAGTTGTGATTGTAGTATGTGCAATATATCTGGGGGTGTTATGTTTTACATAAAAACATAATTATAACTTTGGAAAGGTCTTGGGGATGGTTACTATTTTATATGTTTTGTTTTATTTTGGAAGGTTTTATATTTTTATTTATTACTTTTCATGGAGTTCATTGGTTTTCAGGGTGTGATTGGTGAGTTATCTATCAATTAGTGTTGTCAGTCCATTGGGCTAGAAGAAATCTTATTTTGTAGGGATATCTTTTGAAAACTTCGGTATTTATGTTCAGGTAATTCATAGAAGGATTGTTGATTGCTTGTAGAATTCTGCATATTTCAGTGGTACATAGAGAGCAAATCTTGGACGTAGTGCCGTATAATTTTAGTTTGTCGGTGATCCCCCCTTCTATTGTATAAGGAGTTTTGGACCTCTTGAGTTGGCATATAGTAGTTGCTAGGGTAATGATGTAGTCTTTTTGGGGATATCTTCTTTTTCTTCTTCTTCTTCTTCTTCTTTTTCTTCTTCTTCTTCTTCTTTTGTGTGAATCAGATGATTCTGGTTTTGGCATTAGTTTCCTTGATGGTTTTCTAGTTATAAATCGTACGGAAAGGACAGCGAGAAGTGAAAGTGATACTGTAGAACCGAGTGGATTCGAACTTTGAACACCCAGGTCTTCAGTCTGTGTCGAATATCCACTTTACCTCCGTCACCTCTCTTGGGGTATCTAAAGGTGGTGTTGTAGGCGTAGAGTCTTTGTTTAAAGGTTCCTTGAATCATCCCGGTATAGATCCCCCCCTCTTGGTATCCACACCGAATAGGACTTTGGATTCGTATACAATGGAACTGATTATCGATATAACGCAATTTCTCATCGTGATTTGACCTCATTCAGAACGCTGACGATCCCACTGGACATAGAATTAAAAAAAATGTTCATAGTCAGCCCATCTGGATGAAACCGCGGTACGTTTCTGAAATATGCAACATATAATATATACATATATATATATATATATATATATATATATATATATATATATGTGTGTGTGTGTGTGTGTGTATAAGGAATATAGCTGAAGAAAGAGCTCAGTGCACATTTTCCACAGAGCAAATCTATGATGAGTAAAGGATGACACACAAAGTATACCAGTAATAAGTAATCTTCTTCATACTTCAACGTCTGATTTTGATCTTCTTGCAGCGTTCATCGTCCAACCGGACGTCTATTTAAACCTTAGTATAGAGTGGTCCTCGGGCATTGATAAGTGGTGACCTATTAGTGAAGGAATATTTACCAAAAGGTGACTTTTAAGAACTCAGCTGGGAAATATGTTTGCTATTTAGTTTTTATTAACGCCTCTCTGCAATAGGTTTACGTTCACCTCCTGCCCGGTGATTTTAGTCTATCTGCGCATTTAGCAATATATTTCAAACTCAAGCCTGACAGATTTTCCACGCTATCTATTGACAGACGAAGCCTCGTATGAAGATGCTTTGACGCATCTCGAAAATAAACTGAACACATGTGATAAAAATGGAGAAGGCAGTCGAACATGCTGATCTGGTGTTTATCAAGATAGAACTCGTTTTTTCTTTTTAATATAATTGGCCCACCGCACCTTTAACTTTCAGCACAAATGGCCAGCATAAATGTTGCCTATCAAAGTTTCGATCTCGCTGTTTATGGTGGAATCGATACAATCAGATTAATCTCTAAGGCTGACATCGGAAAAAAATCTATTCAGCTTTTTCTCCAAATTAATTACCTTAATAATAATAGCATTATTATTATTATTATTATTATTATTATGTGACACATTAAGGGTTCTCACGCAGGTTATCATCAATGATTGCTCACTGATAATCACCGGCGGTTTTCCTTTGAGTTTGAGCGACAACAAGTCTCCCTAAATTTCCAGTACTCTCCACCCATTACCATAACTATAGCAAATGAGTTTGTGTTATCACATCAGACGCTTACCAATGATTTATCGCTGGGAACGCTATTTGGTCTTCTCGGAGATCTGGATGACAATAAAACACTCAGGGTCCCATTTCTCTCCACATTCTGACAGTAGAGGTCTGGTTAGTGCTCTCCTTCCACGGTCCTTTCATGTTCCTTGACCCTTCACGACTATTTGGTGTAGTATTAGCCGAGGCTGTTTCTATCACTATATTTTTTGGGGGGGGGGTATTATTTGTTTTGCGTTTTCTGTTTATTGGGTTTTATGTGGTGGTGTTCTTTCTATGTTTTTGTTTTCTTCCTATTGTAACCTCCATGTGACTGATTGGCATTCGTGGCTTATGTGGGTTGGTTTCCGCATTCAAAGATTTCATCTGGTTTCATCATTGGAGTCCGTCTTTCCTTTGATTCCAATTTCTCCCATCTTCTTTCCAGTTTTTTTTCAGGATTGTTCCGAATGCTCCTACGATTATTGTTATTATATTAACTTTCTACATACTCCATATCCCTTTCAATTCTTTAGCGAGTTCCGTGTATTTGCGTCGTTTTTCCGTCGCATTGATCTTCACCTTGTGGTCTGCTAGTACAGCAAAATCGACAATTTGGCAGCGCGCTGTCTGCCGGTCGGTTTTAAATAACATTTTGATCGACAAGTGCATAGCTAGAATGAAATTAGTTTATTATATGGGTCTACTCTTGGCCTTTTGGCTAAGATCAAAATGTAGTATCTGTTCCGATGGATACTGCACCCCATAGACTGGTATTGTCTTGGCCTTCGAGGCTTGATTTACGCCGGTCTATGGGTCTGTTCTGTGCAGTTCTAGGAGGTCCACCCTCTCAGGCTTCGCCTTCCCTCTTTGGGGAGGATTAAGTTTATTGCTTACTGCCTGAGGCACCCCTACCGGGGAATGTCGACGGGGCTGCCCAGGCATTTTTTAAACCCCACTTTCCCTACCCAACCTTGGGTCACATCTTACTTGTGGGAGTAAGATAAACATTGACTTTGTGCCTAACTCCTGGAGAGGAGTAAATAAATACTCATATCATTTAAGGCTATATTTCTCACTGACACTCCCCACCACAACGACTAACTTATGTGTTTTTCGCGCATAAGGAATGGCCTCGATTTTGATTCTTTTGCGAGTGCAAATTTAAAAGATGTTAGCTCATATTTTTGTGTTGTCTCGCATTTCAGTCATAACCGCCTTAAAACCTTATCTTTTTAATTCAAAAATAGATCTGTCGTAATCGACAACTGTCTGGTCGGCGCAGATCATAACCAACAAGAAAATGCTGTTCGTTACAGTTAAAGATGGCTAGCCGTGCCATTTGGACCGGCTTTTACAAACACCACTTGCCATTCTTACCCGTCTAAGTACTGACCAGGTTTAACGCTGTTTAACTTCAGTGACCTTAGGGTAATCAATGTGCCAACGTGATTATAGCCGGGAAACCTCTTATGCAATTCGGCTAATAAGTAATCCGAATGTATGTAAATTACAATTGATAGATGTCGTAATGTGTCTTGCTGTTGCGTAATGATTACTAAGCGAGTTCCACAGACTCTTATTGCGATAGTCAGTTTATACAGGAGTCTCATATGGAAATTAGATAGCAGGTTGAGCATGTTTGATCAACGGCGAGCTGTGGAAAATACATGACATATGTTATGGAATATGTCCCGATTCGCTTCGTTTGTTTCCCAAATGAAAATTATTTCTTGGCGCCTCTTTAAAATTTGCCGATTGCGAAATGCTCAAGACACCAAGCGAATTCGCAGGGGCTGTGGGATCAATCTCTCTTAATCAATCAATGCCAGCGTTTAAATGAGTCAGGAAGTCACCGAAATGGATGATTATTGTCAAGGGTCAGATCGATATGTGTTTCCTGTCGATCTCCGAACTCAATAATTACGTCTCGCTAAAAGTCAGCGCTACCAGTGCTGATTTTTCTTCGCGCTTCGCAAGCGGTACAACACGATTTCTCTCTCGCTAAATTTGCCAACGTTAAACATTGAAGAGTAATGGACATTTTGTAAAGATAAACAATCATTTATAGAGACTCTAAATAGACACATTGACAGGAAATGATGAGGTTAGACGAGTATTAGTACCTATGTGTACTGGATACCACGATATAAAACAAGGAAACCAAGTATCTAATTGTTCTTCAACTAGGCCTCGGAGAGAGGAAAAAAACCTGTAAATCTCTCAACGTTATAGGGGACTTTTTACTCTATCAATTGTTTTCTCTAACTTAAACAATGTTTCACTCATATGTCATTCGATTTTCATAGTTATTTCTTAAATTTATCATTCTTACCCGCCCGTTTCATTGATTAAAATAATGTTTACTCTGAAAGTTATCCTACCATTTTGTTGTACTCGCAATCTACTATATATATACATATATATATATATATATATATATATATATATATATATATATATATATATATGAAAGAGAGAGAGAGAGAGATAGAGAGAGATAGAGAGAGAGAAAGAAAGTGAGAGGAAGTGCATGTATATCCGTCTATCTTCGTATTGGGATTTCGCCCACCAAATAAAATGATACCGATTGTAGCCTGGGCAATGTTCACAACAGCAAACGCGTGATGCTATCGTGGCATTGGTCTATTCTTTATCTAAATACTAAACCCTTTATTAAGGTATAATAAACAATAACGTTAATATTCCTTCATTTTAAAACTGTGCATATAAAATAAAGATTCTCATTATTTTAAATAAATAAATGTCGGATTTTTCTTATAAAAACGATCAAATTTATTGTATGGTTAAATTTTCAATTGAAAACTGTTTATGCAAAGCAAACATCAAAATGAACTAAATATACATAGAGCACACCTTATTCTGAGGTATACCTTTTTCTTAGACTGTATTACATGTTAAATGAAATGCCTTTTTCGTTGTTTTCAATTTTTAATTAACAAAAAAAGTATTTTGGGATAAAAATGATATATTTGGTGATCATGAAAATTTACAATTTTCTCTGTATTTATTATCCAAAATGATTAGTAATTAAGAAGAGTAACATTATATGGATTTGATTGATTTAATATGGGATTGAGATTCTAATATAAAAATTGAGAGGTCTACAAATAAATGTGACAGAACAAATTAAAAAAAAGTAACATTATATGGATTTGATTGATTTAATATGGGATTGAGATTCTAATATAAAAATTGAGAGGTCTACAAATAAATGTGACAGAACAAATTAAAAAAAAGTAACATTATATGGATTTGATTGATTTAATATGGGATTGAGATTCTAATATAAAAATTGAGAGGTCTACAAATAAATGTGACAGAGCAAATTAAAAAGAGTAACAACTATAAGGTAGAAAGAATAGGCAAGAATCTTAAGGTTTAACTACTTTACTAGAAGGAAGACTGCACTTCAAAATAATTAATAAGATTTAAAAATATAGTATAGATATGTTTAGTATAGAGTTTTCAGCTACGTCTATATAGCTAGATAATCCAAGCCAGTCATGGTGATTTGCATTAAAATACAAATACAGAATATTTTTGAATGCTAGCCTAAAGGGCAGGCACGAAGATGTTTTTGGTCGGTGTCCGGTTTAGGTTTGTTCTTTTTTATCTGTATTGTCATTTTTTGATAAAGTGAGGAGACAAAGTAGGTGCTTATGTGCCAATAAGCTCACACATTCAGCCAATTAGTTCCGATTTGATAAATTGGGGTTGCGACGCTGGAAAACCCATCAGGGATAATTGTAGGGTCACTTTCATGCGTGACATGGCACGTAGTTACCCACTATAGTATACAACTGTTGATTGAGCAGCCATTCTTAGCGCTACCTAAGAGTTTTGGCATCTGCACTACCAGTCGGAAACTGCAGCCAGACAAACTGTCTGACAATACCCTACCCCTGTCGATCAAGAGCGACCCAGACTAATAATGTGAGATTTAGTCACAAAAAACTTTCCCCAGATAGAGAGAAATAGACACGGCGTTCATTGTCTTAGTCAGGAAACAAGGGCAAGCACAGAGTGTCTTTAAAGTGTCTATGCGCTAGTACATCTGCGTTACGCTAACAGACAACGAATAGGTGCAAAGTCCAGACAATAGGCAGGGTTTATCTACTCTTTAAGAAATTTTTGGTTTGCAATCCGGATATTTTGTCTGAGACTCTAGCTCTACGAATATTGTCGATCAGGATTAAGGAGAGTTCCTTCCCCAAAGGGGTTGCGTCAAAGACGTGAGTAGTCCGTACCACTTTTTGATATCAGAGTTTTCATTCTCCTAGGTTGATGACCTGACCATGTCTACGGTCCATCAAACCGTGAGAAGAAATTACGAGCTCGTTTATTAGTATTTAAGAGGCCTCGCAGATATTTAAAAAAAGATTCCGTATATATATATATATATATATATATATAAATATTATATTTATATATATATATATGTGTATATACATGTATATATATATAAATATTATATTTATATATATATATGTGTATATACATGTATATATATAAACATATTATATTTATATATATATGTGTATATACATGTATATATATATATATATATATAAATATTATATTTATATATATATATATATGTGTATATACATGCATATATATATATATATATATATATATATATATATCATAAGTAAAATAGATTATTTCCTGTTATTTTTATTATGAATTATTAAGATTTAGCTTGCTCTATTTAGCTCAGAAAAAGTACATTTCATACGATTTTAATATTTGCCGTCATTTATTATTATCAGTTATTAAGATAAATATTAAGCTTCCTTTTCTTTATTTTTAATTTGAAAATAATGACGATAAGTGTAATAGACACTGAATGTGTAATTGCCTTTAATAAGGTTTTAGTCAACGTACAAAATAGAGTTTGAACGGATACAAGTCACGATTATGTATCTAAGTTAGTAAAACGTGGAGAAAACGTTCACTTGAAAACTGTATTGAAAAATTAAATCGACAGTGATGGACTATGCTTTTAAATACTGATCTTTAGGGAATGCTTGCTGTTTTAATACATATATATATATATATATATATATATATATATATATATATATATATATATATACATACATAGATGATGATCGCTGCACTTGTCAGATGATAGCCAGCCTGCATCCCTATCACTCATCACCATGGCCCTCATTTATCGCTCGTTCGTGTATCGTTTGAGGTGAGACTTCAAACCAGCAGAAGAGTGTCAAGTTTTTGAGAGGAGGTGACAAATGAATGCTCACATTTTAATATGATTCCCTCGGCCCTACTAGGAAATGACGCGCATGTGCACAGCCATCTTTATCTTCCACCCGGATGACGCCTTACGCGCGCTCGAATACAGTGCACACCAAAAGCGCATGAACCAACAGGCTTCGACAGGTATAATATCAATGCTAAATGGTGCTCAACATTTTGACGATAGAGTAAAAGTAGGCATGTTCGTAGTGTAAAACTATGACTGATGGAAATAGATGCTTCATTTATGGCTATGAGTTATGATTAGGTGTGTGGGCTTAGCGATGTGTGTGGATGAGTTCGTGCCGTCTGCTGATGTGGCTGTATGAGAGATGTAAAAGTATATGTGCTCGTATGTGTGCGACGATATGCCGTGTGTCGTATTAAGATAGTACTATTTCGAGTTTGTCGATTTTCGCCAAGAACACAACCATTTTGTCTTACTTCTTCAGTAATTATCTAGATGCCTGCAGAAGAAAGTTCAAGCAACATAACAGCTAACGATTGCCGCCTCGGCACATGGAATCTAGTGTAATGTTGGATATGTGGAATAGACTGTAATACATATATATATATATATATATATATATATATATATATATATATTTGAAAATTCACACATTAGGAGCGTTGGCGAAATGGCAAAGATAAAGAGAATATTTTTTTTTATAAAATATTTAGAAAACCTTCACAACGCAGATTATTGTTTTTGAAAATAAATTATTTATTTATCTTAAAATTTTTTTTTTTTTGAACTTGAACGCTTTCGGTAATAATATCACCATCTTCAGAAGAATAAGCATATTTTTTCCTCTTTTTTTCTTCATTTTTTCCCCTCCAGACTGAGACAAGCAGTAAGGATGAATTCGTCTCGATGTTATGGACGAAATGTTTATAAGTCGTGTGTATCACGTGGTACGTGGAAAGTTATTTGAAAATTCACACATCAGGAGCGTTGGTGAAATTGCAAAGATAAAGAGAATATTTTTTTTTTATAAAATATTTAGAAAACCTTCACAACGCAGATTATTGTTTTTAAAAATAAATTATTTATTTATCTTAACATTTTTTTTTTTGAACTTGAGCGCTTTCGGTAACAATATTATTATCTTCAGAAGAATAAGCATATTTTTTCCTCTTTTTTTAAATCTGCGTTGTGAAGGTTTTCATCGAGACGAATTCATCCTTACTGCTTGTCTCAGTCGAGAGGGGGAAAAATGAAGAACAAAAAGAGGAAAAAAAATATGCTTATTCTTCTGAAGATGGTGATATTATTACCGAAAGCGCTCAAGTTAAAAAAAAATGTTTTTAAGATAAATAAATAATTTATTTTTAAAACAATAATCTGCGCTGTGAAGCTTTTCTAAATATTTTATAAAATAAAAATATTGTCTTTATCTTTTATATATATATATATATATATATATATATATATATATGCAAACATTATTAAAAATAACGGAACAGAATTCGTCTGTTTTATTATACCTGCTTTATTTTTTCAATCTTCTGATGGTATTCATCAAAGAAATTGATAAATGTTCCGTAGGTTTCAAAAGTTTTCCGAACGCTTTCGATTCTTTGAAATAATAAAAAAAAAAAGTATAATTAAAGAGATTAATTCTGTTACTTTTAACAATGTTTGAATAAATGAGAAAATGCTGCCTAAATACACACACAATATATATATATACATATCATTTAATAAATATTGGTGGGACAATCAACACTAATTAATTTGTGTTTCGACGCATATGCGTCTTTGCAAGAATATATGAAAATCGAAAATCGGGTTTGCAATTTGCCTTAAAAATCAAAGGTAAAAATAAGAGTAAAAAATGAAGTAAGCGAATGACAAGATAAGCCTGTAAATCAGTCTGAAACGCATCTGCCTTTCTAGTGTTAATACATATTAGATTAAGTAACTCGCCCCCTACTTTGATTATGTGGGAACATTTTAAAGCCGATTTTCGCTTATTTGAAGCAGTCGTGAGAAGATGCATATGCGTCGAAACACGAATTAATAAATGTCGACTTTCCCATCAATGTTAATTTAATTTTTAAAAAGCTCTACTCTGTATTGAGCATTTTTTTTTTAAATATTTGTTTTGTGTTCATTTTGCCAATATATTTGCACTTGAATAATATATATATATATATGGGAAAAGAAGGATGAAGGTAATCCGACGTAATGGGAAAATGAAAAAGGAAAATCAAAAAGGGATGTTTTTTATGTGTACATCAACGTTTCGTCTTAATTTATAAGACTTCATCAGGATGATAATATGAAGAAAAATGTCATGCAAGAACGTGCACATATAGGGTTGACATTACGTCAGCCCTACTGTTTTCTCCAGTAGTGGCTACTACTTTCCTCCCTGCTTCCCATAATGTCAACCCTATATGTGCACGCACTTGCATGACATTTTTCTTTATATTATCATCCTGATAAAGTCTTATAAATAAAGACGAAACGTTGATGTACACATAAAAATCATCCCTTTTTGGTTTTCCTTTTTCATTTTCCCATATATATATATATATATATATATATATATATATATATATATATATATATATATATATATATATTGTAGAGATCAAAAATGAGAATAAAAAATTGTAAAGATACAATATTTATTAAAACACCAGAACTGATTAGAACTTTTTATGTTCTAATAAATATTGTATCTTTACAATTTTTTATTCTCATCTTTCATCTCTACAATCGATTGCTTTATTCAATATATTGAGCTTTATATTATCAGGATAGATTATTATTAAACGATAATTGAAATATCTTTAATTAAATTCTACATTTATATATATATATATATATATATGTATATATATATATATATATATATATATATATATATATATATATATATATATATATATATATATATGAGAAATAATGTAGCTCGTTGGGGCTTACATTGAGCTCGGGGTTGATGGCTTAAACCAGAAAGAGTTTACAAATCATGTTAAATTGAAAGAAATATATCCCAAATAAGTCGCTTTTTACTCTTTTTTTCTCTCTCTCTCTCTCTCTCTATCTATCTCTCTCTCTCTTTCTCTCTCTCTCTATGTGTCTTTCTTATTCAGAATTTCCTTCGCCAGCTACAGGTGAAATAGTATTACGACTGTAATTACATTTCATTTTGTTTATAATAGACTCATCGAAAGTTTTTCGTGCTAGTTTTATACATTTTGACGGGCAATGAAAACCGAAAAGGGTGTGACGGAAACGACAGTGATATATAACCTATAAGAGCAGGTGGTTAAATAAAAGTGAGTAAGAGTGAGACTATTAGGCAGATAGGTCACTTGGTGTGTTAGTTGCCTGTTTCCATCGTTGAGTATACCGATACTAAAGGGTCGATTAAGATAGCCGCTAAACTTTCGTCTCTGACATTCCTCTACTCTCCATGTGTATGACAAACATGTGTCTAATTGATCCGACTGATTAACTGTTCGTATTGAATGAATGGACAATCATTGTTAGACCTGTTGTGTGATACTATCACAGCTCATGTGTATCACTATTTTTTATCTTTATCAATATGATATAATACCCTCAATCCAGAAACACCTTAAACACTGTCCCTAATTGTTACAAATAAAAGAGTACTATGCCCAATTTATTAAAAAGATGATTTATGAGTGGGGGCTTGGTTTGCGCGAACTTTGAAAAATTACTAACAGGGTACTAAATAGACCACTCTTTCAACAATCAGTAATGACCCTGATGGGATAAAGCCAAACTTATGTCAATGCATTTTGCGACATGGACCATCAGCTTTCGGGGTTCCCCCTATGACTATAAATCATCTAAGTTATATATGCATATATCGGTTCGAAACGTTGTGTGAACCACTTCTAACCATTGTGCTTAAGAAGCTATTACCGGAACTTGTTCCCATTCTAACAAAACTATGCAATAGGTGTGTAAAAGAGATATGCTTTCTATCTATTTGAAAATACTGGTGATCAGTCCTCTGTATTCCATTACATACCGATCCGTCTCCTATGCGCCATGACGGAGCTTTTCGAATCTGTAATACATCTAGAAATTACTAACCACCTCAGCAGAAACAAGCTACTTACTGACAACCAATACGAATTTCGTCCTGCTAAGTCAACTGCTGATGTGCTAACTGTAATATCGCAACGAATCTGCGAAAATCTTGAAATGGTCTTTGTTTCTAAGGTAATATCAATTGACATAGCCAAGTCCTTCGATAGGGTTCGGCACGAAGTGTTGCCCAACAAACTTGCAAGATATAAAATATCCAGCAATATATTCGAAACAGTCGAATCCTTTCTCCCGGGCAGCTTTATAAAAGCAATTGTCTATAGGAAAGATGTCGAAACCCCATAGAATAAACGCCGGCGTACCTGAATGATCTATTCTGGGGTTTACACCCTTCTCGATCTTCATTAATGATATACGAAATCATATGCTTAGATCATTTGTTGACATCTACGCAGATGAGACAACTATCTAAGGCAAAAACTTGAACAGCATAGGTGATCAATATCTCGGGGATTTTCCTTCTTCGGACCTGGAGCATGTGGTGCAAAAAATCAAGCCCCTCTTCTTGTAACACCAATGCTCGGATCCATGTTTTATCCCAGCCGAAATAAATGGCTGTCTCCGTAGAATAAGTTTCTTGTTCTGATAAGCTCTTAGGACTGACTTTCACCCCAGACATAACATGGGAGAGGTATGTCCAGTGTGTTGCAAAAGAACTGGAAAAATGGATCGATCATTCTACCGCCCTAGAAAGGATTTGATTCTAAGTGCAATCCTCTACCTATATAAAATCAGATACACCCGAATATGGGACAGCACGTCTGTTGAAGTACCGTGCAGAGAGATCGTTTCCTGCTTTAGCAGATAACAAAATCGACTAAGAAACCAACTGCTGGTGTTTTCCTCTCCTCCATAATCCTCGTGCTCACGGAAGAGACGTTGCTAGTCTCTGTCTACTCTACCATTAGTTCAATGGAAGGTTCTCGACTGAGCTTCAATCATTTGTTCCTCCCTGTTCGACATTCCCAGTAAGAACTCGCATTGCTACCATAACGGAAAAGGACTTCCCCTTTTTCTTCCATGTGTTCAGCGCGAAGCAGAATTTTCCTTGAAGAGAACTTATTTGCAAGGACTTTCCATAGATTCTACCCATTAACGCGTGATTAAAACTAGTTCGTCTTAAAATCCAATGTAAACAAATTGTTTTCCTATACCACTCTATGAATAATCAAACGCAACTAATACCAGTAATCAATGTTAGTAATCCCTCATATTTCGGCTAATAATAATTCCGTCTCACCCGCCCAAATAGTTTTCACTGTGAAAAAGGAAGTAGTAATTGTTTCCTTGTTCAAGATGGTAAAGATTGGGTTAAACTCCACGCTTCTCTTTCACATATCTCTAATACTGGGTTTTGTAATTTCATCCAAATGCTGATTTTTCTATTCCTAGCTGCCATTTTATATAGTGTATAAAGATTTTTAAAATAGCAGCTTAAGCACTAACCTCTAAAAATAAAGAAGATTTGAATATGAATAAAATTGCTTCTTAATAACACTAAAGTTATACATTCCGAAACAAGTTTAAAAAATAATTAAAAAATACTGGACGCTATCTACATAAAAGCACAACAACCTGAAATTAACAACATCACATACGAAACCGGTGTTTACATTTTAAAATGCTAAAGGTAATGTGATTTTGTTATGTGATGCCATCCAACGTTGCTGAATTTAAATCATCAACGACTTCCGAATGCGAGAATGCGAATAACGTTATATGCACGTTTCTCCGCCGTGTTTTTTTTTAATTCTCTTCTTTCTCCAGCATTTTTGTTAATTTTCTTTTGACACCAGATAGTGATTCGACGAAGAATCGAAAACGTCTGTGAAACCTGTGAAACCTAAATAACACCGAATAAAGTAAAAAAAGATACAATTAAACAAACGAATTCTGTTATTTTTAACAATGTTTGCATAAAGAAAGATGTTGCCTCAATAAAGACAATATATATATATATATATATATATATATTTCTTTTTATACACACACACACGCATATATATATATATACATATATATATATATATATATATATATATATATATATAAGACAAACATTGTTGAACAACATAGAATACTTCTTCTTAATGCGTCTTTTGAGATTTTACGGATGGTTCATCAAGTATTTTTGTTGAATTGTCGTATGTGGTATCTGTAGGTTTCATTTTCCATTCTTCGCGAGTACTTTCGATTGATTCATTCAATCTTCTTCAGGCGTGAGAGTTCATATCTGCTAAATTCGCATGCTGCCTTTTTAAATGTACGCATGGGTGATGAGACGCCGTATGCGGATCGTTATCATGTTCAAAGCGCGTGACTAATTAAAAATTACAAAAATTTAAAGGCTAAATCTATTCTTTGTCAGCTAAGGATTTGTTGATGTCAATTACTAATCTAGATATGTTGAAATAGTGTAGCTAGACTCGTAATTGATGTTATTAATTGTAGGGTGTATCGTTTTTATATACAGTACTTCAAGAATGTTTAGTCTTTTTACATTACGTTCGTGATGTATAATGATTTCGTTGTATACTAAGAAGTGTCTTCAATAATAATAATTTATTTCTTTATCTCTTTATTTCGGCGACTACATATATTATTTTTAATTAGTCTTACACACGTTTCGCAACCCGGTAAGTAAAAAATGTAGCCTTCGCTCAACCAAGCTGCTCTTAAAAGACACATCATTTAACAATGCACGTTATTTCCCAAAAATGGAAGAAGAAAAGGTGGTCAAGAAATATGAGAAGAACGGCAAGGTAAAGACACGAAAAATATCACTTTAAATACTGCAATCATAGATAAATAACATCGAATAATCTGATACAATGTAAGCAGATTCTTAAGCCGCCATCTTGGAACCTATGCTTTTAAAAGGAAAACGATATATATATATATACACTATTAATATATAATTTTTAAAAATTTAAGTGTTTTTCACCTACAAATGAAGTCGTTTCGGGATCTCTTACCCTCATCATCATATGAGTGTCGGTTGCAGGCAGTCGCATGGGCTCGAACATAGTTTGTAGATTCAAGCTAGAATCACAAGACAAACTCTCACAACTACGCGGCCGCGAGAAATCGACACATACATGAATTGAAATTAAAATACACTTACCCCGGGGGCGAAGGAAGTGCTATTCCTTTCTACAGTGTTCAACGCTCAAGCGGGACTAGTTTATCGCAAATGACAACAAACCTGTCAATTTTAAACAGGACTCTACTTTTAAGACTGTTACATATTTAAAGAGACTTTACATTTTTGAAATACAAAAGTGTTTTTCAGCTACAGACGACGTCGTTTCGAGATCTCTTACTGTGTAGCAGTTTCGAACTCTCTCATCTGTGTAGCAGTGACGCACTGTGAAAGCAATTCATGATAGTGTATTTTTAAACAAATCGCTGCAAAAATAAATGAACAAGAGCGTTGCAGAAATAATAAATATCCACAAAAGTGGTCAATACATAAAAATGCAGAGTCGATATGAATTTGAATGAATAAACAGATGGTTCCCTAAACTAAGATCGTCAGACAAACACACGTTGGCAGAAAGACAAACAGTTGATGTTTATATTGTTGCCTAGACATAACTTACTTATTTTACTATGCGATCTTAGTAAAGTGAGACAAAGGAAAACAAATTTAGATAATATCTTGCAATTGTTGCCACATCTGGGCTGGTGCATAATCTACTAGTCTCTCCTTCATTGAAAAGGTCCAAAAAAGAGTCGCCACCTTAATAGGTTCCTCACTGTCAACCTAGCTCACGCCCCTGCCCCATCACCGCAATGTAGCATCCTTGTGCTTGTTTTACAAATACTTCAATAGATTATGCTCCGATGGACTGACTATTTTGGTGCCCCCTGGACGTAAATTCACTCGACCAACTCGACAATCAGCAAAATCCCATCCATTCACTGTGGAAACCCCCAGATTCCGGATAGCCTTCTACTCTAATAGCTCCTTTCCTCGTGCTCCTGGCCCCTGCAACTCTCTCCCTGTCCCATGGTTCCCCGACAGTACCAACATGCATAGGTTTAAAACTTATGTAAACAGACATTTGCTGCACAGCTCCCAACTTAGAATGACCCCCAAAACCTACTCCCTAATTCTCAGTATACCCCTCACGTCTACAGTGGCGTCCTGATTTGTTTGGGGTGAAATATCATAAAAAGGTTGATAACCAACACAATACAGCAGAATCAGATCATGTGAATGACTATGCTTATGTATATATATATATATATATATATATATATATATATATATATATATATATATATATATATATATACTCCGAGTATGTTATAGATCCATAGGGTATAAATCCAGGGGAGTTGAACCGGGTTTATGAGAATGCTCAATAAAAATATAGGGCAGAAATATAAATATAAATGATAATTTATATCATTTTGACTACAAAATTGATTTTGTTTCATGAGAGTAGTTTTAGACGCTCACAATCCTCAGGTCTTGAAATACCATTTCTTCACACACACACACGCACACACACACACACACACACACACACATACATACATATATATATATATATATATATATATATATATATATATGTGTGTGTGTGTGGGTGTGTGTGTGTGAAGAAAGTAACAAACAGGAAACAGGTTAGAATGCGTGCCTTCAAAAAAAAATTGTTTCCAAATCTTCACTATTTCTAAAGACGTTCGATAATACGAACGAAACCGGTCAAATCTCTTGTTTTCTTTTTCTCCTGCATTCTAACCGTTTTTCTGCTGGTCTCTTTTTTCACACATTTAGTCTACAACGTCATTTCATTTTCATGACTTATCGTGTACCTTACCCCATATATATATATATATATATATATATATATATATATATATATATATATATATATATATATATATATATATATATATATATATATATATATTGGGTATTTAGATCTGTATGGCTAGGTTTCCTTCCTTTTATCTATTTACCTTTCTGGTACCAAAGCTTTTTTTTTTTTATGCAACCTTAATTCCTATATAATTTTATTTCTAGCTACCATATCGTAGAATGGTTCGTAGGTGTAGTGTTTAGATAGTATTTTATTATTATTATTATTATTATTATTATTATTATTATTATTATTATTATTATTATTATTATTATTATTATTATTATTGTTATAAATGATTTTATTTGATATGCAAATTACCATATCACACGGTAGTCTTAAGGGTAGTATATTATTATTATTATTATTATTATTATTATTATTATTATTATTATTATTTTCTTATTATTTATTTATGTATAGATAAGTAACATTTTAAGCTGAATTATTTCGACACTTGATTATTGAGGAAATGGTAGTTTTATCTGTATCATTGGAGAGCCATGCATATAACTGTCCTGTTTTTAAATCTTCGAAACAGTTACATGGTAAACAGCTGAAGATCCCCGTGTTAATATTAGATTCTTACGTTAAGGTCTCCTGCTTTTGTTTCACTGTTAGATACTTAATCCCTCTTTTTTATTTTATTTACTTACTATTATATATTATTTATTTATGAATTTTCCAACAAATGTTAAGTCTACACTATTTTGGATTTAGTTAGTTTCTCTGGGAATTTAAACTGCATTTTCCTTTATTTTTCTTTTTTTGTTGTTTTTTTTGTTTAAAATCATTCAAAGCTTCTTTAGACTATATATATATATATATATATATATATATATATATATATATATATATATATATATATATATATATATATATATATAATGAAACTATAGAAATCCCATTCCAACGCAAAGGAAAAAAATGGAAAAACTAAAATAATTTATATATTCATACACCGTTTTTTCTTTATTTATAGTGATTACTGTGCAGAAGAAAAAAACATGCAAGTGCAATATTTGAAGATATTTGGCGTGCTTGTGACGTGAAAAGATTTTCCTTTCAACCAAAACATAGTCGTTAGAATTAAACAATCTGGTGCGATTATGACTTGAGAACAATGTTTATATTACTTTTTCAAACGAAACATAGTCGCTAAAATCAAACAAGCCGGTGCGATTATGACGTTAAAATAATTTTTATATTCTTTTTTCGAACGAAACATAGTCGTAAGAATTAAACAATCTGGTGCAATTATGACGTTAAAATAATGTTTTATATATATTTTTTGAACGAATCGTAGTTGTTAGAATTAAACAATCTGGTGCGATTATGACGTGAAAATAATGTTTTATTTTTTTTTTTTTGAACGAATCATAGTCGTTAGAATTAAACAATCTGGTGCGATCATGACGTGAAAAAAATGTTTTACATATTTTTTTGAACGAATCATAGTCGTTAGAATTAAACAATCTGGTGCGATTATGACGTGAAAATAATGTTTTATATATTTTTTGAACTGATCGTAGTCGTTAGAATTAAACAATCTGGTGCGATTATGACGTGAAAATAATGTTTTATGTATTTTTTGAACGAATCATAGTCGTTAGAATTAAACAATCTGGTGCGATTATGACGTGAAAAAAATGTTTTATATATTTTTTCGAACGAATCATAGTCGTTAGAATTAAACAATCTGGTGCGATTATGACGTGAAAAAAATGTTTTATATATTTTTTTGAACGAATCATAGTCGTTAGAATTAAACAATCTGGTGCGATTATGACGTGAAAATAATGTTTTATATATTTTTTGAACGAATCATAGTCGTTAGAATTTAACAATCTGGTGCGATTATGACGTGAAAAAAATGTTTTATATATTTTTTCGAACGAATCATAGTCGTAAGAATCAAACAATCTGGTGCGATTATGACGTGAAAAAAATGTTTTATATATTTTTTGAACGGTTCATAGTCGTTAGAATTAAACAATCTGGTGCGATTTTGACGTGAAAATAATGTTTTATATATTTTTTTGAACGAATCATAATCGTTAGAATTAAACAATCTGGTGAGATCATGACGTGAAAATAATGTTTTATATATTTTTTGAACGAATCATAGTCGTTAGAATTAAACAATCTGGTGCGATTATTAAGTGAAAAAAATGTTTTATATATTTTTTGAACGAATCATAATCGTTAGAATTAAACAATCTGGTGCGATTATTAAGTGAAAATAATGTTTTATATATTTTTTTGAACGAATCATAATCGTTAGAATTAAACAATCTGGTGAGATCATGACGTGAAAATAATGTTTTATATATTTTTTGAACGAATCATAGTCGTTAGAATTAAACAATCTGGTGCGATTATTAAGTGAACATACTGTTTATAGATTTTTTTCGACTGAATCATAGTATTAAGAATTAAACTAGCTTGTGCGATTATTACGTGAAAAATGTACTGTTAATTCTTTTTCTAACGAAAAATAGTTGTTAGAATTACCGAATCTTGTGCGATTATGATGTGAAAACAATGCTTATATTGTTTTTTCCAACAACTCATAGTTGTTAGAATTAAACACTCTGGTGCGATTATGACGTGAGAATAATGTTTATATATTTTTTCGAACGAATCATAGTCGTAAAAGTTAAACAATCTAGTGCGATCATGACGTAAAAAAATGTTGTTTTTTTTTGACCGAATCATAGTATTGAGAATTAAACAAGCTTGTGCAGTTATGAAGTCAAAATGAACTTTTTACTCTTTTTTCGAACGAACAATAGTTGTTAGAATTATCGAATCTGGTGCGATTATGACGTGAAAACAATGTTTATAATTTTTTTTCGAAGGATACATAGTCGTTAGACTTAAACAATCTGGTTCGATTATGACGTGAAAACAATGTTTATGATTTTTTTCGAACGAAATATAGTTGTTAGAATTAAATAATCTTGTTTGATTATGACGTGAAAATAATGTTTATATAGTTTTTTGAACGAAACATAGTTGTTAGAATTACACAATCTAGTTCTATTATGACGTGAAAATAATGTTTGTATACTTTTACAAACGAAACATAGTCGTTACAATTTAACAATCTGTTGTTATACTGACGTGAAAATCATGTTTATATTCCTTTATTCGAATAAAACATAGTCGTTAAAATCCAAAGAAAATCTGGTGCGATTATTACGTGAAAATGATGTTTTTAATTTTTTTTCGAACGAAACATAGTCGTTAGAATTAAACAATCTAGAGCGATTATGACGTGAAAATAATGTTTATATACGTTTTCCACGAAACATAGTCGTTAGAATTAAGCAATCTGGTGCGATTATTACGTAAAAATAAAGTTCTTATTCTTTATTCGAACGAAACACAGTCGTTAGAATTAAACAACATGGTGCAATTATGACTCAAAATAATGTTTGTATTCTTTTTCCGAACGAAACACAATCGTAAAAATTAAACAATCTGGTAGAATTATGACGTGAAAATAATGTTTAAATTCTCTTATCGAACGAAACACAGTCGTTAGAATTAAACAATTTTGTGCAATTATGACATGAAAATAATGTTCATATTCTTTTTCTGAACGAAACTCAGTTGTTAGAATTAAACAATCTTGTGCAATTATGACGTGAACATGGTGTTTATATTCTTTTTCCGACCAAAATACCGTCGTTAGAATTAAGAAATCTGGTACAATTATTACGTGAAAATAAAGTTGTTATTCTTTTTTCGAACGAAACACAGTCGTAAGAATTAAATAATCTGGTGCGATCATGACGTGAAAATAATGTTTATATTTTCTTATCGAACGAAACACAGTCGTTAGAATTAAACAATCTGGTGCAATTATGACGTAAATGTAAAGTATTTATTTCATTTCGAACAGAACACAGTCGTTAGAATGAAACAATCTGGTGCGATTAGGACGTGAAAACAATATTAATAATTTTTTTTCGAAGGATACATAGTCGTTAGACTTAAACAATCTGGTTCGATTATGACGTGAAAACAATGTTTATGATTTTTTTTCGAACGAAATATAGTTGTTAGAATGAAACAATCTGGTTCGATTATGACGTAAAAATAATGTTTATATAGTTTTTTCGAACGAAACATAGTTGTTAGAATTACACAATCTAGTTCGATTATGACGTGAAAATAATGTTTGTATACTTTTACAAACGAAACATAGTCGTTACAATTTAACAATCTGGTGTTTTACTGACGTGAAAATAATGTTCATATTCTTTTTTTCGAATAAAACATAGTCGATAAAATCCAAAATAATCTGGGGCGATTATTACGTGAAAATCATGTTTTTAATGTTTTTTCGAACGAAACATAGTCGTTAGAATTAAACAATCTAGAGCGATTATGATGTGAAAATAATGTTTATATACGTTTTCCGCACGAAACATAGTCGTTAGAATTAAACAATCTGGTGCGATTATGACGTAAAAATAAGGTTTGTATTCTTTTTCCGAACGAAACACAGTCGTAAGAATTAAACAATCTGGTGCAATTATGACGTAAAAATAATGTTTGTATTCTTTTTCGGAACGAAACACAATCGTCAGAATTAAACAATCTGGTGCAATTATGACGTAAAATATAGTTTTTATTTTGTTTTCGAACGAATCATAGCCGTTAGAAACAATGTTGTTCGATTCTGACGCAAAAATAAAGTTTTGATTCTCTTTTCGAACGAAACACAGTCGTTAGAATTAAACAATCTGGTTCAATTATGACGTGAAAATAATGTTTGATGTTTCATTTGGAACGAATCTTGTCGTCAGAGGTAAACAATGTGGTCCAATTAGGACGTGAAACTAATGTTGCTGTTTTTTTTCGAACGGTTCACAGTCGTTAGAATTTAACAATCTGTGTCGATTGTGACGGAAAATAATGTTTGTATTCTTTTTTGAACGAAACAGTTTTTAGAATTAAACAATCTGGTGCAATTAGGACGCGAAATTAAAGTGTAAATTCTTTTTTCCAATGAGACATAGTCGTTAAATCTTAATAATCTGATGCAATTATGACGTGAAATAATGTGTTATAGTTTTTTCGAACGAAACATAGTCGTTAGAATTAAACAATCTGGTGCGATTATGACGTAAAAATAATGTTTTTAATTTTTTTCGGACGAATCATAGCCGTTAGAATGGAATAATCTTGTGCGATTATGACGTGAAAATAATGTTTTTATTTTTTTTCTAACGAATTATAGCCGTTGGAATATTAAATCTGTTATTCGTTTATAAAATGGAATGAGTGTTTATTTTATTTTTTGTCGATGTTATTTCGAACGTTTTTGGGTGTAAAACCGTGTAAAATATCTAAATTCAATTTTTGATCGGTTAGTAAAAGTTTATTATGATTATAGAAGATACATTATAGAAGCCATTACGTTGTTTAATTGTTTTATAGTAAATAATTTGTACTGATTCAAAAAGCTTTCGTCGAGATCTTTTTAAAATGAAATTAATTCTATTCATGTCACAAACGCAAGAAATATTTTGAATATTTTCAATATATTGTACTTGTATGTTACTTTTTAAAAATCAATCATCTTGAGAAAGTCTTGAAATAAAGACTAAACGGTGTATGAATATGCACATACTTTTGTTTTCCTTTTTTCCATATAAATATACATATATATATATATAAATCATATATATATATATATATATATATATATATATATATATATATATATATATATATATATATATATATGATATACTGTTATTAATGTTTCATGTATACGCAATATAATATGCTATAAACTTATAAAATAAGATAATATACGACCTATATGTATATATTCAGTATTTTCTTGAACAGTGCTCAATACCTAAATGGAGCCTACTAGTAGTATGAAAATATATTCATGGCCAGTAAGCTATACACAAAGCTATACACAAAGCTATACACAAAGGTTTACGTTTAATTCCACGGGAATGAAATATAAAACATTTTGTGCAGCTTACTTGACATAAATATATTTTCATATATATATATATATATATATATATATATATATATATATATATATATACAATAATATTTATAAATAAATATTAATTACTTAAATACCTACAGACATGGATGTTACATGCTAACGCAATCTTCAGTGTAGGAACTAATTCTAAACGGTCGGTGGGCGCGAACCCCTATCACAAATCGCCACTGATTCGTAGTCGGGGATCTTATCCATCGGCCATAGCCAATTAGTTAGTAAATATAGAGGAATTTTTAATGTAAATAGCGAATTGGCGGCTAGATACCAAGCAGTATAGAGTGTATATGCATATAGCTATTTGCACTGCTTGTTATTAAAGTTACTCGAGAGTGCCCAGCCTTTGTGGGAGGGGCTGATAAACAATAATATTTATAAATAAATATAAATTATTTAAATACCTACAGACATCGATGTTTCATGCTAACGCAATCTTCAGTGTAGGAAATAATTCTCAATATTATTATCATTATTAGTAGAAGTGTTGTGTTTTATAATTATTCATTATACCATGATGTTTCTATTTATTCACATAATTGTATACTCTTTACTCTATGTTCGTTTCTTATGAATCACCCCTAATTGAACTTCTTAATATAAGTTAAATTTATATATATGTATATATATATATATATATATATATATATATATATATATATATATATATATATATATATAAATTTAACTGATAACTGAGATGTTTAAGACGTTTGAGGTGTTGTGTAGAGTGATATCAAAGAAGTTGACGATTTGATTATGTATTAATTCGGAGATGAAGGAAATGGTGTGTTCACTTCAGAATTTGAAGATAAAACCACATCTTTATCTTCCTTGATATCACTCTGCACATCACATAAACGGTCTACATCACCTAGTCTATCGATAAGCAATGCTTAAAAATGATCTTGTACATACATACATATATATATACATATATATATATATATACACACACACATATATATATATATATATATATATATATATATATATATATATGCTTCTTTGTAATATAGCAGGACAAATCCTAGCAGAGTGCTCGATTAATTGAGAATTAAAATTAATAATTAAAAATCAAGAGCGTAATATTTATGTATTTATTTATTTTGGTACATACAAAATTAGTACAACAACATTTATACCGTCGGTTTCAAGCACAAAAAGACTTAGCCATCCGGCCTTCTTCAGCTTCTGGTGTCATCTGTTTCGGAAATGTGTCACGTGTCATTATCCTTTGGACGCGTTATTTACTTTGAGTGTTATGCATGTTTTTTTTTAAATTTAGTGTAAATAAGGCTTGAGAAAAGGGGGGGGGGCTGAAAAGTAACAGTTGAGGTTTAAAACTGGAGAAGATTTAAAGAGATATAACAAATGTAAAAATAGAATTAAAATATTTCTATATGAATCTCGTGGAACAATAATTATGAGTAATGTATATTTGGCCGTTAGTGTTTTGGGGTTTAATGGGGTGTCTTCTGAAGAAATTAGAGGGGTAAAATTGTTTTAAGTATTATACTTATGAAGAGATAAAAAGGTTAAAGATACAACAATAATTTTTAAAATTTAAATCTTGGATTAAAGGACTTTAAATCAATCCTTAACGAATTTAAATTAAGATATCATCCGGACGGTCTAAGAACAGTAACTTTGCAAGGTTTTGAAAGATTTGTACTCGGGATTTAACATTATTAACTAAGGTATAGTGAATGCTTATGGGGGTGATAATATTGGTATGCTGATGAAGACTGATTTAGACATAAGAGTAAAGAATTGATTCGGCAATATTGGATTCGTTTGAGAGATATGGGGCATTAGCATTATGACCGAGAAATGGTGGGGACTGATTGGAGTAATAATGATGTGAATTGGGGGTGTGACCCTCTTAATGACTATAGAAATATTTTGGGGAAAGTTATAATTATTGCTCTTGAATAGTGGTGTGGATATGAGCTGATTAATGTATTTGTTCCTATTTTTCAATTTTATTTATATTTGTGAGGAGTTATTGTATGGAGAATTTTCCGGAGTGGAAGTCGGTATTTAGTGGAACAATTATGGGGTTAGGTATTTGGCAGAGAGTGTGTACCTAGGCCTTTATGTGTTTCGGTAAGTCCACTTTATGAGTAGTGCTTGTCGCCTGTAGATGCATCCTTAAAAGATTTCCGTTCGGATATTCAAACAGACTGCATTTGGATCAATGATGGTCTTTTATATATCGTATTTTTCTGCGTCACACAGAGGACATCTATTTATTATACATGACATTATAATATTCAACACCGAGTAAGCGTTCTTAACTTTGTGTGTTATTTTGCTTTTTCCATGGTTTTATTATTAATTTGCACTAACCCAAAATACACTATTCACTGTCATATATTGCATCGATAGCAAGAAAAATTTCCGGCCTGGATAACTTTTTCATTTTCATTTTGGACTACCAATCACCACCTAGATTGTTATTAATCGACTTCTTTGACATTTTTCTTGGAATTGTTTTTAACTTTATGACTTGGATGAACTGTATAAGTTTTACAAAAAAGTGCGTTTTTGGCCGACATATTTGATGTTTTATATGTATTTTTATGTATTTTTTTATATATCTTTATATATTTTCAAAGCTTAATTTTTATTATCTGCAGTAATGTCATTGCAGTAATGGTACTCTGAGGAGAAGATTTTCTTGGAACACTCATGAGTTAAGGACGCAATATGACTCCTTGTTTTTGAACTTTAATAAAATCTGATTAATTTCTTATTTTATTACGTCATTCCATTAATATATATATATATATATATATATATGAATATATTATTTATATATGTATCTATCTATTCTTATATATATATATTATATTGTTTTATTACCTATTTATTAGTACTATTATTATCATCATTATCATTATTATTATTGTTATTATTATTATATTTATTATTATTATTATTATCATCATCATATCATTGTAGTCACAACTTTTGGATGTTTTAGTTGTATGTTCTCTTGTCCATCAGTTTAATTCTTTTGACTTCAGACATTCAATATGTACGTTAACAATTAAGCCGGTCATACCAGATAATTATCGATTTCTAAGTTTCATACTATTTAAATGAAGAGGTTGGTACACACTATGAATTCTTTTTATAAGAAAAGCTATATATATATATATATATGTATATATATATATATATATAATATTTATAAATAAATATTAAATTATTTATACCTACAGACGCTAGCGTTTCAAGCTTATTGCTCTCATCAGTGCAGGGAAGTAACAATTTCAGACGGTCGGGAGGCGCGAACCCGGTACACAGAGTCAGCCATATACACTCGGCCCACGGAAACTGTCACGTAATTTAGGGAAATTAAGATCTCTATGTACCTAGAAGCGGGCACAAATAGAAGACTAGTCGAGAGTGTTCGACGAACCTTTTCGGAACTTTGCATTAGAGCTTTTTGACAGTCTATTTTTAACTTCCCCGAGAGTGCTCGACTTTAATTTCTTAAAGCGGGTTCGTATAATATTCATAAATAAATATTAAATTATTTATACCTACAGACACTAGCGTTTCAAGCTTATTGCTCTCATCAGTGCAGGGAAGTAACAATTTCAGACGGTCGGGAGGCGCGAACCCGGTACACAGAGTCAGCCATATCCACTCGGCCCACGGAAACTGTCACCTAATTTAGGGAAATTAAGATCTATATGTACCTAGAAGCGGGCACAAATAGAAGACTAGTCGAGAGTGTTCGACGAACCTTTTCGGAACTTTGCATTAGAGCTTTTTGACAGTCTATTTTTAACTTCCCCGAGAGTGCTCGACTTTAATTTCTTAAAGCGGGTTCGTATAATATTCATAAATAAATATTAAATTATTTATACCTACAGACACTAGCGTTTCAAGCTTATTGCTCTCATCAGTGCAGGGAAGTAACAATTTCAGACGGTCGGGAGGCGCGAACCCGGTACACAGAGTCAGCCATATCCACTCGGCCCACGGAAACTGTCACCTAATTTAGGGAAATTAAGATCTATATGTACCTAGAAGCGGGCACAGATAGAAGACTAGTCGAGAGTGTTCGACGAACGTATTCGGAACTTTGCATTAGAGCTTTTTGACAGTCTATTTTTAACTTCCCCGAGAGTGCTCAACTTTAATTTCTTAAAGATAATTCACAACTTCGCTCAAAGATCCAACATTACATCAGTTTCATTCGCGTTAGCTGAACTCACCAGTGTTGGTTGGAATTCATTTAACAATCAGCTTAATCTCATACAAATAAGAAGAAAGAAATAATAATTCCACCCCAAAAATTACTTTATTAAATACTTAAATATTACTGGATCCATACCGTAACTATGAGTTGCTTCTTAATCTAGAACTCTGCATACGCGTGTTAACCCAGCTCCGATGAGCAACTATCTAAGCAAAGCAGCATGAAATACATAATCACCTGATTAACATTAACAATTAACTTAAAAAGCGGCCAACTTAATACGCCACACGGCACGTTACTTCACACATGTACTTCTCACATATCGAACCCTCTCACAGTAACACCCTATAGACACGTCACCACAACTTATAGTTTTAACTGTACAATACCCTCTGTAATAAAGCGTCTCTTTTCATAATTCGTATTCTTACATTAAGAACGCTCTTGCTTTGACTCTATCTTCAAAATGTTGAGCACACTTTAGAATTAATGTTACCTGCACGACGCTGTGAGGTCCTTTTGCTTTTTGCGTACACTGTAGTCAGGCGAAGATGGAAGATGAAGATGGCTGTGCACATGCGCGTCATTTAATAGTAGGGCCGAGGGAATCATATTAAAATGTGAGCATCTATTTGTCACTTTCTCTCAAAAACTTGACACTCTTCTGCTGGTTTGAAGTCTCACCTCAAACGATACACGAACAGACGATGCACGGGGGCCATGGTGATAAGTGATAGGGAGGCAGGGTGGCTATCATTATTTTTCCTGTAAAATAAAATAATATAAAATGTATTATAAGCAAATGCATGTACATTATTTAGTTTCATGAGACATTCACACATAGTATGACATTTAGTGACAGTTAAAATTCGGATCAACTCTATGGGATGACCTGAATATATATATATTTATATATATATATATATATATATATATATATATATATATATATATATATATATATATGTATTTATATATATATATACATATATATATATATATATATATACATATATATATACATATATATATATATACATATATATACATATATATATATATACATATATATACATATATATACATATACATATATATACATATATATATATATACATATATATACATATATATACATATATATATATACATATATACATATATATATATATATATATATATATATATATATATACATATAATACTAATATTAACTAATATTAACTAATATTCACCTTTCTAACTTTCAAATAACTCAACCACAACATATTTTCTTAACCTAGGACATAACTGCCATTTATTCCCAAGATACCAAAACCTACACAAAAAACAGAAATTGAATTACTATATCAAAATATACTAAAACTTGAGGATGATAATGAACTTAGTATAAAACCAGAACTCTGCGATTCACTAAAAGCTGAAGCTACTAAAAATAGATATAGCATAAAACCTAGTACCTCTTTATTAACAACACATTTAAAACTCGCCGCCCACCAACTGCGAAATTTTCCTTACATCATTATTAAAAAATCCGATAAAAGTAATATGTATGTAATACTTAATAAGTCTGACTACTACGCAAAACGCGAAAGCATTCTCGAAGTAGTAACAAATTTAAAAAAATAAACCATAATCCGACCCCTTCCTTAAAACTAAAATTAATAACAATGCCGTGTGCGAGAATGAAAAACTACCTAAAATTATAGGTGATTTCAAACCAGGATATATTTATAGAACATTAAAAACGCGTAAGCTGAACTTTCCCTTGCGTCTAATTATCTCCCAAATACCTACACCCACTTACAAATTATCAAAAACAATCAACAATTTAATATCTCCATATATTCCCAACAAATATAGTATTAAATCCACAAATCAACTAATACAAACCCTAAGAAGTAAAAAAACTGAACATGGCGTCATTGCCTCCCTAGATGTAGAAAACTTCTTTACTAATGTACCTGTTGAATAAACTGTTAATATAATCATTAATACTATTTGCAATAACCATCATAACCGCTATCTAAAAATAAACCCTAACACTTTACGTAAAATTCTGCAAGATTCCACGACTGAAGTTCTATTTTACGATCATCGTGGCAACATTTATATCCAAAAAGATGGCGTCGATATTGGCTCGCTGCTTAGTCCAAGCTTTAGCAATTACTACATGTAACTTAGAAACTAAAGTCTTTAACCTTATCAATACACCAACAATATATTTACGATACGTAGATGACATCTTGATTCTTACAAATACTATAAATGAAATTAATATATTAAAACCACGTTCCAAAATAACTCCGTTCTTGATTTCACCTACGAATTAAACATTAATAAAATAATCCTTATTTTAGACGTTTTAATAGAAACAACGAATTCTCTACATCTACCTATCAAAAACCCGCTACAAAAACTCCTGTAACCTTAACTTCCTTAGTGAATGCCATTTTAGATATAAAATAGTCATTATTAAACACTTATTAACTCGAGCAAAACTAATTGTATCTTCCCCTTCTATCTTCTAACATGAACTTATCAATATAAAAAAACTCTAGTTAATAATAGCTTCCCAAACTATGTAATCAACCAACAAATTCGATTGTTTTGAAATAATTCTCATGATAATAATAATAATAATAATAATAATAATAATAATAATAATAATAATAATAATAATAATAATAATAATAATAATAATAATAATAATAATAAATCCAATTCTCCACTTAACACAACTATTAAACTATTTCATCGTAGCCAGTTACATCAGAATTATAAAATAGATGAACAAGTTCTAAGAAATATGATTAATAAGAACATATTCCATACTGACCCAAATAAAAAAGTAAAACTGATCATTTTCTACAATGAAGTAAAAATCACAAACCTTATTATCACAAATAATTATTCCCCCTCGATTAGAGTTTTGGATAAGACAAACCTTATTTATGAGTTTAAATGTCTTTGGGGGACTGTGTCTCCGTCAACCAAGAAAAAAATCCATATACATTGGTTTACTACCACGACTTTGTCGAGAAGATTGACGATGCATTTGTCTGATACTAGCGCCATAGCCCAACACTTAACTAACGACCACTCCTGCCCCGATCGAAATTCAGAAAATTCTTAGCAGAAAATACCCAAATCTTAGAATATAGTACGAACAAACAAAAACTCCATATATTAGAAGCCTTATATATAAAAACAAAAAAAAACCCTAATCAATAGAATTAACTTTAATATCAGTAATAATATTCTAAAATGTCTATAGCTCTAAATATAGTTTCGTACTTAGTACATAATTTCCGCTAAAACCTTCTGTAATACAAACACATGGTCTGTACCTGATTAACCTCATTCCTCTGAAGATGGACCCGGATTGGTCTAAAAGTACTTGGGAGACAAATCCAAACTATGGTAAATTCATCAACCAATTCCCCTCCGAAACTAAGATCCTGATTCGGATTATTGAAAGGATTTACCAAAGGATATCTATACATGCTGCATATATATATATATATATATATATATATATATATATATATATATATATATATATATGTAATGTAGTGTTAACACCATTTAAAAAAAGTCTTATGAAGTTTATTTTAGTTATAAATTTGCTTATTTACTCACTGAGAGGGATACTTTTATGTTTCCTAAATATCAGGTATGTGAAAATTAATAATAACAGGGGGTTCTATGGCTTTCTTAATATGCAGTAGGGTAAATAATATGGGCAATATGTCAAGGAAGTATACATCGCAAAACCTGATATCACAACATACAATATAGTCTTGTAATTTTATATTTTCGAGCCATTCAATTCTGTTTATATTAAATAACTTTAATATGTTTTATTTTATATTATATTCAGACATTGAATTAAATTCAACATTAATAAGGTATCCTAATAAGATCGTACATACACCTATTTTTTATTAGTTTTAAATTAAACTTGTTTAATTCGTTGACCCATATTCACACGACAACATTTCTAGATCTTTGTAAAGTTAGTCATTTAGTTTCGACTATGGTATAATAACATGTATTTCGTCCTTATTTATGGATATATATATATATATATATATATATATATATATATATATATATATATATATATATATCCATAAATATAGAGCTAGTGATGTTCGCAAGTTTATGATTGATCCTTATAGATAACTCCAAATCGGTTTTCTATTTGATTTAAAGTTTACTATATATATATATATATATATATATATATATATATATATATATATATATATATATATATAATTAAATTCGAAAATGTCAGATACTTATATGCATTTATGGATTTACGTTTGTATGTTTATTTTGTTTGTAATTGTTTTTCACTGACATTATTTTGTTGTTCTACTGTGTAATAATGAGGCAGTTCATTAAAGCCGTTCTAATAAAACACGCTTCTTCAAATAGATTTAGTGGTATTTGTTTAAATTGAAAATAAACATCGTCTGGAAAAAGTTGGAAACAACTTAGATACTAGTGTGTGTACCATTGATTTAAAATATTATTTGAACTTAATTTTTACCATATATATTTTTATATAGCAATACATTGTAACTTAAAAAAAATACTATTTCGTATTTTAATCACCATTAGGAATTTTAAAAAAATCCGAAAAGGATATGTTTTTTTTATTCTTTAAAATAAACAGTTATTTACCTTAAAATAGGGACAAGCAAGCTTTCATCCTTAATAGCCTTTCGCCAAGTAATATATCACCACTTTAAAAAAATATCGTTTTGTATTTGAATTATTATTATAAATTTCTAATAATAATTTAAATCCGAAACGATATTTCAAAGAAGTGTCATATTACTTCCTTAACCTTACCACGTAAGTCAAGTTTAACGCTTAAAAGAACTTTTACACAATCCGGATCAACATATCAACGGACTACAATTACAAAGTAAATCTACGGCTTAAAAAAATGATTGACAAAAAAAGAAGAAAAGGCGATTGACGAGAGCGTATTCGTCTGAAAGCTTGATTGTTCATATCTTAAATTGCTAATAATAATATGGTTATATAAATTTATGCCATCGGTAATAACTATTATCTATATGCTTCATATAAACACTCAGTGATCGGGTGTCGAATCACTAAGAAGTTTTGATAGTTACCCTTTTAACTCTTTATATTTTTTATCAAGAGCTGAAAAACAGGTAACAGTTATCGACGCGTAGTCAAAAACTATCACGTATATTGACCTACTTTTTTAATGGACATTCTCTTTCTATCTAGTTATAAAAAAATAGCGAGAAATACTTCACTCCAATGATTTGATCGATCAACTTGTCTAGCAAGTGGAAAACCTCAGAAATCACACCAGGTCTTCTCTGCTAACCCAGCACTGATTTAGACCGTCTTCGATTAATCATTGTCACTATATTTATGAAATACTCAAATAGATCAGGTGTGTTAATAGTTTTACACGAAACCCAGTTTTGCTATATGTTCCCCATCCCATAATCACACATCCAGGGCGTGATCGATTGTATGTTGAGACAGAAGCGAACTTCTTTGTTTTCTAAAATTCACATTAATTTGAATTGATGAATTTAAGATTCTTTAAAATGATTTTTGAGCGAAAGCATTGATATCTTGTTGAATAAATTCAGTCTAACTAACCGTGGCTTAAATAATACTTTACTAAATTTGATAAATTTTGATTTCAATGATATTTTTGAATAAGTTTTAATTTACGTATCGAGTAACACCCCAAGAATCTATATGGAATCGTTAATAAAATTTCTTATCCTGTTTGCAATTCAATTGACCGTCTGTCTATGCCCGATTCTCTATCAACGTTCAGTCATGCATGTCCAACAGTCTTTGTGTTATCGCTGTTCACTGATACGTACGGTTAGATAGCACGTGCAAAACTGCCAATTACTTGGACACACTTCATCTCTTAGATTGGTTCTATTTTGGACTGTGATTAGCCCTCCGCATTTCAGGAATAATCTCTGGATTTTCTTAGTAGACATTATCTCTGCTATAAAACCACAGATAAATATCGTAAGCGTTTAGATCAGCTGAGTGTGAAGACCGATGATAATCACACATTCTACGGATGAGACGATCACCATTGCCCATCATAGCATTGAACGGGGATCAAGCCATATACTTTTGCACGGTTATTACTTTATCTTGGTGGACATGTCAGATATATGCTAAAGATTACTTATACAATATATGATTGGATTTCAAAAATGATCTTATTAACGATTCGATTTATGCTATTTTTAAGAGGTCACGTTATATCATTAATTAATATTTAAATAATAATGATAACATAACATTATTTTAAAACGAGGCGCTCTTACTTGATGGAAACTCATTCACTACTATAAAGAATTCATTGAATGTCATGTAAAATAAGTAATGGCTGCCAGATAAATAAAAATCTTCCATAGATTGTCATTGATCAAGAATGCTGCGAAAGGTAAAACGTTAGCATCTTTATTCATTTAATTGGATCATATGTTAATATTTAAATTACTCCGTCATTGTTTAGTTCTATTAATTAACTTAAGCAGGCGTGAGAATTATCTTAACAAACGATGCATCGATGATGCACTGCTATTTTAGTAAAGTAATGCTTTATCATGCTACTAAAACAATTTCTCACCGTACACTCACAGACTTCGAAAAGTAAGGTCATGGTGTCTCTCTGATGTCATTGCGCTCTTCAAAAGTACTTTCTGACTTTTATACTGCTGTCATATTTCTAAACAGAGGCTACTATTACTAGTTATGCAGTGGAATACACAGTTTTTGAAATTGCGTCTATATGTTTTTATAATGTTAGATTAAAGATAGACCGAATATTCAGCGTTGTATTTCGTATGGATTGATATCTTCTTTTGAAAGATATATTTACTTTTTCTCCAAACCTTTATTAATGAAAATAAGACAATTATAGTTATGACATAGTTGAATAATATACAATGTTCTTCCTGCTCTGATCTATGGTAATTTAATCTAAGAATATCTCTACAATCAATTATTTATGAAAATTAGATATGTATGTTTATGGATGGTTCGAATTGAGTCCATTTTGTTTGGCATCTAGCATTGCCAATTATTGGCACTTCTTTAGTTTAGCTGTGAATCAGAAATCAATTTCGAAGAGTTACAGTCACTCCTAACCCAATCAACCTGTCGTAATTCAGACTTCAAATCAATATTGACTGTTTATTTGATAAAAAAGAATTGGACAAACTGTTCGTTATTTTTTATATTATGAATTATATCACCCAAACATCGTTGATGGCTACCAAATAATAACTTTTCGTTTTATAAAGTTTTAAAATAACTGTTTCCTATTCGTTAAGAAGATACATTATTAAATAAAAAACGCTGCTCGCTGTTATTATTGTTCGCTTTATTGATTGTTTTGGATCAAACACTTCTAATGATTGTCTGCCGCTTTTTTAAAAATAAAAAAACAAATGAATTCTTATTCACAGCTAAACTTAAGTAGTGCCCAATTACTTATAAAAGTCACAATTTTATAATTACGAATGACTCTAACAACTTTTTAAGGGGGTTATCAATTATGAAGGCACCACACCCCTCAACAATAAAGGTTAATGAGATGGATGAATATCGTGTATGCGAATATTAGAGTTGAAGATTAGTAATTTGTATTATTTAGACTATTAGGACTATTTTCTCCCCTTAAAGGTTATTCTTACAGCGTTTCGGCCGATGTAACTACTGCCATTCTCCACGCGCGTCTTGTCAAACTTGATACTCTTCATGTCGAACACTGGAATCTGTACATAAGTTTGAAGGGAATCCTTTCTTTAATTATGACAATGTAGAAGTCTTAAGTAATTTGTAATTGTATATTTCTTATCGATTGAACCTTGAATTCACAGAAGACTGTCGGTTAAAACTGATGATAACTTACCACTTATATCTATTGCACCACAGGTCCTTATGTAAATTCCCGAGTTCACCATCAGGATTCCCAAGTTCTACACACCCACTTGAAGAAGGTAGAAGGTTACATCGGCCGAAACGTTGTGAGAATAACATGCAATATAAGAACAGTAGTCCGAATGATCCGAATAATACAAAATGTCGAATATCGGTAATTATTTTTATGTCTAGTTTCATGAAGGCTTTAGGCTCACTCAAAATTAACCCTCTTACGCTTAGAATATGAAGCCAAATATATTCAGACGTCAGTAGTATTTATTAAAAGATTGCAATTAAGAATAAATAAACGTCAAATTTCTAAAAAAAATCAAAGTATGTTCAAACAATATCAACACGAAAGCTGTATTTTACTAAATCTGAAATGAATAATAATAATAATAATAATAATAATTATAATAATAATAATAATAATGATAATAATAATAATCATAATAATAATAATCATAATAATAATAATAATAATCTATGATTAATGGAGATTTAGTATCTAAAACTAAACTTACTATAACTTCTATTAATATTTTAATGTTTACTATAATGTAATGCTCAACTTAGTTTACTATACAATTTCAGGCTAATTAACTAGTTTTCAATGCTTAATTTAGGGTAGTTTGTAGTGTAGTCTCTGTTCTGTGTCATGATACTATCCTCCCAGAAATTACTTCTTCCTAAGTAGGTTTGTGTAGTTTATTTTCTGTTGACATAATACCATCCCATATATATATATATATATATATATATATATATATATATATATATATATATATATATATATATATAGTAGATGGTACCTATTGTGAAGAGGATTAGCTCAATATACGAGATAGAGCAATTGTAGAGATAGAAGAAAAAAGAGTGATAAATATGCGACGATTGTCCAAATTTATTTCAAATTTCAATTGTTCAATGCAAGGTGTATTCAGTAATAAACTAGTGTTTATTATTCTTTCCTTAAGCCAAGGCTTTTCAAAGACCGAAATCTTATCATCAGAGGAGAAATACAGATGGATAATTTGGCTTTCGAAATAAACAAAGTTCAAATATTTGAAAAATATGAAAATTATTATTAAAAGAATTTTTGTTAAAAACACGCAGTGAATGAAAAGAAAAGTTCCGTGAAAAATATATGCAGATTGTCCGGGTGGTAAATTTCCGTTGAAAAGAAGTCAGATGAATTGTAGAATGCGAAGAAAACTCTTTGCGTAGGAGCAGTGTGGAGAAAGTGCTCGAAATATAGGTAAGTCCAGACGCACTTAAAGGGGATTGAAAAGAGAGAAACTGGCCATTTTTTGATATACTTCCAGGACCAAATAAGGCAGAATATATCTCGTTCAAGGTTTAAATCCAAATGAAAAAAAAGCCAACGGTTAAAGATTTGGGCTTAGGGGGAAGGGTTTATGAGGTACGGGATTGTTTAAATAGCCGCTTTGTGAGTTGGGAGGAAATAAAAAAAGAAGGAAAAGGAACAGGAGGAAGGGTTGGTATGGGGATGAAGTTAAAGTGACAGGGTGGTTGAGAGTGTGGGCGGGCGGTAGGATATATGTTTTGGAGGGTAGAATTAATCTGAAGCGGGATGAAAGTGTAGAGATTGCTGATTCTAAAAATAAAATTCAAATGAGTGAGCTTCTAACATTTCAGAGGTGACAAGTGAGGCAGCTAAAGCGAATTAAATTGTAGTTACCAGTTAGGGTTTCTAGGGGTTTAAAAAGGGTTAAAATAGAATTAGTTAAAAGCATGGTAAAATAAATAGAGGTATGAGAGACTGTGAATGATTAAAATTAAAGATTAAAAATTAAAATTTAAAATGAGCTAAGGAATAGTTAATTTAACAAAAAAAATATTTTAAAACCAAATTAAGGGTTATATGAATAATTAGAAGGGACATTAAATGACCAAGGAGAAAGAGGGGGGAAATAAATTAATGGGAAAAGAGTTAGTTAAATTAAAGATCAGGTCTGTCCTACTCAGTTATATTGAAATTTAGGAGAGGGGAGCAGTATAATGGATAAGGATAGATTGTTTGAAACAGTTTGTTTCGATTACCAGTAATATGGGTGGGATTGGGTTGGTTCAATTAAAACTTGAGTGCAGTGTCAGTGTTATAATCTATAGTTTAAATGGTGAGTGAGTCGTAACAGGGTGACAATTAACAATTACAGTTTAAAATTAAATTAGATATATAAGGGAAGCTTGTAAGGGGTTTCCAAGTAGATTGAAAATATGATTTGAGGGGATGGGGGTGAAATTGGTCAAAGATAAGGTAAGGTGAGCAAAAGAGAATAGACCGATAGAAAATGGCTCGCGAGTAGTTAGAGGGATTAGGATTATTCAGAATAAGCCAAAATAAGTAGTTATGCAACTAGTCTGAATCAATCAATTAGTTAAAAAAAAAATTCTCAGGGGGGGGGGGTGGAGGCTATTAAGGAGATAGGATAGAAATGCTAGTAACAATTGAATTTATATAAGTGTTATGGGCCAGGGTTGGATTGAAAAATTAAGCAAACTTAGATTTTGATGCTAGTGTATTAGAGATCTAATAAGAATTACAGGGGGATATAAATGGACCCAATTGGAGGGGAGTTCGAAGATCGTAGTTAAAAAGAGGACGAAAAAGTTACAGGGGAAGATGTTGCTATTAGGAGGAGTCCAATATAAGGACGATATAGTGGATGTGTGGGAGATAATAAGAAAGTGAGAATAAGAGGCCATGAAGGAGTTTGTGGGTAGGTTTACGGACAGGAGAAAAAAGTGATAAATATAAGAGGTTAGGAGTAGAGCAGAAGTAAAAGGATAATAGGAGCTATATTGCAGATGAGGTAGAAATGTCTAGATATTAGATATGTTAATGATCGGTGGGAAGTAGGAGGAATAATGTTAGTTCAATCTACTATAGGTGTTACGGGTAGATATAGTTCTTAGGCGCAATGGGGAGGAAAAATTTATTGGGAGAGTTAATTGGAGAGATTAGGGGCGTTAAGAATAGAAGTTACAAATTACCCTGGGATATAGTTTAGAGATTTGTCAGATGCTAAAAAACGGGGGGGTATTGGCTGGGAGGAGGAGTGTCAGAGGGGGTAATGAAATTAATGTATTTAAATTTTCGCTTGTGTCTGCAATTTGAAATAAGTTCATTTTTGGAGTTAATAACATTTAAGTTCTTGGGTGCAGTGGCTATCATATAAGTTTCCAAGGTACATAGTTGGCAGAAGGTAGAACCAGGAGTATATGAGTTTGACTTTTTAAATATAGACCAACTTAGGGAGTAGGGGATCTTTTTGATGTTAAAACTTTTTATTAGGTTGGAAAGAGAAGTGCTAGTGGTACTATTATTATTGTGTTTAAAAGAGAAGATATGGTTAGAGATTCGAGTCTTAATGGGGAAAGCACTAGCACAAATATAGGTATGAATTTTGTGGGGGGTTGTTGTTATATTATTTGTGTTGTTTATATTATTGGGGATGCTTACGGGTTGTATGCTCAGATTCTGGTCGAGGTTTAAGTTAGGGTTATTGGTTGGGGAAAATGGGGTATCTTGGGGGATGAGATCGGATCCATTATTAGTTAGTGGTAGTTGTTGGTCAGTGTGAAGGGTGTTATTTAGTGGAGGGGGTTGCTGATGGGGATGGTTGAGGGGAAAAAGGGGAAGATTGTATGTTGGTATTATTTTGCATATTGGTATTAATTTGTGTAATGGTGTATTGTTTAACAGTACAGGAATATATAACGTTACTTGGTATGCAATCACCGTTTAATGGGCATTCTCTAGATTTTTGGCAGTTGCAGTTATTAGTGGGGTGTATGATAGGTGCTGTTTGTTGGGCAGATTTAATTTTTTTGTTGTTAGATGTGATGATGGTTTGTGCTATATTGGGCATTGTGGAGTAAGAAATTTTAATAGAGTTCTTATTTAAAATAGTGCTATATTTATGTGGGTGCTTGAACGAGTTATCTAAAATTTTGAAGAATTCCTTAGCTATATTAGTTTTTACATTGCAATTATAGGGTGGGTTAAACCAAATATTATCCTTTCTTCTAATTTTTTAATTTTTATTTTCACTGTGTTCTTTAGGGTTAGCCGTTTTAACTATATTAATAGTTTTAGTGTGTCTATTTACATATTTCTTAGGTTTCTTGGGTATCGTGGTGCTAGTTCGTTGTCTATCTTGTGTAGCCATTTTGTATGTAATAACATTTAAAGGTTTATTCCCCTGGAGAGGGGGATTATTTTCATATTTAATTTTATCAGTGTATTCCGAGTTAAGGAGTGCGTTATTATAAAAACTAGAATTTTGTTCGAAGATAGGTTTATTAGCTGAAAGTTTTGAAATTCTATTTGAAATTGAAGAGACTATTGAATTAATGATGGATTAAGGGTGGTTAGAATGCTTATGTACGTAAAACAGGGTTAGATTAGGTTTGTGGTAAGGGCTAAATGATTCGGAGTTATGGTCTAGTGTTAGGTCAAGGAAATGAGATATTCTTTTCTCGGGTTCTATAGTTATGGTTAATCCGAAGTTTTTAAAGAACTTGTGTAGGTTTTTTTTGGTGTTGTTGTATTGTCTGGGTCTCTCCCCAGAAATAAAGAGCGCATCGTCTCTGTAAAGTCCACCGTGTAAGTGTCCGAATTCAAGCTTTAATTGTCTCAATAAATATAATCCTACTAGGTCAGTAACCTGGGCAGAGTCTGAGGCTCCCATGGTGATATCAAAGTTGTTGGGGCTATCCTTCCTAGTCCAACATTTATTGTCAAATTCTAAAAGGGATCTCCTGGCTAAAATTATTAGATCTTTTTCAGAGTCTGTGATATCCGAATTATTCTTAGCGAAAATAGAGCTTTGTTTAGTAGGATAGGAGAAATGGACTGATAATAATTGTCAATGTCAAAGGTGATGAAGTTCAAGTTAGAATTAGATTTATCTTTGAGGTTTAAGAACCAGAATAATAAACACTAGTTTATTACTGAATACACCTTGCATTGAACAATTGAAATTTGAAATAAATTTGGACAATCGTCGCATATTTATCACTCTTTTTTCTTCTCTCTCCCTCTCTCTCTCTCTCTCTCTCTCTCTCTCTCTCTCTCTCTCTCTATATATATATATATATATATATATATATATATATATATATATATATATATATATATATATATATATATATATATATATATATATATATATATATATACACGGCACACTCACGTTGACACACCGGTTCCCGTTAGATCACCGAAGTTAAGCGGCGTCGAGCCTGGCCAGTACTAAATGGGTGACCATTTAGGAATACGAGGTGCTGTATGTGGTCTCTGCTGATCTCGGCATTGTTTCCAGTCGTCTTGTATTACTACTTGCCATTGAAATCAAGCAATGCTGACTCAGGAGAGCGGCTGTTGTGATTGCGCAACCCTTACAATTACAAATTTACGCGCGAGCAGCCCCTGGCGGGGCACTCATACGTCGAAATCGACGGGAGAGTCCATCATATATATATATATAGAGAGAGAGAGAGAGAAAGAGAGAGAGTGTTTATACGTGAATACATGATTCAGCTGCAATTTATTCCTCCAAAAAAAGCTTCTTCAGGAAATTTGCGACTGAACTAAAGAGTTGGCTCGAAGAAACTGGATTTGGGAAAAGAATTGCAGCTCAAAATGTATGCACATATGTAACCAATAATGTTTTTATGAATAGAAAAATATACTATATATATATACATATATATATATATATATATATATATATATATATAACATAATGTAGAATGTAGACTGGTTTAATTTTGAACGCCTCTTTTCGGTCTTTCTCTTTTAGTTATTGTGTATGTACGTGGCACAATACTCTGAGAGGTTTCGTTAATATAGGCTATAATAAGTATTTTTGAAAATCAAGATTTTTTCAATTTCTGTCACTTTTAAAAGTACATCTAAATAATAAGGTCATATTTTAGAAATATTAAATACGGTAAATAGAAACATATGGTAAAACGGCGATCTCGTTGGTAACTATGTTTGTGTACAGACTAGCGTCTACATCGCTTGACAAATCATCTTAAAACTTTGTTAAAATATTAATCATGGTCTAACCTAAAAACGATGTAATTTTAGAGCATTTAAGTAAAAAATCAAACGTTAAGGCATAAAAAGGTCACAGTTGTATCGTCGTATGAACTCGCTACTTAGTCCATATCTTAGTCAACAAAATTCTTTTTCTAATTTTCGAGATGTTATGTACGGATCTGATGCTGTGTGATAACGGTAACCGCCATGCGACATTTTAGCCTGATCAGATGAAGAGCTTTTGAGCTATAAACGTTTCTATCGCATAAGGTCGGCAATACTTCATACGATATAGAAAAGAAGTACGGTTCAAATAAGACTTTGCCTGCCCTTGCGTTGTCAAAAAGAGGTATGTAGTCTCAAAAGAATTTCCCTGATCGGATCAGTAGTTAGCTATCAGAGACTGTTGAGGAAACGTGGTTTTATGGGTATTCTATAGACAATCAAAGCTTCTCCCAAATGTTACTCTTTAAATAAAGCAAGATTGACACCTTAAACTATATACAAATATAAATAATGTATTTCTTTAGATTTAATTATAATTCTCAGTATGGACACAATATTTCCTTAATGCAAAAAAGAGTAAAACCTGTTTTTACGTTTTCCTTTGTTTTTATATCTTTGAATATTTATATACTTATTTAGGTTCAAGGTCTTACCGTTTTTTAGAAGAGTATACAAAGGAATTAGTGATAAATGCTGAATATAATTAAACCAGACTCAAAATCAGAACGCTCTTTCTAGATCTTCATGATCTTTGACATATGAACCTTAGATAATGCACAACAATGTCCCCTTTCGAACCTGCTCTTTTAATATACAAGAGATCATCGTCTCGGAGTAACTGAAGATTTAAAAGGTCAATAAATGTACACCGAAGGCCAGAGAACTATTTTACAATGTCATTATTCAGCCGTTTTCACAGCACAGCACACAGACATTGATGAAAATGGTAATAAAGACACAGTGTTGTTAAAAATGTAAACCGCGCTTATAAAAATAGCGCATTAATCAAAATATGGCATAGACCTTATTTGTCAATTAATTTGATTTGCATATTAGTTTAAGTTATACAAGGAATAAAGGGATCGTTTGAGTGTAATGAGATTTTCATATATCAGTCAATACTTCCTATTCACATCTGTAGAACTACGGAAGTTCATAAACTGTAACATATCTTTTAAGAGATTATTCTTGCATGACTAAAATTGTGTCACTTTATGTGAGATTTGTTGCGTGGATGCATACTTCATTTATACACGCTCGTTGATAGGACCTCGCGTATTGTCATGATCTTCTAACGTGTGTAGTCGCTTTCAAGTCTAGCTAGAGAAAGAGATCAACGCTCTCCAGCGGTACTGACGTCACGGCTTGACTTCCGTTATCCACCGAGGTCATACTCTGACTCATCAACCATTTATTACACCTGTTGTTTATTCTGCAACCATTTTGACTAACCTTTATTCTTACAATTCTAGAATAATAGCATCATGCTTTAGTTATATAACATTTATTTCTATATTATTTGTATTCACTATGAGTTCTCCCTTTCATTCCAATTTCTCCTTGTTTTTTCTCCAGTTTTTTAGGACTGTTTCTCTGTCTCCTACGATTATTCATGTTATATTGACTTTCTTCATGCTCTATATTCCTTTCGATTATCTGCCAAGTTCCGTGTATTTGCTTCAATTTTCCGTCTCCTTGATCTTCACTCTGTGGTTTGCTGGAACGGCGAAATCTACGATTTAACAGGATTTTTCGTTTTTGTAGATTATGACAACCGGCCTCTTTGCATGAGTTTATCTGTTTGCGCATCCATGCCTCAGAGGATTTTGTAATGTTGTTTTCCAACACTGTCTCTGGTTTATGTCTACAATTTACCTGCATGTTCAAAATTCAATCGTTTGCACAGTTCCCAGTGTACTGCTCTCCCGACACAGTAATGCCTATTCTTGTATTTATTTGCTGCATTACTTATTGTATGATTTACTTTTTCGTCTCTTTGCCGATAGAGTCTGCATTTACTGTTTTCCTGGTTTTTATCTATTTTAGCTTTTATGTAGTTTGTCTTAATCACATTGTTCTGTACAACCGTCAGTAAAAATTCTGTTTTCTCGGTTGAAGTGTCCTGTTCTTAGCCATGCGAAGCTATTTTTGTTGGATTATTCTCTTGTTAGTCGTATAAAACGTCCATTAAGTTGTTTTTCTCCTTTCTTTTCTTTTTGTTTCTGGTTTCAGTGCCTCCCAAGTGTGCGTAGGGACGGTGCCTTTGCTGCGGTGATTAGCCGTTCCGTGTTCTGCTTTATGTATTTCTCCAGGTCTTTTTTTGTCTCCCACACAATTTTCTATACGTACCAGTCTACTTTCCCTTTCGTTTCCTTTCATGTAGAGTCTTCCCGTATCCTCTTGTGGGTGTAATGCGTTGTGGATGCTCATTAATTCTTTTAGTACACTTGCCAAGGTGCTTAGTTATTCTTTAGTCCAACCTATGAATAGCCCACAGTATATCATTAATGATACTGCCCAGGTGATTACTCATTTAACTCTTTATATGCTATATAATTTCGTTCCTAAGAGTTTTCATCTTTCTCGCAAATATTCCTTTCCATTCTACTCTTTAATTTATATAGATTTGATGGTGTCTGCTTCCAGACCTCCCAAATATTTATAGCTTTTCTGTTCGCTTACCACCCTCATCCCCTTTTGGTTGGGCAATTCCATGCCCTCTTTTGTCTCTAGTTTTCCCATATTGTTCTCTAGCAGTGCACACTCTTCCGTTCCAAATTCCATCTAAATGTCCCGGCTAAAGATTCTGGTCGTATTTATCAGTTTTTCCAGTTCCTATTTGCTTTTTGTAAATAGTCTCAGGCCGTCCATTTACATGATGTGGTTTATTCATTGCTCTGCGTCTGAAAACTTGTATCCGGCATAACATCTTCTGAGTATTTAGTTGAGTGGCATCATGGCTATGATAAATAGTAGTGGTGATAGGGAATCTCCTTGGAATATATTTCCCTGCCTTTTTATCTTAGTAAAGTGTTGTAATCCAACTGTCAGTATTAGTTACCATGTTTCCATCGCTTTCTTAATAAGATTAATAATCATGTCGGGTATCTTGTATATTTTTAAGCATTCAATTATCAATACTGGGGGGAATCTTTTTTAGGTTTTCTTGTAGTCAATCTCTGCCATAGATACGTTCTTTTTTCTGCATTTTGCCTCCTTAAGAACATTTTGATTTATGTATAGCAGATCATGCATCCATCTTTTCCCTTTCTGGCATGATTTTTGTCCTCAGGGTGCTATCTACGATAGTTCAGGGAGTGGTAAATTTGTTCTCACAGTTGTGCAGTAGTGACAAATAACAATAAGATGCAATAACCGTTTGTAAAACGTTAATGTATTCGTCTTTAGCACACCAAGAAACTATAAAGGGTGTTACATAATATATGACTGTTTCGTGTTACAACGTTAGCTGTTACATGCATATGCAACACATCCAAATTTCCTTTACGATTTCAATATACATTTTATTTATGACCTTGCTTGTCCAAAGACGCACAGATGTGTTTGGTCAGCACGTCATATCTCGCCAAAACCTCTCCTCTACTGTGACTAACTAATTTTTAAAAATGATATTATATTACAGATAGATAAGTTATTTGTTTATGTCAGCAATTGAATAGTGTTATTTATACTAACATCTCTCGTTGCAACTCGATATTATTATTTACTCAATCCCACAACTTAGGTTTATTTTAGCATGTATTTTGTGTAACTATAGTCTGTAAGAAAGAGACTTAAGAAAACAAACATTGATGAATTCACATTTATTATAATAATTATATATAATTATATACGGTCTGAAATTGTAACTTTCCTGTACTGATGAGAGCAATAAGCTTGAAACGCTAGCGTCTGTAGGTATTAATAATTTAATATTTTGTTATAAATATTATACTAGCTCACTTAAGAAATTAAAGTTGAGCACTCTCGGGGATGTTAAAAATAGACTGTCAAAAAGCTCTAATGCAAAGTCCAGAATACGTTCGTCGAACACTCTCGACTAGTCTACAATCTGTGTCCGCTTCTAGGTGCGTATAGATATTAATTTCCCTTAATTACGTGACAGTCTCCGTTGGCCGAGTTCATATGGCGACTGCTTGTAGATTCTAGGCTGACTCTGTGAACCGGATTCGCGCCTCACAACCGTCTGAAATTGTTACTTTCCTGCACTGATGAGAGCAATAAGCTTGAAACGCTAGCGTCTGTAGGTATTTAATATTTTGTTATAAATATTATATATATATATATATATATATATATATATATTGTTTAGACAAACGATGTTGAAGCATCAGTTGGAGATTTTTAATGATTCAAAACCACCATAACGTTGAGAGATTTACCTTTTTTTCCTCCCTCAATTGTTTTCTCCAACTGAAACAATTTTTACCGCTCATATCTCATTCGACTTTTAATTTTTAATTTAACATTCTGACGTTTCCTCTTAGAGGGTCAGACGATAATGGCCTTAAGGTAATTTTATCAATTTTCCTTTTTTTCTACCCGCCTGTTTCATTGATTACAATAATGCTTCCTCTAAAATTGATCCTACGAGTCTGTTGTACACGAAATAGTTTCACCCTTAATACAATGTGTACATACACACACATATATATATATGTATTATTATTATTTTTCCTTTCACAAACGCATATATATATATATATCTGTCTATCTACACAATGTTACAATGTTATGTAATGCCTGTATCAAGATGGTCTCGTGGAAATTTTGTATGATATCATTTTTTATTTTATTGTAATATTTCGGGAACTCGCCTTCTTCAGAACAGTGCTCAACTCAAATTCAAGCGTGCATATGAAGGAAGCCGTAAGATTCAGTGTCGCAGAAAACACCGGTTTAATTTTAAATTCCAAACCAAATTCAAAAATAAAATACACTTTTTTAAAAATTATTATTTATTTATTTATTTATTTTGATTTAATTTTTTTATTAATATTTTATTTATCTTATTTTTTATCTCATTTATTTATTCATCTATTTACTTTATTAAACTTTTTTTTGTTTTTACTTTTTAGAATTCTAATCTAACTTTTTTTTAAACCAAGTCTATTCGTTTAAATTAATATGTCGGTTAATACCGCCATTAAACTTTGCATCATCTGTTCGTTTTAAATTATTGTGTATATTAATATTTCGGTTATTTGTTTATTTTATTCTATTTTTAAATATGTATATTTCATTAATTAATTCAATATTATCTGTTCATTAATGATTCGTGTAACGCTAAGGACAAACAATGAAAGGGATGTAATTCAGTTCATGTGTTGTTTACATCGCTTATAAATTAGTTATTTCTAATTGTCAGGCTAAAATATTGTTATACCGAATGTGTTTCATTCCTTTTATTTCATTTTTTTTCTCTTTTTTAAAATTATTATTATTAATGTTATCTGCGGTGGTTCCGGTATTTCATCCATTATTATTATTATTGTTATTGTTGTTGTTGTAGCTATTTTTATTATTGTTACTATTATTATATTATTATAGTTAATCTTTTTGTTAGGTTAAGTTATTACTATTATTAGTTTATAGATTTTAATATTTTTTTAAAATTTATCATTTATTTATTTATTTATTTATTGATTTTTTAATATTTTCTATTAATTTTTAAAATTTATTTATTATTTATCTACTTATTTATTGTACTTAACCATTTATTTATCCTTCCTCAAACGCTGCCTTAAATACAACATCATGCCCAACACCATCAAAAACGTGCATTTACCCACATGCTTCCGCCTACCTAAACTGAATACCTCCCGTGACTTCATACACGGGTTCTGCATATAAAAACTCCTTCAACACTTGCACCACATATTACACCAGCATATCAGTAACATGACTATTGCCAAAGCCGAACTTAACATACCAGACGAGCACAAACGCCTTGAGACTATTACAATAATAGACCGATACTATCACTACACTGTTTATACCGAAAAAACAAGACTCAAAAACAAATTCACATGGCTCTTCTACCGTAAAAACCATACACACATTAAACAACTCAGAAACAACTTACCCCATAACTACAACAAACAACATACAATATCCCACCTCGTCACAGACTTAACAACCTCCCTATCACGAGAAGAAAAAGACCTTCTTAGCCTTGGACCCAAATTCATCACCACTCAAAGAATCAACAACAACACCAAGCTCAACATAGAGGCACAATTTTGCAGGACAGCTTACCACCTCAAGTGGATGGCCACTATCAACAACACTGCACATGACAATAACACCGCCAAATTTACTGTATACCAACTTGATCACCAACTAAATCCACCAGCCAACAACCGCGACCTAGACATCAAACTCACACGCCTGAAACGTAACATACTCTCTATCATACAACAAGAACAGACACACATTATACCTAATTTGACAAGAACACAACGACCCACCCTTCAAAACCTAAGAGATAAAGACCTTGTCCTCCTTCCCTCTGACAAAGGGAGATAATTCCGTGTTATCTCACGTGACACCTACGACACACTAGCATTCACCCACCTTAGCAATGACACACTCTACACACCTACTTCCAACATTACTTCCCAACAAATTGAGAACAAGATTAATACAGCCTGGACCAATATTTGCAAAAAAAGAAACATCCCTAATAGCTACAGACACAACCTAATTACAAGAAACAGTAAACTTCCTTCTTTCTATCACCTCATCAAGACCCACAAGACCGGCATCACCACACAAATCAGACCCATAGTATCCAGCATTGAAGGACCACTATACAAAGTCTCCTGGCTCCTCTCCCATCTACTTAAACCCCTACTCCAAACCTTCCCGGACATGTCAGCTGCTCGAATGAAGTCATCCAGAGGTTACATCTACTTCCACCAGAACAGCGTAAACTGAACCGATATGCCTTCAGCCTTGACGTCGTCACCCTCTACACATCTGTACACGCATACCCAGCAGTAGACATAATTACTGACTGCATCTCATCCAGCGACCTCTATTGCTTCGGCCTCACCTCCACTGACATACATGAACTCCTAAATATAATAATAGACAACACATACTTTACATACAAACAAAACACATATAAACAAATAACAGGACTGCCTATGGGTTCCAGCCTCTCGGGACTGCTCGCCATTGCTTTTATGGATAAATTAGAACGCCATACACTCAACTCCTGTCACTCCCCCATCTTCTTCACACGATACGTGGACGACAATTCTTATCATTTCATCGTCCCAAGAAGAGGCTAACACAATCTTCGACACATTCAACAACACTGACTCACACATACGATTTACAATAGAACACCTTGAAAACTCTGGATCATTAGCACTTTCAGATTTCAGCTTCAATATCTCTGAAGAAGGAGCCTTAACCACTAAATTCTACAAGAAGTCCGCATGTAGAGACATATTCATAAATTACAGATCAGCACTCCCTCATAAGGCTAAAATAGGCTATGCTAGCAATGAGCTTACTCGCATCCGTAAGAAATGCAGCATTGAGGCTGACAATACCACCTACAGCGAGAAATTCCAACAGGTACTAGAGACCAATGGATACCCTACATCCATCATTGAACACCTTAGGAAACCCCGGAAAACCCGAAGACGGACGCTACACGCTCTTTCCAACACCTGCTTCCTGAAGTTGCCGCATTTCAACGACAGGATCACCACGGCTATCCGCAAAGCTATAAGGAAGGAAAAACTCGATATTCAACTAACACACACCAGTCCTTCTCTACGACAACAATTGACAACACGGAACACCAATTACAACAATACTCCCTGCACCCTGGCAATCTGCCCCATGAACACCACAGACAAATACCACCGTACTTACACTGTATACCGTTTACAGTGCATTACTTGCAACAAAATATACATCGGTAGTACGGTTAGACCCCTACATATTAGAGTAAAAGAACACCTACAAACACGCACCTCTTCCTTCCACAAGAACATCCACGACTGTGGCAACACCAGCAAATCATTCAAAGTTGATATCCTAGCTACGGAGAGAAATGTTGGCAACCTTCGAATAAAAGAATCGATACTAATAGCAAAACTATCTCCGCAAATAAATCACCGACTCGAATTAGGATCTTCATTTCTAGTCTGATATAGTTTCACATCTCACTCTTGCTGTATTGATTTTATCTTAATTTAACCCTTAAATGAATACTAAAAACTAATAATCTAACAGAAACATCACCTTATAATAATAACAAATAATATAACAACGTAGGTCAAATTCTCACTTAACAAACAAAACAATAAATAGATAAATAAATAAACAAACTGGGGAAAAAATTAAATAAATAATAATAAAATAAATAAATAAATAGATAAAGATAAATGAATAAATAAATAATAATCATTTAAAAAAGGGATAAACAAATGGTTAAGTACAATAAATAAGTAGATAAATAATAAATAAATTTAAAACATTAATAGAAAATATTAAAAAATAAATTAATTAATGATAAATAATAAATTAAAAAAATATTAAAGTCTATAAACTAATAATAGTAATAACTTAACCTAACAAAAAGATTAACTATAATAATATAATAATGGTAACAATAATAACAATAGCAACAACGACAAAAACAATAACAATAATAATAATAATGGATGAAATACCGGAACCACCCCAGATAACATTAATAATGATAATTTAAAAAAAGAAGAAAATACATGAAAAAAAAAGGAATGAAACACATTCGGTATAACAATATTTTAGCCTTACAATTAGAAATAACTAATTTCTAAGCGACGTAAACAACAGATGAACTGAATTACCTCCCTTTCATTGTTTGTCCTTAGCGTTACACGAATCATTAATGAACGGATAATATTGAATTAATTAATGAAATATACATATTTAAAAATAGAATTAAATAAATAAATAACCTAAATATTAATATACACAATAATTTAAAACGAACACATAATGCAATGTTTAATGACAGTATTAAGCGACATATTAATTTAAACGAATAGACTTGGTTTAAAAAATTTTTAGATTGGAATTTAAAATTTAACGACAAAAAAACGAAAGATTCTAAAAAGTAAAAACCAAAAAAAAGTTTAATAAAGTAAATCGATGAATAAATAAATTAGATAAAAATAGATAAATAAAATATTAATAAAAAAATAAAATAAAAATAAATAAATAATAATTTTTTTAAAAAAGTTTATTTTATTTTTGAATCTGGTTTGGAATTTAAACTTTAACCGGTATTTTCTGCAAGATTGAATCTTACGGCTTCCTTCATATGCACGCTTGAACTTGAGTTGAGCACGGTTCTGAAGAAAAAAGAGTTCCCGAAATATTAAAATGAAAAAATATATATATCATACGGAATTTCCACCAGACCATCTTGATACAGGTATTACATAACATTGTAACATTGTGTAGATAGACAGATATATATGTGTGTTTGTGAAAGGAAAAAAATAAAAAAAATAATAATAAATAAATATATATATACATATGTGTATGTACACATTGTATTAAGGGTGAAACTATTTCATTTGTTCCACCATTATATGTCTTATTTGCTCCAACTTGTGTCTACCCGTCACACCTCTGCATTGTATTGCCTTCTAAGTATCACATTTCTATATACTAATAAACAATGCTTCAAGCAAACTACATAAACCTCTTTATATAGATGAAGAGTTCGAACGCAAAACGCTATATATCCAATTCGTTTAAATTGAAACCTTAAACAATATAAACACGAATATATTAAATGTAGACTGTGAATGAAAGCTGATTTTAACTCAAATCAAGAAGAAATTATTTCAGTATCATATTATGTAACACATAGTTTTAGGGTGTTGTCGAGTTTTGAAATGCAACACTTTATGTAGGGAGAGTTTCGTGATTTTGAAAATGGCGTTTATCGCGTTTTGCATTCGAACTCTTCATATATATATATATATATATATATATATATATATATATATATATATATATATATATATATATATATATATATATATATCCCCCGGTTTTAAATTTCAACCGTTTCCTTACACTAAATTTAAATTCAAACAAACATACACAACACGCTGAGCAAATAACGCGCCCAAACGAGAGTGTCACGTGACTTCACATTTCCAAAACAGATGACAACAGAAGTTGAAGAGAGCCGGATGGCTAAGACTTTCCGTGCTTGAAACCGACGGTAGGAATGTTGTACTAATTTTTCTGTACCAAAATAAATAAATTAATATATATATATATATATATGCGATGCTTAGCATACGGAATGTGTAAATAAGCAGGGAACACATTAGTTGTTATATTGACATAGCAAGAGTTTTAAAGTTTTCACCCATATTTCGATCTGTACATAATACCTTATTCATGGTTTAATGAAATTAAATATATAAAGTCGACAATGTATACAAAATCTATTATAAAATGTTTCAAAAGAATAACAAGTAATATGGTGAGAAATAGGATTTGGTTCTCAACTAATCTCTGGAGACTGCAG
>OY744537.1:46969541-47027041 GCA_963556195.1 Sepiola atlantica | reverse complement strand
CTAAATAGGTCTTTTAAAAATGTTAATATTTGAACAATTTCTAGCCATTATAAGAATTTTTGAAAGAACAAAAGCAAAACACATATCTTTGTTGTAAAAAAAACATGATAAAATGAGGAAAACACCAACTTAGTTATGTAGAATAAAATATCGATTTGTCTGATTCAAGGACATCGATGACATACTTCAGAAATAGAATATCATATATATATATATATATAGTCATCCACATACAGACTGTTTCGCTGTTTCACAGCCCATCAGTGCGGCTAGACCAGTTAGTGCCTCAAGCCGGGATCGAAGCGCAAACGTCGAGCTGACACTGACTGAATGTAAGTTGTATCTCAATGTAAACATTGCAAATGCCGGAGCTCGAATTAGTGTTTACCTAATGAGCATTGCCTTTTTTACGCTAATGGCAGTTGGCGATATATATATATATATATATATATATATATATATATATATATATATATATATATATATAATAAAGTAAATTTGATTTTCCCAGGGGCAAAACAGTTCTATTTTTTAAACTTTAATTCATCGCAAACGAGGCACATTGCAACTGAAAAGTAAGAGACTGCTGTGGATTCGGGGCCAGAAATTAAAGAGGCATCCTAAGTAAGGAGCTATGCAGCCAGACATTTGTTCACGTCACACTTAAATTTCTGTACGTCGGTCGAGTCAGTGAACAGGAAGAAGAGATGGATTTCCAAAGGATAGCAGCTCGAGAAATACAAGCTATGAGAGTAAATAACCCTCCGCCATCTGGCGATCTCATCAGTGAATATATGGGTTTTGCTTGTTGTCTAGTTGTTCGTGTGTATTTACGTGGAGGGGACACCCGAGCAGCAAGTTCATCGGGGCACATTCCATTAAAGTACTTGTAAAGCAAGCAAACATTGAGGCGTATGGACAGGGGCTGGGCTTGGTGGATAGTGATGGATCTATTAGATCAGCGACTCTTTTTTTAGCTTGTCTAGGAGGGAGACACTAGATGATAGTGCACCAGCCCAGATGGGTACAACGATATTATATGCATGGATGGATGGTGGCTTTAAAGACATATAGAATACTGGCAGCAACGAATTTGAAAATGTTTAAATACTCGAATATATATTTATTAAAATGCAGCAATCGACAATTAATAACATTACTTATGAAAGCAGTAACAACATTTTAAAATGCTTAATCTAATATAATTAATTCTGTGACGCTAATTCAGGCGTCCTGGAATTTGAAATGTAAACGTCTATCTTTTTACTATGCTGGTTCGCTCTTTTGGTGTTCAACTTGCTATACGCGCGCGTTATCAGCTGCTTTTTAAAATTAATTTCTTTTCTCGAGTTTTTTGTTCATTTGTTTTTGTCACCTAGAGATTATTCGACGAAGAATTGAAAATTTTTGTCATAAATCTGGAACCGTAATTCATTTTCTTTTACACGAAAAACGATTATTAGACATATTAAACAAATAAAAAAGATTGAATTAAGCAGGGGACATTTCTTATTTTTAACAATGTTTGTTTAAATGAAAGACGGTTGCTTATTTACACAATATATATATATATATATATATATATATATATATATATATATATGTTTATGTGTTTGTCTTTTAAGGGAAGTGGGGTCTGATCAACTCTGCTGGGAAGCCATGAAATTAAATGCTGTCTTGCTTTTAAATTCCCGAAACAGTTTTTTATGGTAAACAACTGATGATCCCTTAAATAATGTTAGAAGCAAACTAATATAATAACTGTAAAAATTAAATTGACTTACATGAGTGATTTTCCATTGAATGACTTCGGACTTCAGGTTTTTTGTTGTTTTTTTTCCTTATATAGCTTTAATGGTTGAGATACTTACATGACTATATATATATATATATATATATATATATATATATATATATATATAGTTGTAGAAATATTACTTCACCGACATCGAATCTCGAAAATGAAAAATAAGACAAAAACAAATCACTGTAACTGCTGATGAAGACATGTGTATATCGAAATATTAGATTAATTATAAAGATGTTTACTTCATTAAAAATTCTCGTGTCGCTTATGTGGTATTTAATTTGATTACTTTTTAACTCGTCAATGATTCATGAAGTAGCCCCTAAGAGATCTCTTAAACTACCGCGAACCAGCGACCCTGACTTACAAAAGAACACTCCCATAAATATCGGGACATTCTGTAACCTTGACAATGAAAAAGAAGAAAAAAAGAACTCACTGTAATTTCTGAGCAAGGCATGTGTGTGTCCAAAATATTTGATAACAAAATAATAATAAATGTTTTATTTATTAAAAATTCTCGCATAGCTTATCTGATTTTTAATCTGATTCCTTTTTAACTTGTCGATGCTTCATCAAGTAGCCCGAAACAAGATTTATTTTCTATTAAAATCAAACAAATTAATAATATTCCATAGGTTTCTCAAACGTTTTCGATTTTTCGTCGAATAATCCTCAGGTGTCAAAAGCAAATGCACAAAAAAGCTGGAGAAAGACGATACTTTTTAAAAGGCGGCGAAGAAACGCGCAGAGAAAAATTTTCGCATTGTTCTAGAAAAGTCGTTGGAGATTTAAATTAAGCGACGCTGAAATGGCATCGATTAAGAATAAAAAACGTTTGTGAACCCTTTGGAGAATTTATTTATTGTTTTTTTTTAAATTTTAATACAAAAGAGAATCTCAGAAAAATTGAAAAAATAAAAAAGCGTATAATTAAACAGACAAATTCTGTTATTTTTTACAATGTTTGTATGAATGAAAAATGCTGCCTAAAACACACAATACATATATACATATCTATCAATCTATCTATCTATCTATTTATCTATATATATATATATATATATATATATATATATATATATATTTATATATATAAATATATATATATATATATATATGTATAGTTGTAGATATTTGGGAAGGCGTGTTGTCACTCAGAGACTAGGAAAGACCACCTGCCCAGTGAGCAATTACTGGGAAAAAATAGAGACTAAATAATAAATGATCTGTTAGGATGTGCGCAAATAAGTGTAAAGAAATACTAACAAAAAACATGAAGTGAATAACCTTTGCACTTTAAATCAGGACTCTTTACTTGAGTTGATGAGAGTAGTTATCGCACCTGCTGCTGTTTTGAAAGTTACCAACGTATCGTTTTATCTGCTCTTGTTTCCTCCATGACGTCATGAATGTTAAGAGATGCGATTAAGAAGACAGTATCTACATGAGAGTGCAACACCGCAACACATCATTCCGTATAATGCAATTATTTGTGTTTATATATATATGTATATGTATTAATGTACGCTGTCGAAACACGCCCACCAGGTTACTCTAACTACGAAAGCGTGTATATATATATATATATATATATATATATATATATATATATATACACACTCATTATAACATTGATTATAACATTGATATGCATAAAACATGATGAATATAACATAACTCTGCCCTTACACTATCAAGCTATTATAATTATTTTATGTTATAAAATTTGTATTTGAATATAAATAAAATTCTAAATATAAATAAAAAATGCACACACATATTTTTTGTACTTATATCTATTATATATATATATATATATATATATATATATATATATATATATACATATGTCTTATACACAAGTTTATGTAACATTTTCCCTATTTCAATAACTGCCCTAGCTCCCAAACCACGCTACATATGGAATTTTACTTCATGTTCGTGTTACTCTAATTGTTAAGACATGTTCTTTGAAATCATATGTTCATTTAGTTCGCATAAAACGTTTTTTATTCTTTATCAATCAGCCGTTTTAATTACTAATTAAAGAATGAATAACCCCCACAGCAATTAGTTATCTTTTCTCGAACCAGAATACTGTAATATAAATACGTTATGAATCTCATTAGAGTTACTTATTCGTATTACACCGTGAGTTTAATAACTTCATATATGTATCTACGTCAGTTCGCTTTAATTTACATGCTGATGAAAAATTATAAAATAAAACGATATATTTGGCTAGAATAAATTAATTAAATATACATAGGTAAACAAGACCCTAGACATAAATTAATTAAATATACATAGGTAAACAAGACCCTAGACATAAATTAATTAAATATACATAGGTAAACAAGACCCTAGACATAAATTAATTAAATATACATAGGTAAACAAGACCCTAGACATAAATCTGAAAATAAATATTCAACCCTGTTACTTCATATGTATGCGCGTTTCTGACAAACACTTTTATGAGCAACATTGCATTCAAGTAAAGATTCTAAATATATACTTTCCTAATACCAATCTCTTCTTCCATGTTTATTAAAACAAACTAATGAATATACACTTTTTTTTATTTCGAATGTGGAATGACGGACATTTTTGTTTCAACTATTGTGTTTATCGATCTTGTTAAGATATTGGATATCATTTCTAAGACTTTTTAGCTGTCCAACTCTTAACTTTTGACTGTTCTTTAATTGTTTCTAGAGAGATTCATTCGTAAACTAAAATCAACACTCATTGACCGATCTTTGTGAATTGCAGAATACAGCTTCTAAGCGTAAAAGATCGTCACGACGACTAAACTTAATTTATTTTCATGCTACTGGTTTCAAATTGGGGGTATATTGATATATTTCCAACTGTGACATTTTAACAATATGTATTAGACATCAATTAATGAATAGTCAACATACTTAAGTTTTCCTGGAGTATTTAAAACGGATTTGAGGCGAATAATATGGCATATCCTTCCATTTGGAAATTCACATATTTCAGATTTAAAATGAATTTGATCCATAATTATTAGACATCAATAATAAAAAGTCAACATATTTCAGTTATCCTTGAGTATTTCAAAGGGATTTGAAGCAAATAATATGGCACATCCTTCCATTTGGAAATTCAAATATTTCAGATTTAAAATGAATAGGATCAAGCATTATTAGACATCAATAATATAAGGTCAACATATTTAAGTTTTCTTGGAGTATTTCAAAGCTATTAAAAATAAATTTGATAGGACATAGTTAGACATCAATAATATATGGTCAACATATTTAAGTTTTCCCGGAGTATTTCAAAGGGATTTGAGGCGAATAATATTGCACACTATCCCATTTGGAAATTCAAATATTTCAGATTTAAAATAAATTTGATCGAACATTGTTTGATATCAATAATAAAAGTCAACATATTTCAGTTTTCCTGGAGTATTTAAAAGTGATTGGAGGTGAATTATATGGCACATCTTTCCATTTGGAAATTCAAATATTTCAGATTTAAAATGAAGTTGATCCAAAATTATTAGACATCAATGATAAAAAGTGAACATATTTTAGTTTTCCTGGAGTAGTTCAAAGGGATTTGAAGCGAATAATATGGCATATTCTTCGATTTGGAAATTCAAATATTTCAGATTTAAAATGAATTTGATCCAACATTATAAGACATCAATAATAAAAAGTCAACATATTTTAGTTTTCCTGGAGTATTTCAAATGGATTTGAGGCGAATAATATGGCATATTCTTCGATTTGGTAATTCAAATATTTCAGATTTAAAATGAATTTTATCCAACATTATAAGACATCAATAATAAAAAGTCAACATATTTTAGTTTTCCTGGAGTATTTCAAAGGGATTTGAGGCGAATAATATGGCACATCCTTCAATTTGGAAATTCAAATATTTCAGATTTAAAATAAATTTGATCGAACATTGTTTGATATCAATAATAAAAGTCAACATATTTCAGTTTTCCTGGAGTATTTAAAAGTGATTGGAGGTGAATTATATGGCACATCTTTCCACTTGGAAATTCAAATATTTCAGATTTAAAATGGAGTTCATCCAAAATTATTAGACATAAATGATAAAAAGTCAACATATCTCAGTTTTCCTGGAGTAGTTCAAAGGGATTTGAGGCGAATAATATGGCACATCCTTCCATTTGGAAATTCAAATATTTCAGATTTAAAATTAATTTTATCCGACATTATAAGACATCAATAATAAAAAGTCAACATATTTTAGTTTTCCTGGAGTATTTCAAAGGGATTTGAGGCGAATAATACTGCACATCCTTCGATTTGGAAATTGAAATATTTCAGATTTAAAATGAATTTGATCCAACATTATAAGACATCAATAATAAAAAGTCAACATATTTTAGTTTTCCTGGAGTATTTCAAAGGGATTTGAGGCGAATAATATGGCACATCCTTCGATTTGGAAATTGAAATATTTCACATTTAAAATGAATTTGATCCAACATTATAAGACATCAATAATAAAAAGTCAACATATTTTAGTTTTCCTGGAGTATTTCAAAGGGATTTGAGGCGAATAATATGGCACATCCTTCCATTTGGAAATTCAAATATTTCAGATTTAAAATAAATTTGATCGAAAATTGTTGTATATCAATAATTAAAGTCAACATATCTCAGTTTTCCTGGAGTATTTAAAAGTGATTGGAGGTGAATCATATGGCACATCTTTCCATTTGGAAATTCAAGTATTTTAGATTTAAAATGAAGTTGATCCAAAATTATTAGACATCAATGATAAAAAGTGAACATATTTTAGTTTTCCTGGAGTAGTTCGAAGGGATTTGAGGCGAATAATATGGCACATCCTTCAATTTGGAAATTCAAATATTTCAGATTTAAAATGAATTTGATCTAAAATTATTAGACATCAATAATAAAAAGTCAACATATTTTAGTTTTCGAACTCTGGTGATGGAAGATTGTTGTTTAACTATGCGGGAAGTTGCCCAAAAGTAAGTAAATATTTCGCATATGCAATTTGTGCCCAAGTTGTTGTCGCAGGAACAAAAGAACCTCCGTTTTCAAGTTTTACAGACATTTTTGGAAACCGCCAACACTGATCCTGGGTAATTTAACACCGTGATAACTGGATATGAGTCATGGGTGTATGGGTCCGACAAAGAAACAAAAAGACAGTCGTTTCAATGGAAGCATCCCGAGTCTCCAAGGCCAAAAACGCGACAGGTGCGAAGCAAAGTCAAGGTGATGCTGACTGTCTTCTTTGATATCCGTGTAATAGTGCATCACGAATACACACCGGAAGGACAAACAGTGACAAAGGAGTACCATAAAGATGTTCTCCGGCGTCTCCGTGACGCAGTTCGGGGCCAAAGGCCAGACATGTGGACGGCGAAAAACTGTCGACTGCATCACAACGCCTCCGCACATTCATCCAAATTGATCCAACATTTCTCGACCAAACATACAATTTGAGTTGTTCACCAATCTTCTTTCTCTCCAGGCGTGGATCTTTGCGACTTCTGGTTGTTTTGCAAATTGAAGACAGCACTGAAAAGTTCCCGTTTTGAGACTAGAGAAGAGATAACGCGAAATGCGCGGCGGAGATGAACACCATTCCAAAAAGAAGACTTCTAGAGCTGTTTCTGGCAGTGGATGGATCGGTAGGGCTAAGTGTGTGCAAGAAAAAGAGGTCTATGTTGAAGGGGATTAGTGTCTTAAGCCCGTCAGGTATTTGAAATATTTGTTTCTGGCCTAAGGTCGGATTCTTTTTAGTCAAGCCTCGTATACTAGCAGCTTAATCTTTAAAGAAACGAAAAGCAGAAGCTAGATAAACCGGGGATGTCTTCAAGTAAACAACAGACATATAATGACTGATGAATTAATAGATTGGACAATAAATAGGGTGAGTAATCAGTGTATGTACGCATTTTAGTTTAGTTCACTGTTGTTCAGTTAATGTTGCGTGACAGTACGTTAAAGGTCTAGCAGAAGAGAAACATCACCAGAGTGAGAGAACAAATAATAGAATAGGATATTGTATTTAGTATTTTTTATTACTCCTCCTTACCTCTCATTAACTTTGTTGTTGTGCGGTTTGTTTGCTTTCTTGCATCTGTTTATTGTTGTTGCATTTAATCGATCGCTATTTGACAACGATTGATAGCACAATATGTCCTCCGATACATATTCGCTCGTAGCTTATTTGCAATCTTACACCAAAAAGTCACTGCTGAAATTGTTCTTCCAGCCTTTCTTTGCTGATTATTGTTGTATTATAATGTTCGACAGGAGCCTGATGTAGTGGTTACAGGTGTGTACTATCGATTCAGTGGGCCCGGTTCGAGTTTTGCCTATGTTACTGCAGCATCACTTTAACTAATAGATTTAGGAACCTTATTTATCCATATATTATCCATCGAAATATGGGGTAGATAGTAGTGTAGATTAAACTCCACAGTCTTGTTTGTATGATTAGTCTTTCTCTGCTTATCTTATAATTGTCCACAGTACAACTAAACGTGCCCTTGTAACTGGAATCCAACAAACCCCTTTTCAGTATATATATATTGAGTTAATACCTATACCTTCTATGCGCAGGTACCCTCATAATATAATCTATTGTTTCATGAAACTGAAGCAGAACTCTATATAAATAAAAATAATTATATTTTTATTAGCCAGTTCATGATCATACTAGCTATTTAAATCGGTCCTACTTATTACTTATTAGTTTTTATACACGTGGTATTAAAAGGCCGTAATGAGTGCTCGCTTTCTTGAAATATAAGTATTCAGGGCATGTTGTCTTTCAGGCTGCGCTAATTAGTGTACTGCTTTTTAATATAACTATTTTAAACATGTTATATTCAACTTCGACTGGATTACATCCCTCTATTTTTATATTACTTTCTAATGCATGTGGTAATAAAACATGCATATCAGACGTTCTCTCTGTTTTCCCGTCTCTCTCTAGTATTAGTGATTACAATTACCATAAATATAAATGAATAAATAAATAAATAACAATAAATAGATATATATAAATAAATATAAATAAATAGATCCATATAAATAAATAAATCCAATTACATAAATAAATATAAGTAAATAAATAAATACATAAATATAAATAAATATAACTAAATATGAATAAATATAAATAAATAAATATAAATACACAAATATAAATAAATAAATATAAATAAATAAATGTAAACAAATAAATGTAAACAAATAAATAAATACATATAAATAAATAAATAAACATTAATAAAAAAAATGTAAATATAAAAATAAATAAAAAATATATATAAATAAATAAATATAAATAAATAAATATAAATAAATAAATACATAAATAAATATAAATACATGAATATAAATAAATATAAATAAATAAATAAATATGAATAAATAAATAAATATACATGGATATAAATAAATAAATATGAACGAAAAAAAAGTAAAAGAAAACAATGAAAATGCTACTTGAATTATAAACGTGACAGACTGACAGGACTAGTCACAAATGGGCATAGCCTCTTATCGAGATACGTTCACGCATATGAACACGCTATTTAAACGTAGAGAGACAGACTGATGAGTAGACCGACGGACAGCGCCTCTTATAGTGATATGTGGACTCATCTAAAACTGAAACACAACTATATTTACAGATTGTTCTTATATGAATTTAATTGTTTCCGTCTTGAGTGAAATCTTAAGCAAGTAAAGAATAGGAAGAAACAGAGTCTTTAGAATAAATTATTCCAGAAAATGGATTCCCAGCACTGCCATGCTCATGATTAACCTGGACGGATAACTTTTTATGAGTGGATTGGGGAAGACATTACTTTTAGCAGATTACGTGATGTTTGTTTAATAAAAACGATGGAAGGTAATCTAATCTTTGATAATTTCTTTACCAGCAACTATTTGCGTAAATATATGTTTTGTGTTCAGTTGTCAACAGAAACGGTAAAAAAGGAAGAAAGTTACAAGATGGAAATTACAGACTACAAAGAATGTATTAAGAATTATTACAGGCAACACGTTAATAGGATCAAGAAATCTTTCAAGAGAAGCCATTGATACCCGAATGAATACGTTATTTCTTTTTTTTTTCATACATAAAGTAGAAGTTGAGCCTGAACCGAGCTTTTCTCATTATTTTCTTTTTTTCTTTTCTTTTTCTTTAAAGTGTATCAAATACGATTTGCCAGTTCAGTAATCTATGAAAAACGTGTAATGACTTGTTACCACGACTGCTTATACATCATAATGACTCTATAGTTTAAAAGCAAATTGTGATGCCTCATATAACAAAGTACAGCCATGCAAATTTCAGTGCTATATTTAGACTACGAATTTGCCTCCAAGAGAAGGTTTACCGACATTTAACAAACAATAAAAGAACGGAAACATAAGTTAAACCGTATAAATCCGAACAGATTGGATCTAATTACTGTTAAAACCAGTAGTTGTTATTGATTTGCCTCCCCAGTCGTTATTTTATATCAGAAAACCCCAACTCTCCAAAAAAGGCGCTTTACATTGGAACAAATATAAAAATTAAAAATTACCTAATTCTGAAAGTGTTTATGTTTCATTAACCATGGCAGCACACATGGTATGCAATGTCAAATTGATTGCACTTAAAGATTCAATCAACTCAAAACTTCTATCTCACACTCATAAGTAAATTCAGAGTTGAACTTAATTGATCTTATAACTTAAAAAAGAACATATTCGTCATTATCAGCACGTCTTTCTATGTGTTTCTGAGTCGATTATGTCTGCTTTCTTTATTCTATCTCTTTTACTCCACTAATAATTGAAATTATGATTCGCAAAACATAAAGATAGTTTAATTAATCATCAACATGAATAAATGCTAACGATTGGCGCATTATCGCACGAACAGTAAAGTCAAAACGGTCAATTCCCAATTAATTCAACGTATTTAATAGATGCACCATCTGTTTAATACACGTTTCTATAGGTGTAATATCAGATGTTTACGGTTAAACAATTTGGATATTGTTTTTTTAAAGTTACTTTATTAATATACTATTATTTTTTATTGTTTTTTATTCAATGAGTTTTTTTATTTTAATAATAAATGTTTTGTATGCAAATTTTTTCTTTACTTGGCAAATGTTTAGTATTTGTGTTCAAACGTTTTCTAACGTCGTTCAAATGTTTCAGAAAAATCGAATCCGTCGCGATTTTTCTAAATTGCCAGTTAAAGGTTAAATTGGTTTCTTTCATTCTTTTCTTTCAGTCAAGTTTAAATATGTTTCGAAATCATCAAAATGTTAACGTTTCGTGTTTGAAAAGTTTATACTACACTTTAAATTATTTATTTGCACAAAAAATAAAATTTCAAATAACAAACCAATTAGACACAATACCATCAAAAGTATGGGGGAAATAGAGGTCGTTGGTAATCTGGGGTCAAAAGATGTAAACATGTCTATCTTACTCTTAACTAGAATCATCTTAGCCACCACAATACAACATTTACTCCTACTTAAACTTTCTCTAAACTGTTGATAACATTTTTTCATAAATACATTAATTTACAAAAATCCATTGGATTGAAATAGGAAATGGGATCTTAGGAAAAAAGGCCAATAAACTATAAACAATTATTTTCATGACTAGGCATTTATAAATTAATGACCTCTTCCCCCCAAAAAAAGAAATCTGATTTAATATATTATTATAATATCTTCTAATCGGAATACGTTAGTGCAGTATCGGTTCTATTGTCATAGGACCGTTCTACTAGGACTTACCTCTTCCATTTTTAAAGCGATGGAGGTAATCCTCCCAGGTCTTACATCCTACTGTGAGGAAGGCTTAATGTAGTATCTTTTCCGTTGTCATGATACCATATTCCCATGAACTACGTTCTTTTTTTGGGGTGGGAGGGCAGGTTGTAGTGTAGTATATGTTCTGTTTCTATGATACTATACTCACAGGAATTCCCCTCTGCTTTTATGGTGATATTTTCTCACGTATTACCTCCTCTATTTTGGAAGGGGTATTGTAGTACCTGTTTTGTTGTCATGGTACCATCCTACCAGACATTACCTCCTTCTTTGAGGATTAGTTTATGTAGTTCGTTCATCTTGATATCATCCCAGCCTAGCAAAATGCGATAGGGGGGAGCATATATTTGCTAGTAATTTATAAAGATAAAAAAGTGATTTAAATAAAGTAGATTTAATTAATTTTTATAGTTTAAAACAATTATAGATAAACATAAATTTAAAAGAGAACAATTGGAAATATTGTATTACATTTTAAAATGATCAATTTCTTTTCATTCTCATTATGAAAATAAATATAGTTTTAAAGAACGAATGAAGAAAATCACTCCTCATCACAAAATACGATCGGAGACAACAGTGAAATATTAACTGAAATCGAACTCGAAAAATTACTTATAAAGAAACTAGAAATTCTAAAAACTAGCCTTTTGATAAATAAACGGAAAATTAAATCACACATAAAAAGTTAATTAAAATAGAAAAAAAACAACAATAGAAAAAACAGTATTCTGTTTCACCACAAACCATGTGTATTTTTATGCTCCTCTTGCGAGATACAAAAACACAATGTCTTTCTCGTCCTATAAAATAAATCTCCCTCCTCTCATTTCTATCTCTCATTAAATGTCTTTCTTTATAACTCCCCTACTCTCTCTCTCTCTCTATTTCTCTCTCTCTCTCTCTCTCTCTCTCTCTCTGTTTGTATGTTTTCTTTTGTATTTACGTCAACGGCAATCAAAGTACTGGTTGTAATCAATAAATTCGTAACCTTCATGTATGTTTATAATTTAATACCGAAACTTGGTATTTCTTTTTCTTTTTCTTTGTGTTTTCAGTTTATCATAGCAACTGACAGAAAACACATTGCAGACAGAGGCGCTTTTTATTTTAATACACTCGTTGTTTAATACCCCATCGACTATCACAAGTTATGAAAACGTCATAATTTCTGAAATATCATTCGTTTTAATTGCAGTTTCTCTAAAGTATATAATAATTGATTCAATAGAATTTTATAAAAGCAAATAAGTAAGGAATGTATTGTTCACCTACCATCAGTACAACGTAAATGATACCAACAACTATTGATCACACCATTTTTGGATTAAATTATACAAGCAACCATTGATCCCAATCACATTTTTTAATTCTAAAGTAAAGATAAGACGTTGACAGAAAGCATGAATATATCTAATAAGGCACTTTAGTTGAGAAGACTTTCGTAGCTGGGTGATTAGTTTTCGAAGGAAGACATTGAACTTCTTAATAAGAAGTTTACAGTTGTGTTAAAAGTTCCGAAAGCAATATTCATGGACGCCTTGCAAAAAATATTTTAATGTGAAAAAATCTCTTTATTCCATCATTAAGACATGCTCAAAACGTCCCGAATGACACACCACTTTACACATCAAATCAAGTGACTTTACTTGTAGCTACGAATAGTATTTCTAATTCGGGAAGTCTTTACAAACATCTGTTTTCTACTATAAGAGGGGGTACCCCCGTCCGCAATCCAGGGGACGAGTTGGATGGCTGTAGGAGAGAGCACACCATTTTTTATATTTGGTCATGGTTTACTTCAAGTGAGAAGTATCCTCATGTCAGGATATCTGAGAAACCTATTTACAAAAAGACCGAAGACACCCGAGGGTAGTGTGAAGTAGCATTCAAGTCCTTCCCAGTAGGCATTCAAGTTCTCACCTCTAAATTTTCTTTTTTGCTTCATTTTACTTCAGTCGAAGTTCTCAGAAATCAAGGGCTCACTACCTGGGTTTACACTTCACATCTATATGAGATACATAGATATTCGAGTGTTCGATGAAAGTGCTCTTTTATTTTTCAAGCACTGTTTTTTTTAAAGAAGTTAAGAACATTAAATTTCGTCTCCTCAATTGATCAGTTTATTATGTTATAGTATATCTTTCTTGCGGTCTCTTGATTTTACCGTGTCTAAAAAAAGAATTGATCTGCTCTGTTGGAGTATCAAGCAAAGTGCTGTTTCTTGATATACCATCACTAGGAGAAGGTGCACCATTTCTCGTCAAGGCGTGTAGTAAAACCGAGAGGATTTTATTTGTGCTTTGAATACCATGTTATTTTCAATATTTGGTCACGGTTTACTTGTAGGGTGAAGTATCCTTGTGTCAAGTTTTCTTGACAAACCCTTTTACAGAGAGACCGAAACACACACAAAAGATGGTGTCTAGTAGGTAATTCAAACTCTCTTTTCAAAAGTTTTCTTATCTTTCTGTTTTAGCTGGGGATGGGGCATCCTACCGGCTGCCAGAAATTCACCTGCTATTTCAGACACTCCCGCCTAGAGATCTATTTAAGATTCTAACCGTCCCCTTAAGTGCAATTGTTTGTATTTCTCCTGCACGCGGTTCACAGGGTATACTCGCCAAATAGCTTTTGAATTTTTTTTCATTAGTCCTGTTTCTCCTATAATTACTGGGATGATGGAGATTTTCCTAAGATTCCAGTTTCTTTTCATGCCGTACATAAGACCTTGGTATTTCGTAATCTTTTCCCTTTCAGCTCCGTTTACTCCTGAATCATTAGGGACACTGACTTCAACTAGGCTTGCTACATTCTCCCTTTTCTCATATAACGATGTCAGGTTAAACAGCTCTGTTTTTTAGATATGTAACTGTAAGAAGTGCATAGTCATAGTGGATGGTGTATAAATCATTTCCAACTGTTCTTTCTGGTATATGCTCCCAGTTCATACTGCTACACTGGATATTACACTTTTTACATACAGTCAAGTGGAGATATTTACACATTCCGTTGTGTCGCATTGTATAATAGCCATCCCCAAGGAGAACCTTACAACTGGATGTCAGGTGGCTGACACTCTCCACTTTTGCGTGGCACAACCTGCACTTGCTATTGTTGCTGAGACCACTCATCTTTTTAAAGGCATTGGCCATCAAGCCTTGATCTTGAGCAGACATTATCATTCTCTCCTGATCATAGTGGAGATATCCTCTTTTCAGACAGTCTATAGAGCCTTCCTTATCAATATATTCCTGTTGTAATTCACCTAAGAAATACTTAGCACGTTGTTGATTGGCCATTCTTCCAGTTTTCTGGAATGGAAGGTCTTGGTGTATTGCTGGCGGCTTTTGCGGGCTATTTCTGTGTCAGGATTGTTATCTTTTTCTGTCTCATTTGTAAGACAGTCCTGCCCAAAATGTTTGGCTAGTTTTGTAATATAAGTTGTTCTGCTTGCTCTGGTTTCTTGATATTGGCATACCATCATAAGGTTTGAGTTATGGGAGCTCGTCAGATATTGGCCGGTGCCCACGATAGTGGCTCGATGTTGATGGTCAATTTCTGAGAACCCCATACCCCCTGCTCCTCTTGGCAGATACAACCTTGGTAGACATTGCTTCCTGTACACTACTCTGTACATTGTCAACATTTTCTCGTTTTAGTGTCTAATCTATTAATGTTCTTTTGTGGCCAATCAATAATTCCAAAGCTGTATGCTATCAATGGCATAGCTAATTAGTTAATAGCAGTTACTTTGTTTTTGTTTGTTAGCTGTGTTTTGCAAATTTTACTAACACGGCGAATATATTCTCAGCCAATTTTGTCTCTTACTTTGGCATGTTGAATTGAATCGTTCAAGTATCCTGTATGCTTTCGTATGTGGGTTTTAAAATATAATTATTAGATTTTATTACATTTTAAAATGCAGTCTCGCAAGCTATTATTTCCCTCTCATATCGGCATCCATGTAAATTCTGTGTGAATTCTCTATACATAGGGAGATTCGAAGGTTGTATTTGCTTAATATTTGACGATATTTTGTAGATGATCTAGTGCTGGTATAGAAGATTTTCAAAAGTAATCGTCATTATTATTATATTCAACAAATCACAGCTGTTGTAAAGTCTTGGAATCTGTAGGTTCTTTTGTATATTTGAAACCTCGTTGCGAATGTTTGTACTTCACCCTTTATTTAACACGCAATTGGAGACTGCTTTCAATCCATGCTCGATGCCTTCAATTATATCGTGTATTTCTTTAGTTCTTTGATATGAGTTAGAAATCCATGTCGGATTCACTTTACAAAACATTTGTAACTAACACCTTATCTACTTGTTAATTTACATTGATAGGAACCCTCTAGTAGATATCTGGGATTAATAAAACTAATGTCTCTAGTATGATTTTTTTTAATATGAGTATACATTTAGTTTGTATCTGTTTAAATATATGTCGTTAATAAACCTTTATATATATATATATACATATATATATATATAATATATATATATATATATATATATATATGAAGCAATCCAACAAAAGATATAAGCGTCAACTAATATCTTATAATTAGTGAAACATCCGGATAAAAAAACTGAAGCTCAATATACTGGATAGAGCATTAATATTATAATATAAAATGAAGTAATAAAATAAGGTGTCAATCAAATTTTATTAGAATTCAAAGTTCATGCAAAGCATCCTTAAGTCCTTAGCTCATGAGTTTTCAAAGATAATTCTTCTCTTCAGAGTTGCACATGTTGGGATCTCGGAACTTTGATTGGACTTTTTGTATTATTTTGATTGATTTATTTATCATTAACATTGAATATGGACACATTTCGCGACTGGATAACCTTGCCGGCCCCTTCAATTTCACATATTTGGACTGCTGTTTGTATCTTGGAGTAATGTCCTTCCTGATTATGCTTCTCAACTTGTATGATCTGGATGGACTGTATGGATTCAACAAAAGTATGTTTTTGGATTGATATGTTTGATGTTATGTATTTTTATATATTTGTGTATATAATTTTATATATTTTCAAAGCGTAATTTTATTGCCTGTAGTAGTATAACTGCGGTAATGGTCCTCTGAAGAGAAGAATTATCTTTGAAAACTCATGAGCTAAGGACTTAAGGATGCTTTGCATGAACTTTGAATTCTAATAAAATTTGATTGACACCTTATTTTATTACTTCATTTTATATTATAATATATATATATATATATATATATATATGCCGTTTGTATCTTAATACGTGCAGTTGTCGAAATTGTTAAACGTTTAACACATTGTGTGGTTATTTTCTTTATGCATGTTGTTAGTGATCTTTATATAGGTACTTTGAAACATTATTTATACATGTACTATTTTATAAATATATTCATCAATATTTTTATACTTGTATTTCCTACACTTCTTTATACATGTTGTTAGTAAATTTCTTTATACATATCTTTGGTAATGTTATTTATACATGTAGTAGGTACTATTGCCGAGAGTTACACAGTTTTTTACTATTACACTGGTCAACAATTTTTTTCTTCTTTGGCAGACCATCTAGGAGTGTTTTCTGGGGTTTTGAAGGTCGCTGATTACGAATATAACATTGGTTTTGCCAGATTGGTTCTAGTTTAGAAGATACTGATAGCCCCAAATAAGCCTAAACTGCTAAAATTCTCCCTGAAATACTTCAATATAGAAGCAGTAAATAATAATTTTCTGATATTATTGAATCATTATAATGATTATGTATATATTGAAGTATTTCAGGGAGAATTTTTATATAATTATTTATATAGGGAGAATTTTTATATAATTATATACTGTAATTACTTAATAACATGTTCCATAAATATAGTTGCAGTATAAATTAAACAGTAATTAAGAATTTTCTTTTTAATTCCACAGTTGAAAATGAGTTCCAGAGAGAAAATGAGTTCTTCTAGAAGATGTTGCAGATATGAACCGGATGTCTTTTGTTACATCTGTGGACAGTATATGATGGCACAACAAAAGAGGAATATTACAGACTTTGTCAAGAGGGCGTACAAAGCATACTTCGATATGATACTTGGTGACCAAGACAAGTCTTGGGCCCCACATATGGTGTGCAAAACCTGTGTAGAAAGTCTCCGCGGTTGGACCAACGGTAAGCTGAAGTTGAAGTTTGCTGTACCAATGGTGTGGAGAGAGCCCAACAATCATTTTGATGACTGCTACTTCTGTCTCAATGACATGACGGGGTTTAACAAGCACAAGAAAGCAAATTGGCAGTATCCGAGCCTGGATTCTGCTATCCGTCCTGTTGCGCACTCTGAGGATGTACCTGTGCCTGTTTTCACCAGTTTGCCTGAAATCGATGAAACCGAAGAGATTCCAGCTGATCTTTCAATATCAAGTGATGATAGCTGTAGTGACTATGAAGAACCCTCAAATGGCCCTCAGCTTTTCAATCAATCTGAACTTAATGACCTAGTGCGAGACCTTTGTTTGTCGAAGGAGCAGTCTGAAGTTCTTGCATCACGACTCCAAGAGAAAAACATTCTTGATTCTGGCACAAAAGTAACATACTATAGGACAAGGGAAGGCAGCTTGCTTCGTTTCTTTTCTAAAGAAGACGACCTGGTCTTTTGTAATGACGTTTCTGCACTTCTTAACTGCATGGGGATCTCATCATATGACCCAGCAGATTGGCGTCTCTTCATAGATAGCTTGAAAGCAAGTCTAAAAATTGTACTTTTGCACAATGGCAATAAGTTTGCTCCTGTACCAATTGGCCATTCTACCAAGATGAAAGAAGAGTATGATGCTATCAAATTTGTTCTTGAAAAGCTGAATTACAACACTCATGAATGGCTGATATGTGTGGACTTGAAAATGGTGAATTTTCTGCTTGGTCAGCAAAGTGGGTACACAAAGTATCCCTGCTTTCTTTGTTTGTGGGATAGCAGAGCAAGAATCCAGCACTTGAGAAGGGAGAACTGGCCAGAACGAGAAAGTCTCGAAGTCGGCACAGCCAACGTCATCAATGAGCCTTTGGTACCCAGGGATAGAATCATCTTCCCTCCATTGCACATAAAACTAGGGCTCATGAAGCAGTTTGTTAAGGCGTTGAACAAGGATGGGGATTGCTTCAAGTACATATGCAGGCAATTTCCAGGTCTTTCCATCGAAAAAGCTAAAGGTGGCATCTTCGATGGACCTCAGATTCGAACGCTCATGAGGGATTCTGACTTCACTAATCATATGAACACGGTTGAGTTAAATGCTTGGGTGTCCTTCACAGATGTAGTGACAAACTTTTTCGGAAATCACAAAGCTGACAATTACAAGCAATTGGTCCGTAAGATGCTTACTGCATACGGAAAACTAGGGGCAAATATGAGCGTTAAAGTTCATTTCTTGTTTAGCCACCTCGACAGATTTCCTGGTAATCTTGGTGATTACAGTGAGGAGCAGGGAGAGAGATTCCATCAAGACATCAAAACGATGGAAGAGAGGTATCAAGGCAAATGGGATGAGCACATGATGGCAGACTACTGCTGGAACCTTTTGAGAGACTGCCCAAAAGTTGCTCACAAGCGAAAATCGTATAAACGTCAATTTTAGTTTTGTGAATAAAATATTGTTTTGTGTGTTCATTGTAACTAAGAATCTAGTGTATAATGCTTTGCATTAATTTATGATATATAACTGATTATGTAAATGTTTTTTTTCACTTGGAGAATTAAAATTCAGCAAATTTTTAGCAAATTTTTTGTATATCCTCGAAATCTATGAAAAGTGTTCAGTTATAGGATAAATGAAATGATGTTATATCTAACTTAACTTATTAGATTGAGATTTTACACTGTCTTTGTGGTTTAAGATCATCATAAAAATCAATATCTGACATTTATGCACTATTTAGCCGTTTTTTGTACGTTTAGCTATGGTCGCGAATGGGTGATTTCAGACAAACGACCCCCCTGTGATAACTCAAAAACTAGAGCCAATTTGAAAAAACTAATGTCAGATTCGGATTCAGCGCCCTTGAAAACCCCAGAAACCAGTCTTACTTTGCCTGCCAAAAATATTGTGTTGACCAGTGTTATTGATAATACAATTAGTTTATGAACTATACATGTAAGTGAACACATTTTGATATCAGGGTAGCACTGTAAATATGATGTGCATTTAACCATTTTATATAGGTAGTGGGTTTATACTAAGAAGTGAGTAAATATTTAGTAAATAAAGTTTAAGCAAATAAATAAATAAATGTGTATATTATTGTTAGTAATATTCCTTTAATTAAAAATATTCCGTTTATATCATATGTTCTTATTCGATATTCTATGCTATCAGACAATTGAGATTTCGTTACTGCTATCGATCCTGGACCAGTTTCCTTGAACTTTGCGTCGGCAGCGTTCGGGCATGCTACGAACACCCGAATGATTCAATGGCGTATGGTAGCAGAGTGATGCCGAGCGATTAGCCACTCAGCTGTCAGTAACCAGACGACAATTATTCAGATCAGTATTGAAATAAATTAAAGCAAGAAACAATTGATAAAAGCCAGTGCATGTTTATTTCCTGTTAAATACAAAATAAATTAATAGATTACTAAAAGCTGTGTAGTAGAGAATCTTCTAACCAGTATTGAAATTGATTAAAGCCAGAAGCAAGTGATCGAAGCCAGTGCATGTTTATTTTCCTGTTAAATAAAAAGCAACATTTTTAACTAAATTACGAACAGCTGCGTAGTAAATAATTTTCTAACCAGTATTGAAAGTGATTGAAGCCATGAACAATTGATCAAAGCCAGTGCATGTTTATTTTCTGTTAACTATAAAAAAATGCGATGTAGACAGTTTTTTTACCAGTATGAAAATTGATTAAAGCCAGAAGCAACTGACTAAAGCCAGTGCATGTATATTTTCTTTTAAATTAAAAATAATCAAAATGTATCACGAAAAGATGTGTAGTATATTATTTTTTAACCAGTATTGAAATTGATTAAAGTCAGAAGCAATTGATCAACGCCAGTACATTTTTATTTTCTATTAAATCAAGAAAAATAAAATGCATTACGTAAAACCGTGTAGTAGATAATTTTCTAAGTCATACTGAAATTGCGTAAAGCCAGAAGCAATTTATAAAAGCCAGTACATGTTTATTTACTGTTAAATTAAAAAAAAATGAATTACGAAAAGATGTATAGTAGACCATTTTCTAACTATTATTGGTATTGATTTAAGGCAGAAGCAATTAATCAAAGTAAGTGCATGGTTATTTCCTGTTAAATAAAAATAATAATTCAGAAAAGATTTGTAGTGGATAATTTTTTAACAAGTATTGACATTGCTTGAAGTCAGAAGCAATTAATCAAAGTAAGTGCATGGTTATTTCTTGTTAAAATAACAATAAAATAAAATGAATAAGGAAAAGCTGTGTAGTAGACATTTTTTAACTAGTATGGAAATAGTTTAAAGTAAAAAAAACATTGATCAAATCCAATGCATGTATATTTCCTGTTAAATTTAAACAAATAATTACGAAAAACTGTGTAGTAGATCATTTTCTAACCAGTATTGAAACTGATTAAAGCCTATATCAATTGATCAACGCCAGTGCATGTATAGTTCCTTTTAAATTAAAAGAAATATCAAAATTAATTACAAAAAGTTTAGTAGTAGATACTTTTCTAATCTGTATGTAAATTGATTAAAGTCAGAAGCAATTAATCAAAGCCAGTGCATGTATATTTCCTGTTAAATTCAAAAACTAAATAGAATATATGTCCAAAAGATGTGTAGTAGACCATTTTCTTACCAATATTGAAATTGATTAAAGTCAGAAGCAATTAATCAAAGCCAGTGCATGTATATTTCCTGTTAAATTCAAAAACTAAATAGAATATATGTCTAAAAGATGTGAAGTAGACAATTTTCTTACCAATATTGAAATTGATTAAAGTCAGAAGCCATTAATCAAAGCCAGTGCATGTATATTTCCTGTTAAATACAAAAACTAAATAGAATATATGTCCAAAAGATGTGTAGTAGACCATTTTCTTACCAATATTGAAATTGATTAAAGTCAGAAGCAATTAATCACAGCCAGTGCATGTATATTTCCTGTTAAATTCAAAAACTAAATAGAATATATGTCTAAAAGATGTGAAGTAGACAATTTTCTTACCAATATTGAAATTGATTAAAGTCAGAAGCCATTAATCAAAGCCAGTGCATGTATATTTCCTGTTAAATACAAAAACTAAATAGAATATATGTCCAAAAGATGTGTAGTAGACAATTTTCGAACCAATATTGAAATTGATTAAAGTCAGAAGCAATTAATCACAGCCAGTGCATGTATATTTCCTGTTAAATTCAAAAACTAAATAAGTTGCATGTCCAAAAGATGTGTATTAGACAATTTTCTAACCAATATTAGAAATTGATTAAAGTCAGAAGCAATTAATCAAAGCCAGTGCATGTATATTTCCTGTTAAATTAAAAACTAAATAAAAGGTATGTCCAAAAGATGTGTAGTAAACTATTTTCGAACCAATATTGAAATTGATTAAAGTCAGAAGCAATTAATCAAAGCCAGTGCATGTATATTTCCTGTTAAATTAAAAACTAAATAAAATGTATGTCCAAAAGATGTGTAGTAAACAATTTTCGAACCAATATTGAAATTTATTAAAGTCAGAAGCAATTAATCAAAACCAGTGCATGTATATTTCCTGTTAAATTCAAAAACTAAATAAAATGCATGTCCAAAAGAGGTGTATTAGACAATTTTCTAACCAATATTGAAATTGATTAAAGTCAGAAGCAATTAATCAAAGCCAGTACATGTTTATTTACTGTTAAATTAAAAAAAAATGAATTACGAAAAGATGTATAGTAGACCATTTTCTAACTATTATTGACATTGATTTAAGGCAGAAGCAATTAATCAAAGTAAGTGCATGGTTATTTCCTGTTAAATAAAAATAATAATAGAGAAAAGATGTGTAGTGGATAATTTTTTAACAAGTATTGACATTGCTTGAAGTCAGAAGCAATTAATCAAAGTAAGTGCATGGTTATTTCTTGTTAAATTAAAAATAAAATAAAATGAATAATAAAAAGCTGTGTGGTAGACATTTTTTAACTAGTATGGAAATAGTTTTAAGTAAAAAAAACATTGATCAAATCCAATGCATGTATATTTCCTGTTAAATTTAAACAAATAATTACGAAAAACTGTGTAGTAGATCATTTTCTAACCAGTATTGAAACTGATTAAAGCCTATATCAATTGATCAACGCCAGTGCATGTATAGTTCCTTTTAAATTAAAAGAAATATCAAAATTAATTACAAAAAGTTTAGTAGTAGATACTTTTCTAATCTGTATGTAAATTGATTAAAGTCAGAAGCAATTAATCAAAGCCAGTGCATGTATATTTCCTGTTAAATTCAAAAACTAAATAGAATATATGTCCAAAAGATGTGAAGTAGACTATTTTCTTACCAATATTGAAATTGATTAAAGTCAGAAGCAATTTAGCAAAGCCAGTGCATGTATATTTCCTGTTAAATTAAAAACTAAATAAAAGGTATGTCCGAAAGATGTGAAGTAGACAATTTTCGAACCAATATTGAAATTGATTAAAGTCAGAAGCAATTAATCAACGCCAGTGCATGTATATTTCCTGTTAAATTCAAAAACTAAATAAAATGCATGTCCAAAAGATGTGTATTAGACAATTTTCTAACTAATATTGAAATTGATTAAAGTCAGAAGCAATAAATCAAAGCCAGTTCATGTATATTGCCTGTTAAATTAAAAACTAAATAAAAGGTATGTCCAAAAGATGTGTAGTAAACTATTTCCGAACCAATATTGAAATTGATTAAAGTCAGAAGCAATTAATCAAAGCCAGTGCATGTATATTTCCTGTTAAATTCAAAAACTAAATAAAATGCATGTCCAAAAGATGTGTATTAGACAATTTTCTAACTAATATTGAAATTGATTAAAGTCAGAAGCAATTAATCAAAGCCAGTGCATGTATATTTCCTGTTAAATTAAAAACTAAATAAAAGGTATGTCCAAAAGATGTGTAGTAAACTATTTCCGAACCAATATTGAAATTGATTAAAGTCAGAAGCAATTAATCAAAGCCAGTGCATGTATAGTTCCTGTTAAATTCAAAAACTAAATAGAATATATGTCCAAAAGATGTGAAATAGACTATTTTCTTACCAATATTGAAATTGATTAAAGTCAGAAGCAATTAATGAAAGCCAGTTCATGTATATTCACTGTTAAATTCAAAAACTAAATAGAATATATGTCAAAAAGATGTTAAGTAGACAATTTTCTTACCAATATTGAAATTGATTAAAGTCAGAAGCAATTAATCAAAGCCAGTGCATGTATATTCACTGTTAAATACAAAAACTAAATAGAATGCATGTCCAAAAGATGTGTATTAGACAATTTTCTAACCAATATTGAAATTGATTAAAGTCAGAAGCAAGTGATCAAAGCCAGTGCATGTATATTTCCTGTTAAATTAAAAACTAAATAAAAGGTATGTACAAACGATGTGTAGTAAACTATTTCCGAACCAATATTGAAATTGATTACAGTCAGAAGCAATTAATCAAAGCCAGTGCATGTATATTTCCTGTTAAATTAAAAACCTAAATAGAATATATGTCCAAAAGATGTGAAGTAGACCATTTTCTTACCAATATTGAAATTGATTAAAGTCAGAAGCAATTAATCAAAGCCAGTGCATGTATATTTCCTGTTAAATTCAAAAACTAAATAGAATATATGTCCAAAAGATGTGTAGTAGACAATTTTCAAACCAATATTGAAATTGATTAAAGTCAGAAGCAATTAATCAAAGCCAGTTCATGTATATTTCCTGTTAAATTCAAAAACTAAATAGAATATATGTCAAAAAGATGTGTAGTAGACAATTTTCAAACCAATATTGAAATTGATTAAAGTCAGAAGCAATTAATCAAAGCCAGTGCATGTATATTTCCTGTTAAATTAAAAACTAAATAGAATATATGTCCAAAAGATGTGTAGTAGACAATTTTCAAACCAATATTGAAATTGATTAAAGTCAGAAGCAATTAATCAAAGCCAGTGCATGTATATTTCCTGTTAAATTAAAAACTAAATAAAAGGTATGTCCAAAAGATGTGTAGTAAACTATTTTCGAACCAATATTGAAATTAATTAAAGTCAGAAGCAATTAATCAAAGCCAGTGCATGTATATTTCCTGTTAAATTCAAAAACTAAATAAAATGCATGTCCAAAAGATGTGTATTAGACAATTTTCTAACCAATATTGAAATTGATTAAAGTCAGAAGCAATAAATCAAAGCCAGTTCATGTATATTGCCTGTTAAAATAAAAACTAAATAAAAGGTATGTCCAAAAGATGTGTAGTAAACTATTTCCGAACCAATATTGAAATTGATTAAAGTCAGAAGCAATTAATCAAAGCCAGTGCATGTATATTTCCTGTTAAATTCAAAAACTAAATAGAATATATGTCCAACAGATATGAAGTAGACTATTTTCTTACCAATATTTAAATTGATTAAAGTCAGAAGCAATTAATCAAAGCCAGTGCATGTATATTCACTGTTAAATTCAAAAACTAAATAGAATATATGTCAAAAAGATGTGAAGTAGACAATTTTCTTACCAATATTGAAATTGATTAAAGTCAGAAGCAATTAATCAAAGCCAGTGCATGTATATTCACTGTTAAATTCAAAAACTAAATAGAATATATGTCAAAAAGATGTGAAGTAGACAATTTTCTTACCAATATTGAAATTGATTAAAGTCAGAAGCAATTAATCAAAGCCAGTGCATGTATATTTCCTGTTAAATACAAAAACTAAATAGAATATATGTCCTAAAGATGTGTAGTAGACAATTTTCTTACCAATATTGAAATTGATTAAAGTCAGAAGCAATTAATCAAAGCCAGTGCATGTATATTTCCTGTTAAATACAAAAACTAAATAGAATATATGTCCAAAAGATGTGTAGTAGACAATTTTCTTACCAATATTGAAATTGATTAAAGTCAGAAGCAATTAATCAAAGCCAGTGCATGTATATTCTTTGTTAAATTAAAAACTAAATAAAAGGTATGTCCAAAAGATGTGTAGTAAACTATTTCCGAACCAATATTGAAATTGATTAAAGTCAGAAGCAATTAATCAAAGCCAGTGCATGTATATTTCCTGTTAAATTCAAAAACTAAATAGAATATATGTCCAAAAGATGTGTAGTAGACTATTTCCGAACCAATATTGAAATTGATTAAAGTCAGAAGCAATTAATCAAAGCCAGTGCATGTATATTCTTTGTTAAATTAAAAACTAAATAAAATGTATGTCCAAAAGATGTGTAGTAAACTATTTCCGAACCAATATTGAAATTGATTAAAGTCAGAAGCAATTAATCAAAGCCAGTGCATGTATATTTCTTTTTTAATTAAAAACTAAATAAAATAATTGTCCAAAAGATGTGTAGTAGACTATTTTCGAACCAATATTGAAATTGATTAAAATCAGAAGCAATTAATCAAAGCCAGTGCATGTATATTTTCTTTTTAATTAAAAACTAAATAAAATATATGTCCGAAAGATGTGTAGTAGACAATTTTCTAACCAATATTGAAATTGATTACAGTCAGAAGCAATTAACCAAAGCCAGTGCATGTATATTTCCTTGTAAATTCAAAAACTAAATAAAATATATGTCCAAAAGATGTGCATTAGAACATTTTCTAACCAATATTGAAATTGATTAAAGTCAGAAACAATTAATCAAATCCAGCGCATGTTTATTTTCTGTTTAATTTAAAAAAATTAGTACGAAAAGGTGTGTTGTAGATAATTGTCTAACCAGTATTTAAATTTATTAAAGCCAGAAGCAATTGATCCAAGCCAGTGTATGTATATTGCCTGTTAAATTTAAACACATGTATAAATAAATAACGAAAAGATGTGTAGTAGACAATTTTTTTAATGAGTATTAAAATTATTAAAGTCAGAAGCAATTAATCAAAGCCAGTGCATTTTTATATTCTGTTAAATTAAAAAAAAGAAATTAATTACGAAAAGATATGTAGTATACCGTGTTTTAACCAGTATTGACATTCATTAAAGTTCGAAGCAATTAAACAAAGGTAGTGCATGTATGTATCCTCTTAAATTTACGCAAAAATAAAAGTAATTACGAAAGCTATGTTGTAGACATTTGAACCAGTATTGAAATTGATTAAAGTCAGAACCAATTGATCAACGCTAATGCATGTATATTTCCTGGATAATTTTAAAAAAATGGATCATGAAAAGATGTGTAGTAAACAATTTTCTAACCAGTAATAAAATTTATTAAAGTCAGAAGCAAGTGATCAAAGCGAGTGCATGTTTATTTCTTGTTAAATTAAAAAAATATAATGTATTACGAAAAGCTGTGTAGTAGGCAATTTCCGAATCGGTATTGAAATTGATTACAACCAGAAGAATTTAATCAAAGCCAGTGCATGTATATTTCCTGTTTGAGTAAAAAAAATCGTAAATTTATTATGAAAGTCTGTGTAGTAGATGATTTTCTAACTAGTATTGAAATAGATTAAATCCAGAAGAAATAGAACAAAGCCGGTGCATGTTTATTTCGTTATAAATACTCCTCTACAAAAATACAAATTATTAAAAGCTGTGTAGTAGTGTCGAATCTCCCGAGGCAGCCATTTATTTCTGCTAAGAAAGAAAGCTTTTGTAAAAAAACATGCAGAAATGTTCTTACATGTGCCGGTTGATAGAAAGATAAGGAAATACGGACAAGTATTCATGGAGGTGTACAAACACAAAAATTAGAGCTTGGCATTCCGTAAGAAGCAGCACGTTGTTTTTTTTTGTCATTTGCTATCTTTCTTGAAAATAAAACTGAAAATAATACGACGCAGCAACATATCGAAGTAATCGGCTGCAAGAATCCGCCTCGTCATCTCTCGAGTGTTTACGTAGCATGCCCGAAGGCTGCGGACGCGAAGTTCACGGAAATTGGTTCAGGATCGATAGCATTACCCGTATTTCAATGTGATATTTGTTATTAATTCAAATCCATTTTCGGTTAGCTTACTGCATTCACTTATAATGCGGTTTAATATGCTCTCTCGTTGACCACAGTGTTTTCTCGCCATTTATATAATTTGTTCTGATCGCGTTGCTTTACTAAGCTGTCAGTAGCGATTCACTTTTATTTTTTGGTGGTGTCTTTTTCTTTACTTCATCTTTTATCTTTCACAATTTATTTTGTTCGTCTTATATATCCTACATTTGTTTTTGTCGTTATGTTTTGCTCGTTTCCTTATTCTTCGAATACTCTACATTGGCGCTGCTTTAGGCGGTGATGAACAGTCTTTCTGTATTTTATGTCCTGTATTACTGTAGTTCTTTAATTCCATTGTGTATAGAATTTCCAATATTTTCGGGACTTCTTCACCTTCTTTCCTTTTACATGAAGTCGGTCAGTATCATTCTTCAAGTGCAGCCCTTAGTTCTATTGTTCTTTGCAACAGGGTCCTTAGTTCTATCTTTGTTCAGTTTATGAAGGAACCAGAATATCTTAGCAGGGATACTGTCTGAGTGTTTATTATATTAATTAGTTTTTTTTCTGGGTAATAGTTTCAAGAAACTTTCTTGTTCTTCTCAGTATTCTCTCTATATATTTCTTGTTCTTCTAAGTATTCTCTATATCTATTATAGCTTTCATCGCTGTGGAGTTAATGGTGCCTGCATCCGGAATCCCAGGTATTTATAGTTTATGCGTTCAACAAGTACCATTGTAACCTCACAATAATGATAGTTATGTGCCATTCGTTTTCTCCATTTGTCGCTTCGTCATCTCCATTTCTGCATATCTTTTAAAATTCTATATTCCATTTTTGTAAATGTCTTAAGATTCTGGTAGAGTTCATTAGTGTTTCTAGCTTTTAAAATTGTTTCCCTGTAGTTTCAGACTATCCATATGCACGAGGGAATTTAGTATTTTTTTTTTGTATTCCGCGTTGCATTTCTTTATCATGTATTCAAGTGCCATCTTAGCTATGAGAAAACGAAATTGAGCTAAGTTATCTATCTTGGAAACTCTTCCACGTATTCTTATCTCTGCCAATTGTTGGGTTTAGCTTTCAAATAAACTCTATTTATTCAGTGCTTTTCCCATGTAAGTAATTGACAAATCTGTCTGGTATTTTGTACATCTTTCAACATTGAATTATTCATGTTTTGCATTGTGGCGTATATTTTTTCTAGTCAATCCATCTAAAGCTATATATATTTTTTCGTTCTTGTTTTGGTTTTACTTGTTGATTATATTCTAAACGATGTAGAGCAGGTTTTTTCTCGTTCTTGTACATTCTAGGAATACTATCTGTTCATTGGGAAAATATCCGCGAGTATTGAGAGAATCGAAGCTCGCATATCTAAGTTGTTTTGTTATTCTCTTTCACGTGACAGTCGATCCCTGTGTGGTTCTATCCCTCACTGGTCTTTCTATCCTCTCAGACGCTCAACGACTACCTCTTGTGGTGCCAACCGATGTTGGTGCCACTTTGTTTTTGTGTTGGGGAGGGGCGTCAGAGTATAACTATTATTATGGTTATTATTAGTATACGAAGATATTTCGTTGATTTTCTTTTTCTTAAATGACTAACCGGATGCCACCCAGACGAAATCAGGTTAACACATGCTAAGTACAGTTAATAACATCTGTTTGATTGCCAATATCTTCTTTGAGCACCGACCAGTCGAAGTCAATGGTGTTTTTAAAAAACTTAGTTTGAAAATGTCGAGACTTCCAGATATTATACTAGTAAATGTAACAGCATTTCTGTTGAGTTACTCTAATGCTGCGATTTTTATGAGTATTATTATATTTTAAGTTGCCATATTATATCAATTGTCATATCTTTTTATTTGTAAAACTCTTCGAGTTTTTTGAAAAAAAATACATCACAATCAGGCATGAGAAGATATGTTTTTTATGTCTGGACTCTTAACATTGCTTTTTATATTTCGAAGATCGTCGGGCGAATAATAAGTATTATTTCTATGGTAATGACGCTAATTATATTATATTATTAGTTCGTAAATGTTTTATGGATCTTTTATATTTAACAAAAATATTGCATGTTATTCCATTCTAAATTCCATTTCCATATCATTCAATACTAAATATTCTAGTAATGTTTATTATTGTTTCTATCTTACTTTTGTCTTTTATCAGTAGTTTAAGACTGCTCATATACACGAGGGAATTTAGAGTTTCCTTTGTATAGTGCATTGTATTTCTTTAGAATGGACTCTTAACACAGACAAAAACGTAAAGTATCTACCTAGAAAAGTCTTCTACGTATTCTTATCTCTGCTAATTTGTGTCTTTAGCTCTCAGGTCCACTCTCCATTTATCTATTGTTTTTCCATGCAGTTAATAGTCAATTCTGTCTGGTATTTTATACATCTGTAAGTATTCGATTATTCATGATTGTGTCGTACGCATCATTGTAGTCAATCCATGCCAGATCTTTTTAAAATTAAATTTGTACTTACTTAACTATATTGGGCTCGATGATTTCTCGCTCTTATAACTTTGCGGAATACTTTTTTGTTCCTAGCGAGGAAGTTCGCAATTATTCCTGGAATGGTACATAGCATTCTTAAGTTATGCTATTAAGATGTTTCACATTACCAATAAACAGGCGATTGGTCTGGTGTTGTTTGAGACCATTCTTTTATTGACGTCCTTTTGAATTAATGTTGCTCTTATTATTAGCATTTGTTAGTGACGAGAATATCTCATAGGAACCATTACCAATGATAGCTGATAACAGATGAAGCCTTAATTGTAAACCCTACTCAATTATCATCATCATCATCATTTTTTTCAAAGTAGTACTATCACCACAACGCTTGCATCGGTTTTTCTTTGAGTTTTTACATTTTGTGTATGACACTGATGATACCCGTACCAGCAAATAGGTCCATTGGAATTTTAAGAGTATTTTATAGATATATTTTATCATGTCTCGTATCAGCTGAAACAAGTGTATGCCGAAAGTAATAAAAACAATTTTCTGAGTAGATGTGGATTGGCCTTTTCTTACATTTTGTTGTGGTTTAAAATAAAATTAGATGAAATATTTCATATATATATATATATATAATAACGAAGATATTTTTTTTATAAAATATTTAGAAAACCTTGCACAATGCAGATTATTTGTTTTTAAAAATAAATTATTTATTCATCTTAAACACTTTTTTTTTATAAACTTGTGTACTTTCGGTAAATATACCATCTTCAGAAGAATATTTCTTCTTTTTCTTTTTTTTCTCTTTTCCTCTTGGTTGAGACATTCTCGTGGCCAAGTTGAAAATCCGTCCAGGTGTTTTGACGAAGAGAGAAAAGTGTTGATATGGCTGTGTGTCACGTGGTCGGCGTGGAAGGATACTTTGAAAAGTCACACAATTTGAAGCGCTGGTGGGGTGGCAATAATAACGAAGATTTTTTTTTTATGAAATATTTAGAAAACCTTGCACAACGCAGATTATTTGTTTTTAAAAATAAATTATTTATTCATCTTAAAAACATTTTTTTTATAAACTTGAGTACTTTCGGTAAATATACCATCTTCAGAAGAATATTTCTTCTTTTAGAGAACTAACAGCGAACATCTAGGAAAGCCTGGCTTAAGGAAAAGAATTAAATAAATTGCTTTTTTGCGCAATATACTTTGCATTGAGCAACTGAATTGAAGAAAGCTCTGCCTCCGTCGCTTTTCTAATTCCTTTTCATCATTATATATATATATATATATATATATATATATATATATATATATATATATATATGGACATCGCATATATATATATATATATATATATATACATACATATATATATATATTTATATATATATGCGATGTCGAGGTACTATTTAAGATGGGTTATAATGGTTTACGAGATATTAACACCTTGATCATGTAATGCATAATTCAGACATGTTATTAAAAGGTTTTATACTAAGAATTCTTAACAGCTCTAAATATTTGTAAGTAAATTAGATTATGTGATTGATGTTAATATTAATTACTTTCTCAAAGTTAAAAAGTTAAAATACCTGACCGTTGTCTTTCGTGGTAAGTCTGCAAAAGACGCCCGTGCAGCTTGCTTCAGTTTTAGTTTATTGCCAATCACGTGAGGCGACCTACGGGGGAATGACGACGGGACTGCTCAGGCAGTGTGTGTAGGTAAGAGTGCACTTTCTTCTGAAGTAGCACATGCGTTTAGTGCATATAGCTAAAGTTAAGAATTTATCAATGGGTGCACTACAACTTTAATAGACGGAGAAAAAGAAAAAGAGGAGGAGGAGAGTGGGGATGAAAAGAGGAAAAGAAGAGCGGAAAGAGGAAGAAAGATGAGAAGAGAAAGAAGAGTGGGACGGTTTGAATTAATCAGTATGAAATAATTTTGTAAATGTCATGCGGCGAAGAGGTAAAAAGCGTACCATCTGATTAATCTGACATAGCAAAAGGTAAAGCATTGATAAGTTCATAAAAAATAAAGTTGAAGTAACACACGATGAGGCTATGTTAACAATTTTCATTCTACACGTTTTCAACATTCATAGTTATATATACATTTTGTAAGTACTCTGCAAACGATGGGTTATATTTAACTCATAGTTTGGTTATATTCAGGAAACCAGGAAAAACATCAATAACGCAAGGTTATTACAATTATCTGTAACAGATTACAAAAGTATCACGGTTTTCTAATTTTGGTTTCAATTAAATCAACCACACTAATGTGTTATAATGTTATACAAAGGTATTTAATATTAACGCGAACGGCCGTCATACAAATATAAAAATGTATATTACTGTAAGTAAATAACGCAGTAGGTAGTTAAAAGTTAGGTTACGAGCCAGTGATGCATATAGGCCCGACTCTGCTGCACTCCGCAATTTTAGTATTACTGTCGTTGATATGGTATTAGAGATAATTTATTTAGAACTAAAAGGTGCCGGTACAATTTCTGCAACGAAAACCCACTAACACGGATATTCTTAAGACGAAACTGTTCAATCAGCGCGTCGATCGATACAATAAAGTCGGGCAGATCAGCAGATTTGTCGATGAACATAGTTTTTTTATATAGAGATTCTGTGACACATTAAAAAAACAAGGAATGATGTTATGATATGCCAATAAGAGTACACATGTCAACGTTGCTGCGTGTTCATATTACCAGACTCTGTTAATATTCAGGAGAGTTTCTTCTTTTTTCTTTCGTGTGTATCAGACTATTCTGGTGTTGTCATTAGCTCCCCCGGTATTTTTCTAGTCATACATTTTTCTGGAAAGACATCGGGTACTTATGGGACGGACCACGAGAAGGTTGCCAACATCCCTAAGTGAAAATGGTACTGTGGAACCGACTGGATTCGAACTTGGAACACCCAGGTCTTCAGTCCGTGTCGATATCAACTTAACCACCGTCATCTCCCTGAATAAAGTTAAATATATGTATGTTATTAGAGTCTTCGGTTACAAAGCATCGCTTATTGAAAATGAATTATTGTACTGCAGATATAAATAACTGTTTCATTTATTTTGGTTTCAATAAAAAAAATCAAACAATGCTTTAGTCTTCTACTAAAGACATAGTCCAAATATTGACTTCTGTTTGATACATGTATTATGCTGCTGTAACCCAGAATAAAGAATAGGAAATTCGGAAGAAAAAAAACATTTGGAAAGATTCCATGAATTTTTTCCGTCTCAATAACAGGTGTTCTAATTAAACTCTTTATCATGCAAACCATCTGTTTTATTGTCTGTAGTTGTTTCGGTGAATATCTCGACGGAGTTTATTCTTTGAAAGGTTTCTCATTTCTGTTTCAAAATATTTTTCTCTCCCGCCCTTTAGATAATATCTTTATACATTTAATATTGACAAATCTATTTAATCTTTCTTTTAAATTAAAGCGAATTAATTATTCAACATGAAGGGTAGGAAAAAAGGAACATAATAGACATATCTTTGAGATTTCTGGTGGTTTCAGTATGAGTGTTGCACATTTAAAGCGAGGAGAATTGGAGGTGAATAAATGAAATTATTTTAGCCAATCAATTTTTTGTTGTTAAAAAAACAGTTATCTTATAGAAACATATCATATTTCCATATAAACCTCCCTTTCAAGACATCATCTATAGACAATTAAATTAATTATTAATATTTCGTTGATTATTTAAATTTCGCCTCAGTTTTGAACCGAATGATTATTTGACAAGTGTAGTTTTATAAATAATACTGAAGAACAGCTATCATTCTACATTCCTGTATCATAAGATTTACTTAGATAAATGTTGTAAATTCGAGTTGCGTTTGGACTTTGCCATAAATTAACGCATGCAACTGTTACAATCAACGAACGTACATTGACATCTTTATTTAAAAGATTTTCTCAAGGAGATGACGATTTTAAAGATGAATTTATAGAGAGTAAAAATACCTTAGATTTACTTTCGGCAGCCTTGTCATTTTCGCTTCCCCCTATCTTGTCGTTTAGTGTTCACATTTCATTAGCGATGTTTCAGACAAAAATAATATGTAGAGATTCCCAATCCTCTCATAGTAGTCATCATCATTAACTGTTAATATATGAATCACATTATCTCCGACCCCGAATGCTGAATCTTTAGTAAAATAAAGCCGCGCATGCGTGGTTCCCCTTTGTATGTGACTCGATTGCCTTTACATTTTGGCCAAGTTTCAGAATAATTGAATGTATGGATCAAACGTTATGGGAAGAAAGGGTCATTTTTTGCTATTTTAGGGGGCTTTTGCCCCCCCCCCTGGCTGCGCGAACCAGATTTTTTTCCAAGGTCAGCGAAACTTGTTTTCTATTAGGAACAATTGTCTCCACATTTTGGTGAAGTTTCAGAGAAATTGAATGGATGGATGAAAAGTTATGGGGCAAAAAATGTAATTTTTGCCATTTCGGGGGCTTTTGACCCCCGGGGGGGGGGGCTAACTAGATTGTTTTTCAAAAATCGGAGAATGTCACTTTCAAACCTGACCAAAGTTACAACTTCATGCAAAATTTCAGAGAAAGTCAATGGATGGTTGCGGAGAAAAATCCGGACGGACGGACGGACGGACACGGACGGACAGACGTACGGACGTACGGACGGACGGACGGACGGACGGACGGACGGAAATGCCTCAAAACATAGGTCACCCGATTTTATAAATCGTGGGACCAAAGAGAAACAGTGTCTACTTGTCTATAGTTGACAGATGAAACTGATAGAGTGTTAGTCGAAACAGATTATCGTAACTTATCTGACCATTCTGTACTACCTCCAGCATCATGGGAAATCAAAATCTTTCGACAAAATGTACGTTGCACGGACAGCACAAATACTAGAATAAGTAATTTATTGGAAATGTCGCCAACTTTTGTTTTTGCCTGACGAAAATATGGCTCATTTTTTATCGTATTGACTCATGTGGAAAAAGGAACATCTTTTGAACAGTCTACTTAGATATTGCGATTACATCAACATATCTTTTGATAGACGTAACCGAATGCCTTATCTAGTGCCAGCAAGTCTGATACTATGCTACACTAGTCTCAGAACGACGTGGAAGACTTGAACTAGCGTCACAGATTCCAGCTCACTTAGCAATCTAAAAGTTGAAGTCTTTTGTCAAAAGTGATATTATCATCTAACCATTTATCTCTCTTCACTATTTAATCTCTCTCCCTCTCTCTTTCTCTCTCTCCCTCTCTCTTTCTCTCTCTCCCTCTCTCTCTATCTCTCCCTCTCTCTTTCTCTCTCTCCCTCTCTTCCTCTCTCTCCCTCTCTCTTTCTCTCTCTCCCTCTCTCTCTATCTCTCTCTTACAAATATGCATTCTTGGATCTCTGGCCAAGTGAGTCTTCACATTAAAGTAATTAATATTTAGAAATTCAGTTTTAGACGCAGTCGTTCAAAAAGCTGATAGATATGAAACTTGCAAAAATAACATATGAGACAGCACTTGAAGACATTTACTATTTTGTATTTCTATGATTTTTCCATAACTTTATAAACTCTGCAGTAATAACCTTTTTATTAAGTTGGTTGCACTCAATCCACAATTTATATTAAACCTGGCATATCTCTCTCTATATATATATAGCTCAATGTATGTGTGTATGTGTGTATGAATGTGTGTGAGTAGTGTTTGTGTGTCCCTATAAAAAAAGTCGCGTTAAAAATTGATGAATTGCTTAGTTGATAAACTATCAGACTGAAAACGTATAGGGTCCGATTTCGATTACAGGCCCGATCTTCAAAAAATGAAATCAAATAATACATCTTTTTTTGTTCACATAGAAAATATAGATGAAGAATTTTAGTATATTTAGTACGTAACGCTTCTCCATCTGTCTGTCTGTCTCCTTCTTTCTCTTTTTCTCTATTTATTGCTCTTTATATATCTAGACTAGTGAAAAAAGACTCCCTAACGGTCGTCTATTTTTGCTAGGCGCCGCGTTCTAGGGTGGAAATATATATTAAGTTAATAATAAAAAAAATTGTCTCGGAATATATATTTTTTCTGGTGGGGTGGTATATTTTCCCGCCAAAAAGAAGAACAAACTGGGGGGGCTGATTTCACCCGCCTTCCAACGCCCACCCCATCTTAAATACATCTAGCGCGAACGCAGATCCCGAAGTATATCGAAGAACCAGTTTTGTGCTAAGTAAAAGAAATGGAAAAAAACATTTGTATACCGTAAGTAGTTAAATCAAATTGTTTTTTTCAACTTGGAACGGTGGGGGATTGGTAGAGTCTCACACAAATTCGTCCAAATTACTCTTTGACGTTTAGGTTACGAGTTCAAATCTCGGCGTCAAAATTATTTATTGTTTATTTAGTTGTTCATATGTGCCCTAATGTATTTCTGACTGGGAACTTAATTAAATAGTAATTACTTTCCCCACGCCCACCCCCTCTCCCGTTTACAAACATTTTCCAGGACGGAAAGACAGACAGACAGACAGAGAAGGTGCCCGTTAAATTATAAGTGGACTAGCGAAAATAGACTCCCGAACGGTCGTCTATTTTTGCTAGGGCGCCGCGTTCTTGCCTCCCCCCTTTAAAAAATTGAGAGCGAACGCAAAGTATATGAAGAAAAGTTATACGATCATTCATTACTAACTGAATGAAGTGGAAAAAAAACGATTTCTTTAAGTATTAAAATTAAATAGAAGTTCATCACTTGTCTTGATAACTCTGTCGGTAGCGCGTCCGGCAGTAAACGTCAAGGTTGCGATTTCGAATCGCGGCCTCGGTGCCGAAGTTATTTATTGTTTATTTAGTCGTTAATAGGTGGCCACATGTATTTGTCATGTTTCTGACTTTGATGTTACGTTCACAAAAATTCTCCGCGACAGACAGACAGAAAGACTGACAGAGAAAGTGTTCGCTATATTATAAGTGGACTAGCGAAAATAGACTCACTGACGGTAGACTATTTTTGCTAGGCTACCGCTTTCTTGGGTGGTGAAATACAAAATTGTCTCCGAATACTTTTTTGTTTAAAAAGGAAGAAGAAAAAAAAAATTTTCCCGCAAAAATTTTTTTTCCCGCCCAAATAACAAAAATATGGGGGCTGGGTGAAATTCCCCCCTCCCCCGCCCATTCCATAAGAAAATCGAGAGCGAACGCAGACCCCAAAGCATATAAAGAACCAATTATACGATCATTCATTCTGAGAGTGTGAAAAAAAAACTATTTCTCTAATTATCAAAATTAATTTAAATTTCATCATTTGTCTTCTTGGAGCATTGGTAGAACATCTGACATATACGGTCAAAATTCCTCTTTGACGTTACAGTTGCGAGTTCGAATCGCGGCCTCGGCGTCGAAATTATTTATAGTTTATTTAGTCGTTAATATGTGCTCTAATGTATTTGTTCATGTTTCTGATTTTAAAATTAATTAAATAGTAAAATTTTTAAAATATAATCATTGTCTACTAAATCTGAAACTATTTAATGCTGTTATGATTTTATTAAAATGTTATTAAAATTCATAGTTTAATTCACTGACTATTTTTAAAAATTAAAATTTAGTTTAATTTTTTTTTCCGAGAAAGTGGGACAACTCTTGTAAAATAGTAATGAATTATCCCCCTTATACATACAAATATAAAACAAAATATATAATTTCTTTTACAGGATTTTCAACACTTATCTGAAATTTCTAAATCTTTTACCTTACTTTTGCATATATATCATTCAATTGTAGAAGGGTAAAAGTGAATGAATCTATATAGTAACATTTTTTATTCTATTCGATGTTTCTATCATTACAATTAAAAAAACAATTTAAAAGTATTTTTTATAACTAATATATTTATTAATATATTTGCTTCTTCATTTATGTTATTATTATTATCATTATTATTATTATTACTATTATTATTATTTATTTATTTATTTTTATAAATATATATATATATATTATTTTTTTTATTTTTAAAGATTATTATTTTCTCTTTTTTATTCATAGAGTTTATTTAGGGGGTACTTTTAATATTTTGTAGAGGAAGAAGATGAAATGTGTATATACACACTAGGTGTGTTATTCTATTAATATAAGAAAAATGTATTTATATGCTTATAACATAATTTATTTATCTTAACAGCAACGCTGTAATATTGCATATATATTGCATATACAAGTGAATGTGAATGGGGCATGCAGTATAAATATATAACATCTCATCAGCGGAGTCAAATATAAAGGGAGTAATTGTAAATCCATATACTAAGTGTATTGTTTTACTGATGATTCTTTAATCAATATATTTTAAACTGCTTCAAGTTTATTTAGAATTGTGTTAATGCGATGTGTGTGGGCTGAGGTTACATACGGGATATACTATATTATATATTATATTATTAATGAGGAATTCAGTTCAAGCTTACTATGAAGTTCAGGTCCTAACCTAGAGATGAATAGAGCTTCTTTAATTCGAAGATTTCCAATACCCCTTTCCGTGGGCAATATTTTAACTTCGATAAGTCTGTTAGTGTTTTTGCATGTGTTAAGATGTTTTAAAAATGATGATGCTTGTTTCTGTGTATGTTTCTTAATCCTGATATGTAGGGGTCTCATGGTACTACCTATGTAAAATGTGTTGCAGATGGTGCATTCTAATATGTACACTGTATATATGCGGTGACAAATGTCCGTGGAATTCATTGGACAGTTAGCTAGGGTGCACTTAGTTGGGTTATATTGGTGTTTGCGCGTAGCTAGCTGCTTCCTTTGTAATTGGCCCGAATGGGCAAGCTGTATGTTCAAGCCCTCTCCTCTAATGGTCTTGCGGATTGCTGTTGTGATTTTATCACTGAGATGATGCAGTTTAAAGTGTTGGATGTAAAGCGTCTCACCCGCTTTTAGGGTTCTCCAGATAGTTGTGTTGCGGTATCCATTCAAGTCTAGCACCTTGATGGGATTACCTAGTGCATGCGGTTTTGTCTACTAATACACTACACTTGTCCAGGATGCGTGTTATTTCATTCATCGCATATCCTATTTCAGCTCTTAGAATGATGGTCGACTTGTAATGCACAAACATGTTTCTGCAAAGAAAGGTTCGAGAATCTATATAAAATGTAAAGATAGACTTTTATCTAAAATGTACTATGAAGAAAATGAAAGTATTCCTGAATCCTTACGTGCAACCCTAAGTGGATATGAAGGTATAACCCCCTAACAGTGCTCTCTTAACCCAAGTGTAATACGTGGCCCGAACTTTCTTTAAAACTACAAATATATACTATTTTGATGAAATGTATATCATATGTAAGTTATCCCGAATTTTTACGAAACCCTATATGTGTTGAATATCTACGTGTCTTCAGCTCTAAGTTACAAATCATAGCAACAGAACGGCCTTAGCATTTGAAATAACTATATCCGATTTTTATCATGAGTGTTATTCTAAAAGGCGACTTAACAAATGCCTGAATTGTTTAGTTCGGAAAGTATCAGCGTGAACACATCGAGGGTGAGGTTACGATTCTACGCCCAAGCTTTTACAATTGAAATATAACAATTTATTTTTATTTTTAAATAAATCAAATGTAAGTGAACAATGTCTGTATATTTAGCACGTAACTTTTCTCCATCTGTTTGTCTGTCTGTCTCTCTGCCTCTCTCACGTTTTATCTCTGTGTATATATCTAGATCTATGTATATTATTCTGTATCTTGTATATATATATATATATATATATATATATATATATATAACTCGATGTATGTGAGTATATGTATGCGCGTTCGTATGTGATGCGTGTGTTTCTGGAGAAGACAATGAGAATTTGTCTTTAATCTCTAAGTGCTCATCCAACCTTAGGGGGCTACCGGGCCTAACCTACTGTAATATTTTGAATATATCATGTTTTGATGATATTCATATCATTAGTATAACCTTCTCCGGAGACGACAATTGAAAAGGTGCCGAATATCTACGTGTTCTCACCTCTTCTGACACATTAGGACAGAACCTACGTTAAGACTTCCAATATGTATATCTGATTTTTCTCATGAGTGTTATTTTAAAGTCGATTCATAAAATGTTTAAATTGTTTAGTTCGGAAATAATCAGACTGAAAACATCGCCTGTGCCGTTTCGATGCTACCCTCCGATCTTTTTCAAATGAAATCAAATGATATATTGTTTCTTTTTTAATATAATCAAATGTTACGACCTTCCGTATGTCTGCCGCTCTCTTTCTTGTTCCCTATTTATCGCCCTCTCTCTCTCTCCCTCTCTCTCTTTCTCTCTCTCTCTCTCTATATATATATATATATCATATAGCTATTGTATCTATATATATAATTAATGTATGTGTGTATATGTGTGTGATGTTTGTTTGTTCCCTATAGAAAAAAATATCGGAGAATTTACATAAAATAAAAAATGTATTCTCATGTAAAATTAATCGGGGGAAGCAAGGGAAGTTTTCCAAAATTTCTAAGTAAACCGTTAAAGGCAGTATAAGTGCATACCCCCTTAAAGCTTACAAATATATCCTATTTTTATGACATTTTAATCCTATGTATGGAATCTTTTGGGGAAGACAATGGAAGTGATCCCAAATCTCAAAGTACCCTCCTAGCCTAAAGGAGCTATGATGACCAAACCTTCTGTACAATTTCATATATATCCTATTTTATTATGAAATTTATATCATACGTTTAAAATTAATCGGGGAAAAATGTAAATAGCCCAGAACATCTACGTTACCATCTATGTGTCAAATATATACGTTTGTTTACCTCAAAGTGACCCGTAGAACAGAACCCCCTTAAAACTTTAAACAAGTTATCGGATTTTCTCATGGGTGTTATTTTAATAGTTTACTTTACAAATGTCTGAATTGTTTAGTCGAAGTTTGCGAAAACAACGAGTATGCGGTTTTGATTATGGCCATCGAAAACAAAATTCTTGAAATCAAGACTTGATCAATATATATATATATATATATATATATATATATATATATATATATATATATACACAATACACGATAACATTTCTCTTTATGTGTGCACGTCTGCACCTAAAACGAAGACATACTAGGAAGTGTACCTTAATATCTTATATTTTAGGTATACATCCTAGTATTCACATGTATAATTCACATGTACAAGTTGCATGTGAACATATGGAATGATTCCTGCGTCTTTAGCTTCCCAGTAAAAGTCTCACATCTTCGGCAATGAAATTAATATAGTTATAAGCGTTAGGTTAAAAGTATTGACACATATCTGAATAGCTCAGTTGGTGAGATATCTAGCTGACAACATGAAAGTTTCTGTTACAATAAATTCTCTTTAATATGATGTTGCATATAATGTTATTCCACGCTCTAACCCGGGCAATTGTTTTATATTTTGATCCTTAATAAATTGGATCATAATTATTTTTTTGAATTTTACTAATTTTAACTTGTTTTCTCGTCAACTTTGTGTTTCTGTTACGTATTACTATGAAAAGGACATATTTCATCTTCAAATTTTAGCACACTTTGAGACTTGTCATTGACGTAGAAAACATGGATGCCGATTTTTTTTTGCAAGTTTACACATACATTTGTTTGTGTGTTGTAAAAATATGTCGATTGTAATGGTTTTATATTTGAATTAACAAGTTTCTTTCAGGGTGATTTATAATAAGGAAGTAAATCCCGGGGCTATTAAAATATATAAACAACAGATGTCAAAAATAAAACAGATACGATAACTTCCCATCTCTTATAGGAAATTGTGTGATTAGTTTATATAAAATGAATTAGAATTAAATAAAATTGCATGACTATAATGTTGTAATTCAGCTAAAAAACGTGTTCATGGAAATCCACGTGTACGCTTTTTCCGTTTACCGACCTATGACAGGAGGAATACGTCATAAAGGTGTTACTGCTGAATAAAGTAGTCAATTTTACTAATTTTATGAAACATATTTGTGAATAAATATAAAAACATTTTAAAATATAAAATATACAAACATTTTTGTAAATGAGTATTATGTTTTGTTTCCATTTTATTTAATTCAAGAAGATATTTTAATTGGGAATTCGTGCGATAGTTGACTTTCGGTAAGGTCACAGCATGATACATCATGCAATTAAACGCATAACAATTATGTTCTAATACAATACTGTAAACAATAAAATTAGAGATATAAAAAAATATACAATTTACATAACATAGCATTATTATACATTCTATTATAATTAAGGCAGGAGTAATGGATCTAGTTATTTATCAAAGGATAGGTTTGTATAATTTCTGTTTTCTGGAATAAACGGAAGTTGACCACGGACATTTTAATATAAAATGTATAATGCAATAGTCTTCGAAGGAAAGGCATATTAAATAAAGAACAATCGATGTTTAAATCTTAAATAGAAATAAATAATGAAGTTTGATGAACAGAAAACGCTTAGTTAAAACATTTATTCATATTTTCTGCAGTTTTGGGATAAATATCTACGTCGATGACGAACGATTTAAAAAAAAAGTAACAGTGAAACGCACACGAAGTGTAGATGTTGCGAGATTGACCCACAGGATGAACAGCCCCCTTCTGGTTTATAAAAAAAGATTAAAAAAATGAGTACGGACTGTAATTCAGACTTTACTTGCCTGCAAATTTCCATATGTTCTTCTTTTATATATAAGCACTGAAGATACACCCAAAAAATAAAGGCATACAATACGGAAACATTTAATAAATATCTCGGTCGTAGGCCAAAATAATTGTATGCTAGTAATAAAAACATATTTTTAAAAAATAGTGTGAATCAGTTCTTCTTTACATTGGATTGATTTAAATTAAAGTATAGTAATTTTTACCACAGCTCTAGCTTAACACTATTGAGCTATTACAATCTCTATATTTATGAAATTTATATTTTAAATATTAATATTTAATACGTATGTATATATATATATATATATATATATATATATATATATATATATATATATATATATATATATATATATATATCCTATAAAATAAAGTAATATCCATTTTCCGGTGTCCCTACACTCATTATAGGTCATTAAAACACACGCTATATATTAATACAACATGCTCACGCTTAATGCTAATAATGGAAGCTTGTTTCAGGCAATTCATGATCATTTCCATTCCATTTCATAATTTCTTATATTATTTCCGGCATACTTAACTCTCTCAAAAATGGTTAAACATACATCAATCGGTGTAACGTTTCCTTAAATGCACATATCTACTAACCCCACCACCATCAAATATCGCAATTTCATTTTCATAGGACACATTTATCAGCGCCATTTATCATTGTTTCATTTTTAATTTCGTGCATCTTTCACCTTTTTTACATTAACAAACTAAATACAGGTCGCTCATTACAGAGGCTGCTCTGCCAAATTTGACGGCGTTATGATTTGTGGCTACAATCCTGTTCTGGATTAATTGAATATTTTTTATGAACAATAAACAAACATCGTAAGTACAAAATAGTTAACAACCCCCTTTCCTTGTTAAGAATATGTTTCAAAATAATAATGTTATTATTTCAGCACTGTCCGTAAACTACAGAAGTACTCAAAACACAATATCGATTAATAATATTATTTTTGTCAAACCAAACACAAAATCTAATAATGACGTTTCAGGACTGATTTTTTTCTTATAAAAAATACTATCGATTACGTCGTAAATAAGTAAAACATTCGAAAGCTTCGTAAGCCTTAAAAAGTCTTCGACTGGTTTATTTTTATTAAAACAGAACAGATAATCGCTTTACAACTTTTTTTAATAAAATCAAACCAAAACTAATTACTAACAGAAAACTGATTAATAACTTTTAAGGACTGTTTTTTTCTAAAACAAATAAGACATTCGATTACGAAGGCTTCTAAAATAATTTTAATATCTAAGTACGGTCCGTAAACTTAAGAAGAATCAAAACACAAAACCGATTAATAACTTTTTTTTTAATACAAAACCAAAAAAATAATTAATGACTTTTCGGGATTAATTTTATTTTCTTAAACAAAAAAAACATCGTTTTAAACCAGTAAACATCGACATATGTTGACTTAAAAATACATAAACAGCTATAAAAAAAACGAATGAAAACGAACCGGTGTAAAAATCTAAACCTTATGTTTACTTTTTATGGCAATCTACTTTTTCCATAAAATATTTTATTAAAATAGTTAATAGTTAATTTTTTCTAGAAATTCTGATTTTTCCCAATAAACTAAAGATTGAAAACAACAACAAAAATCGATTAATAAGTTTGTTTTTAACCAAAACAAAACACAGAACCGTTAAGTTTTCTTTTTCACTACAGCAAAAAGTCGTTTAGTAATTTTCAAGACACTCCTTTTCTAGTAACCAGCGTTTGGTATACGTTATTTGTTGTTTTTGTTGTTTTTGTTATAATTTATTGACTGTTAACTACTCCGCAATTTTACCAAGTAATTAAAACCACAATAAATTGGAAAATTTCTAAACAAGAAAGTAAATACTCATTAAAATATATCGATTTTAAAATATTGAACGATATTTTCCGTTGCCTAATTTTCCTAGCGTTGTTCCATATTTCCCCCGCCCGACTATAAGTATATATATATATATATATATATATATATATATATATATATATATATATATATATATATATATATATATAATGAGTGTAGGACAGCGGAAAATGAAAATTACTTACTTTTATAGGAGATATATATATATATATAAATTTATTAATACCTACAGACGCGAGCGTTTCCAGCTTATTGCTTTCATCAGTGCAGGAAAGTAATAATTTCAGGCGGTCGGGAGGCGCGAACCCATAGTCAGCATAAAATCAACAAGCAGTCGCCATATCCACTAGACCAATCGAAACTATCACGTAATTAAAGGAAATTAAAGGAAATTAATATCTATATGTACCTAGAAGTGAACACAGATAGAGGACTAGTCGAGAGTGTTCGACGAACGTCGGAACTTTGCATTAGAGCTTTTTGACAGTCTATTTTTAACATCCCCGAGAGTGCTAAACTTTAATTTTTTAAAGGGGCTTGGTATAAAATTTATTAATAAATATTCAATTATTACTACCTAAAGACGCTAGCGTTTCAAGCTTATTGCTCTCATAAATATATAATTATGAGTACATATCAATATATAGAAATGTACATATGCAGAAATCATTTGTAAAATGTAAAATAGAAATTATAATATTAATAATTTTTAACCAGTACAATTTTTTCTAAACTCTACATGATGATACCCTACCCTGATAATAAATAAAAATACAAATGTCAATAACAAGGAGTTCAAGGGAAAATTGGCAAATGGTTTGGCGAATTTAAAGGTTAATATCAGGCCTGCCCCAAGCAGTAGTGACCTTATTGAATGATTTGCATGGGTTATATGCTTCTCACCGCTGAGTAAAAGAGAGACAGAGAGACAGAGAGAGAGAGAGAGAGAAAGAGAGAGAGAGAGCGGGTGAAAAGGTATAGAATCTAGGATGCACACGGCCGTGTCTCAGTGTAACATCCTTGCATTCAAAGGCTCACTGTTTCCTGAGCAACAAGCCTATTGATTTTTACATCCCTTACTTTGCACAAAACGGGCTCTGCACAAATGCACTGCAGCGCGATTTATTATGTTAAGCAGGTGAGTATTTTTCAAGATTTGGCTAGCATACGTTCCTGTGCGCGAACAGATTGAAACATATCGCCAATGCAGCCATGCTGTAATACAGCCCCTAAATATATATATATATATATACAAGAATATGGATTTGTTGTTCTTTCTCTATCTGTCTCTTCATCTTCCCCCCTCTCTCTCTCTCTCTCTCTCTCTCTCTCTATATATATATATATATATATATATATATATATATATATGTGTGTGTGTGTGTGTGTGTATACCTTTAATTGATGCTATATATGTGTATTAATTACGTCTATATATATGAGTGTGCGCATTTGTAGTTATGTATGTGTATATGTATGTAAGCTTCTTGTATAATAATATGTAGCAATACATTTAAGAATATATATATATATATATATATATATATATTAGTATTTCATGTATTAACATAACATTTTAAAAGGAGATATACTTTTTATGTATCAATTTTCAGTATTTAGATCAACAATGCTCGATACGTAAGTAGAGCTAGGTAATAAGCTATGAAAATATATTTATGGCAATTAAGCTACACAGAGGCTCCCGCGTTTCATCCCCGGGCGAAACCTCCTGGCTAAAATGCATTTTTAGCCTGAAGATTTCCCCCGGAGATGAAACGCGCGAGCCTGTGTGTAGCTTAATTGCCATGAATATATTTTCATAGCTTACTATATATATATATATATATATATATATATATATATATATAGTTTTCGCTTCTTACTTAAACACCCTTCAGAGGATCAGTGAAAACTGTAAAAAGATCAGTAAAGTGTTCATGTTAGGATCGTTTTACTATTATTTATTCTTAATAGGTTTATTAATATATAATTACTTTCTATTTAATATATGCATATTCTTATATCATAAAACAATAAATTATGTATACATATTCTAAAGTATTTACTAAAACAGTTCTCAATACACGAGTAGATGTTGTAATATAAAAGTTTACTTATGAAAAATTAGTTAAAGAGAAAGGTGTGTGTTTCTTTCCCGAGGTAAATCCTCCTGCTAGTTGCATGGATTGATGTATTATAGACGTTTTTATAGTTAATTTGTCTGTATCTTCACACATTTCAGAGTTGTGTAGTTTACTTGCCTTACGTATATTTGCATACTATATAATATATATATATATATATATATATATATATATATATATATATCTAAGCAAGCGTTGTTGAACATCACGGAACTTTCGCGTTTGTATATTTTCCTCGTGAGGTTCTCAAACCGTCGAGCCATCTTTCTGGTTTCAGGTGGCAACCCGTATAGTACTTCGCCGATAGTTTTTAATTCGGCCTATTTTCTCGAGCGCTTTCGACTTTCGTAGTCGTCTTCAGGATTAGGTTTTTTTTTTGTTTTAAAAAAAATTTTAAATAAGAAGACTGGAGTTAGTGTTTTATAGTTATCGCTACGGCCGAATGAAAGAGAGAAGAGGGTGTGTGGTTGAGTTCATTTTATTCTATCGTTTGTGTGTTTGGTTTTATTGTTTACTTATTTATTTTGTTAGTTCTTATTTTTGCTATTATTTATTTATGTATTATGATTTATTCCTATTACAATTATTACTGTTATTTATTTATTTATTTATTTATCAATTTATTTATTTATTTATTTATTTTGTTTTTACTTAATTTCCATTTAATTATGAAATACTTTTAATATGTTGGTACCTGTGTTGAAAGCTATTTTGTTAATGTTAGGCTGTTTAGTTTTCATGAATATTGCTTCTAGTATTTTAAGTCTGTTTGTGCAGTTATTTTTCTGTATTATTTTCGTCTTAGATATTAATATTTTCCGTATATCGGCCGACTGTAGTCTTTTGTTATGTGTAGTAATGTGACGTTGGATGGCGCTGGTATCGGAACTAACAAAATAAATAAGTAAACAATAAAACCAAACACACAAACAATAGAATAAAATGAACTCAACTACACACCCTCTTCTCTCTTCATTCGGCCGTAACTATAAAACACTAACTCAAGTCTTCTTATTTAAATTAAAAAAAAACAACATAATCCTGAACACGACTACGAAAGAGAAAATAGGCCGAATTAAAAACTATCGGCGAAGTACTATACGGATTGCCACCTGAAACCAGAAAGATGGCTCGACGGTTTGAGAACCTCACGAGGAAAATATACAAACGCGAAAGTTCCGTGATGTTCAACAACGCTTGCTTAGATAATGACTTGCTGCCTAAATATACATATATATTAATGTATTAATTATTTATTACCTACATACATACATCGATGTTTCATGCAATCTTCAGTGCAGGAAGTAAATTCTCAACGGTCGGCGGGCGCGAACTCCGATCACAAATCGCCACTGATTTGCAGTCAAGAGCGTTAACCCCTCGGCCATAGGGAATTAGCTAATAATTAAAGAGAAATTTAACTTTGTAAATAGCGAGTCGGCGGCTAATTTAAACAAGCAGTTAAAGTAATCACAAACTTGTGTTTGGATTTTTGCATGAATCAATTTGTACTGCTTGTTATTAAACTCACTCAGAGTGCCAGGCCTTTAGCTTAGGGGGCTTATAATAATATGTATAAATAAATATTAATTATTTATTACCTACCTACATATATATATATATATATATATATATATATATATATATATATATATATATATATATATATATATATATATTTAGTTGGTGGTTTATTCCATTTGCTACAAAATATATTCTGTTTCATTAACGCTTAAAATAAGCATCAATTCATCAGGCATTTCAGAACCATACTTCTCAGATTTGTATAATTCAACAACAACAACAACAACAACACGAAATTGAGGGTGGAGACGGGGTTCGCGTATAGCAAGGAAAGGAAAGGACCTCCGAATATATATATATATACATATATATATATAAAGAGAGAGATGTTTAATGATTTAATTAATTTATAAACCAATTTATTATATACATACATTTTTATAATTAATTTACACATTTAATATTGCGTGCACTAAGCAAATTAAGAACATTATTTATATCAGTTCTGAGAATACAAACACAAACATTTCGCGTACGATCGTTTCCAAGATAATTTGGAAACTTTTTTTTTATGTTATACTTTTAATGACTCCTAATAGTCGTTTCATCAACGCTATTCACAGCATCACATACAGAAATCATTTAAGAAAAATCTTCAATAGCCAGTATTATTTCAAAACCACATATATTCAGTCAATTATGGAGACAAAATATCCTATTAAACCACTGTGTTACCTCAGGTTTGGTTTAGTTTGGTTGTATTGTTTACGGCATATCAACCCTTTTCACATTATTTAATGCCGAATCAGGTAATTTTGGTGAAGGTGTTTATGCTTCAAGTTCTTTATATGGTTAGGTATTTATTCATGGTGTTTGGTTGAGTGAAAAGAGGAAAGGGACATAGAGAGAGAGATAGAGGAGGGAAGAGGGGAGGGACATTGTTGTTTTTGTTTGGGATTTTGCAGAACATGATTGAGTTTTGCAAACAAAAACACAATAAAACATCAATGTTTGGTGCATTTTCAGTCAGGAAGTCAATAACTTCAGACAGCCTGATTATGTAGACCGAGTAGGTTATATTTAACCCATAGAGTGGGATTGAGTGGGTCCTTACAGGTACTACCACACCGGGCCAGAGTGGACCTGGGTGCAATTGAAACTAAGGGGTAACTCCACATTCCCAACAGCTCCCAAATTGAGGCCTCACCACTGGATGTCTTTTAAGGTCATACCCAGGACAATATATATATATATATATATATATATATATATATATATATATATATATATATATATATATATATATATATATATATATATATAGTCATCCACATACAGACTGTTCGCTGTTTCACAGCTCATCAGTGCGGCTACATAAGATACAATAAATTAAAAGTTTAAATATTTACACCACATGAATGAATAAAATAAACATTATAAATAAAATGAAGAAAAACATGATCAAAAGTAATTAATAATAAATAATAATTATATAGAATAAACTATATAATAAAATATTATAAATAATAACAAAGTAATATAGTAAAGATAAATAAAAGAGTATACACAAATAAAGTACAGTTGTTTACGTTAGTTTGAAAACAATGTTCATTTTAAGTCATACAATGAAACATTCTTTTTAAATAGTCGGTATCTTCAGAACGTAGTTTTCGTAAGTACCAAGTTAAACAAAAGCAACAGCAATAAAATAGTTCAATTTCCACCAAACGGCAGGACAAAAATAACAAGAATAGATTAGATGCCTAATACTGCAGTAAGGTTTTACATTACTTTCACATCACAATGCATATAATCCGAACCCCTCAAAAAGGATGAAGAGCCACCAAGTTTCTGGAGTATTTATTTTAAAATCGCTGTATATATATGCAACACATGTTCATGTTATGTATTCAAGCATGCCTGCATTCGTGCATATATTCTAATATATTTGCATGAATGCGGAAATAACGACTGAATATCTGTTGCATTTACGTGGAATAGTTATCAGAGAATATTCCGATGGGCTATCGTATGGTAAGAATGCCAGTTACATAGAATGAAGACGAAGTTTCACTGTCTACTTTAATATACTTATCTCTTTACAAATAACGGTACAAACACATACACACACACATACATATATATATATATACATATATATATATATATATATATTATATAAATATATAAATATATATATATAGTATATAACATTTTAAAAAAAAAATTATTCACATAAAATATTATAAGGAGATATAATCTTTCGTGTATTAATTTTCAGTATTTATTTTAACAGTGCTCAATACGTGAGTAGAGGTAGGTACCAGGGGCGTTCAATAAGTAATGCCTCTGACCCATTTTCCAAAGAAGTAGATTAATGAAAATTTGAACAGTTATTAGTCTTTCTCTACATAGGAACCACCCAGAGTTATGCATTTCTCCCATCGTTGGATGCAGCTCTGGACACCGTTTTTGTAGAACACCCCAGGTTGGTCCTCCAAAAACGTTGTAACTTTAGAAATACAGGCGGCATCATCTGAGAAACGCTTTCCTTTCAAATACAACTTCATGGCTGGGAAAAGATGAAAGTCAGAGGGTGCAAGGGCAGGAGCGCAAGGGGGATGGAGGAAGGTTTCATAGCAACACGCCCGTGCTTCTGATCTGGCGACATGCGAGTAGTAGACCGGAGCGTTGTCCTGCAGGAGGAGGATGCCTTTGCTGATCTTGCCCCGCCTCTTGATTTTGATAGCTTCTCTTAATTTTATCAAAAGTGAATAGGCTCCTGTAATTGTGATACCCGTTGCCAGGAAATCTGTCCTGGTCCCAGAAGACTGTGAGCATGACTTTGCCAGTGGAGAGCTGCACCCTTTATTTTTTGGAGGTGGTGAGTCCAAGTGCTTCCATTACATTGACTGGGCTTTAATCTCTGGATCATCGAAATTGACCCAAGTTTAATCCTGCGTAATTAGTCTTTTGAAAAACTTTGCTCATCTTCATGGCACATCTCGAAATTCATCCTTGAGCACTCGACGAGTTTTTGCTTCTGAAAAAGTTGTGACGAACCTGGGACTCCATCTGGCAGATACCTTATGCATATGCAAATAATCATGAATGATAGTTTCCACAGACCCTGTACTAATCTTGACCTCTTGGGCCATTTGGCGAATAGTAATGTGCCGATCTTCCAAAGTAGCAACTTCAACTTGACGGACAGATTCATCATCAATGACAGAAGAGAGACGACCAGGTCTGGGACCTGTTTCCACAAACATCCGGCCATGTTTGAATTCACGAGTCCAGCGTTTTACAAGGTCATATGATGGGGCATCATCACCATAAGTTTTTTTCATTTCATCAAAAGTCTCCTTTGGTGTGCGTCCTTTCAAAAACAAACACCGGATCACTGAGCGACCCTCAACTGGCTCCATTTCACAGCTGACTCAGGTCAAACACCTGTAAATCAGAAACCACGATTAGTTAAGTTCTCTTTTTGCAACATAACCCATACAGATATAAATCATTACACATGCAAAATTTAATCTAGATCAGACAAATAAAAGTGGGTCAGGGACATTACTTATTGAATGCCCCTCATAGTAAGTTATGAAAATATATTTATGGGAGTTAATCTACACAGACGCTTCCGCCTTTCATCCCCGTAGTAGGGAATCGTTTTAGCATAACGATTCCCTACGGGGATGAAACGCGGAAGCCTCTGTGTGGGTTAATTGTCATAAATGTATTTTTATTACTTACTATATATATATATATATATATATATACACATATATATATATATATATATATATATATATATATATATATATATATATATATATATATATATATATATATATATATATACGTATTTGAGAAAACTGAAACCCCCATGTTAGTTATAGGTAATAATGTATTGCATCCGCCCAGCAGGATTTTCAACCATTAGTGTTGTCTTCAGAATTCGCTAGCCCATAATATAAATTATTTTTTTACAACTGACAAAAGCGGTTTCAGTTTTTTACTTGAACTGTGTCAATATTGTTCATTACTTACATTGATTTCTGACACACCGATCGTTTACCTGCACCATTGCTGTTGGCGAGCGACACAGTACGGGCATCTATTTGCGGATGTCAGTGTCGTCTTTTATTCCATTTAGAATCGTACGATTCAGATACAAGTTGTTCTGGATCGATAGCCCATTCACAGCGTTGCTCTTCCTTAGATCGATCAATTACCAGATAACACTCTTCAACCGGTTCGATAAAAAGTTGCCAACATTTTAAACTCTGTTTTAGCAGAATTATTGGCTTGCAATCGTCTAGTTCTACCTCACCACCACCCCACCACGATGTTCGTACCGCTTCTTCAGCAACGTGATCACAACCTTATGACTTGCCCCGCGATAGAACCAACGTCAAAGCAATATTAAAACACATCCGTCAGAATCGGTATAAGCATAGGCTACAGCTACAAAAACAATTCATAATGCAGACCATCAAGTCCCGGCGATTTGTTGTAGCCGACCTGCTTTAACGCAACTCATAAGCTCGCTCTCCGTAACCCTACATTCGGAATCAGCTGATCTAGATGCATCGAGGTAGAGAGAGAGTCAGTCAAATATTTGCCAAACTCCTCGACCAGGAGGTAGAGGAGTTATGTAAAGCGCCCCTCAAAATGCTCACTAAATACCTCGCAGCTCTCTTGAGTCAATCCGGGTGCTTGAGTTTTCTAATGTAATTTTCCTAGTTCCGCCGGTAAACTTCATTGCGTTCCCTACGTCAGAGTTCGCGGCAGCCCTAATTACTTGGCCCTCGTATGTCCGGCTGAGCCAGTTCTATTGTTACAGTATTCCCCACCCACTGATCGGGTTGGGAACTCTTCTAAATGCTTCTTCACTTTGGTCTTATCATCTGCAAGACGATGAGCGTATATAACGTTAGTGGTTTCTGATCTTAGTTTTCAAGCTAACCTTCCACTTACTCTCGGTAACAGCTCCCACTAAAGCCAGCTAGATTAGGGTTGTAGCTTTTCCCGGAAATCTCGTATCTCCAGCGATGGTGTATTCAAGTTCCATTACCCAGCTGGTTCATGCCTATTTCCTAAGTTAAACCTGGTCATAACTAGATTATGTTTCGATTGGCATAGCCGGTAGAACGTGGGACACAATATAACGTCTATCTCACGGCTTCTAACTGACATCATATCCAAATAAGTATTTGGGTAGGAAGGAACCCTATTTGTCCATGCCCACGTCTCTCAACCTGGATGATCGACACAAATCATATCGACAAGCTAGCCATCAGGTCAGTCAAGTGGGTCTCACACCCTTCCGCCCCTCTAGCTCTAGCTTGACCACGACCAGCCTGTTACCTGCACCTCTATGCACAATGTCGACGGTTGCGACAAGGGTTTTATTCACGAGCAAGGAGACGCTTACTCCCCGGATATTACCAGATGCTGAAAATACGTTAAAGTCTCCGGTCAGCACCTGACAATCATTAGACAAAACGAAGTGCGTCTCTTCGATTGCAGCTACATCCACTCCAAAGGAAATTAGATCTCTCCGGAGGCGAACCGCCCGGTTTGAAAACATTCAAACTAGGCCAGCGAAGAATCATGGACTTTCCTTAAGCAGTATCGCACCCGGTTCCGAAGTCTACAGGCGGAATAACGTCGACGCGATGCGCTATGCTCAATGTGGCCATTTTTTGTGTATTCTGGCCGCTGCGCGCAATGTCGCTAACGTCTATTTGGAAAAGTTCGTTTTAGTGATCTAAAAATGATGGATGCACAAAAATTGGGATCTTTCTCTTGAATGGTAATAGTCCATCCAGGGAAGGGTTTTTGTCCTTGTTAAGTTTTGGTTCAGGTATGGCCACTTCTTGGCCGCTAGTATTTGTCAGACAGTGTTCTTTTAACCGGCTCGCAGCCTCACGGAGGTTGTTATGATGGGGTCCTCAACATATTTTCAACCTTATCAGACGGAATTCTAAGAGGGGTTTCAAGTTCTCCCTCTTATGATAAAACAAGTCAGTGCCGACAGACATTGACTCAATCTTGCAAATGTTACTCTCCAATACTCCACTTTCATCTAAGTCAAAGGCCGCTGAACAATAACAATAATGTTTTTATTATTAAGCATTTAAAATTAACACTAAACCTGATTTAATCGGAAATGTATTGCGTAACCGTTAAATAGATGTAGCTTGTGTAATATCGGTGCTGTTATCACAAGACCGCCCCCCCCCCTCAGAATTAACTCACTTTTGGGGTAGTAGTGACACGTTCACAGTATCTGTTCTGTTGTCTTCCGAGGTACTACCTTTTTAATTTTTCGGGGGTGGGAAGTTGTTTAATATATTTTCTGTTGTTATGATACGATAATCGCAAGCATCATCTTTTATGGGGTCTTTACCCAGGTATTATCTCCTCTTTTTCTATGAGCGGTAGTGGTCTATCTGTTCTGTTGTCATGATACCATGCTAGGCATAGCCCTCCCCCTTTTCAGGGGAAGTATAGTATATGTTCGTTCGTTCAACATTATATTATCGTCCCAGCCATTATCCCCCCCCCCCGTTTGTCCTCTTAGACTTTACCTTCTCCTTTGAGGGGATTGTGTAGTATATTTTCATTTGTCATGATATATTTCTCTCAGGCCTGCTCTCCTCTTCAGAGGGGCCAGTATAGTATATATTTGTTCCTTGAGATTCCATCCTCTCGGCTTTACCTCTCCGTTTTCATAGGCGGTGGGTAGTACTCGTTCTGTTGTCATGATACTATCCCTCATACATTAACGCTTCATTTTGGGGGCATGTGGTGGTTTTGTTCGTAATGATACCATCCTCTCAGTCATTAGCTTCTTTGGAAATCCGTGTAAGATAACACCATCCTCTCTTTCTAGCAAAAACATACCACTGGATGGAGCATAATATTTACGAGTAATACATGTGTAACTTGTCTAATACTACTATCAGAAAGGAAAAAGTTTATGATACACGTATATATTTCAATTAATTCTTTATATATTTTTTAATATACATATAATATTAATATTAATCAAAATTAGTTCGATTATTCGGACTACTATTCTCATCTTGGTTGTTATGTTCACAAGGTTTCGGCCGATGTAACCTCCTACTTTCTTTATACGCGACTTTCCCAACTTGGGAATCTTTATGAACCTAAGAACTTAAACGGAATTTCGAACTGAAATCTTTTTTTCTCGATGTATCAACCATGTGTTGAAGTGTTAATTATTTATAAGGTTATTCTCAGTTATTATGTAATGTTAATTATTTGTTAGGCTATTCTCAGTTATAATTTAGTGTTAATTATTTATTATGTTATTCTTAGTTATTATGTAATGTAAAATATTTATTAGGTTATTCTCAGGTATGATGTATTGTTAATTATTTATTAGGTTATTCCTAGTTATGATGTAGTATAAATTATTCATTAAGTTATTCTCAGTTATTATGTAGTGTAAATAATTTATTAGGTAATACTCACTCATTATGTAGTGTAAATTATTTATTAGGTTATTCTCACTTATTATATAGTGTTAATAATTAATTAGGTTATTCTCAGTTATCATGTAGTTTTATTTATTTATTAGGTTATTCTCAGTTGTCATGTAGTGTTAATTATTTGTTAGGTTATTCTCAGTTATCATGTTGTGTAAATTATTTATTAGGTTATTCTCAGTTAGTATGTCTTGTTAATAATTTATTAGGTTTGTCTCAGTTATAATGTAGTGTAAACTATTTATTAGGTAATTCTGATTTATTATGTAGTGTTAATTATTTATTATGTGATTCTCAGTTATCATGTAGTTTTAATTATTTATTTGGTTATTATTAGTTACCATGTAGTTTTAATTATTGATTAGGTTATTCTCAGTTATTATGTACAGTTTATTCTCAGTTGTTATATAGTTTAAATTATTTATAAGGTAATATTCAGTTATCGTGTAGTTTTAATAATTTATCATGGTATTTTCAGTTATCATGTAGTGTAAATTATTTATTAGATTATTCTAAGTTATTATGTAGTGTTAATTATTTATTGGGTTATCATCATTTATTATGTAGTTTTAATTATTTATTAGGTTATTCTCAGTTATTATGTAGTGTTAATTATTAATTAGATTATTCTAAGTTATTATATAGTGTTAATTATTTATTGGCTTATTCTGAGTTGTCATGTAGTGTTAATTATTTGTTAGGTTATTCTCAGTTATCATGCAGTGTTAATTATTTATTAGGTTATTCTCAGTTATTATGTAGTGTTAATTATTTATTGGGTTATTTTCATTTATTATGTAGTTTTTATTATGTATTAGGTTATGCTCACTTATTATGTAGTGTTAATTATTTATTAAGTTATTTTGCAGTTATTATGTAGTGGTAATTATTTATTAGGTTTTCTTCAGTTATCATGTAGTTTTAATTATTTATTAAGTTATTTTCAGTTATTATGTTGTGTTAATCATTTATTAGGTTATTCGCAGTTATTATGGAAGTTTCTTATGATGTAACCTCGATGCTCGATACACTTAGCTCGTTGGACCACGTGTCTACATAGGCAAGAAGCAAAACCAATAAAGCGTTGATTAACAATCAGTTTTAAAGGAAAGTTTTCTTTAGTTTGAAAGTTCAATCCTTAACATGAGATTATAACTAAAAATAACCTCATAAGTTAGTACCACTTTCCTCTTGCATAGCTGATTGAAATAGAAACGATTTAAAAGATTTACATGTAGACTAACAATGTTAGAAAAAATTCACATGAAGAAAGTCGGAGCTTGCATCGGCCGAAACTTTGCTACAATTAACAAAAAAATGAGAATACTAATTCTAAAAATCTAAATAAGACGAATCGCTAATTGTAATCTTAAAGATTGGCTGCGATATATTTTGACCTCGACG
>OY744537.1:46919541-46964541 GCA_963556195.1 Sepiola atlantica | reverse complement strand
ACACAAAGCATGTTCAACAATGTTTGAAATAATTCGCTTTTTCATTGGCTTTATTTGTCTCTTTTCTGTTATGTAAATGTAATCACATGTTTTACCTGCTCTCCTGTGATGCATATGGATGGCAATACTTTGCATATTATGTGCGTCATAAATGCAATGCATATGTGTGCATATACTTCCTGGTGGATTGCACATGCATTTTCATGATATGTAGAATCAAATTCAAATCGAAAGGAAGGAACTAATGCAAATATCTGTGTTGTAAACATTGTTTAACGACGATGGATTGTTTTAGTTGGCAACATGTGAGCCTCTGCGTTGTGTGTGCATACCAAATATATTGAAGTGCACAGATATATAAATAGATGCACATAAGCGATTATAAAGAAATAACAAGCACAATTCTCTAATGTATATGATAATGAAAACTATTTTACAACAAATAAAGTGCTGTCATCGATGTTATTTATTGTGTTTACTTGTTACATATGGCTGATGCTTCTTCGTGCAATATACTGACCACATAGTTTATAGTTTACTTTTTATAGTGTTTATAATATATATGTATATATATATGTATAAATATAGAAGCATAAAATATATTTATGATAAGTGAGCAACACAGAAAAACGTATGTTTCTACGTATTGTCATCAATATATTTTTATATTACTACTAAACTCTACTAATGCAGTGAATACTAAAACAAATATATATAATATATAATCTTATAAGATTATTATATATATATATATATATATATATATATATATATATATATATACATATATGAATTAAAAAGTAATACATACATATATATATATATTTATAAATATATATATATATATATATATATATATATATATATTTCTCATTTTACTTCAGTCGAAGTTCTCAGAAACCAAGGGGCCTCTTCCTGGGGCTAACACTAATCTCTATATGAAATACACATATATTCGAATATTCTATTAAAATTCATTTTTATCTTTCAAACATTCAGTTAACAAAGAGGTAATGGACAGTATTTCCTCTCTCCAATTGACCAGTTCCTTTGTTATTGCATATCTTTCTTGTGGTCTCTAGAACAATAATTCATTTAGTCTGGTTCTGTTACTTGAGGTTACATTACTTGCATATGATGCACCATTCCTCGTATGGATCAGTGTATAGCATTTTCGAGGAGATATTATTTAGGCTTCGAATACTATGTCATTTTGAATATTTGGTAAGGGTTTACTTGTAGGGTGTAGTATCCTCATGTCAGGTTGTCCTGACTAACCCTTGTACAGAGAGATCGAAGACACTCAAGGATGGTCTCTAATAGGTAATCCAAACTCTCTTGTAAGTAATCCAAACTCTTATTCCTCTGTCCCTCTCTTGTTGTATATATATATATATATATATATATATATATATATATATATATATATATATATATAGTTATCTTGTTTACAATAAAATGGTAACTTTTTACATAATTGTTTTTTCAGAGCTAATACACATACACACATATCAATAGACATATATATATGTATATGAAAAATAAAAAAGGTACAACTCAAATGATTTATTGATCTATAAACGTGTCGTCTTGATTTAAATACTTTCTCAAGATAACTGATTTTAAGTGATAGCATTAGGGTACTTCTATGTTATTTCTTCAAATAAAGACGAAACGTTGGTAGATCTATACATAATTTTGGATTTTTCTTTTTTTCTTTTCGATCACGTTGGAATTTTATTTACAATCTTATCATCAGAGGAATTACATAGAGAGAAAAGTTGGCAGGGAAGTAGCGAAGAATCATAATTTGAAAACATTGACGTAAATTATGAAAAAAATGGAATGTTAGTATGTAGGAAAACTGCATAATGTAAAACATGTTCAGTTAAGAAAACATATCCAGTGACAAAATGTTCAGTCGGGAAAAGGTTAAGAATAGAACGACACAAAATTCACCGTTAAAGGTTTGTGGAGACTTTGCTAAATTTGTCTTTATTTTTTCAAATGCAAACTCGTTCATAAAGCTAACTTCCTTACAATTATTTTAATGTATAACTGTCTCAACTAAAGTAGACGACCCGTCAAATATTGTTTAAACAATATAGTATAGATTATTAAATTTTATATTAGTATCGTACAAGATAGATTAATATGGTTTTTAAGAGAATGCGACAACGTTAGTTTCGGTGCAGCGATTATCGAATAACAGAAAAACGGGATTGCTCGTAATAAAAAATAACAAAGCGACGTCGGACGATTTTACTTAACTAAAAAAAATAGTTGGGGATAAAGGAGCCGAACTGTAGGTCTGAAAGTACATTACAATATAAGATGTAAAATGAAAAGAAGCGCATAGTTTCATACGAATTCATTATAAAAGAAATTTCTATTTTTTCTAAATAATGAAATTTAGTTAGTTTACGGTTTCGTTCGTTTTTCAATCAAGTAGCAAAGAAGTGTGTCAGTGAGATTTTATTGGTAATTCGGCGCTTCTAGTATTCTATAACCAAGATCAGCGTAGGCTCGATTAGCCAAACAAAAAAAATATAAACACACATCTCACAATATATAGAAAGGGGGCGTCTCTTGGTACATATGAAAATATAGAGCAATTAAGATAAAATGGCAGTAATTAAATGCGAAAGACCGATAACGGGGCTCCAGAGGTATGGGATTAAGAAAATGTCATCCCAGTGTACATGAGTAACAGGTATAGCAGATTAGAGTGTGAGAGAGAAAAGCTCCCACTTCCCTTATATATTTTATGTATGACTAATTGAAGAAACATATAGAACAGCACCAACTAAATAGTAAATCAAATCAAGCAAACAAAACTATAATATTGTTTGCTACTAACATAGACAAGCATATAGCAACACTCACTAACGGAATATATTTATGCATGTGGCTCGTATTACCAAAGCTATCGATCACCTATTATATACAAAACAAATGCTCTTCTGCTGCTGATAAAATAACACACACTAAAAACTTCCACCAAACCCTCCAAACTAATGGCTAACCCGCTCCCACCATAGCCCACCTAAATAAGCCCACAACACGTAGACACCGTACCCTCTCTAACACCTGTTTCTTAAAACTCCCTTTCTTAAGCGATAAAATCACCACCTCCATCCGCAAGGCTATACATAAAGAACACCTTGATATACAACTAACCCACACTGGCACTTCTTTACGCCAACACATATCCAAAAAACATACTAACCACACACTCGAACCCTGCTCCCTAACCAATTGCCATATCCCCAAAACCGGTCTGTACCATCGCACCAACTGTGTTTATAAGCTACAGTGAAATAAATGCAACAAGTTTTACATCGGTAACATAACAAGACCGCTGCACCTGCGCATCAAGGAGCACTTGAATACCCGTATATTATCTTTCCACAAGCACACAGAGATTTGCTCGAATACTCAGCGTGATATTCATGTCTCTATCTTAGCGTCTGTCAGAAACATTGGGGACCTTGGGATCACAGAATCAATCCTCATCTCCAGATTAAACCCCTCACTCAATCAGCATCACGAGCTCCACTCAGCGTTCATTCTATAATATCTACCTCTCACCCACTGACCAACCTTCATATCTAACACTCCTTATACTCCGTTCCCACCACTTCACTCATTACTTACCTCCTATATTAAATCATCACACACCCAAACAATCAAATAGGCCCCTCCCCATATGAACATCCATCCCAACACACATTCAGCCACAAACCAAAAACCATATTCAAACTACTCCACTAACCCACCAAAATAAGTCACCTCATGACCTTGCATTGTTAATTAATTAAGCAAAACACATATAAAATGCATACAAATAATATACAAATATGAAATAAAATAAATAAATAAATGAATAAATAATAATAAAATAATAATAATAATGATAAATAAATAAATAAATAAATGAAATATTAAATTAAAAAATATATATATATTAAAAAAACATGTATAAAAAAATATGTAAACAAGATGAAAATGAAGAATATATAAATAAACAAATAAACAAACAATAATACATACATATTGCACATGTATATATGTGTGTATGTACGTATACATATATATATGTATATATATATATGTATGTGTATATATTTATTATATATATATAACTAATAATTTATTACACATATTTCCACCGACCGAATCCATAAATTAATTCGCATAAAAAACAGAGTTACTTCCCCTATATCCTATAGTAAATACATATCACATTAATTCGATAAACTAATTTGACGAAATTCACAATTAATATAATTTCTTGAATATATGATAATCAATAAATTTAATTAAAAAAATCTAGAATATTTTAAATGAGAGATTAATGACTTTACTTTATATTAAAATGTTTACAATATGTGAGAAAAAAATACGATGATAAAACACACTGAAAATAAAAAGTAAATAATCAAAATATGAATTTAATTTAAAAAAAAAAAAAAAAAAAATATATATATATATATATATATTATTAAAACTAACAGTTTATCGATCACCATACACTTATCTAATATTACGCACATATTTTTGAACACCACATTTATATACATAACATAACCTTCAAAATATTTAATTTCCATTCTCCGCGGGAATGGTTTCGCTGCGGTTCTGTCGTTTGCCAGTCATTTTTTTTGTCAGATTCTCTGCAGAATCGGATAGATTCCTTCTGGTATTAATTAGTTTTGTCAAAGGGAAGTTTCTTTTCCCGAAATATTAAATAATTATTTTATAATCATCTGGACGTAACACAAACAGCTAACAACACTCTTGCTGTCATGTAAGATTTTAAGAAAAAATGAATAGTAAGTCATATTTCGTATTCGATTTATTATTTTTGTTCCTTCTACCTTACATCTTACCCGGAATTTGCATTGCCCACAGTTTTTTAAAAACATACTACTAACATAATTATATATATATATATATATATATATATATATATATATATATATATATATGTGTGTGTGTGTGTGTGTGTGTGTGTGTGTGTGTATAATATCAAAATTCTGCTTAAAAAATCTGAATTTTGCTGTGTTGGGAATTTCACTTAGATACTCTTCGAAATATAATACGTATCTTTTCAACTTTGTTTTTGTTTTCATCACAGATATATTCCGCCTAATGTTTTATTTCCTTTTTGACGTTCTTTCGCTCATGTATTTTTTTGCCATTATGTTGGAACACTATACATGAAAATACACCTATCTTAAAAAATGCAAAAAAAATACATGAATGTTCAATTTTTTTTGAAGTAGGAAAAAAAAATGTTTTGCTATGAAAATATTACTTTTATAAACTTTTTCTCATGCTATGAAAGTATATATTCTATAAATGCTGTATATATGAATTTTTTTAAAATGCTTCCAATCTTTGAAAACTTATTATACAAATTTTATCATTTTCAAAGATATTTGAAGCAAACTTTCATCTGGTTGTTTTCTTCTTTCGTGTGAATAAAATGATTCTAATGTTTGCATTTGTTTCTGCGTTGTTTTTCTTGTTAGACATCTTTCTGGAAAGACATCAGGTACTCACGGGAAGGACAACGAGAATGTTGCTAACATTCTTAAGTAAAAGTGGTACTGTGAAACTGACTGAATTCGAACTCGGAAGACCCAGGTCTTCAGCCCGTGTCGTTACCCACTTAACCACCACCACCGTCACCTCCCACAGTAGTTATGATAGAACTAATGTAAAAACTAATATAAACTAATATAAAACGTTCATTCATAAAAATAGACATTTAGAGTAGAAACTACTGATTGGAATTCCAGATTGTTAATCATTCGGTTGCTGTAATCGATAGCTATTAATTTCAGAACATCATATGATAACTTGAAAAAATAATCCGTCTACATACTCAACTGTCACTTGCAAATGAATGACACGACAATTGATAATTCCTCTATAACAATATGTCATTTATTAAAAATACTTGATTTATTTAGTCGATGAGTACAAACAATAGTATTTGTACGTTAATTCTATTAGCCATTGTCATCAAAGACTGACATCCGAAAAGTATTTATAAGCGGCTTACTTTGCCATGAAAATGTTCATATTATTTACTATATATTGTCAGCAATTTGTTCTATTCAAAAGCAACAATGCAAGTTTTCTTCTAAATGCGAACGTTTGTGTTAATCAGACCATTCAAATTTTAATAGATCAAAATGTAAACAATATTAAAAATGCAACAACTAACACTTGATTTAAAGAAAACATTTAAGATTCAAAAGAATAGAATATATTCATTTGAACAAATAATGTACCAACTTGCACCGAATATACAGTGCAAATACACACCATACAGATATTATATATATATATATATATGAGGAATAAAAGAAACAATGTTTCAGACAAAATGTAAAATAAAAATGGAATAAAGCTAATCAATAACTAGCAAAAATATAAACTCAAAAACACATATTGAATAGGTCTACCAAAATATTTCAATAGTTATGACAATCATCATCAGTTGGCAGCAGAAATCCAATTATCGTTGGTCTAGCTAACTTTAGTTTAAAATGTAATTTTCGTTGGTCTATCACGCCATCAGTTTTAAATGTAATTTTCGTTTGTCTATCCTGCTTCAATTTAAAATGTAATTTTGGTTGGTCTATCTTGCTTCAGTTTGAAATGTAATTCACTTCAGTCTATCCGTATTCAGTTTTCGATGTAATTCTCGTTTGTTTATCTCGCTTCAGGTTAAAATGTCATTTTTCTCGTTGGTGTATTTCTCTACAGGATGAACTGTAATTTTCGTGGGTTTATCTCGCTTTAGTTTAAAATCTAATTTTTTCTGCTTGGTTTATTTCTCTACATGATGAACTGTAATTTTCGTGGGTTTATCTCGCTTCAGGTTAAAATGCAATTTTTCTGGTTGGTTTATTTCTCTACATGATGAACTCTAATTTTCGTGGGTTTATCTCGCTTTGGTTTAAAATCTAATTTGTTTGGTCTACTTCGTCTCAGTTTTAAATGTCCTATTTGGTGTTGATACGCTACAGTCTTAAATGTAATTTTTATTGGCCTATCTTGTTTTAGTTATTAATGAGGATTTTATGACAAACGAAGCTTCTTGAAAGGATTCCGCAGTAGAATATTGTTTCTTTTTTTAATATAAAAATAACGATTGCTAATTTTTTACAAATTTAACGATACTATTCTTATATTTTTAGATCGTATCAGAATTTGTTTCGATTTATTTGACCACTAATCTAATTCTGATTGTATAGTTGATGAGAGTCCGTCTGATAATAATTCCAAGTTTCTTCGAGTGGATTATGAAGACGATAATCGGAAGAATGCAAATTAAAATGTTTCTACTTCATTTCCAATTATATATTAAGCCTATTTTATTAATACACTTATGTTAATTAATTTGAGTTAACTGTCTAAAAATACACAGTTATGAAATATGTACTGAGAAATATATTAATTTATAATGAATCTATTAATGCTTGTGTTAGAGTAAATTTGCCTTTATGATTAAATAGGCTTTTCACAACCCGAGAAAACCGAAAAGGTTGCTAATCCATGAGGTCTATTTAACTTTACAACGAGGCCGTGGGGAAATTAATATTAGCAAAGTTTCTGTTAAACGGTTAAAATAGTATCAGCTTTAATATTTCAAAGATGATGAATGTGTATCTAAATACCGATATATTCTAAGCGACATAATTAGAATAAAGGGTTCCGTCCCTCTATAGAAAATGTTACAGTTTGACATATGATCAATCATTGATTATTGCTATGTGCGTGTGGGTGTGATCTAAGTAAGAACTATAAAACGAGAAACAATATTATGTAATTCTTATGTGTACGTTGCTCTACAAAAATATATCGCTATCTTATCAGCTGTGTATTATGTTATATACATATAGGAACACGATATATAAATATATACGAGGTATGTGTGAGATTTATTTAGTGGATTGAAAATCCGAAAGAATGTATAGGCGAATTTTAAGTTTGTTTCACTGAACAATACCTTGTAAGTATTTAGATATAGATTTCAATAGGTTCTATTTTTAACCTAGTTATATGAAAAGCCGGACATTTAAAGAAAAACTACTTATATTTACCTGGGAATGAACAGTATTTATTTGCGTCGTCTCTAATTGATTAACAATTGAATGATGCTGAATGTTGGCATATAATTATAAACTACAATGATTCGATGACTGTTTGATGCGTGTCTTAGATAAATGCTTGGAGCTGATAACTTCAGAGAATTATTCAATCTTGACGGTTAGTAAAAGTGTGTGCGGAGCGGAAGTTATCGATAGTATAAACATGTCAAAAGGATAGATGAATGTTTATGTGTTGGTGGATGTGGAATGGTTATGGTATCAGGATGAGTTCGCAAGGGAGACCCGGGGATAACTTGACGGGGGTGATCGGGATGGACTTGAGAGTGAGATGGATGGATGAGGACTTGGCTAGAGATAGGTCATTTAGGAGGGGAATTTCTAGAGGCAATCCGGCGTATGCTGGTTTGTTGAACGAACGTTGAACCGAATGTGATGATGATGATGATGATGATGATGATGATGATGATGATGATGATGATGATGATGATGATGATGATGATGATGATGATGATGATGATGATGATGATGATGATCATCATCATCATCATCATCATCATCATCATCATCATCATCATCATCATCATCATCATCATCATCATCATCATTCAACAAACTAAATGAGTAAATAAAAACATCAATTCAAACCCTATGCTTACAAGTTAAATCTCCCACTCTATTGCCATGTTTCCGCCAGTAAACAAGTATCTCAGATGAGAAAACGACGAAATAAATTATGGCTGTTATACCTGTGTCAGCGGTAAGAATTAAACGCTTTTATTATTGCAATTAAAAAAATAATTTATTAAAAAAAAAGTCTTGTAGAGTGGATGCTCATAGTTTACATAGGAACGCTGATAACCTTGTTATGATGGTTGATATTATAGTAAACTTACGAGCCCTAATCCGAAGCACCATTACTCAAGACTACGACATACTACCAATGAGTTTATTAGGAATCCAACTTATTTATCCCTGTTTAACAGTGTAAAAATAAGGTAACAGAACCGGTCAAAGCAGGCAGAGAAGCATACGCCCCCTGTCGGAATTCTATAGTAAGCCCAACTCTCCCCAATAGTTTGCTTCAACCTGTACATCTGCGATTGTACATGGACAGCAAACATTCCATCAAATCAAATGCCATTCGTCAGCGATACAAATAGATACACATTTATAGCATCAAGACACCATTGTAAGAGTGTAATAGCCGCAGCTAAAAGTAGGTATACTGAGATGATTAGAAAACCCATTAGAAACCTTCGATATCTGGAAAATTTATAATAATGTGTGAATAATGGCAAATCAGCAATTCCCAAACTAACCAATAACAATTATGCACATTGCATGCCAACGGATAAGGCTAAGCTCCTTGTCCAACGGTTCGCCTTAACCCTTACCTTGGACTTCACAAAACACTCCCTTCCTTATTTTTTACTACGCACAGAAGTCACACTTGGTGATCTGATCGTCACACCTTCACATGTCATGGGTATCGTAAAAAGCCTTGAAACTTCCAAATCATGTGGGTATGATAGAAAGGTATCCTCCGCTAAGATGACCTCTGCCCTCTCTAAACTCAATAACATATACTTTGCTGAATTTAGACTATCTGCTAGTTGGAACATTGTCTATATAACAGAACTCAGGTGAAATAACTGACCCGCTAATGTATCGCCCCATAAGTCTACTCCCACCTTTCGCTAAAATCTTTGAATTAGTAATCGATCTAGTCAACCACCTCGTAAAAGATAAACTTCTCTTTGACCAACAGTATGGATTTAGGCGAGACTGTTCTACTGCGGGCATCCTAACGGTCATCTCTTAACAGATATACAATAAACTGGGCACGGCAGGTGAAGCTAGAGATGTAGCTATTCATGTCAAAAGCTTTTGACAAGGTCTGTCATGAATGTTTTCTTATGAACATTCATTTGTACGGTATTACAGGACGAATATTTAACTTACTAAGATGCTTCAAAGCCAAACTGTAATACCAGGTCGTCTTCGTTAGCTCTACATCTCAAAAACATTACATCAAGGCGCGTGTGCCTAGGAGTTAGTTATTGAACCTTTATTATTCCTGTTAATCAAATGTTTTACATGTTTTTGTTTGTGCACCGAAAAGTTTGAAAATATAATTTTGTTTGGTTTATTTATTAAATGGTTTTGTTTTTTTAAATTTTTTTCAAGAGTTCTTTTTTTAATTTCTTGTCAAAATATTTTTCTTGTTAACATAAACACCAAATAAGCAAATTATTTTAATTTTGTACACATCCGTTGACGTATATCGCATTTTAGTTTTGTTTCGCGAAAAGAGACCTTTTCTGGAAGAACTCAATTAGTCCTTCGGGAGATTCAACGAGCTGACAGATTGGTTAATAGTTTCGTCAACTCTCGGGCAATTCCGAGACCTCCCCGAACGTTAACGACGCAAAGTCATGGAAACACGTTGCGTCATCTAAAGGAGTGCCGCCTTTCCACTTACTCTCGATCAAATTAGACGTCAAATCTGATAAATGTATCAGTGAAAAGATGTAATCATGAGTCAGCAAAATTATAAGTCAAACCATCCTTTTTCCTCTCGAGATGTTATGTTATTATACGACAACCGTGTGGACATACTGACACGCTAAATAAAAAGTAAAGAGGGATTTTCAGAAGGACCATCCGCTAATCGCTAACATTAAAGCCAGCATAAGCATAGAATTCGATAAAGAAATTAAAGATGTTGTTAAACTTTGTAGATTCTGTGCAATGTCCTACCAGAAAAAAATAAACCTGTATCCGATAATGAACTAACCATGTTCAAGACGACATATTGACAACTGAAATGTCCAAAAGTTGTCAACTGTATGAAATCTACGTGCAATAACAGTATATACATTTTACACTAAATCCTTGCAATTGTTGGTATTCCTAATAAAATTGTTTCTGAAAATAGAACTCTACTAACGGTCACAAACATTTGGTGATTTCTGCAACGAATTTACAATTTGTCATGTGAAAATCTCTCCTTATCATCCAAGATCAAACGGTCAGCATAACAATTTATAGCGAGCATTCGGGAAACTGATGATCAATTTCCATGAGGGTATCGGCTGCCACCACAATTCACTTGTTTAACGAACTATTACCTCCATAGATTCTACCCAACCCTCTTCCACTACCGTCATGCTCATCATCGTTTTATATTCACTCCTCCTTTAATTCGTCTCTTATATGATTTTTATATTAACGAAGTTCTATTAATAAAAGTAAAGAAATCCTATCTACTGATATTTTTGTATGTGAATTTATATTTTATATTTTGTGCTTATTCCACTTTTCCATGTTGGTTTATATATATATATATATATATATATATATATATATATATATATATATATATATATATATATATATACTTTTTTGTATATAGTATGATAAAACTATCCGTATAAGCATCAGTAATTGTTAATAGCATGGATGGCAAGTGTTTCTTTATCCTGTAATCGTAATATATTTAAGGTTGGTATATCAGTTAGTAAATATATTAGCGAGTAAATGAGAGTGTATTCGAACCAAAATAAGCTAAAAGATGCAAAACGTAACAGGCAGATATCAATGAGTCAACAGTGACTGAGATTTGTTAACTGTATGAACTGAATGAATATGAGTGACGTAAGAAGGACGAAGCAGCTGTTAGGCGAAATATACTCTCAATGAATCGAGCGGGTAGAGACCCAATGCTTAAGATAAGTTCTCTAATGTAACTTTTAAAAATCATTCTTGCTCTCTATATATTCCTTGCTCTACAAAGGACCACCACAGTCATTATACAATAAAAACAAACTAGGACTTATTAAACAATTGATTATACATTTGATTTGATTCTTGTTGGAATCCATTGTCTTTTAAAAGAAATAAATGTTAATAATGTGGTTTGATTTCAAATATTCACTGGTTTGTAACACATATTGCTAGACGAGCTTCTAGGGCGGCTGAGTAAGGATCCGGAGGAGTGTTAAACAAGGTATTGGTTTTATCCAATGGAATAATCCCGTTATAATTTGATACATTCAAGTTGGCACTGAGAACAGTCAGGGAATAATATTAATATCCCACACTAATATCTGTATCTCCCTTTTCTATAATACAATGACATAGTATGCTGATATGCCTGCCAAAAAGACAGCTCCATACAAAACTGATAATTTCTAAACGAATTCATATTTATTTAAAAGGTTTCCTTCTTTCTTAAGAGCGATGATAATTTAGTATTATTTTACTGTCATCTTTTTCATCGTAATAGAGTTTACATGCATGTGGGCGAAAAACAACACCTTACAATTGTATTCTATCTTTTGTGAAGCGAATATTGCTTTCATAACATTCAGTAATTGATTTGTTTCATAAAAATCCATTTAAAAAAGAATCTCTGAGCATAACGTAATAATAGATCAGTTCAATTCTAATACAATATATACGAATATCACACATAAATATGAAGTCGACAAAATCCAATATGTAATTCATAAAATGTAGAGATGGATGGAGGGTGAGGAAACATGCATTTAGAATGTATGTGTCACAGGCTATCTTGAGAATGTTCACTTAGTTATGATGTACAGATGTACGTCTCACATTTCAAACGGTGTAAGCGCAAAAAGTACACCGTATATTTTGCCGGATAACATAGTAAAAATAGAATTTAACTATATTACAAATTGTTTCTTTTCTCAATTTATATTTAGAAAAATATAATTAATAAATTGTTTGCCTTGTTCGTCGTATTATTCTGGGCTGTTTTTTATTGCAATTTATAATTTGTTTTTATGATTTTTTGCGAAATGAAGACTAAAAATGGTATTGAAATATATTACAATTTTATTTCCATTTTTATTTCGAATATATTCATTAATTAACAAATTGTTTCCTGTTTTAATTTTGTTCTGACAAATATTAATTAAATAACAAATACTTAAATTAACCCAGCGAAAATAAAAGGCTGCATTGTTTTTGCTCTAACACCGGTCGAAATCTTTGACACCATAACTAAGTGAACATCTTCAAGATAACAGCGTTATATTTTTGCTAACTTAATTTATTTCATTCGCTATAAGGATCGACTTGACTACAATTTTCTTATAAGTCCCTAATTACTGACAGATCTCGTGTTAATGAGCTCTGGTGTCTATTAAAACACTCTTATCCCGAGTAGTAGTAATGTAAACTCCTCACTGCTAACACTACCTTCAGACTAGCGGAGTTTAATGGTAAGCAATTTGCTGTAATATCTAAGCAAGTATCTCCTCTGTGATATAGGTTTATTTAGGAACGATGTTATTTAGATATCATCGGCTATTGTTTGCATCCACAACAATTCCAGTCGAGAAAGTTCATTGCGACCGTTTCCAATTTTTAAGATAAGTTCATTTACTGATGGATCAGACTTAAAATATATTCGCTGATATGAAATATTAAAAAGTCATGGAATTCAGAATTGGATTACTTTAAAAGTCTATTTAAATCAATATGAAAAAATTACGGACTATGACAATATGTACCTGATGTAGACAAGAACGTACCAAAAGTAGTCGAAACGTTTTATTAATAACAACAACTAAAATATAGATTACAGTTTGAAATATGTAAATTCTATGAATAAAAACAATAGCCGATCGCAGAAATATTGTAAAATATATCAAATTTGTGGTGAAAGTTTTGCTTTCTGGAGCGTCTCTTACATAACTGAGAAAATCATTTCATTCTTTGCAACTATGTATTTGCCTAATTATTTATTTTTCGTTCTATTTGTTTTTTTATTCTTTTTTATTCACTCTTTTCTCAAGATTTCTCTAATTTTACCTTATTCATTAGTTTTCAAATTAAAAAAAAATGTTATATATATCTAGAAAAGTTACTTATTACATCGAAACCTAATAGACATTGATAACACCTATTTCATATAAGAGGATTTTCAGCTCAGTAGTAGTATAACACTTTTCTCTATAGTCATGATATATATTCATATATATATATATATATATATATATATATCTATATATATATATATATATATATATATACATATATATATTATACGTACATTAAACTACTTTTCTTTTATGTAGTACAAAATTAATAATAATATATATTAACGAAAATTACGTCCTATAAAATTAAGGGCGACTAATAATGTGATTTTCTACATCTTAATAACTTAGGAAGTGAAACAATCGAAATAGTAGTAAGCTAAAAAACAATGAACGCTGAAACCACCAATAAAAACAATTATATATATATATATATATATATATATATATATATATATATATATATATATATATACACATATATATATATTTCTGATGAGGGCGCTCTTATAACAACATTCTACAGGAAGGCAGCTAGCAGAAACATATTTGTGCATTACAAGTCGGTCTTCACTCTAAAGGCTAAAATAGGATATGCGATGAATGAAATAATCCGCATCCGGGACAAGTGTAGTGTATTAGTAGACAAAACCGCATACATTAGGGCACATATTAACGACTAAATAAACTATGAATAATTTCGACGCCGAGGCCGCGATTCCAACTCGCAACTGTAACGTCAAAGAGGAGTTTCCTATAAGAGATGGGAAGTTATCGTATCTGTTTTACTTTTTTACATCTGTTGTTTATATATTTTAATAGTCCCGGGAATTACTTCCTTATTATAAATCATCCTGAAAGAAACTTGTTAATTCAAATATAAAACCATTACAATCGACATATTTTTACAGCACATAAACAAATGCATGTGTAAACTTGCAAAAAAAAGAAAATCGGCATCCATGTTTTCTACGTCTCAATGTGTGCTAAAATTTTCAGATGAAATATGTCCTTTTCATAGAAATACGTGACAGAAACACAAAGTTGACAAGAAAACAAGTTAAAATTAGTAAAATTAAAAAAAAAAATTATGATCCAATTTATTAAGGATCAAAATATAAAACAATTGCCCGGGTTAGAGCGTGGAATAACATTATATGCAACATCATATTAAAGAGAATTTATTTTAACAGAAACTTTCATGTTGTCAGCTAGATATCTCACCAACTGAGCTATTCAGATATGTGTCAATACTTTTAACCTAACGCTTATAACTATATTAATTTCATTGCCGAAGATGTGAGACTTTTACTGGGAAGCTAAAGACGCAGGAATCATTCCATATGTTCACATGCAACTTGTACATGTGAATTATACATGTGAATACTAGGAGGTATACCTAAAATATAAGATATTACGGTACACTTCCTAGTATGTCTTCGTTTTAGGTGCAGACATGCACACATAAAGAGAAATGTTATCGTATATATATATATATATATATATATATATATATATATATATATATATATATATATATTGATCCAGTCTTGATTTCAAGAATTTTTTTCGATGGGCATAATCAAAACTGCATACTCGTTGTTTTCGCAAACTTCGACTAAACAATTCTGACATTTGTTAAGTAAACTATTAAAATAACACTCATGAGAAAATCCGATATACATGTTTAAAGTTTTATGGGGGTTCTACTCTACGGGTCACTTTGAGGTAAACAAACGTATATATTTGACACATAGATGGTAACGTTGATGTTCTGGACTATTTACCTTTTTCCCCGATTAATTTTAAACGTATGATATAAATTTCATAATAAAATAGGATATATAGGAAATTGTACAGAAGGTTTGGCCATCATAGCTACTTTAGGCTAGGAGGGCACTTTGAGATTTGGGATCACTTCCATTGTCTTCCCTAAAATATGCCATACATAGTTTAATCCTATGTCATAAAAATAAGCTTTAAGGGGTTATGGACTTATACTACCTTTAGCGGTTTACTTAGAAATTTTGAAAACTTCCCTTGCTTCCCCCGATTAATTTTACATAAGAATACATTTTTTATTTCATGTAAATTCTCTAACATTTTTTTCTATAGGGAACACACAAACATCACACACATATACACACAGACATTAATTATATATATAGAATAGCGAAAATAGACTCCCTTAGCAGTCGTCTATTTTTGATAGGCTGCTGCGTTCTTGGGCGGTGAGACAAAGAAAAAAAAATTGTCCTCGAATACTTTTTTATTTAAAAAGGAAACAAATTTTTTTTTTTTTTGCGGGAAAGTTTTTTTTTTCGCGCCAAAAAAAAAATGGGGGGCGAAATTATTTATTGTTCATTTCTGACTTAGAAATTACGTTTACAAAAATTATCCAGGACGGACAGACAGACAAAAAAAGAGAAAATAATAATCTTTAATAATAAAAAATAATATATATATATATATATATATATATATATATATATATATATATATATATATATATATTTATAAAAATAAATAAATAATAATAATAATAATAATAATAATAATAATAATAATAATAATAATCATACTCATACTCATAATAATAACAACATAAATAAAAAAAGCAAATATATTAATAAATATATCAGTTACAAAAAATACTTACATTTTTTTATAAATTGTAATGATAGAAAAATAGAATAAAATAACAATTTTTACTATATAGATTCATTCACTTTTAACCTTCTACAATTGAATGATATATATCCAAAAGTAAGGTAAAAGATTTAGAAATGTCAGATAAGTGTTGAAAATCCTGTTAAAGATATTATATATTTTGTTTTATATTTGTATGTATAAGGGGAATAAATCTTTACTATTTTAGAAGAGTATCCCCACTTACTCGGAAAAATGAAATTACACTAAATTTAAATTTAAAAAAAATAGTCAGTGAATTAAACTATTAATTTTGATAACATTTTAATAAAATCATAACAGCAGTAAATAGTTTCAGATTTAGTAGACAATGATTATATTTTAAAAAAAATACTATTTAATTAAGTTTTAAGTCAGAAACATAAACAAATACATTAGGGCACATATTAACGACGAAATAAATTATAAATAATTTCGACGCCGAGGGCGCATTCGAACTCGTAACCGTAACGAATTTTGACGGAATCTGTCATATGTTCTACCAATGTTCCACGAAGACAAGTGATAAAATGCAAATAATTTTGATACTTACAGAAATAGTTTTTTTTTTCACATATCTCAGTTACAAATGAATGATCGTATAATAATTGGTTCTTCATATACTTTGGGTTTGCGTTCGATCTCGATTTTCTTAAGGGGGGGGGGGGAATTTCACCCAGCCGCCAAGTTTTTTTTCTTTTTCCTTTTTTAAAACAAAATGGTATTCGGAGACAAGTTTTTTTTTGCTTCATCACCCAAGGACGCCCAGGACGCGATTCGCACTCGCAACCTTGACGCTAACCGCCCGACGCTCCATCGTATAAGCTAAAGGGAGAGTGATGAAATCCTATCAAATTTTAAATAGATTAAGAAATCGTTTTTATTTTCACTTCTTCCAGTTACAAATGAATCATCGTATAACTGTTCTTCGAAAATACATTGGGGTCTGCGGTCGCTCTCGATTTTGTTTAGGGGGAAGGTGATTTCACCCCCCCCCCATTTTTTTTTGTCGGGAAAAAAAAATTTGGCGGGGAAAAAAATGTTGATTTTTTTCCTTTTTAAACAAAACAGTATTCGGAGACAAATTTTTGTTTGTTTCACTACCCAAGAACGGGGCAGCCTAGCAAAAATAGACCGTTAGGGTGTCTATTTTCGCTAGTCCATTCATAATATAACGAGCACCTTCTCTGTCTGTCTGTCCGTCCTGGAGTATATTTGTAAACGAGGGGGGGGGGAGCGGGGGTGAGATAATTACTATTTAACTAATTTCAAAGTCAGAAACATAAACAAACACGTTAGGCCACATATTAACGACTAAATAAACAATAAATAAATTCGGCGTCCAGGCTGCGATTCGTACTCGCAACCTCGCCGCTAACAGCCAGACGCCCTACCGATTTCGGCACGTGACAAAGCTGAAAATGTCGTCTTAATTTTCCTACCTGAAAAAATCGTTTTTTTTTCAGATCTCTCATTTAGCAATAAATGATCGTGTACTAATTTGTTCTTCTTTATACTTTAGAGTCTGCATCCGCGCTCGATTTGAATGATCGTATAACTGTTCTTCGAAAATACATTAGGGTCTGCGTTCGCTCTCAATTTTTTCAGGGGGGTTCCAGAGCAGGGGGGGGGGGGGAATTTCCCCCCACCACATACACCATATTTTTTTTGGCGAGAACATTTTTTTTTTGCCGTTTTCAAACAAATGGTATTCGGACACAACTTTTTTTTTCTTTTTTCTAACCAACCAAAAACGCGGCAGCCTAGCAAAAATAGACGACCGTTAGGGAGTCTATTTTTGCTAGTCCACTTATAATATAGCGAACACTTTCTCTGACTGTCCTTCTGTTTGTAAACGTAACATCAAAGTAAGAAACATGACAACTACATTAGGCCACCTATTAACGACTAAATAAACAATAAATAACTTCGGCGCCGAGGCCGCGATTCGAAATTACAACCTTGACGCTTACTGCCAGACGCGCTACCGACAGAGTTACCAAGATAAGTGATGAAGTCTTATTTAATTTCAATACTTAAAGAAATCGTTTTTTCCCCGCTTCTTTCAGTTAGCAATGAATGATCGTATAACTTGTTCTTCATATACATTGCGATCTGCGTTCGCTCCCGATTTTTAAGAGGTATTGGAAATCTTAGAATTAAAGAAGCTCTATACATCTCTAGGTTACGACCTGAACTGAATAGTAGGCTTGAACTGAATACCTCATTTATAATATAACATATAGTACAGTATAAATCAGATGCCCACACCCATCGAACTAACACAATTCTAAGTAAATTTGAATCAGTTTAAAATATATAGATTAAAGAATCATTAGTAAAACAATACACTTGGTATATGATTTACAATTACTCCCTTTATATTTGACTCCCTAATGAGGTGTTATATATTTATACTGCATGCCACATTAACATTCACTGTTATATGCAATACTAAAGCATTGCTGTTTAGATAGATGAATTATGTAATATGTATATAAATACAATAATATAAATAAAAATTAATATTCTTATATTAATAAAATTACACACATAGCATGTAGATACACATTTCATCTTCTTCCTCTACAAAATATTAAAAGTACCCCCAAATAAACTCTATAAATAAAATAGAGAAAATAATAATCTTTAAGTATATATATATATATATATATTAAAAAATCATAACATTCATAGAATAAATGAAGAAACAAATATATTAATCAATATATGAAATATAAAACATGAAATGGAAATAATATAATAATGATGATAGATAAATAGAATAAAATTACAAATGTTACTATATAGATTCATTTTACCCTTCTATAATTGAAAGATATATATGCACAAGTAAGGTAAAATATTTAAAAGTTTCAAATGAGTGTTGACAATCCTTTTAAAGAAATTATATATTTAGGATTTAAAATTTAGTGTTATATTTGTATATATGAGGGAGATAATTCATTACAATTTACAAGAGTTGTTCCATTTTCTCAAAAGAAAAAAAATTAAATTAAAAAAAAATCGTTAGTGAATTAAACTCTGAATTTTAATAACATTTAACTAAAATCATAACAGCATTACATAGTTTCAGATTAAGTTGTTAATCATAACATCAAACATAAATTAAACAAGAATTGAAGAATTAGTTGCTTTCATTACATTTACTGCGTGCTACATACAATCTGACCAGGATATGAATCAAAACATATTAAGCCGTTAATGATAAAAATAAATCTGAATTTTAAAAAAAAAATACTTTTTTTCTTTTAAATTTAAGAACAAAATTCTTTTATATAAATATATGGCACTTCATCGGTGGGTTCTAATATAAAATATTCAGAAAAAATCAAAATCCAATAAATAAGTAATTAAAATGATAAAAACTAAAATAATCAGTTATAGTTTTAGTTGTATTACATTTGCTTCAGATATTAATATTTACTGCATTATAAGCAATATTGCCATCCACACGTTTTTTTTTAAATTTGAAACACCTACCACTTGACAAAGATGTCTTCCTCGGCATATATTATGGAACACGGTCACACACATTACATCACAGTGTTGAGATCTTGCATAATCAAGAAAGATTTATTATATAGGAAATAAAAATTAAAACAAAAAGTTTTTCAAAAAATATATGAATTAAAATCACTTGTTTTTGTCTTACTTCTCCACGCCGACATATTTCTATTTCTTGCATTGTGACACACCAATATATATATTTCATTTTTCATATATTTATATTTATATGTATGACTAGTGAGAACGTGTTGTACAATTACTTAGCTGACAATTCTCTTGTATGAAATATGTATATATATATATATATTAATATATGTATATATATATTTATATAAGTAAAACTGTAATTAAAAAAGCAGAATAATTTAAAAGTGTATTCTAATGTAAGTGTATATAAGAAATCGTAATATATATGTTACACACACACACACACACACACACACACACACACACATATATATATATATATATATATATATATATATATATATATATCAAACATATCCATACTACAGGTCTGGCCAAAATGTGAATTGGATTCACGACACTGGACGGATATGTGACCTATAAACTTTCTACTAAGTAATAGTTACTTAGCAAAGTTTAAGTAAGAAATTTCGTGGAAATGTCTAGTAATTAGCAAATATATATATATATATATATATATATATATATATATACATATATATATATATATATATATATATATATATATATATATATATTAGGAAGCAGCTTACAGCAATTTATTTATTTCCATCAAATCAAATATAAAAAAGTACACAAATATAAAAGAACAAAATTCACAAAAAATCATGTCATTCATGATGCAGTAGACACATTTTTGATATTTAAAACAAAATCATGAGTCAATTTGTTTATATTTACTTCGTGATAGCAGAAACTATAATGAAATAATAAAACTAGAAAGCTAATTTAACATTTTACAAAATCTAATAGTTTATGAACAAAACAATGTTTGAGAAATAATTTTTATAAGTTTTACAGAATTTATTATCATTCATTACATATGCAATTTTTTTTACAGAATATTTAGAAAATGGTTGTTACTGTATGATACAGTCTTAATAATAAAATCCCCCTATATATACAAGAACATAAAACTATTAATAGAGTAGGGCTAAGTAATAGGTTGTAAAAATATATTTATGGCAATAATGCTTCATAAAGGCTACTGCGTTTTGCGAAGCTTAATTCCCATAAATATATTTTCAAAACTTACTATGTATATATATATATATGTATATATATATATATATATATATATATATATATATATATATATATATATATATTCATATTGTGTGTGTATAATTAAGAAGAATTTCGTATGCAAACATTGTTGAAAATAACAGAATTCGTCCGTTAAATAATACTTTTTTTTATTTTTTCAATTGTTCTGAAGGTAGTTTTTTTATTAAAATAATAAACAATATGTATGTTTCATAGGATTCACGAAGGTTTTAAACGTTCCTAATACCTATTGAACATTTATTAATTTCTTTGATTTTAATACAAAATAGACCATCAGAAAAATGTAAAATAATAAAAACAAATTGTTTTTTTCACATTGTTTGCATATATATACACACATATATATATATATATATATATATATATATAAATATATATGTATACATATATATACATATGTATATATATATATATATATATATATATATATATAGTGTGTAGATTTCAATTTTGTGTTGAGAATCTGAATAACAGAGCTCAATGTAATTTAAACAGAGCAAAATAGAATTATAAAAAAAAAACTATACACACATTAAGGTTGTACACATTATAACTTATTTCGACCCCTTAATTAGGTCTCCTCAGATGTATAAACAACCACGTCAGAAAACCAAATAATAATTATTTGGTTTTTTGACGTGGTTGTTTATACATCTGAGGAGACCTAATTAAAGGGTCGAAATAAGTTATAATGTGTACAACCTTAATGTGTGTATAGTTTTTTTCTTTTTATAATTCTCTCTCTCTCTCTCTCTCTCTCTCTCTCTATATATATATATATATATATATATATATATATATATATAAAGCAAAGCCAACGGTACAACTATTAATTTATTTAGTTCCGTACAGCAAGTAAGCAAAGCCAGCAGTGCAACTATTAATTAATTTTGTTCACGGCAGCAGGTAAGCAAAGCCAACAATTCAACTATAAATTCATTTAGTTCCGTAAAGCAAGTAAGCAAAGCCAGCAGTACAACTATTAATTAATTTTGTTCCGTACAGCTGGTAAGCAAAGCCAACAGTCCAACTATTTATTAATTTTGTTCACGACAGCAGGTAAGCAAACCAAACAATTCAACTATAAATTCATTTAGTTCCGTAAAGCAAGTAAGCAAAGCCAGCAGTACAACTATTAATTAAGTTTGTTCCGTACAGCTGGTAAGCAAAGCCAACAGACCAACTATTAATTAATTTACTTCCGTACAGTAGGTAAGAAATGTCAACAGTGCAACTACTAATTAATTTTGTTCCGTACAGCAAGTAAGCAAAGCCTACAGTGTAACTATTAATTAATTTAGTTCCGTACAGCAAGGAAGCTAAGCCAGCACTGCAACTATAAATTAATTAAATTCCGTACAGCAAGTAAGCAAAGCCAACAGTGCAACTATTAATTAATTAAGTTCTGTACAGCAGGTCAACAAAGTCAACAGTACAACTATTAATTAATTTACTTCTTTAATCCAGGTACGCAGAGACAGCAGTGCAACTATTAATTAATAAAGTTCCGTACATCTAGTAATCAAAGTCAGCAGTTCAAAAATGAATTAATTTAGTTCCGTACAGCAGGTAAGCAAAACCAACAGTGCGACTATTAATTAATTAAGTTCCGTACAGTCGGTAACCAAAGTCAGCCGTGCAACAATTAATTAATTATGTTCCGTACAGTTGGTAAGCAAAGTCTACAGTGCTACTATTAATTAATTAAGTTTCGTACAGCAGGTAAGCAAATCCAACAGTTCTACTAATAATTAAATTAGTTCCGTAAACCTAGTAAGCAAAGCCAACACTACAACTATTAATTAATTAAGTTTCGTACAGCAGGTAAGCAAATCCAACTGTGCTACTATTAATTAATTAAGTTCCGTACAGCATGTAAGCAAAGCCAGCAGTGCAACTATTAATAAATTCAGTTCCGTACAGCAGGTAAGAAAAGCCAACAGTGCCACTGTTTATAAATTTAGTTCCGTACATCAGGGAAGCAAAGCCAGCAGTGAAACTATTAATTAATTATGTTCCGTACAGCAGGTAACTAAAGCCAACAGTCTAACTATTAATTAATTTAGTTCCGTACAGCAGGGAAGCAAAGCCAGCAGTGCAACTATTAATTAATTAAGTTCCGTACAGCAGGGAAGCAAAGCCAGCAGTGCAACTATTGATTAATTTTTTTCCGTACAGCAGGGAAGCAAAGCCAGCAGTGCAACCATTAATTAATTTAGTTCCGTACAGTAGGGAAGAAAAGCCAGCAGTGCAACTATTAATTAATTTAGTTCCGTACAGCAGGGAAGCCAAGCCAGCAGTGCAACTATTAATTAATTTAGTTCCGTAAAGCAGGGAAGCAAAGCCAACAGTGTAACAATTAATTTATTTAATTCCGTACAGCAGGGAAGAAAAGCAAACTATGCAACTATTAATTAATTTAGTTACGTACAGAAGAGAAGCAAAGCCAACTATGCAACTATGAATTAATTATATTATTTACAGCAGGTAAGCAAAGCCAACAGTAAAACTATTAATTCATTTCCTTCTTTTATCAAAGTACGCAGAGCCAACGGTACAACTATTACTTAATTAAGTTCCGTACAGCTTGAAATCAAAGTCAGCAGTGCAACTATTAATTAATTCAGTTCCGTACAGAAATTAAGCACCGTTAACAGTGCAACTATTAATTAACTTAGTTTCGTACAGCAGGTAAGCAGAGCTAGCAGTGCAACAATTATTTAATTTTGTTCCGTACAGCAGGTAAGCAAAGCCAACAGTGCTACTATTAACTTATTTAGTTTCGTACAGCAGATAAGCAAAGCCATATTTGCAACTATTAATTAATTAAATTCCGTAGAGCAGGTAAGCTAAGCATACAATGCAAATATTAATTAATTAAGTTCCGTACAGAAGGTAAGCTAAGCTAACAGTGAAACTATTAATTAATTTAGTTCCGTACAGCAAGTAAGCAATACCAACACTGAAATTATAAATTAATTTGGTTCCGTACTGCATGTAAGCAAAGCCAGCAGTGCCACTATTAATTAATTTAGATCTGTACAGAAAGTAAGCAAAGCCAGCAGTGCAACAATTAATTACTTTAGTTCCGTACAGCAGGTAAGCAAAGAAAACAGTGCAGCTATTTATCAATTTACTTCTGTACAGCAGGTAAGCAAAGTTATCTGTGAAACTGTAAATTAATTTTGTCTCGTACAGCATGTAAGCAAAGCCAACAGTGAAACAATTAATTGATTTAGTTCCGTACAGCAGGTAAGCAAAGACAACAGTTCCACTATTAATTAATTCAATTCAATACAGCAGGTAAACAAAGCCAGCAGTGCAACTATTAATTAATTTAGTTCCGTACAGCAGGTACGCAAAGCCAGAAGTGCAACTATTTATTAATGTAGTGCCGTACAGCAGGTAAGCAAAACCAGTAGTGCAACTAGTAATAAATTTAGTTCCGTACAGCAGGTAAGCAAAGCTAACAGTGCAACTATAAATTTATTAAGGTTCGTACAGCAGGTAAGCAAAGCAAGCGGTTAAACTATTAATTCATTTTGTTCCGTACAGACGGTAAGCAAAGATAAACCTGCAACTATACATTAATTTAGTTCCGTACCGTATGTAAGCAAAGCAAACAGTGCAACTATTAATTAATTTATTTCTGTACAACAGCTCAAGAAAAGCCAGCAGTGCAACTATTAATTAATTTAGTTCAGTACAGCAGGTAAGCAAAGCCAACGGTGCAACTATTAATTAATTAAGTTCCGAACAGCAGTTAAGCAAAGCAAACACTGAAACTATTAATTAATGTAGTTCCGTAAAGCATGTAAGCAAAGCCAACAGTGTAACGGTTAATTAATTTTGTTCCGTACAGCAGGGACGCAAAGTCAACTGTGCAACTATTAATTAATGTAGTTCCGTACGGCAGCTCAAGAAAAGCCAGCAGTGGAACTATTAATTAATTTTGTTCGGTACAGCCGGTAAGCAAAGCTAACAGTGCAACTATTAATTAATTTAGTTTCGTACAGAAGGGACGCAAAGCACACAGTGCAACTATAAATTCTGTTAGTTCCGTACAGCAGGTAAGCAAAGCCAGCAGTGCAACTATTAAATAATTCTGTTCCGTACAGCCGGTAAGCAAAGCCAGCAGTGTAACTATTACTTAATTTAGTTCCGTAAAGCATGGAAGCAAAGCCGGCAGTGCAACAATTAATTAATTAAATTCCGTACAGCAGGTTAGAAAAGTCAACAGTGCTACTATTAATGAAGTTACTTCCGTACAGAAGGTAAGCAAAGCAAACTGTGCAAAAATTAATTTATTTCGTTTCGTACAGCAGGTAAGCAAAGCCAGCAGTGCAAATATTAATTAATTTAGTTCCGTACAGCAGTTAAGCAAAGCCAACAGTGCAACTAATTATTAAATTAGTTCCGTAAATTAAGTAAGCAAAGCCAACAGTGCAACTAATTATTAAATTAGTTCCGTAAATTAAGTAAGCAAAGCCAGCAGTGCAAATATTAATTAATTTAGTTCCGTACAGCAGTTAAGCAAAGCCAACAGTGCAACTAATTATTAAATTAATTCCGTAAATTAAGTTAGCAAAGCCAACACTGAAATTATTAATTAATTCAGTTCCGTACAGCATGTAAGCAATGCTAACAGTGCCACTATTCAGAAATTTAGTTCTGTACAGCAGGTAAGCAAAGAAAACAGTGAAACTATTTATTAATTTACTTCTGTACAGCAGGTAAGCAAAGCCATGTGTACAAATATAAAATAATTGTGTCTCGTACAGTAGGTAAGCAAAGCCAAAAGTGAAAAAATTAATTAATTTTGTTCCGTACAGCAGGTACGAAAAGCCAACAGTTCAACTATTAATTAATTTAGTTCCGTACAGCAGGTAAGCAACGCCAGCAGTGCAACTATGAATTAATTTAGTTCCGTACAGTAGGTAAGCAAAGCCATCAGTGCAACTATTAATTAATGTAGTTCCGTGCAGCAGGTAAGCAACGCCAGCAGTGCAACTATTAATTAATTTAGTTCCGTACAGACGGTAAGCAAAGCCAGAAGTGCAACTATTAATTAATTTAGTTCCGTACAGCAGGTAAACAAAGCCAGCAGCGAAATTATTAATTAATTAACTTCCGTACAGCAGGTAAGCAAGGCCAGCCGTGCGACTTTTTATAAATTTTGTTCCGTACAGCAGGTAAGCAAATCCAACAGTGCAACAATGAATTAATTTAACTTCGTACAGCAGGTAAGCAAAGCCAGCAGTGCAACTATTAATTAACTTAGTTCCGTACAGCTAGTAAGCAAAGCCAGCATTGCAACTATTTATTAATTTAGTTCCGTACAGCAGGTAAGCAAAGCTAACAGTGCAACTATTAAATTATTTCAATTTCATTACAGCAGGTTAGCAAAACCAGCGGTGCAACTATTAATTAATTTAGTTCCGTACTGCAGGTATATATAATATAGGGTTAAAAAGTGAGCCTTTCAGCGATTTGTAATCATTTAAACTGTCACTTAGAAAAAAAGTAATTTAATTTTCATTACTTTATGAACAAGCACCAATAACTTCGCGCACAATCGAAACTGAACTGAATAAGAACACAGACGTACCACAAATAAAAGACTACTCATTTCTTAAGATTTAACTGTGTACCAACAACACGTGCATTAATAAAATATTGAACTTCTACTTACGTCTGAACAAAAGTAAAGTGATAGATAAAGTCAGAAGACGAGAACATTTTTTTTTTTTAACTTTAAAAAAAAAATTAGTGTTGAACTTCAGTTGAGCATTTAGTTTTATTTCGCTGTGTATTTAGCGAGCGATGCCGATGGAGGAAAACGGGCACGTGCATAAAAATTGTTGATGATGGAGCGTTCTTTCTTATGCTGCGTTCTTATGTCATGGGTTTCAGCGCGTGCACCTGTTTACACTAGTGAAGGTGTATTCAGTAATATTTCACTACATGACACGTTTGACAAATGCATGTATTTGAGCGTCGGGTTGGATGTGCAGAATTTTTAAGCCAATGACATATTCACCTGCGCTTAGCAACGTTCTTCCCACAAACTTGATTACACAAGCTGAACTTTTCCTTCGACAGAGAAGCAGAAGGAGATATACGTTTAGAAAGTGAAAAGGAATAAAATAAAAACTATATTTTCTTTTGTTTCCCGTTTCATTTACATTGTTTTAATAAAAGCAAATATTGTCAGATGCGTCTCCGCGTATCTATAAGAGGTTCTGTCGGTCAGTTTATCTGTCTGTCTGTCTGTCTGTCTTTGGTTTATGATAGCATTTTAATCTCTGAATGCGCTAATTTAATATACGTGTTTTATTTTACATTCACCCAAGTGTTAGTATTAGAGGCACCGTCCATCGGCCTGTCTGGCATGTATAAGTTTTAAATTGCATACCCCCGCTCTGTCATCCGTAAGTTTTACATAAGATTTTTGTCGGGCTTTCATGCTTCTATTCAAATAGCATTGTTGTCGGTCTGTTATCCGTAAGATTGAAATAGCATTTCTGTCGAGTTGTGATGCGAAATATTAAATAGCATTTTTAGTAAGTTTTAAATAGCATTTTTGTTGAGCTGTCAAGCTTACAATTGAAACCGCATTTTCACTAGTCTGTAATCTCTAAGTTTGAAAATACATTTGTATCGGTCTTTTATGCTTATCATCGAAATGGAACTTTCGCCGTCTGTCATCCGATTTGATTAGAATATATATATTGTATCAAATATGGTTAAAATACATATTTCAGATATTATTAACGATTCTATTGGTGGAATGGGGGCTCGGGGTCACTTTGTACTAATTTCATCCAATAAAAACCCTCAACTCGATTGGATACATTTTCATGAATATCCTTTCTTGTAAATATTACGTGAGTGCAGTGCTGATTGGTAGCCTCGAAGGAGATTAATGGTAAATTAATTACCATATTTTAATTCTGCAGAAACAGCATACGATGTTCGTTCAAGTGAGAGGAAAGGTCAAGAGGTTACAGAAAAGGAGAAATGGAAAAGCGAATGAGAACTGACAAAACGTTAGTTTAGATGTGGGAAACCTTGTGTACTATAAAGTACCACTAACGGAAGGGGGGTTGAACGGAGGGGGCATTCTATTAAGCCAGGGAGGATGAAACATATCCACGCATGTAACTATAAGGATCTTTGCGGGGCACCCTGTTATAGCAGTAGAAACTCTTTAGCGCATGCATAGTTGGGAGGTGACGCTGGTTAAGTGGATATTGACACGAACTGAAGACCTGGATGTTCCAAGTTCGAATCCAGTCCGTTCCACAGTACCACTTTCACTTGGGGATGTTGGCAGCCTTCTCGTGGTCCTTCCCGTAAGTACCCGATGTCTTTCCAGAAACAATTCCTAACTAGTACAACATCGGGAAAACTAATGGCAATACCAGAATTATCTGATTCACACGAAAGAAGAATCATGAATAGTACGCTTGTCGCCATTCCCCTGCCCACGCAAAAGGGAACGAGAGGCGTTGACACTAGAAACTGAATGGGAACCAACATTGACTGCTTTTGTAATGTGGTAGCTTATTGATTAATTTGTTATTTTTCCTCAAGATGATAGGTTACATAGTGTCAAATAACAAATAGTTGACATAGAAGATGGGATATGAATATTTGTTGCGGGGGGGGGGATACGAAGAAACGAAGGTTATTAAATATACACAAGTTGTATTCAGAGCAATGCCCCCCAGAAACAGAAAATATCAATTTATAATCCCCACGAAATAAAACTGTTTTTTTCGGGGAAATATAAAACGATTGCATTGTTTACGAATACGTAAAACTGTGAAAACGGAAACTATAGTTGGGGTCAGGTATTACATGAGTGTCAACACAATATGGTGGGAATACCAGGTCTATGAAAATGTTCAAATGAAATTCTAACCACACTGGAGATAGTCAGTTCCAAATCAGAGTGGGTATTGACCATGATGTAATGATTTATGCCATGTGTCGCCAAGTAACCCTGCGTGTTTATAAAAGCGAATGCACAGAGCGAATATATGATTTTTCAGAGAAATGTTTTAAAAGGTTTCAGCTGAGAAACAGTCACTCAAGGTGTGAACCCCCCTTTCTTTCCCTTCGCATGCTATGATCCCTAGCCGAAATAGACGACTGTGACGTACATAACTCCGAATGGCAAACGAAAAGTAGCTAATTGAGCTAATTGGAGATTTTCACCTAGCACATAAACCCACAGTTCCCTGTTAACACGAGAATACATCTTACCAGAAAGAAAAGAGTGTGTTGTGTTTCCTTGATGTTGAATTTCATGTGTGTGTTTTTTTTCTACACATAAACCACCCCTGTCCAGTCGGTGTTTCCCGTAATTCTGAGAGACATAATTCATGCCTAGGCAAATCACAGCGAAGGGAGTGGAGTGTGGTCCTACTGATAAAGAGGCCGAATATCATCAATTGCTGTCACCGTTACAGCCAACGATACAATAGTGGCGCGGCATATCATTCCATGAGGATAGCCGAGGCCCGAACGAGCATACTACGACAGTAGCTGTGTTGATGCGAAGGTGGTCAACGTATATATATATATATATATATATATATATATATATATATATATATATATATATATATATATATATATATACAAAGCCACCATCCGCCCATGCATAAAATATTGTTGCCACATTTGGGCTGGTGCATCATACACTAGTCTCTCCCTCCTTGATAAGGTCCAAACAAGAGTCGCCAACTTAATAAGTCTCTCACTGCCAACCAAGCTCCAACCCCTGTCCCATCGCCGCAATGTAGCATATTTGTACTTGTTTTACAAATATTTCAATGGATTATGCTCTGATGAACTTTCTACTTTGGTGCCCCCTCGACGCAAATTCACTAGGCCAACTCGACAATCAGCTACATCCAATCCATTCACTTTGGAGGTTCCCAGATGCCGGAGAGCCTTCTTCCCGAATAGTTTCTTTTCTCGTGCTGCTGGCCTCTGGAACTCCCTCCCCGCTCCATCTTTCCCCAACAGTACCGACATGCAGAGGTGTAAAACTAATGTAAACAGGCATCTCGCTACACCGCTCCAAACTTGGATGACACCCAAAACCCACACCCAAATTCGCAGAAACTCTTTACGTCTACAGTACCGGCCTGCCTCATTTGGGGTAAAATATGTTAAAAAAATATAACAAACTTACGGATGTTAATTTAAAATTATTCTCGAATTATTCTTGGTAAGAGAACCATTATATATATATATATATATATATATATATATATATATATACCTTTTTAAAAAATATATAAATATAATTTCATAACGATGAGGTGTTTCAATTCTGCATTAATTATGAGCTCAAGAACTAATAGTTTATATCTATTAATGCGTTTTTATATCAATAGGGTACAATTTGAAGTATGCAAAATATTTATTAGATTTTCAAATAGGCAAATCGAGTTCCGGAAATCAATATGCATGATGCCTCATAAATCTCGGAAACGTACGTCTTTATATATATATATATATATATATATATATATATATATATATATATATATATATATATATATATATATATATATATATATATATACATATATGATATATACATATATATATATATACATATATGATATATACATATATATATATATACATATATATATATATATATATATATATATATATATATATATATATAAAGTATAATCTATAATCTCGTTGAACCACCGGTTCTCGTTATATAACCGAAGTAAAGCAACGTTGAACCTTGTCAGTAACAGATGGATTACCATTTGTGGATCCTAGGCGCTGTATGTGCAAAAGCCTAAAGTCGTAATCTCTTGAAATCGGGATATGCACGCGACTAGGGACCACTTGTGAATTTGATACTGCCATGAAACTTCATTCTACGGAAGAAGACGGTTCAACCCGTCCATGGCAAATGCCCTACCATGTACCGGAAGGCATATATCAGATAAATGAAATCAAGTACTTAGACGTTGATCGTCATCAAATGAGCAAATGGTAAAATTAATACAGAATACTCAGAAATACTCAATATATTTAAATCAGCTCAATAGTTGAACTCATCGGTTATCCACAGATATTTGATTACAAGTAAGAAATAAACAAATAGTAATGCGTTTCAATTAATATCACTTCCAAGAATTCAACGTTTCTCTTCATCAGCAGAGATTCCAGCACACCACAATTACAAGTCGACAAAAATAACAATTGCACGATTCAGCAAATAGCCAGTACTTAGAGAAAAAGTAGAGGAGAAAACCACTAAGATGCGTATATTCCTTAAAACAACGCATATATAAAAAATAATATTAATAAATAAAAAAAACAAGGAATAACTTTTTTCTAAGTACTGTGTATTTGCTGAATAATACAAAGTGTTTATGATTTTTGTCGACTCAAAATTGTGAGGTTCTAGAATCTATGCTGATAAAGACTCTATTTTATCGATGAAGATTCGTCTCGGAAACGATCGTACGCTTAAACATTTGTTGATGTTCAATTCTTAAAACTGATATTAATTGTACTTCATATATATATATATATATATATATATATATATATATATATATATATATATATATATATATAAATGTTTTGAGGTACAAAACTTATAAATACATTTAAAAATTATACGCGGAAATCTCTCAAAGGCCCTTTCTACTATAATCTTGTCAGGAGAAAATCGATAGTTTTTATTAATAATATTGTCAAAAGAAAGAGCAAACGGGGAATTGAATGTTCCAAAATTAACAATAAAGCGATTAAAAGTCAATTGAATGATTTCGTTAAAAACCGATTGGATGACACTTTTGCGACGTTTTCTTCGCAGAGTGAAGCACTGGAATTATTTCATAAGTTAAATTCTATTCATGAGGCGCTAAAGTTTACGATGGAAAGTAAGAAGGATAATTGTCTTCCTTTCTTGGATGTTCTTGTCGAACGTTCAAGGGGTGGCTTTCTCACTTCCATCTAAAGGAAGCCTACTTTTACTGGCCTGTATGTAAACTGGTCTTCTTTTGTGCTTAAGTCTAGAAAGGTAGGCTTAATTTACACCTTGGTGCATAACCCCTCATGATTTGTTCTCCAAGTAGATTAGAGTATGAACTCAATAGGATCAGGGATATATTCATTGATAATGGTTATCCTGAGGACCTTATCAATGATTGCATTAATAAAAAAGTTGTTGACTTTAATTCCCGTAAAATATCTGAGCCCGTAAAATGCCCCATTTATTTGAAATTACCTTGGATAGGGGGAAATAGTATTAAACTAGGTAAACAGATTGTTGATAGCATTAGTAATTGTTTCTACTCTGTTTCCTTACGATTAGTTTATGCTACTAGACCTGCTTTTCCTTCCTTTCGCAAGAATAGTGTGCCCTATACAAATTATAGTAATATTGTATACCAATTTAAATGCCAATGTGATGCTGGCTATATAGGGCGTACCTCCTTGCATTTACAGACCCGCATACACCAGCACGTTCCATCAAAAATACGTCAGGGAAGGGTAGGATTCTTGTGTTACCCCTCCTCTAATTCTTTGGACTCTGCTATTGGCCCGCATTTGATTGAACACCCTAGCTGTGCCAGTAGCTATGAAAAAGACCGTTTTGAGGTCTTGCATAGTGCAGATTCCAAGAACCATTTGAAAATATTGGAATCTGTCTCTATCGCTATTCGAAAACCTTCCTTCAGCCGACAGAAGGAATTTGTAAGATCGCTTAATCTCTTTGGGGAACTTTGAACTCCCACCCTACCCCCCTAACGTAGTGCCTTTTAATTGTTTTTTTACGAAATCTTTAAATTGACTTTTAATCGCTCTATTGTTAATTTTGGCACATTCAATTCCCCGTTTGCTCTTTCTTTCGACAATATTATTAATTAAAACTATCGATTTTCTCCTGACGAGATGATAGTCGAAAGGGTCTTTGAGAGATTTCCGCGTATCTTTTTTAAATGTATATATATATATATATATATATATATATATATATATATATATATATATATATATATATATATATATGTATAGGCATTTTAGCCGGAGAATTCCTCCCGTATATAAACAGTGTAGCTTACTCGCCATGAATATATTTTCAAGCTTACTACCTAGCTCTACTTACGTATCGAGCACTGTAGAAGTAAATACTGAAAATTGATGAAAAGTATATCTCCTTATAAAATTTGATGTGGATACATTAAATAGTAATTATATATATATATATATATATATATATATATATATATATATAAAGTTAAATGGACGAAGAGTGATAAACATGCACGAATGTCCAAATTTATTTCAAACTTCAAATGTTCAAAACAGGGTAATAAAATTATGTTTATTTTTCTTTCCTTAAGCCAAGGCTTTTCAAAGATCGAGATCTTATCATCAGAGGAATTATACAGATAGATAAGTTGGCAATAGAAAAGCCAAAGTTCAACACTTGAAAAAATATGAAAAAATATTCAGAAAAAGATGGGTGAGAAAAAAAAAAGTTCGAGTAAAAAGATATTGGGTTTGTCCGGATCGTAAATTGTCCGCCGAAAAGGTGTCCAATGGAAGAGGGTTTCAATGGAGAAGAAAATGTTTCGTAGAGGCATCATGGGTAGGCTTTGAAAAAATAAGTAAATCCAATGGTGAAAATTGAGTTCAAATTAGTAGATAGAGCGTACTTAAGCGGAATTAAAATGAAGATATCTGGCCATTTAGAGAAAGCTTCCATGCCGAAGAGAATTCCAAGTGAAACGTAGCGATGGAGGATTGAAGTGGTTCTGAAAAAAGCCCTAAGTTAAAATTAAGGTCAAATTGTCGTATTTAGAAAACTAACACTATTTCTCCTTACTCCCTACCGACCTTTATCCGCCCTAACTTAAATGCCATTATTCCTACTCTACACTATAATCACCTCTTTCCTTTCATTTTCTTCTTTTTCTATTTGCTAACCCTCGCTTATATTTCTTCCACCATTTCCATTCCTATCAAACTCTTTATTTTATCCCCCTTATATCCACTTCATCGACCCTGTATATACATCTTCCCACTGACTATACCTTTTTCGTAGTCTTTCACTCCCTTAATTGATCTTTTTGGTTCCCCCTATTAAGCTATTCATTACCTTAACGCACTTATGATACACTTACATCTTACATGATTAAAAAAAACATACCCTAGAATATCCATAACTGAGTTGTCTACCCCAAATTGATCCCCAACCCTAAACTTCAAATTTGTTTAAGTGAAACATAATTAATGTCTAACTTTACATTGAGCTTTTTTAGTTTTTTAGTTTTTTATCTGATTTTTTATTTAATTTTCCAACTTTACTTTTGGGCTGGTTTATTTAATCATTCCCTTATTTAATCATTCTCTTAACCAACTGGGAATACCTTTTATATTCTGTTGAATTTTTTAAAACTTTTAAATATATACACTATATCTCTTCCCGGCTTAGCACCTTTTCATAATTTTAATTACTGAGTCCAGTTCTCTAGAAAATCCTCACCTCTCCCACCAGACACGACTTTTTACTTCAATTTCTAAATTATCATTGCCTTTCTCCCAAAATCCGTCTTTAAATTACGACCCCATTTTTTATTCCTTCCCAAATAATAATTTTACTCGCAATTGACCTAAATCGACCCATTCCCTATTGACAGGACGTAGCATATGCTAAAAATAACTATATCACCAGAACTCCCTCCCACTACCACCTCACCCCATTTTCCATCAGCTGTCATGCTCTGTTCATTTAACCCTCCCACCATTAGCTCCAAATTAATCTTTCTTTCCCATCTCTTAATTTGACCTTAGTTTTAAATTAGGGCTTCTTTCAGAACCACTTCAATCCTCCATCGCTACGTTTCACTTGGAATTCTCTTCGGCATGGAAGCTTTCTCTAAATGGCCAGATATCTTCATTTTAATTCCGTTTAAGTACGCTCTATCTACTAATTTGAACTCAATTTTCACCATTGGATTTACTTATTTTTTGAACGCCTACCCATGATGCCTCTACGAAACATTTTCTTCTCCATTGAAACCCTCTTCCATTTGACACCTTATCGGCGGACAATTTACGATCCGGACAAACCCAATATCTTTTTACTCGAACTTTTTTTTCTCACCCATCTTTTTCTAAATATTTTTTCATATTTTTTCAAGTGTTGAACTTTGGCTTTTCTATTGCCAACTTATCTATCTGTATAATTCCTCTGATGTTAAGATCTCGATTTTTGAAAAGCCTTGGCTTAAGGAAAGAACAATAAACATAATTTTATTACAGAATATACCCTGTTTTGAACATTTGAAGTTTGAAATAAATTTGGACATTCGTGCATGTTTATCACTCTTCGTCCATTTAATTTTATAATTGCTCTATCTCGTATATTGAGCTTTTACGATTTCACTATAGGTTCTTTCTACTAAAAGTTTGACTTTTAGCTTCTTACTTATATATATATATATATATATATATATATATATATATATATATATATATATATATTATGAATCGATCGTTCTATCCTAACTATATCAACATAAAAACCGATTAGGTTCATTTAATTCTAATAATAAGAGAATAGATCGCACTCCCATATATAGGCATCTCCAAATACCCAAACAAATCTAAATATTGCTTATTTGCATATTTATTTATGTTCAAGTTTCTAATAAAATTAATATTCTATAACATACTTTTCTAATTAATATTTTCTAAATTTCTTCTACATCCGCAATCGTTTTTTCGATAATGCTATTAAAATACTAAACAAAATGAAATGAAGTGATTTTATGAAAAAATGATAGCGTGTTAAAAACCTTTTAATAATTTCATTTTTAAGGGATATCATTTACTTCCGGTTTTAGTATTGCGTCAAATATCGCTGATGTCAAAAACGGATACTACACTTTGATCCTAGCTATCAGGTCAAAGAAACAATACAACTATTTCATTTGTTACTACGCATTTTTAAATAAAATTAAAATGATTTAATTGTGATATTTTTAATGAACGGTGTAGTGTAGTATCGGTTCTGTTTTTACAAGAGTGTGTGTTGGGAGGGGGGTCCTCCCATGATTACAAAACCAAACCTAAAACTTGATTTTATCAGAATATTTATTAAGAGGGGTAGTGTAGTATCGGTTTTGTTCTCATAAGACCGTCCTCGAGGGTATTACCTGCTCCGTTTTTTAGTAAAGAGAAGAAGTGTTCGTTCGTCATCTACGGTCGGGGGTTCAGTGTAGTATACGTTCATTCACCATGATATTAAGTAAGGATAAACGATAAATTATTTTTTTTGACCAGAAAATTATGAAAGAAGTTGTCGTTCATGCTTAGCTAGCATGTTTTTGTTTATAAAAAACTGCAACTTTATTTTCTCGGCGAATTTTTATTTAATCGTCTGACGTGGACAATGACATGCCATTTTAAAAAAGTTATCTAAATGAATATATGCGTGTTTCCACCTATCTAAACTATATTAACATTAAAAATGTATATGTTTTTTTAACTCTCTGTTATATATTTTCATTTATCATGGCACATTCTTCCGGTGCGAGACAGTATAGTATACGTTCGTTTCTCACGATACTATTCTCCCAGGATTACCTATTTTGTGTGAGGAAAGGGTTAGTGTACTATTTATTCGGTTGTCATTGTATTATTTTCCTATGCATCAACTCCCACTTTTTTGGTGGGAGGGGGGGACTATACGTTTGTCATGATATCCTCCTCTTAGTCATTACCCCTCCTTTTGTGGTCAATATATGTAGTTCGTACATCATCATATAATCCTCTCAGCCTAGCAAAATATGCGACAGGAGGGAACATATATTTGCTAATATATATATATATATATATATGTATATATATATGATGGGCTCTCTCGTCGATTTCGACGTATGAGTGCCCGCGCGTGAATTTGTAATTGCAAGGGTTGCGCAAACTCCAACAACCGCTCTCTTGAGTCGACATTGCTTGATTCCAATGGCAAGTGGTAATACAGGACGACTGGAAACAATGCCGAGATAAGCAGAGAGCACATACAGTACCTGGTATTCCCAAATGGTCACCCATTTAGTACTAGTCAGGCTCGACGCCGCTTAACGGTCTGTCAACGTGATTGTGCCGTATATATATATATATATATATATATATATGTGTATATATATGTATGTATATATATGTATATATATATATATATATATATATATATATATATATATATATATATACAGGGTGATTCATAAGTCACTTCACTTAGCTATTTAAAATTATTACCATATCAAGCGCAAACATACTATGAGCTTTTGATGGTTGTTTCCTTACTCTCTAATTACTGCTATTTGTTGTTTTTAAATTTGTTCGCTTATATATTTGTTTATATATATATTTATTTCATAATCAATCAAATATGCTACAAAGAATCGTAAATTCCTTGGAAAAAAAAATGAAGCTATGCATGCAGAACGAAGGTGGAAATTTTGAAAATGTGCTGTAATTTTGAACTCCCATAAATAAATTTGCTGAATAAACTTTCTGTTTGATTACTGTATTTTTTAACTTTAGAATTTCAAAAATAAATAGCTAAGTGACTTATGAATCACTCTGTATATATACACACATATATACATATATATATATATATATATATATATATACACATATATATACATATATACATATATATACATATATTTATATATATATATATATATATATATATATATATATATATATATATATATATATATATATATATATATATATATATATAGATGATAGCATCTGCGAGAAAATATGCCCATGAATAGTGTATAAAGAAAAGATGCATAGGCTCTGTTAAGTTTTTAAATGATCATTTTATAAATTCTTTGATATAGGTGTGTAGAATATACTACGTCTTCTAATGACAAGTGTTTATAGATAGATGCTTGAATATACATATACCAGCCAACGTAAATGCTCAATTGGAAACCGACAAAGAATAACATTAAAGAAATAATAATACTAATGATAATAATAAGACTAATAATGATTATAATAATAATAATAATAATAATAATAATAATAATAATAATGATAATAATAATAATGATTGTAAAACTAAAAGTAATAATGCTAATAATAATAATATTAATGCTAATAATCAAAATAATAGCAATAATTATAATTATAATTATAACAATAATTATGATAATACTAATAATCGTAATTATGATAATTATAATGAGAATAATTATACTAATAATAATGATAATAAAATAATGATATTAAGGATAATAATAATAATGATGATAATAATAATAATAATAATAATAATAATAATAATAATAATAATAATAATAATAATAATAATAATAATAATAAAATAATAACAAGTAGATTTGTCGTTTTATTTAATTAATTGAAAATTAGCGTACATGTTCACGCATGAGCTGTTATTTAGAAATGCGGACAGGCATCATCCGGAAGCTGGTACACCACACACAAACACGAACACGCATCTGCATTCGTGTGATATAAAACAAACCGAAAATCATATCAGCAAGTTACTTCCCTTCACTTCATTTCCGCAAATACACCAAGCACGCATATACACACACTCCCGTGCACAAATATACACCCACATATAACTTATATATAAAGAAAGTCGATGTTTTCCAATGCTTTCTTTATAAGTTTCACTCCCAGATATTGTACAAACATTCTGCATCAGTGATAGAGTGAAAATATAATGACGAAATTTTACAAGAAATCCCCAGCAAAAAACATTGTTATCTATTATAAGTCGGCCCCTTATCGAAGGACGAAAATAAGATACGCGGTGAACGAAATAGTCCGCACCTGGAACAAATGCGATACACAAGCAAAGAAAATAAGAATTTCACTACTGTCACAACCGATGGTGGAGGATGACTTTCCTATATACATTTAATGAGTAACGAGCACCCCCTTTTTGCCCATTTAGCGGTAAATCGACATGTATAACCGAATGGTTTCTCAATTTTGTGACGGGAAAATTGGGGTGGGGACATTTTTCTTACTCATCCAAGTAATTTGTGTTCTGTTTCATATATAAATGAACGATAGCAATTGCTTTAAAAATGTTCGATGTTTTAGACTTTTGGTGATCGGTACAAAATCATTAGATTAGCGACCACTTCACATATAAAAATCGAACATGATGGCAAATACCTGTGTTGTGCTAGTTAAAAGTGACGATAGTGTACTCTACCGAACAATCTACACAATACGAACCAAACTGTTATTTTCATTTTTACCCTAATTTAACCCTTACCTAACCCTAAACTAAATTTTAGTTTTAGTTTGCACAGTCGGTTTAGTTAGGTTCGTATTCGGTTGAAGCATCGGAGCTTGATTTCGCTTCATCCGGAAAGTAGCAACAGCTTACGTCAGGACATCAAACTTCTGGATACATATTCCGAAAAAGCAACAAAATAACTTTGGGGGTTCTGAAAAAATGTCTACTAAAACATTAAATATGGTTTCCGAACTTAATTTTATTGTAAGAAAAACACATTTTTTGGGGAAATTATTTTTTGGGGATATTCATTTTATTGTAAAATCATTATTTTATATACCACCCTGACAACACTTGACACAAGTCCTGCTAGTAATAAATACATTTAACAGAAAGTATTTCATAATTTAAAAAATCTAAATTTATTTTGCTGTATGGTATCTGTTCAACTGACTTCGGTACTGCAAAAAGAAGTAATATAACCAGCACTTTATATAATACGAGCTTTAGAAGATTTGAAACACTTACAATTTGATAAAGAGCTTTTGCCTCAAAATACAGCAGTGAACACGTGTATACACACTAGATCACTGTGTAGAAGTAAAGCTTACATCAAGTAGTATTTACTTAAAAAAACACTGTGGTTTTGTATTCTTACTCAACACCGGAATTTTCCAACTTCTTGCGTTGTGATAGCCTTCTATGATCCCTCTATATACATATTACAATCAATGAGTCAATGAAACTGCATTCCTTTTTATACTGAACTATTAAATAATTTTTGTTTCAAATACGACACATTCTAACTAATATATATATATATATATATATATATATATATATAGATGCAACCTTACATACCGTGATAAATGTTAGTGATGCTTAGATATTTTATCAAATCCAACGCCAAAAAAAAGGAATCCGAATCGTAAAATATTTGGTCAATAGTGATACTGCAAAAAAGTAATAAAAACATTATCAGTGGTACTTTGATTTTAGTAATTAAATAAGACTACATTAGAAACCAGAACAAGCAGAACAACCTCTATCACAAAACTGGCCAACCATTTTGGACAGAACTGTCTTACAAATGTGGCAGAAACAGACAACAATCCTACAACCTAAATAGCCCGCAAAAGCCGCCAGAAATACACCAGAAAACTGGAAGAGTGGGCAAACCAAAACGTTCTAAGTATTTCCTAGGTGAATTATCCCAGGAATATATGGATAAGGAAGGCTCTGTAGACTGGCTGAAAAGAGGATCTTTCTACTATGATCAGGAAAAAAATGGTAATGTCTGCTCAAGATCAAGGCTTGATGATCAATGCCTTTAAAAAGATGAGTGGTCTCAGCAACAATAACTTCCGTTCTAATCGTCATCTGTTGACTTTCTCTTTCTTTCTCTGAAAATTGTTTCAAGCCTTATTGTTTGTTTGTTTTTTTCTCTTTATGGAATAATTGTACGTGAGTAAACAACCTTATATCACTTATTGCATAAAAGTATTTAAATATTTAACGCTAAATACAAAAACAAACATCTTCTCTAGTCAGATTTACAAGTGCAGGTTCTGCCACACAGAAGTAGAGAATGTGATCCACCTGACATCCAGTTGTAAGGTTCTTCTGGGGATGGCTATTATACAATGCGACACAGCGTAGTGTGTCAATATCGTCACTGAACTATTTGTAAAAAGTCGGATATCCAGTGTAGCAGCAAGTACTGGAGGCATATACAAGAAAGAACAGTTTGGAATAATGTATACACCATCCACTATGACTATGCAATCCCTACAGCTACATATCTATAAAACGGAACTGTTAAACTTGACATCGTAATATGGGACAATAGGGAGAAAGTAGCAACCCTAGTTGAAGCCAGTGCCCCTAATGATGCATGATTAAACAGAGCAGAAAGGGAAAAGATCACGAAATACCAAGGTCTTATATACGGCATGAAAAGAAACTGGAATATTAGGAAAATCTCTATCATACCAATAATTATAGGAGCAACAGGACTAATGAAAAATAATTTCAAAAGTTATCTCGCGAGTATACCCGGTGAACCGAGTGCAAGGGAAATACAAACAATTGCACTTAAAGGGACTGTTAGAATCTTAAAAAGATTTCTAGGATAGAGTGTCTGAAATAGCCGGTGAATGTCTGGCATCCGGTAGGATGACCTATCTCCAGCAAAATCAGAAAGATAAGAAAATTTGAAAAATAATCATATCTAGGCCAATAATAATTGTATTCTCACAATGCAAAGTGATCTTTTAGGGCATCTTTTGATAACTGAGGTCTTTAGAAACGCCCAAACATCAGTTGGATTCTGCAAATATGATTGTCGTGTTGTCAGTGGTACTGCGTGTATCTTTATCAACTGCGCCGACACATAATAGTTCATGAGGTTACAATCAGAAGAGTCACAGACCAAATGTTTGAACTGCTTAAGTCGTGGATATTCGCAGCCAGTAATTTCTGAGATTTTTTGAATGTGTGAGTTGGAGGATTCCTGTTGCAACACGTACACCATTTCTGCGGCCACCTTTTTCACCCAGCGATTGACAGCATTTGACAAAAACTCAACATAGGCATCTAAATTGAGTCTGAGTTCCGTTCTGAAGTCACTGCTTCTACATCCCAATCGCAATGGTGTTTAAGTGGTGTAAGCTTCAGCTAAGATTTCTGAATGAATTAATTCAGCGCGAATCATTATGATGCAAGTCACCTTTTTTTCCAAGATTCACATGCTTCAACTATTCGTTACACTTTTCCGCTATTTAGTATTTAATATGATTCTAAAATGAAAGAATATCAAATGTTATCAAATTTATCTGGAACACCCTGAAAATTAGTTTCGTATATTTTCATTTTAAGTATGTATATGTTTTTATATTGCGCAAGCAATGCCATATAAATATGAATACATACTAAGCAGATAACTAGATGAGATGCAGACTATGTAGTTTACAGCTTACATCCGAAAGTAACAACTTATTTCCACTTCGGAAAATAAACTGCACACCTTCAAGAAAATAGGAAATAAATTTAATATAGCTACTTTTAATAATATTCTACTTTTAATAATATGCTACTTTTAATAATATTCTACTTTTAATAATATTCTACTTTTAATGATATTCTACTTTTAATAATATTCTACTTTTAATAATATTCTACTTTTAATAATATTCTACTTTTAATGATATTCTACATTTAATAATATTCTACTTTTAATAATATTCTACTTTTAATAATATTCTACTTTTAATAATATTCTACTTTTAATATAGCTACTAAGTAATTTAAGAGGAAAATACACTTGATGTCCATTAAAACACGTTCTATCATAGTCTCTGGTAATACTTCTCAATGTTGTTTAAAGTTTAATGAAAATATTAAAATGTGTTCACAGGGAATATAATTCTAAAAACGTCAATTAAGAATCCTGTAGGGGAAACATTATCAACGTCTTTTATTGTGTAACCACCCCGTATTTCGGGCTGTTGGTTGATGTAACGTCGCAGTGTTTGGCCGTCTTCACAAGACGCCAGCTGATGAAGAAAACTGATGTGGTCCAAGTGTCTTCTTCGAGAAGTCAGTACCCTCTCACCACGTTGTGATTATTTATCGAGAGATAGAGTCCTGTATTTCTAGAGGGCGGTTCACCAACTGCGATATGAGAAGTACATGTGAGAAAAAATAACTAACGAAAAAATATATATATATATATATATGTATATAAATGTATATATATATTACAATTATATATATATATATATATATATATATATATATATATATTACATATATATTTATATACATATATATATATATATATATATATATATATATATATATATATATAATTATTTATTACAAAATATTATTCATAAAATGAACCCATAGGATATTCTCCTAAACTAATGAACGAATAATTAGTAATTTCAAAATATATATACTTGGGCTCAACGTTTAATTACATTGACACATTAATTATTGTGAAATTTATATATATATTTATTTATTACACATTTTATTTTTATTAGAAAAAAATATTAACGAATCATTATGAAGTGTTGAATATATATTCTCAGAACCCATTTAGATAGCCTTGACATATCATTTTTTTTATAAACCTTACTATTGATGGGGAAAACGTGTCTTCAACTCACTACCGCCCCCCCCACTTAAAAAAATAGTATGGTTAAATTTCTTTATAATACATGTAAAATAGAATCGGTAAGCGCGTGTGAGCTTCGATAATATGTACGCTCTTGGTAACATTCTAAACTAGGGAACTCATCATTATAAATTATAGAATACGTATTACAGAAAATCGTGTGAGTTACGTTTTTGTTGAAATTTTACATTTTGAGGGTTTCTACCGGAACCGTACTATACACACCCAAAAAATAAAAAATAAGTCAAATTTAAAACTAATGCTATATTTATTGCTTATACCCTTTTGTGAGAGGCATTTTACATGTTTATCTCTACGTGTGTGTGTACACGAAAGTAGACGAGATGTAATCTCCAAAAATGTCATGGCGTAAATAGGAAATAGCATGTACTTACTTCTCTAACTAACCCGGACACCGCATCGTAAGTCACATTTTCTCTGTTTATTTTGCTATCTACTTGTGTGTTTGTGAGTCTTCGTTGGATTGATATCCTCATACCCATCTATTAATTACGATTGAATTACATATACGATAGTTTATACATATTGTAAAAAGAAACAAAACTATTTACGGGATTTATCATATTTTCTTTCCAATCATGACACTTATTTTTTCCAGTCATGTTTTCTGTTATAATTATATATGCTCAACTGCTCGTCTTCAATAATTGTTTTTTTTAATACTGATTCACTTTGTATATCTCAACTTTTTGTATTATTTATGAATGAAATGATAATTAAATAATAGATTTCTCATCACGTTATATCTCCCCGTACCCAAAATGTTAAAAAAGGAGTTCATTAATGTAAATAACTTAATTTTTCTGAAACTAGATTTTATGACTTTGAAAATAAACGCAGCTTATCGGCCCCACGATCTTCCGTTTACTAAATGTTTCTTTCTGCTGTAGTTGTCATTCGGTTCGCGTAGACGTGATCGAGAGACACACATTGATTATAAAACAACTATCAGTCAACGGTAGATGCATTCCTTGCATTCCCTCGTCCCTCGTCAAATAACTCGGTCAC
>OY744537.1:46887041-46917041 GCA_963556195.1 Sepiola atlantica | reverse complement strand
ATTTAACGCCTACCCACAATAGGAGTATGTGACACAAGGTCGGAAAGTGGGATTTGAAAAGCCAGCGCCCGAGAAGGTGAGCGCTCTGGCCATTAAAAATTGCCTGGGCAGCCCCGTCGGCATTCCCCGGTAGGGGCGCCTCAGGCAGTAAGCAATTAACTTACTTCTCCCCAAAGAGGGGAGGTAAAGCCTGGGAGGATGGACCTCCTAGAACTGCACAGGACAGATCAGACCCATAGACCGGCGGAAATCAAGCCCCGAAGGCCAAGACAATACCGATCTATGAAGTGCAGTATCCATCGGAGCAGATACTACACTTTGATTTTAGCCAAAAGGCCAAGAACTGGCTTTGTCGTTCAATAGGAATTGTGAAGTATTTGCTTCAAGACTAGCATTATTTTAATTGTTATATTATATTGATTTGTATTTGCCTTAATCGTATTCTTGTCTAGACTCGTGACTCATCTTTCTAACATTTTATTACATTACACCTGACAGTTCAATTTGGAAAATAAAAAGAACATTATTTATTTTTATTGATCTTACATGATTTAGTAAAATCAACTTCGACGCCATCTTTTATTTAGGATTACATAATCAACTGATGGTAATATCATTTATCACAACTGCATTCATTCAGCTCTTATATATATATATATATATATATATATATATATATATATATATATATATATATATATATATATGTATATATATATATATATATATATATATATATATATATGTATATATATATATATATATATATATATATATATATATATATATATAGTCTAAATAAGCTTTGAGTCACTTTGAACAAAGAAAGAAAATGCAGTTTTAATTCCCAGTGAAACTAACTCAATCCAAGATATCGCAAACTTATATATATATATATATATATATATATATATATATATATATATATATATATATATATATATATATATATATATATATTGCAAGCATGAAGGGGAGACGAATTCGATCGTTCATGATTAAAAGTTAATCAGGAGAAAAAAAATGCCAGCCGACCGGTTTCGCCTTCTCTTTAAAAAGGTTGTATCGAGGGATTTAAAAAAACAAGGGATTTAAAAAAAACGGCGTGAAAAGAGAGAGTACAGAAAATAAAATAGCTTTATGTTATATGCACAATGAAGGATGAATCTTAGAGACTGATCACATCTAGTCCCAATAGACATTCCCTTTGCTTGCAAAATGAGGGAGGTTTAAGACGAACGGGGATTGTCTCCAAGATCTTGAGATAGTATAACGAATTGAGCATGACTGAGAATGGTAAAGGAGTCCATGCTAAAATTCCTAGCGCACGGCGGGTTTTTAAGTTAATGGTATGTGTTGTTTTGAACGTCCGTTGATCGGAAGCTTCCATTCCTGATCTTACTCGGAATGTGCTGTTGGACTCTACTATCTAGTCTTAACGTCGTCTTACCCACGTAGTCAGCACTGCAACTACATTTAAAATAATAAATTACATTATTTTATGGTGGGGGGGGGGGGTAGAACGTCTTTACGAGAGGGCACAATAAAGGTTTTGTAGAAAACACAACACGCACATTCGAAAAAAAATAACAATTTTCAACTGCTGAGCTGATTTGCTTGGCGAATTTCTCACTTACTGTGCCTAACCCAGGTAAACGAATGTAAATTGGACATTTAGTCACCGTATATGATTTTATTTTGGAAAAAGTATTTATTTTCCTTTGGGTGACTGCCCTAATCACATCAAGTGGATAGCCGGTTCTGGACAAAGTATTAGTTATAGTTTTAATTGTTCGTCCAATTTTGATTTTGAGCAAATCATAAGGGCTCTGTGTGTCAATGTCCAGTGCTGACTACGTGGGTAGGACGACGTTAAGATTGGATAGGAGAGTCCAACAGCACATTCCGAGTAAGATCAGGAATGGAAGCTTCCGACTAACGGACGTTCAAAACAACACATACGGGTCTTCTATTATAGACCATTTACTTAAAAACCCGCCGTGCGCTAGGAATTTTAGCACGGACTCCTACACAATTCTCAGTCATGTTCACTCGTTATACCATCTGAAAATCTTGGAGACAATCCACGTTCGTATTAAACGTCCCTCCCTTTGCAAGCAAAGGAATGTCTATTGGGATTAGATGTGATCAGTTTCTAAGATTCATCCTCTATTGTACATATAACATAACGCTATTTTATTTTTTGTACTCTCTCCTTTCACCCCGTTTTTTTTAAATCCCTTTTTTTTAAATCCCTCGATACAGCCTTTGTTAAGATAGGGCGAAACCGGTCGGCTGGCATTTTTTTCTCCTGATTAACTTTTAATCATGAACGATAGAATTCGTCTTCCCTTCATGCTTGCAGTAATAACATTTTGTACTCCCTCAAAAATCATGAAATATATATATATATATATATATATATATATATATATATATATATATATATATATATATATATATATATATATATATATCGGCCAACATTATTAAATAACACCAACTGTTTTTGCCAGATGAGAATTTGTTTTATTTTTCATTTTTCCGAATGGTCCATTTAGTGTTTCGGTCAAATTGTTGTGTGTAAGTTCCATGTGTTTCTTGTTTCATTTTTTTTTAAATTTTTTGAGAGTACTTTTGATTTAATTTGTCAACTTATCTTCAGGCGGTGCTAATTTAAGTTTAAAAAAAAAAAAATGTCTTTATTGTTGAGTTTTTTTATTATTATAACGGCCAGTAAGTTACAACTTAAAATGAGCGTCTATAATATTGAGATACTACATGAGAGCGTGATTACGTTCTAAGAGCGTGCAAGATTCAAACGTTTGATTGCATCACCGTTATGAATTTGATTACGTTCTGAGCGCGTTCAAGATTCAAATGTATAATTGCTTAATATCTAAGAATTTAGTTATGTTTATTACTATGCCAAAAACCTTAAAATATTATGACTAGTTTCGTAATACATGTTGTAGGATGTTTAGTTTTTATGTAGAGGGTTCCAAGAATTTTTAATATTTTGGTAGTGTATCGTGGTGTATTATTTTAGTATTGTTAACTAGTATGCGTTAATATTGTAGAGGGGGCAGTCATGTTATTTTAGGTGTTGGCAAATGACGCTAGTATCAGAGACATGTAAGGTTAATCTTCGGGAAAGTGTTGTGGTTGTGAAACCGATGTAAGAATTAGTTTTATTGTTATTGTCGGAGGTACATTTTCCCACGGAGTATTGAAACTGATATATTACATTGGTTCTTCCAAATGGTCCATTTAGTGTTTCGGTCAAATTGCTTTATGTAAGTTTCATGTGTTTCTTGTTCCATTTTCTTTATTTTTTAACGAGTACTTTCGATTTCATTCGTCAAATCATCTTCACGCAGTGTTAGTTTGGGTTATTGTTGGTCTGAGAAGTGGTAATTTTATTTTATTTTTTTACGACCAACAAAATAAAAAGGCTGAAATCGAACTCCTATTTGAATATATCGTCACACTAGAAAATGAACAACAAATTACTATACATCACGGAATTAAATATCTACGCAAAGACGAAGCCATAAAAAACAGGTATGATAATAAACAAAACTCCACTACATTCTTAACTGATAGTTGAAATAAAGCCGCAAATGAACTCCAAAATCAGCCAAACATTATTTTTTAAAAAGCTGATGTAGCGAACATATATGTTGTACTTAACAAAACTGACTATTTCACTTAATTACAAACAATATTAGACAATCACTCGAGATTTTAAAAAGTTAAAAGAAACCTCATTGATCAACTTAAGACACATGTAAAAAGATTATTACAGCCAATAATTCCGTTATCGATAACCTAAAACTCCCTAAAATAATTGGGGATTATAAACCTGGTTACCTATACAGTACAGTAAAAATCCATAAACTTAACTCCCCTCTCCGTCCTATGATTTCTCAAGTCACTACCTCCATATATCAATTAACCAAAAAAACAACTAATAACTCCTTATTTACCAAGTAAATACATTGTAAAATACACCAATGAACTCATACAGATAATTAAAACCTAAAAAATAGATATTAAAATCACTGCTTCACTTGACGTTGAAAACTTATTTACAAATGTCGCAGTACACCCAGCAATTTATATAATTATTAATAACATATACAATAACCAATCTTTCCCTCCACTAAAAATTGGTCGTAGAATACTTAAAAAGTTACTATTAATTTGCACAATCGAAGTTCCTTTCTACGACAATAAGTGAAACATCTATACCCAAATCGAAGGTGTTTCTATGGGATCGGTCCTCGGACCGACCTTTAGTAATTTTTACATGGCTGACCTTGAAAATGAAATATTTAATATAATTACTAAACTCTTCATTTACGCCTACTACGTTGACTAGATCTTTATTTTAGCAGGCAATAATGATGAGATAAAAAAGCCAAGACATTTTTCAAAATAACCCTATACTTATACTCACCCATGAGCTTAATGTTAATAACAAAATCCTGTTTTTAGATGTTCTTATTGACCTTAACAATGAGAAATTCACAACCTCTCCCTATAAATAACCTATTTCTATTAATACATGCATTTTAAGTTATGAAAGTGAATGTTTATATCGATATGAAATTGCAATGAATAGAAATCTATTAAACCGTGCAAAGCTAATTTTCTTCAACAAAAAGATTCCTTAACGAATGAAAAAAAACATTAAGCAAGTCCAAGTTCATAATCAATTTCCCAAGCATATTGTAGACGAACAAATAAAATGAATGATTTGAAACTTAGGCAATACTAATAATAATCAACCCAGTAATTTCTACTACATAAATCTATTCTACTGTAACTAAATTCATCCTACTTTAAATAATATGAAAAAGCTATTTAAAATATAATACATCGCTACATAACGCCCATAAACTCTCGTAATAAAATACAATTCATCATTAATTACAAAAAATAAAAACATCGAACCATGTATTTAAAAATAACACTTCTCAGACCCAAAATTCATTAGGAAGAACCAATGTAATATATAAGTTTCAATGATCCGTGGGAGAATGTATCTCCGACAATATTAATAAAACTAATTATTACATCGATTTCACAAGCACAACACTTTCTCGAAGATTAACCTTACATACTAACGCCATTTGCCAACACCTAAAAAATCATGACTGCCCCCCCCCTTCACAATATAGACACATACTAGTTAACAATACTAAAATAATACACCACGATACTAACACTAAAAGATTACACATTCTTGAAGCCCTCTACATAAAAACTAACACCCCGCAATCAATAATGTGAATTACGAAACTAGTCATGATATTTTAAAGTGTCTAGCAACAAAATACTTAGCCATTAAGCAATTATACGATTTAATCTTGGACGTGCTCAGAACTTAATCAAATTCGTTAACGGTGAAGCAATCAAACTTTTGAATCTTTCACGCTTAGAACGTAATCACGCTCTCGTGTAACAGCTAAATATTATAGACGCTTATTTTAAGTTTTAAATTACTGGCCGTTATAATAATAAAAAATCAACAGTAAGAAACCAAAATTAACACCGCCTGAAGATAATTTGACAAATCAAATCGAAAGTAATCGCAGAAAGGAAAAAAACGGAACAAAAAACACATGGAACTTACATAAATGGAACATTCGGAAAATTGAAAAAATTAAAACGTCTCATCAAGAAAAAACACTCCGTGTTATTTAATGAGGTTTGCCTTAATGAAAATTATGCTGCCTAAATACACACACAATATATATATATATATATATATATATATATATTATAATATAAAATGAACTAATAAAATAAGGTGTCAATCAAATTTTATTAAAATTCAAAGTTCAAAAGATACTTTGCTTGAACTTTGAATTTAAATAAAAGTGTATTGACACCTTATTTTATTATTTCATTTTATATTATAATATTAAAGCTCTATCCAGTATATTGAGCTTCAGTTTTTATAAGATATTAGTATACGCTTATATCTTGTGATGGATTGCTTTATATATATATATATATATATATATATATATATATAAGCTTTCAAAACATATGTCTAGACTAAAGAATAATTGTGATATTACTTTTTAATGCTTTGGTAGACTCGTGGACGCGAACATGCCTTTTTGAAATTCATCCCTACGAGAATTTACTTCTGTAATTCTGAAGCTCCCAAAACTCGAAAAACTCATTGAATAATATTGTATACTAGCTCTCTATACCCGGTGCTGCCCACGAAAATTTAATTAACTCCGATTTCGAAAGTTTAATTTAAATGCTTCAAAATTGACGTCAAATTTCGCGTAACAGGTTTAAGCCAACTCAAATATGATTGCGTTTAACACAGAATCTGATCAGAATTTAAAAAGATAAATTGTCTAATATTTCTGTTGAGCATTTTTTTACGTGCATGTAGCTGGAATTGAGTCCAGAACCTCTAAGCTGTCTAAACTCTAAATACAATGTGACCCCCAAAACATAACTCACAGCTCTTTTGATGAAACTACACATTTTAATTCGTCTTCTTTTTTTAAGGATAAGCAAGCTAACTTTGTGTATATGATATTAAAACAATATTCTTCGTCCACATGTTTTGGATAGCGAGTAGAATACATATTACGTTTAGGTTTATTTGGCAAACAAATTCAACACTGTTTTTTGTATAAAGTGGGATTGAATTGAAACTCTCTTGTAGTTTTTTGTTCTACCAACGAATTACACGTGCCTATTAAGACAATCAAAAATGTTTTTTCTTATACTAAGACAACACTGTCTTGTATTTTCTTGTTATATCATCAACTTCTACTGTATGTTCCATGCTTGTTAAAATATACACTCGTAGTAGTAATTATATACTCAACACAAAAAAATTGTTTGGCTTATGAAGAAGGATTCCTGACACAAGGTTTAATAGTATGTATTGATTTTAGTCTGCGTAAGAGTACATAAAGGTGGTGAGACACTTTTCTCTTCTGGAATTAATGTTATCTTTCTTTGGACAGGTACTCTTTTACTTCATGATTAAAATTTGTTAATAATACAAATTATACACCACATCCATGCGTGGTACTGAATTATGTCATGAATACAAATATAAATAAATTGAATATACAGTCAATTCTTGAAGATGCACGAACACGACTATCTATATAAAAGGCAGGAATTATTTCAACAAAAATCATGTTCTTTCTTTATAAAAAAAGATAAAAATATCAGTACAACATAAAACCCATTATTTTATTTTATGAAAATTGTATATAATATTATCGTAAATCTGATAACGTTAACTTTTTGTCTAAGTCATAATTCGATAGCGATGTTTTCTTATCATATTTTACAAAACGCATTTCAGTATAATACGGTCTTTTTTATTCAGGTTTGTGTCTTCGGTGTATATTTGTCCATTGTTGTTGGGTGCAATAGTTTCTTCTGCAGCATGATACTTGCACATCTGTTGCAATCTATATGCACGATGCAAATAATTATCTCACATAGTTACTTTATTTATTTCAGCAGACCAGAGACAGTTCTATAACACAAGATCCTTTCCAGGAATAAATACGAACGGAAATACCCCAGACCGCATAATGAATTTAGTTTTGAAAAGTTTTTATCCTATGGATTCAAGATTCCCTGACTAGTCTGTGATTGCTCGTCATCTTATTACATTTTTAGAATCAATATGATTGTGTGCGAGAGAGTGCTATATCCTCACAAAGATGACATAGAAAATCAACTTACCGGTTCATACTCTCTCGAAAAATGCTTTTAAAAGGTCAACTGGTCAGAGTAACAAATACTTTAATGCAACCAATAACATACTTATATGTCATATACTAGGTGATAAAAGAGATTACACTTCTTAAGTTATGAGCTTATTATGATTTTCATGTTGTGGTCTAAAGCTCCTAAATGATTAGAATTAGCTCAGATTTTGAGAATGTATAAGATATTGTGTAATGCACTTATGTATCCATATGAGATTAATATGTATCACAGTCCTATTATTGACGACATTGAACTGGCTCGATTGTTTTTATGACATTGCATTCTAAGTGCATACTAGAATCGGGAACTTACAGGAGGAGCACAGAAAGATTGCAAACAACAACAGTGGAATAACATTGTTGAAGCGAGAGAATTCTAACATGACACGTCCAGGTCGTCAGTCAACTTCGCGTTCCCACTTCACCACAGTCACCTTCAAAAAGTCTCCTTATATTAATCTGAATTGTTCAAGAATTATTCGCACGAAATTTGAAATCCGTTATCTAATAAGTTAAATATAGATATCGAACAGAAAAATACACAAATTGACACAGGTCACTGATGATATATATATATATATATATATATATATATATATATATATATATATATATATATATATATATATAATTATTTCATTTATCTACATAAAATGTTATTAGGAGATATAATATTTCATGAATCGATTTTCAGTATTTACTTCAACAGTACTCAATGTTGGATAATGGCCATATGGGAATGGACGTATCTGTTTGGAATCGTTGGTTTGACTTGCGCGAGTTAACGCGGGTGCAGTAAAGTGCAGATTATGGCCTGTTCTCACAGTCAGAGCTAACGTGACAAGGTTACCGTGTGACGAGACCGCAGATCAAGGGTCAGTCTGCACCTGTGAAAGGCTCTGTGACGTCGCGGGCCTTGCGTGGTAAAGAGAGGATCCGTGACGTCACTCGTTCTCGTGAGAAGCGAGTTTTTAGTCAGTCTGATTCGAAAGGCGAACTGAGAGTACGTGCGATTCACGATGTAAAACTAAGGGAAATATTTCCTTTAAGGGAAGAAAAGAGCGAGAAATCTTTTCCCTCCTCTCTATTAATGGTTAAGAAACATTGTTAACTAACTACGATAAAGTAGGATTTGCTCTCTCTCTCTCTCTCTCTCTCGACGTGGTGAATGACTCCCAGTTAAAATAACAACTCTTGTAATAAAATGAATTAAATATTAAAAGAAAATTTTGTCTTCGGAGTGCGTCATGGCTTTTGTTGCAGACAACGGACGGCGTGGTTCTCGCAGGAAGGACAGAAGAAAACAAGGCATGCAACATACTCTTTTTAGTGTTAAGTGACCTGCCATTTCGAGCATGGAATGGGCTTATTTCGAACCATGGGTTACCACGAAAATAAAGGAAAAAAACATTTTAAGCAAGGAAGACAGGGACAGAGAGAGAACTACAAACAGTAAGTAGAAAGTCGGTGTTTTGTTTTAGAGAAAAAGACGTTGATGTTCCGTAAAAGTAAAAACAGAAAGAAAAGAATGAAACAATTATGAACGTATTGTGAAAAGAAATAAAACGAACGAATTTAGTTAAAAACAAAACTGAATAGAAAGAAAAAAAGACAGTGTAACAGACACACACGCACACACAAAATCAAATATAAAAAAGAATGGAAACAAAACTGAATAGAAAACAAGCAAACACACGCACACACACAATCAAATATTTAAAAAATAATAATAAGCGTGTAGAACACATACAAAAAGAAAAAAAAAGTGAACACACGCACACATAAAAATAGAACTAAAAAACAATGCACACACGCAGTTTTAACTTTCATAGAAAGAAAAATAAAGAGAGACAGTTAAGAACTGACACACATACACACAAGCAGAACATATGCTGTCAACGTTTAAAAAATGCATTCGATGGGTGGAGAAACTGAGCTTGATTGTTACTTTGTCGAGTGGGGTGTTTTTCATCAAATAGTAATGTTTTAATCTTTTTTGTTATTGTTGTTTGATTTAAATGTATCGTCGAGAGAGAAACTCATTGAATTAATTCCCTTGTCTTTTTTTGTTTAGCCGAGAGCATTGTTTTGTTCTTATTTTTTGTTTTTTTATTGCCCTCCTCATATTAAAATATTAGTATATAAAAGAAAAAAGAAACAGTTATTATATCGTTATAGATTTAGGGTCAGCGACGCACAAACATATTTCGGATGTTGAGGATTGACTTTGAGATGCGATTAAATTTTAGCGAGGATCCGATGTGGAGACCGTAGGGCGTGTCTCTTCCAACTGACGGGTTGGGCATGAGTTATGTTCGCTACGCGTGACCCGTTGAGGTAGCTGGTGAGCTTGCGATTATACGGACAAAGAGTTGTTCGGTGTCACACGCGTGAAAAAAAAAGAAGCGAGTTGTAGCCATGAAAAGATTGGCATAATTATGGAGATATTTTTGGGGGGACCTCGAGTGTTACCGCATTGGTATTGGTCAATCAAGCATGAATGATGATATATTTGATTTGTAGGAATGGGTCCGTCCTAGGTTGTGGATGTGACCGACCGTGAGCAGAAAAACCTCTCCATCCCCACGACATAGTTAGAATCACGGGAAGGGTACAGTTAGCAAGCGATGCAAGCGAGTCCGCATCAACGGGATTTGGAGTTAATTTGGGGTGAAGGAGCACTTCGGGCGCGTGTCGGGAAAAGATATAGCCATGAATAGGTTCAACATTGAAAGAAGGTGCCGTTTTTTAGAGTCCTGTGATAGAGATAGATAGAGAAATGTGATCGGATTGAGGCCCGATGTGAGTGTCGGAGATTCCACCTCCAAACGACACACCGTTTCCACAGGAGTGTCTTGAACTGAGTGCAGATATATTGCTTAAGGATAGAACGGCACCTAAAATTAAATTCGTGTGCTGATCATAATAGGTTATATGTTTTGAAATAGGGGTTTCTGCTTGTTCCCCGTAATTCGCGGTAATGTCCGCCAGTTAGAAAAATGACCATCGGTTGTAAATCGATGCTATGGAGTACGAGAGTAAGTTGAGTGTATGCCTATGTGTTGGTGTGAATGTCCCGGGTTCGGAGGTCAGGCCGTTGTGGGTTCGGTTTTGAACTGAGCAGGTAATGGGGCGATGTCGCCTGATGATGTTTATGACGGGGTTGGCCACGAGAGCCGATATTGATCGTAAGAGAGGTTTCCTTACATCCCGGAGACATCGTCATGGGCCGAATGGAACGGCCGGTTGAAGAGGTTGGACGTTAGAGGTCCAGCTGTACTAACCCATGGTCCTGAGCAGACCTACCTACTCGGGTCGGGGGTCGGGTCGCACCTATGCGTTGATCACGAGATTTCGTGACGTCACAGTTTTCCCGGTGAGAAAACTGCAGTGATTTTGGGAGTTCTTGACGGGAAGCCGACGAGTCACGTCGCATTAGACATGTAGCAATTAAATAAGATAGGGAAATTCAAATCCCCAAAAATGAGAGCCAGACGATTTCCCCCTCTTCCTTCCCTTACAAGTTATTAGGTAATTAGTTAATTAACTAGCGTAAGCTTCTCTCTCTCTCTCTCTCTGTTTCAACGAACTTGCCTCAGGTCTCGACAAGCTAATAAACGAAAATAAATGGCTCGGAACTAAAAAAAGAAGGGTTGTTATATTTTGTTATGTGTAGATTGATTTCAGTTACAGAGAGAAACCGCCGGCACGAAATGGTGACACCGACAAAGCGTCTGAAGAGAGTGGTGGCGACGACGGGTCAGCGGCTAACAAAGCAGCTAGGGTGCAGACATTGAAAGCAGAAGAGAAGAGACAAAAAGAAGAAAGGGAAATATGATTTCCGAATTGGGTTTCCTATTGTGTCAGCCGAAAGGGAGAGATTGAAAGCCGGGACCGACTGACAAGACCACTCGACGTCGTTCGGATCGAGAAACGACATATCGTCCCGTTAGCAAGCGATGCCGTTCGCTGGATCAACAAAGGAGCTGTTGTACTACGCCAGATTCCGACATACCCTTATTAATAATCAAAATATTCAACACCTAATACGTTAGTTGAGCTAGGTAGTAAGTTATGAAAAATCACCCTCATTAACCATAAAACAAATTTCTAATTCTATCGAACATAAGCTTTGAAAATACTGTAGCAATGAGAATGTACTTAAAGAAGCCAATGAACATTTACAATACAGCTCTAACAAATAGTGGGGGAGCATGATATCGGAATAAAATATAAGAAACAAAACACCTATAATTATAATAAAATTAAAAATAAAATAAAAAAGAAATATAATCTGGTATACACCGCCCTGTAATCAGACGCTAAAAAATAAACTGGGCAAGAAGTTTGTAAATCTCATAGAAAAACAGTTTACTTTAACCAATCCTTTGCATTGAATATTCAATAAAAAATAACCTAAAACTGTACTACAGCTGCTGCGAGAAGTTAGAAATAATAATTAAGGCACACGATAACAAAATACTAAAGGAGACCAGTAGAGAAAAATAATAACAAATTGCGTAATAAAGTAACCATTATAGCAAATATAGCACTAAAAAGAAACATATATGCACTTTAAATAGTAATAACCCAGATTAAAATCAACCAACTAGAAATGAAAAAGTAAGTAATGAAGAGAAAAACTGAAACTGCATAACTCGTACACATTTTCCACTACAAAATACATGCTTAACCAGAAGTATTGTTTATCAAGGTAAATATATTTTCTAAAGAAAAGCTGAATAGAAGAAGCACTACGTGAGTATGATTTCCATAGATTTTTAAACCAGATATTACGACCACACCAGCACATTAAAAAAAAAACCCAAAAACGCCGAATTAAAACAGCACTAGCGAACCATTACTGGTGGCTCAGAGTAAGCGGACGCTCACCAATAATCGAATAGAAAATAGTACGACAGTCCAGTACATGTAGAAATTTAGACGACCCGTGTAGATTATGTCTGAATAAAAAATTTTAAATTCTAAAATGTAAACACCCCCAAAATCTATTGAACTGTAGAAGTGAAATAGCAAACAACTGCTTACACAGAATAAATTAGTTTAACACTCGGCAACATAAACGTCATACATTTTAGCCTGGCGATTCTCTACATAGATGAAAGGTAGACGCCTCTCTGTATCTTAATTGCCATAAATAATTTGATATAGAAAACAATATTTTATGTAACTTGGCTTGATTCGTACAGTAATCAATTCCCGAGCAAAATGAGGCTCAGTATTAAACATTTCAACATTTAAAGAGTCATTTAAACAATTGTTATAGAGCTATGAATAAATAAAATGACATATAAGAGTTGTGCCATACTCTGATTTAATATCAATTTCGGAGCAAACAACACATGTTTCTGGAGAAAATGTATGACATACTTGTTATCATGTGAACATGCTCATCTTAATCGATAGTTTAGAGATGAACATGTAATAATGTTTTCAGATTCGTATCAAAATCGTCAATGGCAATACAGATGTTATACAAGCACACAACTTGAAATAAAAATATCAAAGGTCACATGTCCTGACAAAATGCAGATTCACATAAATAACTAGATGAAAAAAGTCCTTCATATATATCTATGTATATGCGTATGTATGCATGCATATATATGCATGCATGTGTAAATGTATCGTATGGGTATGTATATATGTGAATATATATGTATAGGTTTTTATGTATATGTATGTATAATGACATTTTTTTATTGTATGGCTGCGCGAGTGTATATCTGTATACATATACATATATATACATATTTTTGTGTATATATCTATTATCTGACTGTGCGAATACGTATGAATACCTGTATGTATGTATTTGTTTATTATTTATCTATGTGCTGCGGATATCTGTTGTATTTATATAGATATGTTTGTGTGTGTTTGTAGATATGGTTGTGTATGTGTATATATATATATGCCTATGTGTATGTGCATATGCGTAAATATATATATATATATATATATATATATATATATATATATATATATATATATATATATATATATATATTTATATGAGTGTTAATGAATTTATACGTATAAGCAACAAATAAATCGTAACAAAAGCAAGATAAAACTGATCCTCCTACTAAAATCCACGCAGAAAAATTCCCCAAAACCCGGAATTCTCTAGCGACATGTAAGGCAATAGTACACAGAAAAGTTTGAGATGGTCAAAAAGAGAGAGAGAAGTCTAGGCTAAATTTATATAGGAAACTAATCACCCCTTTAAAATCTATAATATTTAAGAAAGTTTTCTAAAAAACTCGGAATTCCCTAGCGAACTGATAGGTAATCGTACTCTAAAATTAATTTAAAAAATTTTAAATGGTCAAAAAGTTTACGTTAAATTTATATTGAAAACTGATCCCTCTCCTAAAATCTAAAATATTAAAAAAACTAAAAAAAAACTGGAATTCTCTAGCGAATGATAAGTAATTTTACACCGAAAAAAGAACAAAAAAAATGGTCAGTACAACAGTTGGGAAAAACGGGTTATGGACAAATACTAAAAAGCACCCGGGATTATCTGTCATTATGCATTTCGGTTTCTTCGTAAACAAGTAGTGTTAATATTTTGTTAATGGCTGAATTACTTCTATATTTATTCCATACTTTCCTAATTTACCTACCTTGCCCAAATTACCTAGTTCTCTGGGCAGAAAAACGCACACAACAAGTCCGGATGGTAATACCAAAAATTAATAAAAAAATAGATGTAACAATAGTCGGAAAAGGTGCGTGCGACGTGGATGTATTGAAGCTGTTGTTAGTCAATTTATTGAACATTAAAGTTGCTTTATTGTTGTGTTATTTATTTTAAATAAATCGTTATATTTTATCACTTATCTTTCGCGGAAATTAAAAACAGCAACAATTATTTCATAATGCAGATTAGGGGGGCGTCAGTTTTGCATATAATTGCAACATATAATGATTCCCCGTTTCCGGGCAATTCTAACATTTTAGGGTAGTTAACCAATGTTTTTTGCGATTGGAGATAAATGTTATGCGTTGTTCTTTGTGGAGTGAGGGGGTTCTACTTTTTAAAGAATGTGGTTTTACGACTTTGCCGACGTCAGGTTAATAGGTAAAATAATTTAGTTAACATTGGCTCTCCAGTGTAATTTGAATCATATGAAGACACAAGGTGATTATTCCAGAGTTCACTTAATCTTATCCCTCTCATCAAACCTTTTGAAATGGTAAACTTTCTTTTCGCAGCTATTTGTTAAATGTTTATATGACGCCGCTCAAAGAGTTAAGTTGCAGGACAAGCTTTTTGGGTGGTAGACGAAATCTCTAGATTTTAAAGAAAAGCACCGCTAAATTGGCAACACTGGGTCTCAGTGCAAGTCATTGCTCTCTTCCTTGTGGCCGGACTACTAACATCACCGCCGTCCTCAATCCTGAGGCAACAGGACAGGCTAAGCGTCACACAAATGATACTAATTGTGATGATGCTGAAAATAAGAGACAGAGAGAAACAAATCGACACAAGACACTGATAGCAGCAGGGGTAATGGACGCCTAGCTGACTCGTAGAAGGAAATGTTGACCCCATCTCAACCTTCACTGCTTAATGGCAATAAAAATAACATTTCTAAAATAATATAATAGGTGTTTTTTATTTTAAATTGTTGGGGGGTAATCCTTCATATAAGTTCTATTTTATATTTTTTCGTCTAAAATATTTTTTGGATCACGAATTTCAGGGAGGGAGCAAATGTAATCTCAGGTGGGGCCTTTTCTCCCACGGCCACTCTTGCTACGTTCCAGGTATGCATGCATATAAGTAACGAAATTTTTGGCAGAAGGTGTGTGTATACGGATATGTATATATGGAAGTATATATATATAGATGTATTTATGTATGGGTGTGTATTAGTATATATATATATATATATATATATATATATATATATATATAAGGCTTCCATATCAACGTATAACGTATGCTGTACTAAGAATTATAACACTTCATAAAAAAACAATTAAAAAAATAATTTATTTACATAATACATTGTCTTAACGGTTTTGGTAATAATTCATTTACATAATAATTATTGTTAATAATTTATTTACATAATAATTTATTTACATGGTAATTACATGACATGATAATTTATTTACACAATAATTACATTTACATAATATTTACATTTACATAATAATTACATTTACATGATAATTACATTTACATAATAATAACATTTACATAATACATTGTCTTAACTGTTTGACAATCAAAATCGTAATCATTTAATTTAAATTAAAACATTTTTAATATTTAATTTATTTAATTTATATATTCTATTTTTCTTTCTTTGTAAAAATATTCAAATTCTTCTAGCTTTTTATTTAATTTTGTGAGATAATAATTGATAGTGTCATAGTTGTCTCTCTTTAACGGACATTACTGATGATAATTTAATTATCTACCATTGGAAATAGAAATCTTTTCTTTGAAAGATCTGACAACATGGAAACAACTTTTGGCTTCACATGCTCCATTTTGAAATTTTTTTGTAATTTCTTTGTTATTCTGACTGAGTTTGTCTTGCTCTCTGAAGGGATTATTAAGGAGTCTTTGATCTGCATCCGAGCTCTTTTAGGACATTTGACATTTAATCTTTTCTGTTTTATGTTTTAGCTTGTATCACCTTTTAATCGATACTTCTGATACTTATCTGAAGGTGTTTTACATTGATCTTTACTTGAATGTTGTGAAGTATGTATCTGCCAACTATCTGTGAAGACGGAGATGTTCATATGGTAACTTGGATGTTTCCTAGTATGCTGTGAATTTTCTTCAAATATATGTGTAAGATGTTGGTTCCTTCGAAATGAACACTAAATCATAGTATGATATAACTTTTAAATCTGTCATTATGCATATATGCACAAAATATAATTATAGAAAATGTAAAATAATGTTAAATTATAGGTGATCTTATAATTGTAATATTTCGAGCGGTCTACTGCTCCTTGCCAAAAGTATAAAAAGGAATGGCCGCTCGAAATATAAAAATTATAACACCACCCATAATTTAACATGCTTTATGTTTTCCATGAAGTTATTTTTTGTTTGTCAAATCTCAAAAAATTCATTTTTTTAACATAGAAACTTTTTATATATATTTATTTTTTTATAAAAATAATGTTTGAATCATATATTTTAATAAGAGTGACGGTGCTGATGTCAAGTCTGACGTACTTATGTTTTAATGAAATCCCTAAACTGTCAGAATAAGTAAGTTCAACTTTTATCAAATTTTAGATGCTGATGAAAAGTGATTTATACAAACCATAACAAAAATAACTTTAAATTACGGATGAAGATATGGCGTAAATAATTTAAATAGACACAGACAACTAAATAAGATAAACGCATCAAATGGATAGTAATTTACCTGACGATTTCCTTCGACAGAATTAAATACACATTTCGGTGTAGCTAATTTTCCATAAGTATATATATATATATATATATATATATATATATATATATATATATATATATATATGGCTATTCACATGCCAACTTATCCATCTATGTAATTCCTCTGATGATAAGATTTTAATCTTTGAAAAGCTTGGCTTAATGAAAGAAAAATAAACATGTTTTTACCGAGTACACCTTGCATTGAACAAATGAACATGAAATAGATTTGTCATTCGCACATCTTTATCTCTGTTTTTTCATTTATCTTCATAATTGGTCTATCTCGTATATTGAGCTTAAATCATTTCACTATCAGTTCAATTCTCTAAAAGTATAATTTTAGTCTTATATTTTATATATATATATATATATATATATATATATATATATATATATATATATAGTACATGTATTATTGTTGTATCTTGTATATATGCGCAATGAAACTCCAATATTTCTGAAAAGTAGAGCTGTTTTTTAGTGTATGATTTTATTGGTTACTCATGTGTATACATGTTTTAGCTGCGATCCCTTTCGAGAAAACGTTAAGCAAAAAATTAAATAAGCTTATTTAATTTATTTCTGAAGGTCTGAGGTAGCTGTTTCTCAAGAGAGATCGCAGCTAAAACATGTATGCACATATATAATCAATAATGTAATAATGTTTGTATAACTAAAAATGTATACTGTATATATATATATATATATATATATATATATATATATATATATATATATATATAGTGAACACCTTGACACATCTAGAACCACTTCACTAATAGATTTTACCCCCCGTATCACTGGGGAAGGACACATATACTCAATCTTCTATAGATATATTCATTACCTACAGTTCAGCCCGCCACACCAAAGCTAAACTAGGATATGCTATGAGTGAGACAAACCAAATACGTAGAAAATGTTCTAATGAAATTAACCAAATTATTTTTTTAAACAGTTCCAAGTAGTCGAGCAAAGTAAATACCTTACAAACACCAAACATCACACTAAGATATAAGGTAAACAACCACAATACAAGCTATCTAACACCTGCTTCTTTAAATGACCGTTTTTAACGATTGAATCACATTAGTAATTCGCAATGCCATCTGCATAGACCATTTAGACCAGGAGCGAGCAACCTCAAGCCCGCGGGCCACATCAGGCCCGCGAAGGCTTAGCGGCCGGCCCGTCACCCTGCTATGCTTTATTATTGCAATCCGGCCCGTGGACCTTCCAGTAAAACTCATATAATTGTGTGACATAGACATTAAAGTAGGTTTCGATTAAGATTTACAGTGGGATGAAAATGTATAAATATTAGTGAGCGATGATGGATGTATATTTCATTTTTCTTTAACTATTAATTTCAAATCCTTGGCCTGAGATGAAAATAGAAAAAGAGAAAGAGAGAGGCAAAGAGGAAACGAGAGACGAGGAAAAGGCATGAACCAGAGATGCTGAATCAACTTGCTACTTCCCACGTCATTATTTTTTATGATTCCAAAATGGCACTTCGTCGGCTTCTTTTATAACATCACATACTTAAGTCTCTTGAGAAAAATATCAGATTTGTAGAGTGTTCAATGCAATTTTTGTACAATTCATGTAAACAAAATATAGTAATTCTAAGTTTTCCTTTTTCACACCGGCCCGCGATCTCCTTCAAAAAGTCCTATCTTGCCCTCACTCTTAAAAGGTTGCCCGCCCCTAATTTAGACATTCAACTTACACACTTCAAACAGGCACTGAAGCAACACCTATCCAAACCTAGAACACTATCAACCAACAATTATTGAATGTTACCAAGTTGCCTCATCACCAACACAGACTTGTGTAACCGCACATGTACATAGCACCACATAGATAGTGCGATATGAAATGAGTTCTACATCGGTATCACAGTGAGACTATTACATATACGCATAAAAGAACACATAACAGCTAAGGCGTCATGATTCTAGAAACACATATTGTGAAACGACAACCTTATTAAAGACATACGAGTATAAATACTAACTACCGAAAGAGATTTAGGCAACCTCGGAATCAAGGAATGCGTATTTGTAAGAAAACTTAAACCCAAATTAAATAACAGAGCGGAACTTAATTCCACATTTTTAGTATAATCAAATACGACTGATACAATGAATACGCATAAGCTAACAAATGAATAATACACAATATTGAGGAAACATTAATAATAATTTCATGTGTATACGTTACTAAATGTCTACGGAAATATATATATATATATATATATATATATATATATATATATATATATATATATATATTATAAACTAACAAGCCTTTACTTTGAATTATCTCTCTATCTCTCTCTCTCTCTCTCTCTGTATATATATACACACACACACACACACATATATATATATATATATATATATATATATATATATATATATATATATATAATACTACCTCTGTCTGTGTGTGTGCCTGCCTGATATTTGTGTATCATGTTCATCCAAACCGCAGGACAGAATCGCTTGAAAATTGGCATGTGGACTACTGACCTCTCAGCGAAGGCGATAGGCTATATAAGGAATATGTCACTTCAACGATTAGAGTTCCCGGGGCGGCACAACACCCCACACTGAAAACTGTTTTCCCTTAGATTAAAATTACATTTTAACCATAGGTAAATGACCAAATATTATGTATATCCCCAAAATTTTAGCTAATTTTTATGATATCAAGAAGGTCTGCAGAGGAACCACCTCTCCACTGAAACTGTTTTCCCTTTGATTCAAATGATATATATATATATATATATATATATATATATATATAATCAAGGATACCACCTCTCTGTCCGTGCATGACTACCCCTAAAAACGATGACACACTAGGAAGTGTACTTTCAATATAATTGTATTCGCATGCACAATTTGCTTGTCAACAAAATAGAAGTATTTTTGTGTCTCTGGTTGCCCCTTTAAGAAGCTAATGACAATTTTCAAACATGTTACACAATGAAATCAATCTATTTATTTACGTTAGTTTAAGAGGATTCAAATATATCTGAATAGCTCGGTGAGTGAAATATCTAGCTAACATCATCAAGGTTGCTGTTAAAGTAAACTCTCCCTACCATGATGTTGCATATGATGCTACCACACACTCTAATCTGGGCAACACTGTGTAGCTCTGCTTGTTGGGACTATATAATAAGAATATATTAACTAATATATATTGTTACGCAATTATATAAATCTATATATGCATGCATTTGAGTCAATGTTCTATGTGCATGTTTATTAAGCAATCAGAATTCATCTTAACAGCTTTCTATCCACGGTATTTTCCATCGATATATTTATTTCTCTCTCTCTCTCTCTCTCTCTCTCTCTCTCTCTCTCTCTATATATATATATATATATATATATATATATATATATATATATATATATATATATATATATATATATGTATAGGGATGCGTGCTTTGTCTAATGTAAACCGCCACGGCCTATGAAATCGATTATGTTAAGTTTAATATCTCATTGGTTCTGGTGTGCTCATTAACAAAAAAATGCTGTTTGAATACGAATTACCCCCTCACCCAGGCCTTGGATAAAATAGCAAAGTGCATTCAATTATAATGACTCATGTTAAACAGGTATTGTCTATTGTTTTTATATTACCCTAAAAAAGGGTTAATATGCCGTAAAACAGATAAAGAAAAAAAAGCACATTCAAATTTATCTATCTCATCTTTCTATTGAAAACAATTCTTCTCGATCAATCAATCTATCAATCTATCTCATCTAGGGTACCTGCTTCTCCGCATACGATTTTTCATCAATTGATCACTGCTTATCAAGGCCCGGGGGCTATTCGAGGATAAAGTTAAAAGGATTGTCAGTTGGGCGATAAACACTACGATGAGAGGATTGGAAATAATACGGGGAATAAGCAGAATCCAAACGAATGGATACACAAGTATTTGTTTACATCAGACTTGAAGACGACCATGTTGTAGTCGGTTGGGAAGAAACCTCGTGATATTTCATTCCACAGATGGAATGTTCTAGGAAATAAACTTTGTTCATGGAAGTTCCCTGTAGGGTTTTTGTACGGAGAGGGCGAATCAAAAGTTCTTTGATGTTGTAGTAGCTGGGCGAGTTCCTGCTGTGAATATTTTACAGGGTGTTACGAGAGATTGGATCCTAGTCGAGCACCTCCCATGAACATAGCGATGCAGTAGAGAGAGGCTAGCAACATCTTTTCTCCGTGAAAAAGGGATGTAGGAAAGAGAAGATATCATCCGCCACTCGATTGAAAAAAGAGTGTAAGACAGACAGACAGACAGACAGACAGACAGACAAGCAGAGACAGAGGGAGAGAGAAAAAGCGGGAGAGAAACAGCGAGAGAGAAAGGGCGAGAGAGAGAGAGAGAGAGAGAGACGGAGAAAAAGTGAGAGTGAAATACCGAGAGAGTGCATGAGCGATAGAGAAGAAGAGTAAGAAATAGCGAAAGAGAGAAAGAGAGAGAGAGAGAGAGAAATAGCGAAAGAGAAAGAGAGTAAGAAATAGCGAAAGCAAGCTAGAAAGAGACAAAAAGAGAGAGAAATGGCGAGAGAGAAGAGAGTAAGAAAGAGCTAAAGAGAGCGAGAGAGAGGGAGAGAAAGAGAAAGAAAGTAAAAGAGAGAAAGAGAAAGAGCGAGAGAGTGTAAGAAAAACCGAAAGAGAGCGAGAGAGTAAGAGAGAAAGAGAAAGAGAAAGAGAAAGAACGAGTGACACAGATATATATATATATATATATATATATATATATATATATATATATATATATACATATATATATATATATAGAGAGAGAGAGAGAGCGAGAGAGAGAGGGAGGGAGGGGGAGAGGGTTCGATAGGATCGATATTTCTGCCACATTTCGCAAATAAATAAAATAAAGTTACAAACTGACTTTTGTTATTAATAAATTATTTCAAAGTTCGTACGAGTCGTCACAATAATGTACAGAATGCGTGATTTCGATGTGCACTAAAACAGATAGATAGAATGCGTCAGACTATGTATTTTTCCATAAAAAAACAGTTGAGTCAACAATATTGTCTTGCGCCATGGGTACATAAAAACCATTACTCCTTACAAAATAAAGTAAGGTATCAGTCGAGGCAGGTGTCATCACATTGTGTTTTTTTTAACCGAGGGGGAGGGGGAGGGTAAGTCATGAGATTTCTTGCAGTTTTAGTTCCCTCGGGTTCACGTTGTGTTCCTTCCCTATATTTGTTCTGTTTCTGTGGCAACTTCAATGTGGCTGGTAAGCGTTCGTAGTTTATGTTTGTTGGTTTCCGCATTCAGGATTTTCCTTCAGATTTATTATTATTATTATTATTATTATTATTATTATTATTATTATTATTATTATTATTATTATTATTGATTTTTAAATATTTTTTACAAACGACCCACAAGTAATTAAAGCAAACAACCAATTAAAGACAAGGGTTAATCAAATGAGTTGATTGTCAGTTCAATGATGAAGAATATTATGAAAGGATTGAAAATGATTAATGGAATAAACAAAGTTTCATTACTTATGTGGACGGTTTATGGCAAGAATTTGTTAATGTTGGGTTTTAAGACAGTCATGATGTGGTGTTCAGGGAAGCAATCCCGTGGTAACGTTTTCCCTAGGTGTAGGGTTCTGGTAAAATATTGTTGATGTGAATGTCGTCTGAAGCTAGGCACACGACGGAAGAAAATAAAGGTCTTTAAGTTGTGGTATAGAACGTGTTCTTTAATAACGTGTTCCTTAATAACGTGTTCCTTAATAACGTGTTCTTTAATAACGTGTTCCTTAATAACGTGTTCTTTAATAACGTGTTCCTTAATAACGTGTTCTTTAATAACGTGTTCTTGCTGTGAATATATTGTGTGCTCTTCCTAATTTTAAATCATATACTAAAACACAAACTTTTACCATTTTTTACACACACAGAAATACAAGTTTAAACAGAATGTAACTGATTTATGAAGAACAATCCAGAATGTAAAACTTTAAAAGTTGATCATTTAATGATAATAAAAATATTATAAACGAAACAACTGTTACTGAAAAAACAACCAACTTTAAATGAAATAACAATAAATTTTATCTAAAATATAGCAAAAAATCAAGCGAAATGCTTCAGTTTCTTCAACGGTGTCCCTATTCTACAATTGAATCCTACATAGAAAATCTATTGTATCAATTTAGTATTGCATCGACTATGTGTTGCCTCCCTCTCTCATCTTTCACTCTCTCTATCCCCCCCCCTATCTCTCTCTCTCATCCCATTCCTTTTCTGTCTCTCACACACACTCTCAAGTGATAGAGACACAAACACACGAACACAATCAACGAGAAAGTACTAAGAATAACAAACTATACAAATCAATAAATAAACATAATAAGGTGAGTCGTATACTTATTTATAAAGTTATCACTACACCCCCCCCCCTTCTCTATCTACCTACATACTCACCTACCTACGTAGCTCTGTTAACTTGTACTTAATAAAAATAATTATTTCATGAATTCTCATTTCATTAAACTTTTTAAAAAAATGAAAACATATAAATAACAACATCACAATTGTTTTAATATGTTCAAATTTTAAAAGACTTATGTATTAGGCGTCATTACCTACTTACATACATAGCTTCGTAGCGTGGTAAACTCGTAGTTTATTAAAATGCTAAGCCCCTTTACGTCTACAGTGGCGGCCTGGCTTGTTTGAAGAGAAATATGTTTAAAAGATATTCATAAATGTAATGTGTTTCCTTCTTTTCCGGGGTTCGAACCCGCCACATACACGTTACAATTAAAAGCTAATAAATAGAAGTATATTATTTCAGCTTAACTTCGAAAACCGATTAATTACATAAAAGGGAAAGCAATTTGTGAGTTATTATTCGTCACAATTTAATTTAATTTTCTTCCTAATTTCCCATTCTTTTTCTTGAAACCCATTAAACACAGCCATTTATGAAATTATCCAACTCGTACTTATAAGAATCATTCAGCCAACAAAAAACTACAAGTATAAACTGATGACCCAAAATGGCGGGATCGGAGTCACTAGCATCGTCTCAAATTCAGAATTGGCGGTCGAGGTCCTAACTTCTGTTTTTTTTTTTTTTCTTTTATACTTATTAAATTTAATTATTTACTATTAATTATTAATTATTAATTAGACGTTGGACTGTTACTATTACTGACCTTCGGGTTAAGATCAAAGTGTAGTATGTTCTGTCCTAAGTCAAAGTAGAAAACATCTTTCTTAATTGGGACAATTTTTCAATGTTTGTCCTATCCGGGGGCCCCTATTTTGGGGAGCTGGATATCCCCTAAATAAAATAAAAACTGACTTTGTATCTAACTTTGTCCTCGTAGGGGATGCAATTAAATAGGGGGTCTTTCTATTAAACATGGCGACGGATCATCCGCCGCTACCAAACATTTTAAAACGAAGTGTAAACATAGTAATAACAAAATGTAAGTCGTTTGAGTATGTTCATATTTAAAAGTGTCATCCATTAGTAGCATTTTTATTAAGTATCATTTTACTGCTAAACATCGGTAAATAACCTCTTCCATTGTCGCATTGTAATTGGTACGTAATAACATTCGTCATTCTTAGATAAACTGTGTGTGTCCCTTTAAAGGGCACCAGAAAGTGAAGTTCATAGTTGCAATGCGAACATGTCCACCTCGCTTAACATACTAAGTTATTTAAACATCCATTAAAAAAAGACGTTTTAGTCATTTTTTGAAATTACATTTTGTATTTTTGATAAGTTGAAATTGAAAATTAGAGATATTTAAAATAACAAGCCGCGCGTGCGTGGTCCCCCTCTGTATGTGACTCGATGTGGCGAGTGTAAAATGCAATACATTTGGGCAATTTGGGGCATTTTTGATCCCCCTTTGACCCCCTGGTGGCGCTAACCATAATTTTTCAGAGGTCAAGGATGCTCATTTAATATCCAGTACACTTGCCCTTACATTTTGGCCAAGTTTCAGAAGAATTGAATGGATGGATCAAACGTTAGGGGAGAAAAGGGTAATTTTGCCATTTTGGGAGCTTGTGACCCCCTAGGGACGCGAACCAGATTGTTTCCAAAGTCAGCGATGCTTATTTTCTATTAGGAACAATTGCCTCCACATTTTGGCCAAGTTTTAGAGAAATTGAATTGATGGATGAAAAGTTATGAGGCAAAAAATGTCATTTTTTTGCCATTTCGGGGGCTTTTGACCCCTAGGGGGGCTAACCAGATGGTTTTTCAAAAATCCGAAAATGTCACTTTCTAACCTGACCAAAGTTACAACTTCATGCACAATTTCAGAGAAATTCAATGAATGGTTGCGGAGAAAAATCCGACGGACGGACGGACATGCCTCAAAACATAAGTCCCCTGATTTTATAAATCGGGGGACCAATAAGAATACAACTAGTAATATGGATCCATGGCTTTGAGTAGAAGCACATAGATTGATTCCCGGGCAACACTGGCTGTGCCTACTACTATGTAAATAAGAATGATAAAAGTATGTAAACTTAACAGAATGTGATTGTTTGGGGGTCGGCATATTTAAAATATAGTCTCTCTAAATTGATGAATGAATGCAGATCTTTTATATGACGGGGGCTCATTTAAAAATAATGTTTTCCTACTATTTAAAAGCACAAACAAGCCGTTAAACTTTGATTTTAATCAAACAAACCATCTGATTTTAGAATTCAATTGACATAAAGCATATTTAACTTTTAGAATCTGATTAGAACGAACCATACTTTTGCTTTCATACTTTAATGAAATCTAACCATACTTTTCCATTTTAACTTTCATTAACCAAACCATATTTCCGCTTTTATACTGTAATTAAAGTGAACCATACATTTAAAAAAAAAACTTTAATTCAAAACAACTGTAATTCTTGACGTCATACTCTTATGTAAATTCACGATACCTTTGCTGTTATACTATACTTCATTTTGGCCTTTATACTCAAACTGAAATTAGCCATGCTTTTTCGCTGATACTTGAATTCAAACAACTCCTATTTTTGAAATTAAACTTGGATTGATAAATATATATATATATATATAATATTTCCTGTATATACACATACAATATTGTAAGGTAACATAACATATTGCGTATATATATATATATATATATATATATATATATATATATATATATATATATATATATATATATATATAGTATTTACTTCAACAGTCCTCAACACGTAAGTAGAGCTTAGTTGTAGTATCGGAACATATTTATGGCAAGTGAGCTACACAGAAATGCGTGTGTGTCATTACCGAAAAAACTTATCAGGCTAATAATCAGGCTATCCTGATGATTTTCCTCGGGAAAGAACATGAACTTTTTTGTGTAGCTGACTTGCTATAAACATATTTTCATTCTACTATATATATATATATATATATATATATATATATATATATATATATAGTGTCTCCTTTCCCCACCTCTGGCTCAATCGTAAACGACCTCATGTCATCTCTATCTATCTATCTATCTATCTATCTATCTATATATATATATATATATATATATATATATATATATATATATATATATATATATATATATCTTTTTATTCTACCCTTTTATTATAACTCTCTCTTTTCACTTTATTTTACTTTATCTTATTTAATTTTATTTTTTATTTTTATTTTTTATTTTATATTTAATAATTTATATTTTATATTTCATATATTATCTTTAATATTTTATATTAATATTCTTATTTTTTTAATTTTAATTTTAATTTTTATTTAGTGATTTTGATTCTTAACGGTCCCAACCGCGTGACTTTCCAAATTTTAAAATTTTTAATTTCTTTTCTTCTTTTTTCTCCATTTCATTTATTCCAAATATGATCTAAGGTTAAGATCGGATTCTAACTCTGCCTGACAAGATCTCAGTTTATAATAGTTGTTGATCGATAACATCGACATGCCAGTGCCTCAGATTTTTTACATGTCTGCGTAAATAAAAATAATCATATAAATATATACATGATCAGACTAGCCTGATGATTTCCTTTGGGAGAGAAACATGAACATTTCTGTGTAACTTACACAGTGCTCAATTGCGTATGTGAGATTCTACTATTTCCATTACGAATAAGAGTATATAATAATTCGATCGTCCATCGATACCTGATGTTTCATGAAAACGCTGGAACTCAAGAGAAACGTGAGCAATAGAATACCATGCGATGGTCTTAAAAGTGTTATCCAACTTATAAATAACCAATTTTAAACAATCGACTGAATGTATCTATGTTTGATGAGCCCCTTCGTGGAGAGAAAACAAACGCTTTTTCCTGTGTAGCTTGCTTGCCATAAGTATACTTTAATTTTCATGCTACGTTTTAATCTTAAATACGAAAAACTTATACATATATATATATATATATATATATATATATATATATAGTAAGTTATAGAAATATATTTATGGCACTGAAGCTACACAAAGGGTTCCGCGTTTCATTCTCGTCGCGAATCGTCAGGTTAAAACGCATTTATCCTGACGATTCTCTACAGAGATGAAACGCTCCAGCCTTTGTTTAGCTTAATTGCCATAAATATATTTTCATAACTTACTATGTAGCTCTCCTCACGTTGAAGTAAATACTGAACATTGATACACAAAATATTATATCTCGTTATAACATTTTAGGTGGATACATGAAATAATATATATATATATATATATATATATATATATATATATATATATATATGTGTGTATGTGTGTGGGTGTGTGTGGGTGTGTGTGCGTGTGTGTGTGTGTGTGATAATAATATATATATATATATATATATGTATAAGTGTGATAATAATATATATATATATATATGTGTGTGTGTTTAAACATATATAATATATTATTTCATATACCGAGCAATGTATGTATTTTGAGCATACCTCGTAGCTATACGGATATATCTGTAGCTTCAAGAATCGGCAAAGTAGAAACGCGAAGAGTGTGGCGGACGAGAGATGGGAATTGCAGTGGAAGGGGGCAGAGTTACGCGTTGCTACCTGTGCACTGACAATCTAAGCAAAGGCGTGACGTCACGACTCGCTGAGAAACAGACATCGTATCTACCTTTCTTCTAGCCAGGTCATCATGACACTCAAGCAAACTGCTTCTATTTTGCGTACACCCATGTCACACCGTCTGGAAGAGTCGTGTGTGATTGTGTAATATCTGCTCACACGTCGTTGCGAGTTGTTCCGTGCTGCGGACATAGATAACACTATGTGTGTGTATGTGTGTACGTTGCTACTGTTGATGTCTTTGAAAGAAATAAAAACCGTCTTTCTAAGCGAACGGAATGTACTTGTCTCTCTCTACCCCCCTCTCTCTCTCTCTCTCTCTCTCTCTCTCTTTCTCTCTCTCTCTCTCTCCTTCTAACGTATGCTTACAAAATATTAGGGGTGGGTGTGTCTCAGTCTCTGAACAACAACGACATGTGCGCGTCCTGCTTCGCAACACCGCGGATGCAGTGCAAGCATGCATTTCTGTTTTTAAATATATAACACATTATTACCTTTTCTTTTAAACAAAAGTTTCCTAGTTGCTTGCTCGACCCCTCACAAGTGTGACACAATGTCGGTGTTTAGTGTGAGCTTATCAAGGCCACCTCTCTTATATAGCGCCAGTCTGTATTGGGACCAACATAAACATTGATCAGCCTAGGAGGAGGTTTTCTCCTCGGACGGAAGACAGTACAGGTACTACTCTTTGATCTTAGTTCGAATAGCCTTATAAAGAATAAATATTAAAATGAGGAATGTGTAGACATTGCGTACGATGCACGTGAAGATGAAACAATTTGGCAGAAAAAATCATATATGTAACATGAATTGTTACTTGCGTAAAGAAATGTATGCGAAACACACACATATCTCTCTCTCTCTCTCTCTCTCTTTCTCTCTCTCTCTCTAAATCTTACTTACATTTTTTTTTCTCGCACTTTTATTTTTGGAAGCTAAAGTGTGTGTGTTGGAGTTACCATTATATATATATATATATATATATATACATATATATATATATTATGTTATTTATTTGTTTATATTTTTAATAAATTTACTGTTTCGAGTCTCGCTAAGTCTAACAACATTTATGAGTCGCGTAAAGAGTACGGAATACGTGTTTGCGGATAACTATAACTATATATATATATATATATATATATATATATATATATATATATATATATATATATATATATATATATACATATATATACATATATATACATATATATATAAAGATATATATATACATATATATATAAATATATATATACATATATATATACATATGTATACATATACATATATACATATATATATATATACATATATATGTAGAGAGAGAGAGATAGACATAGAGAGAGAGAAAAACGGAAAGAGAGAGAGACAAAAGGAGAGCGGCAAAGAGAGAGAGAGAGAGAGAGAGATGGTTAGAGAGATGCGGTCAGGTGTAAAAATCGCAAAAATCGCAATTGCATAATCATTCATGCACATGCGATACACACATAAGCATTATATATATATATATATATATATATGATTATTTTTATTTAGACAGACATGTACAAAATCTGCGACACTGGCATGTCGATGTTATCGATCAACAGTTATTATAAAACTGAGATCTCATCAGGGAGAG
>OY744537.1:46867041-46882041 GCA_963556195.1 Sepiola atlantica | reverse complement strand
CAGAAGAAAGGGGAGGTCACCGTGACATGACTATCGGCGAGAACCAGACATCGTATGAATTTTTATTTTGGAGAGAAGGAAGGTCATTTTGACATATCGACGCGAGTACGTCGTCCTCTGCTGTTCTTATCTACCACTCTCACTCCTCCTTCCTTTGTGATACAGCCATTCAGATGTCAATATGCCACGTGCGTCCATAACCATATATATATATATATATATATATATATATATATATATATATATATATATACAGTTTTAACAAAATTATATATATGTATGTATGTATATATACACTTATAACAACATTATACATACCTACACACACACGCACACACACATATATATATATATATATATATATATATATATATATATATATATATATATATATATATAGAGTCTTAACAAATATATATATATATATATATATATATATGTATTTATGTATATATATATATATATATATATATATATATATATATATATATATATATATATATATGTGTGTGTGTGTGTGAGAGAGAGAGAACGATCGAGAAAAAAGTTTTCTTAAAACTGTTGTTTTTTGTCTGAGAAAATGAATACATTGTTTATATATAAACTTGTTACTATGTGCAAGGAATTACATTAAGATCAGTTTTTTTTTCAATTAATATGCATCCTAATAATTATACCCGACCTGAATGATAGTATTGCCAAAAAGAAATAGCTAACGATCTCCTATTTACTTGCCTCCCTACGAGGGCAAAGTTAGACACAAAATTACTTTTTTAAGTGCGGAAAATTGAGCTTCCCAAAACCGGCACTCGCAATTAAGACAACAATTTTAAAACATGTCTCAGTCTAGAAGGATTTTTCCTTCACTGACTGAGGACAGAAAAGAAGAGGTGTAGTTTCGGAACAGATACTACAGTATGCTCCTAGTCAAAAATGGGAAAGCGGTCAAATTGTTTTAAATGAGTATGAGTGTTGATAATAACAATTATTTGGATTATGTGGAGTATTATTCTCATCTTAGTTGTTATATGCACAACATTTCAACCGATATAAGAAGGTCGGAGGTTACATCGACGGAAACGTTGTGAACATAATAACCAAGATCAAAATAGCACTCTGAATAATCAAAATAATATAAATTAAATCTGTTTGTTTTTGTTTTTTCATTTTACTTCAGTTGAAGTTCTCTGAAATCAATGGGGCCCTTCTCGCGGCTTACACTTGATTTCTATGTGAGATATATAGATATTCGCCTGCCCCAATAAAGTACTTCTTTAGCTCTCAAGCGTTTAGTTGTAAATAAGTTAAGAACATTCATGTTTCTCTCCCTAATTGACAAGTTAACTATGTTATAGTGTATCTTTCTTGTGGTCTATTTGTCTTACAGGACGCCAGGACAAGAATTCATCTAGTCTGGTAGAATATCCAGCTTTGTGTTGTTATTTCATGTTACATCACTAAGAGAACGTGCACTATTTATCGTATACGCCAGTGTGTAGCCATTCCGAAAATATCTTATATGTGCAGCGAATACTATGTTATTTTGAATATTTGTCAGGGTTTCCTTGTAGGGGAAAATATCCTCATGTCAGGTGTCCTGAAAAAACCCTTGTACAGAGAGGCTGATCACACTCGAGTGTGGTGTCTAGTAGGTAATTCACAATTTGTGTATGTGTGGTGAAATGTTGTAATGGATAACAATGCAGACTATGTGATCGGCTAAAAATTCAAATCCAGACGGAGATAATATGAAACTTATACTGTAATATCGTTCAGAAAGGTATGGACCCTCAATAACCCTAACCGCCACTTATGGTTAAAATAATATCTTGTATTCAATTATTTTTTTCGCGTGAATCAGATGATTCTAGTGTTGGCATTAGTTTCCCCGATTTTTTTCTAGTTAGAAATCTTTCTGAAAAGACATCGAGAAGGACCACGAGAAGGTTGCCAACATCCCTAACTGAAAGTGATACTGTGGAACCGACTGGATTCGAACTTGGAACACCCAGGTCTTTAGTCCGTGTCGTTATCCACGTAACTACTGCCACCTCCCTTGTATTCAATTAATTGTTTACTACTAATTGTTATATAAGGCTAGTTCAAATGTGTAGAATAATAAATTAATAATGCGATTCGTACATATTACAATTTATACATTTATTTATAAACATCAGAAGGCATAATCACGTTGATACATCGATTCTCATAACCTCACCGAAGTAAAGCAACACGAGGCATGGCCAGTACGAAAAAGGTGATCATTTGGGAATACAAGGCGTCGTATGCGAGAGAACGGTGACACCTTCCTGCAAAAAAAAAAACTGCTAAAAACCTAACGTCGTTAAAATGATCTTGCCTAAGCGAGATACTCATATGACTTGATAACGCTTTTGAATTTGAATTTCCCTAGAAACTTTCCTTTTTAGAGAAATCCAGCTGCACCTGAGCGGAAACACAAGTAGGTAATACTATCAAGCATATAAAATCTAGTAGAACAATAGAGTTGAGTCCAGGATACACATGTATATTCGGTGTATTATACTGTTTAACGATATATTAACCCTTATTAGTTGTCTTTGTATTGCGTATCTTTGAAGCATGCACTTATACGACAGTTTCACACGTTTTTGTAGTCCTTTCCATTATTACTGTATTCTACATGATATTTAAAACGGCCCTCGTTCCGTAGTAAACGGTAACCAAGATAGTGCTACATCGTATGGTTCCCTGATCTTGTTTGCAGCTGGTGGGTCGGTTTTGTAGCCCCTAGCATATTATTAGAAGCCCGACATGGTTGAGGAAGTTACTTCTTGATTTCAACCGTAGTGCCGTTTGTTCACATTCAATAAAGAGAAGACGTTCATCACTGGTAGGATTCGTGATCAATCCTCGGCTTCAAGGACAATGCCAGCAGGGAGATACAGTTTGTTTAAGTGTGTAGGCTTCAGGCAACCAGTGATCAAGCGGCAGGTGTTGTTCAACGCTGGGCTGATTTATTGGCATGATATGATCTCCTCCAAACAGAACACAGTACGTCTCAGAAGAATATCACTGGGCTAAGTCCGTACATCTTAGTATGTGTGTGATGTGGCTCTATACTTTTGGTTTATCAATTTCCGTACTATGTTGTTCCGGAAGCTGACTTTTCATTTATATGTATTTGATATAGAATTTGAATAAGAGTATGCGATCTGAGGTTCCGCCAAGATAGATGCAGTTTTATGTTGTTACAGACCAGGTGATGTTAAGTGGTCGGTTGGCTTCGCGGTTCCTGAGATAGAACTAGCAGACTTTATAGTTCGCAGAGTTTGCATGCAAGTGGTTTCCCTCGTAGTACAAAAGTAGCTAATCTAGGACTGAGTTGAGGTTTCTTTTTATTGCTTCAAACCCACTCATTTTGGTTGTTACACACAGGTAGTCAGGATAGATGAACCATTCAGTATTCTGGTTCATTGGTTGGTTACCCGTGTAGATGTTATACAGTTATATAACCAACACATTACCGCGAGGTAAGCAATACTTTGTCGTCGATAACGACTTTGATTCTTGCTTTTGCTAACAAACAAGCGTTCGTCTTTCAAGATGGCTCCGATTGGGTTCATGAGTGTCAGGTCTTGTGTTAGCTCCCGGATTTTTTTACAGGAGTAGGGGATGGTTCATTGTGTCATACGCGGTTAACAGATAAACAAAAACGGTTCCTGCTACAAGTGTTTTCTGAAATCCAACTTTCAATATGCTGAGTGAGAGTATGGAGTTGACTTTCTGTTGATTTGCAAGGCCAAGATCCTGCTGGTTGAGGGATGATGACTGGTTCAGCCACTGAGGCAAACCTATTGAGAATCAGGCGCTCAAACAGCTTAAACAGGGTGCATAGCAAAAGGATCTGGCGGAGACACTTTGCATGCGCAGGATCGTGTCCCGGTTTGATAAGAGCAATGATTCTGTTTTTTCTGTAGATCATCAGTATTTGAACCACGCAGAATCGATTCCATAGTCTGTGACGATGTAAATTAGGCCAATCACGTTCATCTCTTTGTTTAAATATAAAAAAATAATTAATGACACAATTGCAGAATACATCTTCGAGACAAATCGTCGGTAATGTCACAACCAAATTTAGTTACAGCTTTTTTAGTATTAGACTCCTTTAAACGGGGGCCCAGCTGAGTCTAGTCATGTACCAGATGCATATATATATATATTGCCATATATATTTTCATTGCTTACTACCTACTAAGTAAATACTGAAAACTGATACATAAAAAATTATATCTCCTTATAATATTTTATGTGGATACATGAAGTACTAATATATATATATATATATATATATATATATATATATATATATATATATATATATATAAAATGTATAAACACTGCCCGATTAATTGGTTAACGCAATATATTCTCCCAGGTTTTAATTTAGCCTGGTATTTACTATATGCGTCCGTGTGAGTAATATCATGCGGCCGGTATGTATGTGTTCTTTCACGTATTTGTGCTCATTTAGATAATTACAAATCGCTTTCAAATTTATTTAAAAACTGACGTTAACAAGAACATTAACTTAGTCACCGTTATGGGGACATTCTGGAATGATAAAAAAATAACCGTGAACAAGAACGTCGACATTCTCTAGTAGAGGCGCCTCAGGCGATAGGCAATAAACCAATCCTCTCTCTCGAAGGAGGTAATGCCTGATACCATGTTCCTCTAGAACCGACGCGAACAATAGTTCATTTCGATCGGTTAGATGAGAGAAAGGAAGTACCTAGGTTGTTATAATGATCCAAAGGATTTCACCGGCTTTTTTTTCTTACCTTACTTGTACAAAGGTTAGACAAAGATTTAGTTTAACGTGGGGAAAAATGCAGTTCCTCCGGGAGCACTCATGAAACGTACTGAAATAGCTGGGAACTGACGCAATGGCATATCTTGATAAGGGCGCCTCAGGCGAACATCAATAACGCTCTGGAAGGATATAAAAATAGTCGAGAACGCACCCATAGGCATTATCTGGTAGGAGCGCCACAGGCGACCGGCATTAATCCAATCCACTTCCAGAAGGAGGAGGTAAAGATGGCACCCCTTAACCAAACCGAACGATATCTTATTCTAACAAAGAATGGTAAATAGTAAATGAGGCTAGCCAGAAATAAAAAAAAATACTGACGATTAATTTTTAAACCACGATAATTAAAGCGGAAACATCTAATACACTGCGTGTATATTTAATGCCGTAATCACCAGTTTAATAAGAAGCCCATCAGTAATGTAAAGTGGAGGCCAATCGTCAGTTTTGTTGGTGGCGTATCAAGGCGACAACAAAGACAGTTTGCAAAACAAGATAGCTTTTTAGTAATGAAAAAAGCAACGTAAACAATGAGTCTCCATCTCTGCTAGCTATGTCGATCTTTTTTTTAAAAATCTTTTTCTATCTTTCTCTCTCTAGCTACAAGTTAAATGGTATCACCACTCTTTTCTTTTCGCTATCTCTCTCCGTTAATATCGAAAAAATGTGAAGAGCAGGTCTTTAATTGTTTGAATGTTAATACACAAAGAGAGATAGATAGATAGAAAGATAGAAAGAGAGAGAGAGAGAGAATAAGAGAGAGTAAGAGAGAGTAAGAGAGAGAGGGGGGCGATAACGAATGTTATAGACAGCTGTACATGACAATTTTGAAGAGCAAGGTAGACAGGTCGCATGCCTTATTATTCATCGAAGATTGTGCCGAATAAGAAGCAATTAAAATCACCGTGCTAAAAAGATAGGAAGTTGTGCTAAATGCTTATCGCCTGAAGTTCTGCGAATTCAGAAAGAAGGAGAATCAGATTTACTTTGAATTCGAAAAGCACAACAAGAGTGCTACTTGGAAAGATTGGTATTTAGTACAGGAAATAGAAGGTAAATAACCAAATGTTGTAAAAACTAGCGTTAATGAAGAATTTAAAATCAAATCACACCTCTGTGAAAGACGTGTACGATGCAGCCGTGCTCGCGGACGAGTACATAATCACACATAGAGAATATCGCGTAAAAAGTGACTCCTCTTGCACGCGATTGAGGGGCAATCCTAAGAGCGCCCCATAAACGAGAGGGTAGCCATCGGGACAGAAGAATCGACAGGGATCGGGTAAGTCGATCGTTTGTTATTCTTATGATAAGACAGGTCAAATATCCATATATTGTAAAGCCAAGAACAGAGTAGAACCGAGCACCCTAATTAAATAACCCCAGAGGTAATTGGTAACAACTGCCCGAATAGGAAATTTAAACTATTCATGGCAAAGGTGATGGTATCTAGAATTGGTGGAAAATGGTCGAGAGAAACCATACACATCTAGAAAAATACAGGTTCTTCTTCATATTCATTGGCGGAAATTAATTTACCTCGAGGGAATAAGACAATAGCGCACAAGTTGCCTCGTCCATTGAGTGAGAGAAAAGCATAGGCAAATCCGGTTCTAGTGGATTCTCCTGAACTCATAGTTAATCTTAAGTTATATCACGGTCGGGGTAAAGGATATTTTCACTATGAAATAGAAAGACAATAAGAGATATGGTAATGTCATTTCGTATAAGAAATCTTAGGAAATCTTCACACAAGGGACAGAAAATTAAGAAAGTGACGCAGAGTAAATTAAAGAATGAAGGTCGCTAGTTAGAAAGGAGTAACTCACATCGATGAACCAAACTAGGGAAAGAGAGAAAGATAGATTGCCTGTTTTTCTCATGTGTTCTAACCAGAACCGGATCAATGTGTAAACGAATCGTAGTGTTCATGATGTAACGAACCACTGTATTGCAGACGACATACTAAATACCGTTAACTAGACATCTGGGGATGAATGTGACTAACAATAAAATAGCGAGTATGTTTATTAGAAAAAATATATTATTAAAATATACGTAAAAATTGATTGCATAATCGCATGTAATAGAATTTTTTTTTAGAACCACAGCCCTAATTACACTATTGTCATCGGTTTAATTAATACTATGTTCAAGAGATCGAAAAATCAACTCTTTAAGAAATAGAAATCTGCGACTTCAATTTGATGTCGAAATGTTTTTTATATATTTCCAGTGAGTATTAAAAGAAACTTGTTCCAGATGCATGATGTTGTATTGAATATTATTATAGAATATTCTAAACAGTTACCCATCAAAATATCGACGAATGTGACCTGGTTCAACGTTCCTTTACTTAGGTAATTCTATGAACATGGTGTTTGAACGTGATATAGTCGTGTTTAAGAACAAACAAATTGACAAAAAACGAGAATAATTCATTTATAAAATCACGTAAAGTTAATTACGTCAGTGATAAAAAGAAATATAATTATTTTACATTTATATCTATATTTATTTCTATTTATTTATTTATCATATTTATTTCTATTTATTTATCATATTTATTTCTATTTATTTATATATCATATTTGTTTTTATTTATTTATTCATCATATTTATTTCTCTTTATTTATTTATCATATTTATTTATATATCATATTTATTTCTATTTATTTATCATATTTATTTCTATTTATTTATTTATCATATTTATTTCTATTTATTTATTTATCATATTTATATTTATTTATTTATTTATCATATTTATTCTCTTTATTTATTTATCATATTTATTTTTATTAATTTATATATCATATTTGTTTCTATTTATTTATTTATCATATTTATTTCTATTTATTTATCATATTGATTTCTATTTATTTATTTATCATATTTATTGTCATTTATTTATCATATTTATTTCTCTTTATTTATATATCATATTTATTTTTATTTATTTATATATCATATTTGTTTTTATTTATTTATTTAACATATCATAAAAAATGTTTTTAAGATGAATAAATAATTTCTTTTTAAAAACAAATAATCTGCGTTGTGCAAGGTTTTCTAAATATTTTATTAAAAAAATATCTTCGTTATTATTGCCACCCACGCAGCGCTTCAAATTGTGTGACTTTTCAAAGTATCCTTCCACGCCGACCACGTGACACACAGCCATATCAACACTTTTCTTTCTTCGTCAAAACACCTAGACTGATGTTCAACTTGGCCACGAGAATGTCTCAACCAAGAGAAAAAAAGAAAAAAAAAGAAAAAGAAGAAATATTCTTCTGAAGATGGTATGTATACCAAAAGTACTCAAGTTTATAAAAAAAAATGTTTTTAAGATGAATAAATAATTTATTTTTAAAAACAAATAATCTGCGTTGTGCAAAGTTTTCTAAATATTTTATAAAAACAATATCTTCGTTATATTTATTTCTATTTATTAATTTATCATATTTATTGATCTTTATTTATTCATCATATTTATTTTTATTTATTTATTTATCATATTTATTTCTATTTATCTATTTATCATATTTTTTTCTATTTATTTATTTATCATATTTATTTCTATTTATTTATTTATCATATTTATTTTTATTAATTTATTTATCATGTTTGTTCATTATTTTTTTATATCATATTTGTTTTTATTTATTTATTTATCATATTTATTTCTATTTATTTATTTATCATTTATTTCTATTTATTTATTGATCATATTTATTTTTATTTATTTATTTATCATAGTTATTGCTCTTTATTTATATATCATATTTATTTTTTATTTATATATCATATTTGTTTTTATCTATTTATCATATGTATTTCTATTTATTTATTAAAAATATTATTTCTATTTATTTATTTATCATATTTATTTCTATTTATTTATTCATCATATTTATTTCTATTTAATTATTGATCATATTTATTTCTATTTATTCATTTATCATATTTATTTCTATTTATTTATTTATCATATTTATTTCTATTTATTTATTTAACATATTTATTTCTATTTATTTATTCATCATATTTATTTCTATTTAATTATTGATCATATTTATTTCTATTTATTCATTTATCATATTTATTTCTATTTATTTATTTATCATATTTATTTCTATTTATTTATTTAACATATTTATTTCTATTTATTTATTTATCATATTTATATCTCTTTATTTAATGATCATATTTATTTCTATTTATTTATCCTATTCTATTTATTTCTATTTATTTATCCTATTCATTTTTATTTAAAATAAATATTCATCATAATAATTTCTATTTATTTATTCATCATATTTATTTCTATTTATTCATGTATCATATTTATTTCTATTATTTTATTTATCATATTTATTTCTCTTTATTTAATGATCATATTTATTTCTATTTATTTATTTATCATATTTATTTTTATTTATTTATTTATCATATTTATTTCTATTTATTTATTGATCATATTTATTTTAATTTATTTATTTATCATATTTATTTTAATTTATTTATATATGATATTTGTTTTTATTTATTTATTTAACATATTTATTTCTATTTATTTATTTATCATATTTATTTCTCTTGGTTTGATGATCATATTTATTTCTATTTATTCATTTATAATATTTATTTTTATTTATTTATTCATCATATTTATTTCTATTTATTTATTTATCATATTTATTTTTATTTATTTATTTATCATATTTTTTTTTAATTCATTTATATATCATATTCGTTTTTATTTATTTTTTATCATATTTATTTCTATTTATTTATTTATCATATTTACTTCTATTTATTTATTTATTTATCATATTTATTTCTATTTCGATATTATTTCTATTTTTATTTAATTATTCTTTTTATTATTTAGACACTAGAAATTTTTAGCAGTCATTATCAGTGATCACTCAGTAGTTAATACAAGGTGTGGTCCTGAGGGTATAAGTGATTTATTTTTACAACAATTGAAAATTACTTTGTGTTATCGCGACAGCCGTTTACTATTATTTTATTGCTGATGAGAACCATATTTTTTCGTTGGAATATAAGTTGCAATAAGCCTCCTCACAGGATTAGAGTAGATGGCTGTAATGATGCAGCCCCCACCCGCTCCTCTGTCTTTCCTTATTCTTTGGCCATTTACAACAATGTTGTGTGGTACCAGAAGAGGCTGATATCTAGGTAGTAGTTGGTAGGGCTTTCACATATATGGATTGGAAAAAATCATCAACTAATTAACCGGACATTATGAATTTGGGAATACATCTGCTAGGTGTAAAGGTAGGTAACTTGGGCTATGTTTAGTTTGTTTGGTTCTTTTGTTTTACTAATGAGTCATTACTTATTAAGGGCATGAAGGCATTCGAGGATAAGGGTTTATAAGTTTGTAAAATAAACACTGAGACAACACCGTAAAGATTGGTAACTATGATTGAAACTGGGAAGAATTTCATTATTTCAAAGAACGGCTCAACAAAAAAGATTTTACCTTGTACTTGAAAACGACTATATTGTAGTCAGCTGACAATCAGAGATGCAATATTGTGTTCCACAGACGGGTATTTATGTGAAAGAAACTTCGTTCATGGAAGCTTTATTAAGTTTTAGGTACACAGAGGGAGAAAGGGAAAATATTGATAGTTGTTGTAGCTAGACGGGGTTTTGTTGTGAATGTTTTACAGGTGAGCATCATATGTTGTCCAGTCGAGCACCTACGATGAAAATATTAATAAAGCAGAAAAAGACTAGCAACATCTATTCTGTGAGAGAGTAGCTCCCTATAAGGGAAGAGAGCACCCCACAAAATTCTGAAATCGGTTGTGTACTCTGCAAGGCAGGAAAATAATGTTCTGAACGGCACCTCTTCAAATGTGGCAAAAGTACCCCATCTTAGGACGTTACACAGGTAAAGGATTACGTAGGCGTGGGATAGCGAGCTTAGCAACGGATTAGATATGAGTGTTTTATTTCAAAGCTGGTTACGGTAAGGCTCATAAGCTCATCAAGGAAAGAGCCATTCATTTCAATTGAAGAAAAGAGAAGATCCAAGCCTTGGTGGTGAAAGGAGAACAGCTTGGTTTCAGATGTGTTAAAAGTAATCAACAACCCTTTTCCTCATTGCAGCAGGTGCTCCATATCGGCAGAAAGAAAATCAGAAAGATCTTGATGAGTAATGATCTTCAAAATGTTGCCATATATGGTTGTGCCATCTGCACACTTTTAGACAAAAGATCAGGATGGGGTTTAACACAGAATTGATTCTGAGGCATGTCGTTTAGACTTCTGTCCATCAAACATATCAGACAGAAAAGATCTGATGGTTTAGAGGACATTTCGAGATATTCTATAGCATATTGTGAATTAGACTTTCATGCAAAAGCCTATTAACGGCGTTTTATATATCAAGATCTATTTCTCTGGAAGCGTAGTACCCGTCTATATATTAATTGACCTCGTGTGATATTATTATATACGATTCATCACAGATCAAAGCATCTTTCTTATGACGCAGATGAAACGGATGGGTCTGTACTGAAATGTAGAAGCCCGATCTCCAGTATTTTAAAACACTGGTGAGATTGACAAAGCATTCCAATGTGATGATAAGCATGTCTCATTTAAGCAACGATTGAACAACTTTGTAAGAATAAGAGCTAGTTCTGGTTGCAGATTTTTAATCACTGTTATTGAAATGTTATCAGAATCAATTGCTTTGCGCGCATCAAGGTTATTGATAAGTTAAGCAACATCGTAGACAAATATATGGATGTTGAGCAAAGTGTTTTCTAGTCGTGGGCTAAAAATATGGAGGGAGGTGGCTCTTATCACAAACAGTGGAATTTAATGCAAAGTTCAATGCAAAACGTTAGGCTTTAGCGGATGCTGAAGAAATTACCTCTCATCCATTGATGATGGTTTGGATAGTCACCTATCTGTTCAGGACCCCGTTTGTTATTCGCGCAAACTCGTGGGAACCACGCTTCTGGTCAGCCACTGTAGATCTAACGGATTAAGCATATGATTCTCTCGCGTTTTTCATAACCATTTTGCAGTGGTTGCGGGCAGTCCGAAAGGCAGCTTTTTTTCTCAGGACATCCATTTCGTTGAAAGCAATTGAAATAGTGATTTCTGTGAGCAATTCCGGTGGCACATGAAGGGGTATGCGGCGGCTTGCAATTTGGTTTCTGTTGGAATTTTTTGGAGTTTATCAATCTCTCAAGACACACATTAACCAATTAGCTACAGCAGATGTGATCCACGACGCATACTTTTAAAATATTGAATGCAGATGAATTTCCGATATGAAAGATCGGAGACTGTCCCAGTCAGCAATCGAGTATCGATACACTGTTTTGATCTTAATTGAGATAACTGAGTGAGCGAAAGATCGACCTTGAAACTAAATAGTAGATGGGCACAGTCCAGAACAAGTTGTCAGAATAATATCAAGAAGACTTGCAAAATGTCCATCAACATCAGGTACGCGAGTAGTTTTGTCAACAATCTGTGTAAGATCATAAAGAATGAATAAATCGTAGCAGAACGTCGTTTCATCTTGACCGTAATAGAACGTCTTATTTCAATAGACTAACCATTCAACATTGTGAATGTTGATGTCACTACATACCTGCATGCTAGCGAAAGGGTCAGCAGACAAGCCCTTGTCAATTTTGTCAAAGATTTTCTCATTAACAGTGACCCCTTCGGTTAGGGCAATGATGAAAGCGGTGTTCGCCGTCAAAGAACGGGTGGCAACCCTTCGTAAATATTCAAGTACCTCCGATTTTTAACAGATTTCCAACGTATATATCTCTTTTTATTTCATTTTACTACAGTTAAAGTTCTCAGAAATCTAGAGGCATCTTCTTGGGCTAACACTTTGTCTTAATATAAGATACATAGATATTCGAATATTCTATTAAAGTTCTCCTCTATTTCCTAAACGTTACTTAGTAAAGAAATTAAATTGATTAGTAAACTATGTTATAGTATATCTTTATTGCAATCTCTAGGTCTTACCGACTTCTAGAACAAAAAATTCATTTAGTCTGGTGAAGTATCCAGCTAAGTTCTGTTACTTAGGGTAACATTACTTGGAGAAGGTGCACCTTTCTTCGTATGAGCCAGTCTATAGCCGTGTCGATCTTATTTGGGGTGCGAATACTATGTTATTTTGAATATTTGGTCAGGGTTAACTTGTCAAGTTGCCCTGAAAAACTCTTGTATAAAGAGACTGAAGACACTCGAGGATGGTGTAGAGTCAGTAATTCAAACCTTCTCTCCTCTAAATGTAAATATATATTGTTTCAGTTTACATCAGTTGAAGTACTCAGAAATCAAGGGGACGCTTCCTGGGACTAACATTCCATCTCTATATGGGACACATAGATATTCAAATATTTCATTAAAGAGCTTCTGTAACTGTCAAACGTTGAGTTAACAAAAATGTTAAGACCATCAATTTTCTTCTCCCCAATTGAACAGATAACTCTGCTGTAGTATATCTTTATTGCGGTGTCTTGGTCTTATCGGATTTACAAAACAAGAATCCATCATGTCTGGTGGAGTATCTAGCTAAGTGATATTATTCGAGGAAAAATCACTAGGAGATGATTCATCATTTCTCGTATGAACTAGTGTATAGCCGTGCCGAGTAGAACTTATTTGGGGATTCGAATACTATGTAATTTTGAATATTTAGTCAGGGTTTACTTATATCCTCATGTAAGGTTATCCTGACAAACCCTTATACAGAAATACCGAAGTTAGAAATTAAAACTCACCAATATATATATATATATATATATATATATATATATATATATATATATATATATATATATATATATATGTGTGTGTGTGTGTGTGTGTGTGTATGTGTGTGTATGTGTGTGTTTTTGTTGAAACATGAGGCGCATTATTTTGACTGATGATATATATATATATCGCTTTCTCCCGCTCTCTCTCTATATATGTATGCATATATATATATATATATATATATATATATATATATATATATATATATATATATATATATATATATATATATATATAGAGAGAGAGAGAGAGAGAGAGAGAGATAGAAGGAAAAAAGTGTTAAATATGCGACGATTGTCCAAATTTATTTCAAATTTCAATTGTTCAATGCAAGGTGTATTCAGTAATAAACTAGTGTTTATTATTCTTTCCTTAAGCCAAGGCTTTTCAAAGATCGAAATCTTATCATCAGAGGAGAAATACAGATGGATAAGTTGGCTTTCGAAAAAACCAAAGTTCAAATATTTGAAAAATATGAAAATTATTATTAAAGGAATTTTTGTTAAAAAAATGCAGTGAATGAAAAGAAAAATTCCGTGAAAAATATATGCAGATTGTCCGGGTGGTAAATTTCGTTGAAAAGAAGTCAGATGAATTGTAAAATGTGAAGAAAACTCTTTGCGTGGAAGCAGTGTGGAGAAAGTGCTCAAAATATAGATGAGTCCAGGCGCACTTAAAGGGGATTGAAAAGGGAGAAATTGGCCATTTTTTTATATACTCCCAGGACCAAATAAGGCAGATGATATCTCGTTCCAGGTTTAAATCCAAATGAAACAAAAAAGGCAAAAAGGTTAAAGATGTGGGGGTTAGGGGGAGGGTTTATAAGGTACGGGATTGTTTAAATAGCCGCTTTGAGAGTTGGGAGGAAATAAAAAAAGAAGGCAAAGGAACAGGAGGAAGGCTGGTATGGGGATGAAGTTAAAGTGACAGGGTGGTTGAGGGTGTGGGTGGGCGGTAGGATATATGTTTTGGAGGGTAGGATTAATCTGAAGCGTGGTAGGAGTGTAGAGATTGTATTCTAAAAATAGAATTCAAATGAGTGAGCTTCTAACATTTCAGAAGTGACAAGTGAGGCAGCTAAAGCGAATTAAATTGTAGTTACCGGTAAGGGTTTCTGGGGGTTTTAAAAGGGTTAAAATAGAATTAGTTAAAAGCATGGTAAAATAAATAGAGGTATGAGAGAGAGTGAATGATTAAAATTTAAAAAATTAAAAAAATTAAAAATTAAAATTTAAAATTTAAAAAGAGCTAGGGAATTGTTAATTTTAAAAAATTTTTAAAAATTATTTTAAAAC
>OY744537.1:46772041-46862041 GCA_963556195.1 Sepiola atlantica | reverse complement strand
CTTTTATACAACATACTTTGAATGACATTTATTTAGTCCAGGGCAACTGGGTCACCCTGTGATACTGACAGCACCAAAAAGTGAACCGCATAATAGAATTTATATCACCATGTTACAGCAGCTCATCAGAAATTCAATCTAGCCCACGAGCTTTATTTGACTTAATCTGTTTTATGTACAAATTGTTTTTTTCGGGAGTTAGTTCCGCGTCAAGTTCAGAACGAAAAGTACACTGAGGGATACCATCATTGCAGCAACACGTTGGATGGATTGTGAAAGAGATCACAGAAATGTTCTTGCTATCGATGCATATGCATAATGTTATGTGATGTCCTCAACAAGGTTGTCCCATCTTTTGCAAGGAGTGCTGTAGTTTAAGAAGACTTAGGACCATATGACTGACGAAGGAGGGAATAACACGTCTTAAGATCCATGTGATGTTAGGGACCCTATCTCGCTGGAGAGGTCAGACCACCATTTGCTTGTATATTTGGCGCACTTAACGCTAAAGCTTACTCTTAACAGGGGGAAAATGGGCAGCAAGAGCTGACCTGTTCGGAGATGAAGAGCTGGCAAGTCTCAAATTAGCTTGTTGTTCTTTGTCACTTTGAAGGTTTATTACACTGAACTTATCATCAAACCAGGCTCTGAGAGCTTTCAACAGCTTACATCAACATCCGTTTCGTACATGCTATCTCTAAATCTCTTTTTATTTAAATCAGAAAATCCACCTAGTCAAATGCAGGTTTGAGGGTCCTTCTTAAAAAATGTTTTATTTTTGTTATAGACATCAATACGTCTAGGTATTGCAACTCAATTTAAACAAATTTTCCGGTGAATAGACACTGAGGATATTACTAGGTTTCCTTGTACTTCTAGTGATAAAAATGTTAGTGGTAACTATATACAGTTCAGGTAGACCTGAGGGAGCAGCACCCGTTTGCATTGACTCCACCAATTTCATATGGTCCGAGCCGACCAACGCATTAAATTCATTAAAGATTACTAAACTGTTGGCATCTGGCAAACCGGTGACAAGATCTTAGTGTATGGTTGAAAGAAGTAATATCATCTTCAAGCGAAGCAATAGTCGGCACATAGCCTGATAGAAAATTCCTGTATTGACCAGTAGCAAGGGGAATCTTTGGTCATATTATAGGTTCACGAAAGCAATATGGTTGTTCAATCTCGTCAATTAAAAAGTTCGTAACTACAAATGCCACACTAAGTTCACGCCTCTCTATTTCGGATTTACCAGACCCAAATATCGTGTAGCCTGGATCACACTCAACAAGCTGGTCCTCACTGGCAAAACAAAGTGAAAAAATCGCTGCAATTTGTAGTTAGTACCTCTGCAATTCAATAGAGAGCACATCAGTTTTACGTTTACGTCTTTTTCCATTGCCAATGTGTTCTCACATTCCAGTAACAAAGCTGAAGTCAGCATCGTTTAGAATACATTTTCTTGTTTCCTGCTGATATGGACAACCGTCAGCCGCAGGATGCTAACCAGCAAGTTAAATGCATCTTTATTGAGGACGCGTTTCCTTATCCTCTTCCACATTCCTAGTTGAACGGTGCTTAAAAAGCTGCTCAATCACAAAACGTCCCACCAAGTACACACCTCACTACGTATTGTCGTGAAAATGTAAAGATATACTTAATATCGTCTGTGTGTAGATAACAACTTCATGTTTCCAGCTAATCAGGCCTACACGCGTCGCAACTTTTTTTATCACCACATTAATTTTGAGGTAGACAGGTGTCATTGTCTGAAAGAGTATCTGTACAAATATGATTAATATTGTACGACAACTAAGTACTCCTTGGTGTTCAAAATGTTGAGATCCAGAAACGTGGAAGAAAAAGATTGCCAGCAACAAGTAGAACTGCGAGGAATGGTCGTATGCGTCTTGTTGTTTTACATTAGAGATTCCTTCCCTTAGAGAGGTTGCCTTCACTGCGGATTACAGGATTCCCCGTTACCCCATATGGCATTTGACTCAAGGCTGGGATTTAGATTGCTAGGCCCCAGAGTGTATTCCACACGCCGGTGTGTCATGCATGCCTTAGGTCCACTGGAAGTTGCTGTAGGGGTTACCTCAACATTAGCCATTAGACAGTGGGAGTCAAGTTTTGCGGCGATGAATACTCTCCGTTTACCAGAGTCAATTTAGTGTAGCAGTACTCACATCGTGTACGTACAGTTGGTTCGTCTGAGAGAAGCTCTATTGTCATCTAATACATCTGTGTGTTTTACACAGTTTGAAAAACCAGAAGTTGAACACAAGACATATTATAAAAATAAAAGGTTACATGTAAAAATGTTATTTTTATCGATTGATTACTATATTAGCATCTATAGATATGAACACACCCAGACATATTGATAGTTCACGCTGCCTGAGATGAGTAGTTTGATAATTTTAAAATAAATAACAATTTTTGATCGATACTTTTAACACGCTGATTGACAGTAGGACGCACACACGTACACACACCTATATATATATATATATATATATATATATATATATATATCGATTGAATGAATGTAGCACATGAAAATAACTATATAATCCCCCCTTTTCTTTGTTGAGCATTGTTGCTATTGGTATTGCCAGCTACTATTGGCAGAAATACAAAGTTGTTCATAAGTAAACAAATGCAGCACTGTATTAGTTGACACTATTTATTTATAATGTATTTAGATATCTTTTGCCAAAACGCCTGCCTCCTGGCTAAGTGGTTAGTACTGCTGATAGTCAACTAGATGGTCGTACGTTCGACCCCGGCTGGGGGCAGGTGCTTATCTAGCGGCTCTTAAGAGCTGGGATGAAGCGAGACATTCCGTCTGTGAATGACTATATATATATATATATACATACATACATACATATATATATATATATATATATATATATATATATATATATATATATATATATATATATATGTTGGGGGTGTTTATATAAATTGTTTAGAAAAAAACTAAATGTACTGAATCGCTGGCTCATACTACTTGTTTATCAAGTACTTTCATGTATTTACATAGGATTCAAGTTAATGCATATTATACAAAAATAGACAAGGGTTTGTTTTTCTATGATAGCCGGATTCCTACATCACTACGGACTATATCAACTCTTTATTTGGGGACTGCCGAACTAACTACTATTTGAAGAATATAATACTTGTTAACGTAGCTAAAATGTATTTTATAAATCGTTACGTTAAAACATAAAACACACTAAATATAACTAGACAAAAAAAAAGCGTATTTCATCTCTCTTCCGTCGGCAGCGAAATATAAAAATGTGTACTAGGAAGAAAACGACAACCTAGACACAGAAGGAATGGAACATTAAAACATTAATTCGTCTATATCATTATAATCTGGTTCCACTGTTACTACGACTGTTATTACTGAGTACGCATGTCATATAATCGGTCCGACAAAATAATGTTTCTCAGTAAAGATACATTAATGTCCGATGTCGCTAAAGTACGTCTGATTTGGTTAATATATTCGGTTTTAATCTTATTTTAAAACTCAATATCCCAAAGAGTTGACATTTTTTTGCAAACGTATTTTTTAGTCTTTACGTTACAATTAATAAGACGCTGAATAAAGCCTTTATAATGAAGATAGAGATTGAACGTAAATGAAAACCACTGTAACGTAAACATAGGCAGCCAGTTTACTATAATATGTTAAGCAGACGGATTCCTTCAGAAGTCGCACTTTGACTACACGTGCTGATTGACAAAAAAGTGTATTGCCTATGTTTACATATAAAGCTTTGCACAATCTCTGCCCTATAATCACCGTGTGCACATTTAGAAGATTCGTGAAAACTCAAAAAAACTTTTGAAAAATTATACAAAAGAAGATTTCTCTGAACCGATGGAATAATAAACAGCTATGTCATCACTGATATATATATATATATATATATATATATATATATATATATATATATATATATATATATATATATATATTATAATATCAAATGAAGTAATAAAATAAGGTGCCAATCAAATTTTATTATAATTCAACATTCAAGCAAAGTATTTTAAAATCCTTAGCTCATGAGTTTTCAAAGATAATTCTTCTCCTCAGAGGAACATTCTCGCAGTTATACTACTACAGGTAATTAAATTACACTTTGAAAATATATAAAAATATATACAAAATACATAAAAAAAATATAACATCAAATATATCAACCCAAAAACACCATTGACCAGTATATTGAACTTCAGTTTTTATCCGGATGTTTCACTAATTATAAGATATTAGTTGACGCTTATATATTTTGTTGGATTGCTTTATAATATATATATATATATATATATATATATATATATATATATATATATATATATATATATATATATATATAATGGTGTTTCGATTACCTAATATACACTATTTTCGAGTGTCTTCGGGCTCTCTGTACAGGGGTTTGTCAGGGTAACCTGAGGTGAGGAAACTTCACCCTACAAGTAAACCGTGACCAAATATTGAGAATCACATAGTATTCAAAGCCCAAATAAGATACCCCCAAACACGGCTATGCACCGGCCTACACGAGGAATGATTCACCTTCTCCAAGTAATGTTTCTAATGTTTAATACTCGACCAGACAAGATGGACTCTTGTTATGGAATCCGGTAATACAAAGAGACAAAGAAATATATACAATATGAAAGTGGTCAATTGGGAAGAGAAAAAAGAATGTTCTTTACTAACTCAACGTTTACACGTAAAGGAGAACTTTAATGAAATATTCGAATATCAGTCATATATCATTTATTTTCTTTTTCTTTTTCATTCTCTGTCTGTCTGTTTGTTTGTCTGTCTCTCTCTCTTCCTCTCTCTTTATATATATATATATATATATATATATATAGGATCAAATATAAACCAAAAGTAAACTTTTACTAGATGGAACCTATAGTGAAAAGAGATAGAGCAATTGTAAAGGTAGAATAAATAAGAGTTATAAACATGTAACGAATGTCCATTTAATATTTAAAAAGCTTATTTCGTAAAATAGAAAGCCTGGAACTATTTTTTACGTGATGTTACATGATTCCCCTCCCTTATTTAATGTTATCAAATCTGAAAAAAATATATTCAGGTTGATCGAAATTTTAATGTTATACAAACGTAAGATGTTTGAAACATATCAGATTTGCTTTTTTTTTATTGGTGCTGTATTTTGGTAAAATATCCGTGAATTCATAAAAAAATAGAAATAAACACAATATTATTATGTTTTAACATTTTTTACTTCATTTTCTCATTAATTTTAACTATAGTCTGTTTAATTGAAAGAGAAACAATGTTTTAGACAATAATTCATTTTCCATAGATTTTACTTTATTTGAATGACTTCATCATTTAAATTTTGAACATCTACGGTTTCCCAATTTTTGTAAACATTTGAATATAATAAAAATCTAAGTGTTAGTAATCGTAAAAGATCGACATCAACTTCAACCGAATAATTTGTGCTATTTTATAGAGTGTTTGTTTGCTCAAGGAAGTAAGCATATCGTAAAATTACTCTGACGCTATCAAACTATGGAAAACCGAATAGACTTTATTAACGTGTCAACTCGTTACAGAGAAAGTAGTCGCTTTTGCAAACGCACGTGTGTAAATGTTATACCTCTGCTTACGGGATTTTTATTTTGTTACCTTCTTTAAGCTGTAAAATAACTCTGCCTTTGTAAGACAACAGTTAGAATAGTATAGCTCTTATCATTTTGTTTCAAATTTTAATTCTTAGCTATTCAACATTCTTTAGAATTTTAATGTTATTCGGCTAAAATGTTACCTGATATAAAACTTATTTTCACTGAAATAGTCTATTTTATTTTTAATTGAAGATTATCTTGTTATATGATTAACAAACGACAATACTTTTTCAATTCTCATTTTAGTTTTATTTGTATTATATATAAAATTTAAGCTAAACACTAACAAATGAACATTATAGTAAAAATCGTTATTTCCATTAGTCTTTTCAAACGATTTTTTAATATTTATTTTGATGAAATTTAACACTTTTTTGACAATTTTGGAGTGTCGTATTTCCACTGAAATTTCCGAGAAAATCAACGGATTTTTTCAATGTGAAATCAAAGCAAAAATATTGAATAATAATTACCATCATCGGATATTCTTCCACTATATAAGTTGTCTTAACCATTGTCACGGGACTTTGTTACAAATCAAATAAACCGTGGTTTCTGCTGTTTATGTATTTCATGTACGAATGTGTACCGCACACTATTATTGTACAACACCTTTTTAAAATTACTACCATTATTCAATTTTTCGTTAACAATTACTCGGTAAAAGTTGTTTGATGTTACTATAGGTCTTTGTTTTCAGTTACATCCACCGATAAAGGAACAGAGTCGCCGCCAAACGAGTAATCGCCACTCTATAATAGAGACTAATGTTTATATAAATAAATATTTGTCTCGTCACACTAAAGTTAGAGAGTAAAATGCGTGTCCTTTTCTCGGCCTCAGACGAAACTATTTCAAGTGGTGAAGGGGAGCAAGAAAGACAATAATGAAATGAAATTCGAAGCAAATTTACTCGGTTGGTATTTTTTGTTCTTTATATCATCAGAAATGATAACAATAATTAATATAAATACAAAGTAAATTAAGAAAGTAATTCTATGATTTTATATGAATATAATCAGTGCGAACAGTATCGAATCTTAAATTTGCCGTCATCTTTGACAGAAGATGAAGAGTGGTAGAATATATTCTTGAGTTGAATAACCAAACCGTAGTAAGAGAGACATATAAGGTGCGCGTCTAATAGTCTTGCGCTGGCCAGTAAACCATGCACTAAAAACATTAATTTCTAAAAACAATGCAAAGCATTAAATACTATTTCACTGATGTAAAAAACATTTGATTTTGCTCTTCTTGTTCTTATTCAGATTCGAACGTTGAGTTTAAGAAAGATTGAAAAACGAATTGCAAACTGAGAATGATACATTGTATTTAGGTAAAAAAACATTTTATTGATTGAATTCAATTGTAAAAGACTGAACATAACTTCTTTTTTCAATCTTTTATTCTCCATGAATTTGGAACAAAACACAACTAATGTTATTTCATGGTCTGTAATAACTTTAATTAGAAAGAAAAAAAACAACGGAATTCCATTTTCCCTCATCTACTGTTACTTATAAAACTGAAAACACTGCAATACATGTTTTAAATACTAATTTCTACTCATTTTCAAATCTTTCGTTTAAATCAAAATGCTCCAACATAAAAAAGAAACCGCAAGGCAATAGATAAATCTATCTTATTTCATATTCAAAAAAGAATACCGTCATAAATGAACAGACTGAACATCTATTTCGGTGTAAGGTATTTAACATAAACAATATTTTTTACTAATGAGTTACCACTTATCACGGTTAAAAACTAATTAAGGATAAGGGTTAATTGGATTGCCAGACAAGAGTTGAATTGTGAAGAATACTATGAAGGGATTGAAAATCCCCATATACATTCCACTTACGAGAACAGCCATACAGTAAATAGGAAGTCTTCCACATTTTCAAAAATATATCTCATGAAATGCGAGGAGTAAACGATAAAATAAGGGGTGGCGAGAGTTACGAACAGAAACAAAGAACATTTGTATACATTAATATTTATTAAAATAATAAATATATTTGACTTTAAGAATTTATAAGAACATTTTAGATGGAACATAGAATATGAAATATGAGATATAATATGACACTTATAATAGAGACATGACTGGTTTGGGATATCAGTCATATCAATATTACACATAACTTCATGATTAATTCTCAATAATTATTAATTATTTATGCTGTACGTGCAGCGGTTCTTCCTGCTACATTCTTGATTCTCTCTGACCTTAAATCTGCCGCCTACCTATACAATTGGTGATCGTAAGTGGGTGGAATGTATACATTTGGTAAGAATTGATTCCAAGCTACGATGGTCGTTTGTTAAAAGAACAATATAATTGTAATTATAAAAGGGTCATTTATTGGATATATGCCTGGTGCAATAGGTAATACTGAAGTACTAACAAAATATTCTTTCAAATTATCAGGATATAGTAAACACATTTGCATATGTTTAAAAGCTGGCCCTTTAAATCGCAGCTACAACGGTGATCACTAAAGTCGGCACTGACATCAAGGACTATTATCGATGGACGGACAAATTCTACTTTACAGGCGGAAAACATATGCAAAATCTTTAGGCCATCTAAATATATTAAAATTAAGTTAGCTGGATGTTCGTTTTTAGACTTAAATAGCTACCGTAATGAAAATATCAATATTTCATTCTGAATAGCCATTACCTGTTTTTTTTTGCGTGGGTCCATGTTATTTACCAGAAAACAGCGTAATTCGATTTAATTTATTAGCATATAACTGCTTGAAATGCATCTCGCCGAGCAGCCATCTTTCTTTTCCGCAGCAGATGTCAGTTATAGATGGAAACAATTTTCCATAAGAAGCAAACTTCGCTATTATGACATAATAGTTACACTGAGCAAACAATTTCAAAGATTCAGTAGTGACGAGTAACAAAGGTTAGTGGAGCTAGAGTTTATTTTGTGGGGCAAGCCGGAATCATTATGTAAATGGAAACGTCACTTACGCATTAAAGAATATGTACGTATATTTATTTGATCCAAATATTCCAATATAACAATTTGGAGAATTAAAACGATAACACAAATAAATTGGAGCCTCACATATTTTGTGGAATTGGTCGTATAGTGCCTGTATCTTTTTCGACGAAGTACGTACAGGAAAATATCATTTTGTCAAAAATTTTAAATAAATATTTCTTTTGGGATATCATAAGTCTTGGTATTGATTTACTCCTCTCCAGGAGTTAGGCACAAGGCCAGTTTTTATCCTACTCCCACAAATAGTCCGAGAGGTGAGCACTCTGGCCATTTAAAAATTGATTGAGCAGCCCCGTTGGCATTCCCCGGTAGGGGCGCCTCAGACAGTAAGCAATAAACTTACTCCTCCCCAAAGAAGGGAGGCAAAACCTGGGAGGGTGGACCTTCTAGAACTGCACAGGACAGACACATTGCCCGGCGTAGTCAAGCCCCGGAGGACAAGACAATACCAGTATGGGGTGGAGTATCCATTGGAACAGATACTACACTTTGATCTTAGCCAAAAGGCCAAGAACAGGTCATATCATAAGTCTTTGTAGCTAAGACTGAAATCACAAGTTCGTATGTGATAATTATCAACTGTGTATAAGAAGAGGGTGTTGCAAAAACCGAAATCTATAATAATTACAGGTTTACTGACGTAAGTGCCCGGGATCACTATGACAGCTATGCAATCGTAGAAGTTTTCTTGAAGGAAAAACAATGGAATAAAAAATACCTCAGTATGCAATCTTTACAGAAAGAGTCACGGATTTTGATATAATATTCAGCTATTGTAGATTTCCGTGTATATTTTTGAAACACATATTTAATTTTGGGAAAGTTCATTTTTTAAGCATCTTTAGAATTTGAAACTTAAAGAAAGAGGCAAAATGCCTTAAAAAAACATGTGTTAAATGCAGATATTTTTTATTAAAATCAAAATAAAAAATAAAAACAATATTTTATTTTTTTTATTTTAATAAAACGTTAACGTAATAGAAGTTTACTTAACCATTTCCATACTACAGTAGATTGATTATCTAATAGTTTGTGTTTCATTTGATTTATACTTTTTCTACGGTTACTGCTAATGTCAATTCCCTTAGTCAAAATACTTATTTTGTACATATTACATACCATACATTATTCTATATATATTCTATACGATACTCCTGATAATGTACTTGTAAAATAACAATGTTGAATATTTATGTTTCATTTTCGTTACAAAATGCTAACATTTTAACACATAAATGTTACAGATACGAAAATACACGCATCAAAATCATACATATATATATATATATATTATATAAATATATATACAAACAAAAACTCCATATATAAGAAGCCCTTTATATAAACACCAAAAAACCCTAATTAATAAAATCAACTTTAATATCAGTAATAATATTCTAAAATGTTTATAGCTCCAAATATAGTTTGGTACTTAGTACATCAATCCTGACAAAAAACTTCAATAAATACTAACACATGGTCTGTACTTGATTAACCTCATTCCCCCAAAGATGGATCCAGATGGGTCCGAAAGTACTTGGGAGACAAATCCAAATTATGGCAAATTCATCTGCCAAATTCACCTCCGAAACTAAAATTATAATTCGATCTATTGAAAGGATCTACCAAAGGATATCTAGACACGAGTTGTCTCTTATATTCAACACTACTTGCCTGCAAGAGAAGATGCTTCCTAGATATACATATTTTAAATATATATATATATATATATATATATATATATATATATATATATATATATATATATATAAGGTTAATACAACAAAATATATAAGAGGCAACTAATATCTTTAATTAGTGAACATCCGGATAAAACTGAAGCTCAATATACTGGATAGAGCATAACATAAAATGCACTAGATGAAGTGAAAGACGAAAATAGGGTGCGAATCAAATTTTATTTGAATTCAATGTTAAAGCAAAGTACTTTAAAGCCCTTAATCCATGAGTTTTAAAAGAAAATCTTCTCCTCAAAGGACCATTACCACAATGACCTTACTGCAGATTATAAAATTAAACTTTGAAAATATATAAGAAAATATATATATAAATACATAAAAGTATATAAAACATCAAATATTTCAGCCCAAAACATACTTTTTTTTAAAACTTATACAGTTCATTCAAGTCATAAAGTTTACAACAGCTTCAAGGAAGATATCAAAGAGGTTGATTAAAAAACAATCAAAGTGGTGAATGGTAGTCCAAAAACGAAAAAGTTATCCAGACGGGAAATGTGTTTGCTATCTATGCAGTAGATTACAGTGAAAGGTGTATGCAAGGTGTATGCAAATTTATAAAACGATAGATAAAACCAAATCATATGAATATTTTAGAAAACTCACTTGGTGTTGAATATCATGATGCCCAAATTAAGGGGTTTTATCAGCTGATAGGAGTTATGCAAACCATAACTTCCTGGTAAGATGCAAGCTTCGTTAAAGCCAATTCGAATAAAATTAAACTGACTTGATGTATTCGGCCATTTTTTCGTCCGGGTTCGATAAAGTTACTCTAGTGAAAAAATTATATTCGAAGGTAATCAAGCTCCCGCAAGCCCTGTAGACAGCATAACGAATCTAAAAGAAACTCTTCTCTTCGGTAAGACAGCCGCGCAAAAGTAGTTGAATGTCTACTAGTTGAAACAGCGTGTACAAACGGGTGTAAAATGTCTGCATTAACAACGAAAAACGCTATCATATAATGGCAGATGTTTAAGATTAGCTATATACACCGGATGTGAAATGTCTGGGTCAAATCAATTATGTGTATAACGGATATTAAAACTCTAGGTCACAGAGACGGATGTGTGAATTTATGTCAAAGTCTCCAGACATCCTATTCTCTAATCTTACTATTTGATCGTCTGCTGTAAGTATATAAACACATTTCCCACATCTAGCACTATCAAGTAATTTAGAAGATTTATGAAATTAATAATTAAGAAGTTATTAAAACATTTAGAATTTAATAATTAACAAATTTAAACATTAACAAATTTAGACTTTAGCAACTTAATAAAATTTTAAAGAGATATTTAGGCATTTTCAATGTCCAAACATTTTAGGCAGGGAAGATTTAACAAACACACCTTCACAACTGGATACTCCGAAGCTGGTCCCGACACTCACTCAATCAGCTACTGTGGGTTTGGTGGTGGGCTGAATTGTTCATACTTGAATTTCCTCCTATGGCAGCATTTAGAAACGAATTCATTTCTAGAGTTGATAAAATTTAAACGTTTAGGTGCTGTGGGAATCATCACGGCCTCTGAGTCGCATATACCGCAAGATTTAGATCCTGGATTATTAGAGTTTGATTTTTTCAGAATGGACGATTTTATACTGTGTGGAATATTTTTGGATCTTATATTTTTAACTAAAGTAGTCAGTGATGTCATGTTGTTGCTGGCATCGTCATTGAAGGATCAATTATTGGTAGATATGCGGGTTTTAATCAGACTTGCTGTGCCTCCAATATAAGTGTGTATCTTAGGGTTTGCTATTGTTCCTGAACAATTTATATTCCTAGAAACGGGTCTACTTCTATTTACTGTATTATCATGATATGTATTAGGTTGGTTAATTAATTGTATATTATGGCTCAGTTGTGGAGTTTGATTAGGGGTTGCATTTATGTGATATCTAGGGTTCATTGTACAATTATTTGGGTCAGTTACAATACAAGCACTGTCATCTACTGCATCGATAGCAAACACATTTCCCGCCTGGATAACTTTTTTTTGTTTTTGGGCTAAAAACACTTAAAATATTTTAGAAAAATGTTTTCACTTTAAAAGTCGAAATTTTTTTTTTAATTCTCCAAAGTGCAGCTATTTTTGCTTTGCACACTTTTAATAGGACTGGTGTTTTATTAATGTTAACTTGCTATCTTAATAAATTGTATTTAATTTTATGTTGTAATTTTACTTTTTATTTGTGTGCGTTTATTTATAAAGAGTAAATAATTTGTATTACTGTTTACTTGCTATCTTAATGAATTGTATTTATTTTGTATGTTGTAATTTTACTTTTTATTTGTGTGTTTTTTATTTATAAATCATAAATTAGTTTTTATTAATGTCAACTTGCTATCTAAATGAATTGTATTTATATTGTATGTTACGATTTTACTTTTTTTGTGTGTTTTTTATTTATAATTAGTAAATGATTTTGTTAATGTTAACTAGCCATCGTAATTAATTGTATTTATTTTGTATGTTGTAATTACATTTTTATTGTTATGTGTTTTATTTATAAACAGTAAATTATTTTTTATTAATGTAAACTGGCTATCTTAATATAATTGTATTTAATTTTATGTTGTAATGTTACTTTTTATTTGTGTTTTTTTAATTTATTAATAGTAAATTATATTTATTAATGTTAACTTGCAATCTTAATAAATTGTATTTATTTTGTATGTTGTAATTTTACTTTTTATTTGTATTTTTTTAATAAATAGTAAATTATGTTTATTAATGTTTACTCGCTATCTGAATGAATTGTATTTATTTCATATGTTGTAACTTTACTTTTTATTTTTGTGTTTTTTATTTATAAATTACAAATTATATTTATTAATGTTAACTTGCTATCTTAACGAATTGTATTTATTTTATATGTTGTATTTTTCTTTTTATTTGTGTGTTTTTTATTTATAAATCATACATTATTTTTATGAATGTCAACTTGCTATCTTAATGAATTGTATTTATTTTGTATGTTACGATTTTACTTTTTTATGTGTGTTTTTTATTTATAGATAGTACATTATTTTTGTTAATGTTAACTAGCTATCGTAATTAATTGTATTCATTTTGTATGTTGTAATTTAATTTTTATTGTTATGTGTTTTATTTATATACAGTAAATAATTTTTTATTAATGTAAACTTGCTATCTTAATGAATTGTATCTAATTTTATGTTGTAATGTTACTTTTTATTTGTGTGTGTTTTTATTTATAAATAGTAAATTATGTTTATTAATGTAAACTTGCTATCTTATTAGATTGTATTTATTTTGTATGTTGTAATGTTACTTTTTATTTGTATTTTGTTTTTAAATAGTAAATTATGTTTATTAATGTTTACTCGCTATCTGAATGAATTGTATTTATTTTATATGTTGTAATTTTACTTTTTATGTTTGTGGTTTTTATTTATAAATCATAAATTATATTTATTAATGTAAACTTGCTATCTTAACGAATTGTATTTATTTTATATGTTGTATTTTTTCTTTTTATTTGTGTGTTTTTTATTTATAAATCATAAATTATTTTTATGAATGTCAACTTGCTATCTTAATGAATTGTATTTATTTTATATGTTGTAACTGTACTTTTTACTTGTATGTTTTTTATTTATAAATAGATAATTATTTTTTTTATTAATGTGTACTTGCTATCCTAACGAATAGTATTTATTTTGTATGTTGTAATGTTACTTTTTATTTGTGTGTTTTTTATTTATAAATAATAAATTATTTTTATTAATGTAAACTTGCTATCTTATTGAATTGTATTTATTTTGTATGTTGTAATTTTACGTTTTATTCCGTGTGCGTTTTGTTTACAAATACTAAATTATTTCCTCTCCCATTGTGTCTCTCAGTTTTCATGCTACTGACTGGAGAAATGCCAGTTTCTATGTTCTTGCGATGTAATAAAAGAGAGAAAAGAATTGAAAACAGTAGGTAGTTTTATATACGAGGAGAAAGGGTCTAACCACCCATAGAAGGAGACCCCCCCTTCTTTTTTATCTTTAGATAAATGGTATCTTCGTTTTCACTATGTAATTAGCAAAGTGTCAACCAATGACACTAAAAATGAATAGATTCGCTCAAGTTCAGATAAGTTTTCTTTGAATGCTTTTAAAATGACTGCCATTATTCATTAATTTTGACTTGGTTTCTTATTACTTTTTTATAAACTGCGGCACCTCTGAAATACCTGACTAGTACACATACGCAGAATTACCCCTTTTGGTGTTATGGACCCGTAGATCTTGTCAGACCATTCTTCCAGGAGAATGAAAACTCCAATATAAAAAGTGTGCTACTTACGACTCACGTCTTGGCGGAAAACTGCTGTGGCGGAAACCTTCCCAACCCCCTAACATTTGCCCTCATTGTTTGTCTATTAGCCAGGCGCAGAGCTACTAGCGCTGGGGGACTTCAAAGTAAGAAACTGTACGTGGTATGTCGCGCATGGAAAGGGGCATCACAATTATCCTCTGTGGGCTTTCCAGAACCCACAACCCCCATGGATAAAGTGTTTACTACTAGTCTCGTTGTGTGAGCTTATTGGAACCAAACAAGCACTTACTTTTCCCTCACCACAATATAAAAAAATCAGAATGACAATGGAATAAAAGACACAAACCTAAACCAGGCGACCACCAAAAACATCTTTTCCTCCGCCCTTTAATGGCGTAAAACATTTCACCTAGTAAACTCCCCGGATATCCTATCCCTAAGTGATCCAAAACTATAATCCTTAATCTGCTCACACCATTTTGACATTACTAAATATCTCCAACTCTACGGTAAAGATTCTGACAAATATATTCACATGCTAGGGGTTTATGTTCGGAACACCCTCCCCTTCACAAGAGAACATAAGCTTGAATCAAATTATCAATCCTGCATGTGATTTAGATCAACCTCTTAACACAGCGTTAGTTACTTATATCTCATACACAGTTCTTCGTCGATCCAGGACCGTACCCTGCTAAACTTTGTCTCTGAAAGCATAGATACACCACTCTTATTTAACTCGAGTGCCCAAATACATGTACATCACCGTGACTGGTTTGGATTCTCCACCTATACAGACGTAGCTGGTCACTCACCATATATTTTCTCCACAGCGCACTCCCTCTCCTAGACTGAAACTTTCCCGATATACCTCCCTAAACAGCAACGCTCACTTCTCGTCTTGTTCTTGACATCGATGACCGTTGCTTGTGCAGCAAATTCCCATAGCCGGTTCGGGAACGCTGATCATCTTGTGGTAATGATTGATATTAACCTAAAATCTCGTCCTAAAGTTCATGAGCCGTTGCTCAAAATGACGAAATACTACAAGCGAGCTGATTGGGAATCTATCTGAGGTCACATTAGAGCCGCTCCATGGAGTGAAACTTCTCTCCCTGCTGATCAGTGCGGAAATAAAGTCACTGAATGGATCAAAGCAGGCATTACAATACATGTCACCTTGCGAAAATTCTACAGCAAACCTCATTCTTAATAATGACTTACCTTAAACTATGAATTTACTATTATTAAGAGGCGGCACGCCTTAAGACTATCTAACCGCCACAAGTAAACTAAAAATAAACAGAAAATTATAGCGCACTGAAATCATTTTAAGACTGTAATAGATGAAGCAAAGAGAAGGTATACAGAGATGACCAGAACACGCACTGAGTCATAGAGACTAGGTAGTTGCGATTTCTGGAAAATATTAAATATTGTGGTGAATAATGGGCAATCCACAATTCACTCACAATGCAACCACAATGATGGTGTTTGCACGGCAACTAACAAGAATGAACTACTTGCCCAGCGTATCGCATAGCACTTTTGACTCCGTAAACCACTGTCTGCCAAACTTCCCATTGCGGATTGAAGCAACATTTAATGAGCTGACCATCACCCCCATCTCATGTTTGGGATATCATTAAACACTTTGACACTTCAAAACATGTGGTCCTGATCATATACCAGTGATAGTAATAAAGAAATGCTCTGTTGAAATGGCCCCTGTCCTCTCCAAACTCTACAACAAATGCCTTGCTGAATCTTGCTTGTCTTATAGCTTGAAAATTGCCTCTGTAGTAGCAGACTTCAAGATTCTGAAGATAGAACTGACTCTCAGAATTATCAGCCCATCAATCTACTCCAGCTCATCACTAAAATTTTTGAACCTTAATCAATCTTCTGATAGTGCGTCACCTAGTTTATGCTAAACTTATTCTTGACCATCAGTATTATTACAAGCAAGCACGGTTTACTGCAGATATCCTAACTGTTATCTCTGAATGCATATAACATACACTGGACAAAACAGGTGAAGCTAGGGCGGTAGCGCTTGATATATCAAAAGACTTTGACAATATTTAGCATAAAGGTCTTCTCATAAAAAAATAATTCATATGGTATTACTTGACAAATATTTAATATAATTAGATCCTTCATATCCAATACAAAGTTTTAGGTTGTCCTCGATGCCTGTTTATTCAAACAACATGACATACATGCAATGGTATCCAAGGGATCGATTCTTGCACCTTTATTGTTCCCGGTATTCATAAACGACTTCGCTGATAACATTGTATTTAAGATGGGTATATTTACTGACGAAACCATGCTCTTCTATCGTCATGTGCATAAAACAGACGCGCACATATCTGAGGCAATGCATGACCACTTATAAAGTGCCCTTCAGTCTCTAGTGCAATTGGTTCATAAATAGATGGTACAATTTAATGCTGCTAATACAAAGGTAATTTCCTTAAACTGCTACAAGAAACCTCTTCAACCAACGATTGTCATGTCAGATAACACCTTACATGAGAGTCCAACGTTCAAACTTCTCGGCCTAACATGACAGGTAACATGAATTGGAACAAATAAATAGAAGACATTGCCAAGGCTGCTGCGAAAAAGTGGGCTGTATCTACTGTGCTAGAAATCTTCTCACCGCTGACATAATCCTATATCTCTACAAAGCCACCATTCTTTTATGCATAGAGTATTGCTTTTACATATGTGCTGGTGCATCATCCACTAATCTCTCCTGACAAGGTCAAAAGGAGTCGTTAATCTGATAGTTCTTTTACTATCAACAAATCTCCAGCCTTTGAGCCTATCGCCGCAATGTTGCATTCTTGTGCTTTTTTTACTAGTACTTCAATGATATGTGCTCCAGTGAACTTGCTGCTCTGATGCCCCTTCGACGTAAATACACACAACCAACCATTCACTGTGGAGGTCCCCAGATGTTAAAGAGCCATCTACTCCACTAACTGCGTTCCTCGAGCTGCCGGCATTTGGAACTCACTCCATGCTCCCTGTTTCCCGACTCTAGCGATATGCTAACATTTAAACTAATGTAAACAAGAATCTCGCTGCACAGCTCTCAATTTAAGACGACGTCTAAACTGTCACCCTTATTTTCAGTAGCCCCTTACGTTTACAGGTACAGAAATATAGTTAGTTTGAGCATAGACATTAGAGGGAAATAGTCGTCGTACAGTGTCGGAAAAATAAGATTTCTTTAACTATTAATCTGGCATTAGTCAGAGTTAAACAACATGGCTCCGTTGCTTCTTTTAAAATCGGTTCCGTCTATCGCTAAAAAAACACTTCCTCACACATTAGACTATTCTCTATATCTACAAATCTACAATAAGACCATGTATGGAGTACTGTTGTCATATTTGAGATAGTGAATTTCTGTCCTATTTGAGGGTTCTTGATAAGGTGCAGAAACGTATCTGTAGTTTGATTGGCCCTACCCTTTCTTCTTCTCTGTGTCGTCTCTCTCACAGACGTGATGTTGCTAGTCTCACTCTTTTCTATAAATACTATTATTGCATGTGTTCTTCACAATAATGTAATCTATTCCCCGCTTCTTTTGTTCAAACTCGTTATACGCGTTGGTCTATTAGTCTCCATCAATTCGCTGTTTTGATACCTCATTGTAATACAACTTCCTATTTCAGTAGCTTATTTCCAAGAACCGCAGCCTTATGGAACTCGCTTTCTGTTGACTGTTTCCCCTCCTACCTATAACTTTGGTATTTTAAAGACTATGGTCAATAGGTATCTACTCTCTTTGCGAAACTCATATTCTTTCTTGTTAGCTCTTTACATCAAGTGGCTTCATGCTTCGTCTGGAGCGATTTCCATAAAAGTAAAAAATAAAATAAATAAGTAACAGAATTTGTGGGAAATACCGTCATATGTTTTTTCATTAATAAAAATTATTACTTCAGATATGAGTGATCAAAACTACATCAGCAGGCAGAATAAAGACCCCCCTCTCTACACAAGCAAGTTTTAATGCAGTAAATTCACATAGTTACTAGAATTTACTAACTCCTTGGCTGACATACATTAAAAAAAAAGGTTTTGTAATATTTCCTATGTGAGGAAATCTAAGATAATTTTTCACGTAATGTTATTATAAGAAGTTTATTTTCGTACTCTAGAGAAAATTATAGTTTCGTATCCATAGAGTTGTCTTCGTTTTTTTTTATATCCATTAAAGATTGAGGATATCTTCACGCCGAAGCTTGTATCAGGAGATATATACATAATTATGAAATAAAAGCAGTTCTAAAGCGTATGATGTTAAATTGAAAGCGCGACACACAGTGTTTGTGAACACAGATTCACACGCATACTTACACAAATACGCGCATACAAACAAGAATGAACTCAAATACACATTTATATCGAAACCGTCACACGACTAAATTCCCGCGCATAACTTGATACGCGCGTATTTATTAGATGATAAAATATTAAACACATATCTGTACTGCCGCGTAATTACTTTATCTATTTGAATAATTATTTGAATACTTTAATAATTAAAAACAAATAAACATGCATTATTTCCGTGAAGATGTTAAATAATTAGAAAAATTGCTTTTAATAATCAATTACGTACACGATTAACCGAATTTATAAACACCCGAACATACACACAAATATATATGTACAAGGCCTGTCTAAAACTTATCCGACCTTAGGCAAGAAACAATATTTTAAATATCTGACGGCGTTAGTATTCTAATCAACTTCAAAGTAGGCTCCTTGTGCTTGCACACACTTTGCTCTACCGATCCATCCACTTCCGGAAACACATCTGGAAGTCTTATTTTGAAATGGTGTCTATCTCCACCGTCGCGTTCCGCATCATCTCTTCTCTAGTCTCAAAACGGGAACCATTTTAGTGGCATCTCCAATTTTCTAAACCACCAGAAGTAGCAGGAAGCGATATCTAGAGAGTAGGGAGGTTGGCGAACAAATTGAATATCCTGTTCGGTCAAGAAGTGTTGGATCAATATCGAAGAATATGCGGGGGCGTTGTCATGATGCAGTTCACAGTTTTTCGCCGTCCACATGTCTGGTATTTTCCGCCGAACTGCGTCACGGAGACGCCGGGGAACATCTGAGTAGTACTCTTTTCTCACTGTGTGTCCTTCCGATGCGTATTCGTGATGTCCAATTCAACAAATATCAAAGAAGACAGTCAGTATCATATTTATTTTGTTCCGAACCTGTCGCGCTTTTTTTGGTCTCAGAAACTCGGGATGCTTCCATAACGACTATTGTATTTTTGTTTCCGGGTCGTACCCGTACACCCATGACCAATCTCCAGTTATCACGGTGTTCAGAAACCACGGATAAGCATTGGCGATTACCATAAGTTCCAGTCCAAGTTGAAAACAAATGTCCTTAAGTCACTGCGACAAATTGTGTACGAATATCGCATGCGGAATGTCATGTGCGGAATATTTACTCACTCCGACCTCTGTGGCGATCTCAAGCACACTTGAACGACGATCTTTCATCACCAAATTTAGCACCCTCTAAACAATTGCTGCATGCCATTTTTGAATCAGTGGAGCCACTCTTTAATTTGTGTTACATCAATCGCATTTTCTCCAAACACCTGCTGAATTTTACGAATTGTTTTGCATTGAGAATCTCCAAGCCTTTGACAAAATTTGATGGAGTACTTTTTCTCAACACCTTCAGTTATCTTAAGATAATCGGTAATCCGACGAACACGTTCTGTAGCACCTCATTAAGCAACCGACAGGCAGCGACTAACGCGCAGGAAGTCAGTGATATAATTCACCACTGCGCATGAAGGTGTATTCCTTCACGGTTTGAGTGGTGCCGCCCTATTGTCTCTATTTCACACGGAACAAATGATGGTCAGATACTTTTGAGGCATGCCTTGTATGTATATCATATAAATATATATATATATATATATATATATATATATATATATATATATAATAAACATATGTTTGTTTATTTGTCTTCATATAAACGTATACATTCTGATAAGTTCTACAACATGTGTTTCACACGTGTTAGACATTTATTTTGACTTCCATAAACAAAATTAAGAGTGTGAAACTGATGTACATTTCCTTGCGCATTTAAAGTGATATATATATATATATATATATACAATCATATATATGTGTATATATATACATATATACATATATATGTATACATCTTGTATAGATGTATACATATATATATATATGTATATATGTATATATATATACACACATATATATGACTGTATACATATACATATATATACAGACATATATATGTGTATATATATACACATATACATATATATGTATACATCTATACAAGCATATATACCTTGACATTATCTCTCTCTATATATGTAATGTATATATTTGTAATATATATATATAATTATATTTATAATTTATATATATATATAAGTTATATATATATATATATATATATATATATATATATATATATAAAGGTAGGCGCGAGAGCACTCTATCCCTTAATAGGATACACGAATGGCCTATGCTGGAAATTTCATTTCTTTGATCAATTATAACTCAAAAAACAATAAACCAAATTAGTTAAAACTGTGCACAACATTTTTATTTGATAGGTTCTATAAGTGTGTAGAATTTCAGCATTATTAGTCAAAGCAACCCAGAGATCCAGAAAGTTCAATCATGAAATCATGTTATACGTGTGTACGTACGTATGTGCCAACTTGTATCTAATCAACTATTTGATTGATTCAGCTGCTTTTTGGCAGAGATAGAGGTTCTAGGGTCTAGTTGATGGCATTTTAATTTCAGTTTACCATATACCGTAGTTCTCTCGAAAATTCCCAAAAAACTTAAAAATTACCATTGTATTGAGGCATAGCCTTTACAAAAGTAGTGACATTCCATGAAAAATGCTAGTATACTAAAATCGTATGCCCTTAATAGGGTTAAGATGAACATTCATATGCACTAAATGTACAAAAGCAAAGAAATTCCCAAATTTTTACACTTTTATTGTCATTAAGGGTATGCGAGCACAACAGTATTTTACTGGTATGAATTTTTCTTCACCGCACCTCACACACTTCATCCACTCCTGCATAGAGATTTACACTGTAGTGATGTGATAATTAAATGGTTTGGTTGTTATGTAGTCATATCCTTAATGACAATAAAAGTGTAAAAAATTGGGGATTTCCTTGCTTTTGTACATTTAGTGTATATGAATTTTCATATTAACCCTATTAAGGGCATACGATTTTAGTATACTAGCATTTTTCATGGAATATATATATATATATATATATATATATATTTATATATATATATATATATATATGATTTATTTTAAAAAAACTATACGTTACATATGTCAAAGCCGTACTGCGGTTTAATTGAGATAAACCAGCTTTTTAAATCCCCCCCCCCCAAAAAAAAAAGATTAATGTAACATATTCAAAATGCCGATCTATCTTGATAAAACAACGGTACGAAATATTTAACGGATTGTTTTTAAAAAATAAACTATATATATATATATATATATATATATATATATATATATAAATATTTATATATATATAGATATATATATATATATATATATATATATATATATATATATATATATATATATATATATATATATATATGTATATATATATATGTATATATATATATATAGATAGTCTCGGAAGTTTCTCAACCATTAAAAAGAAAAAAAGACAAAAAAAACACATTTTAGTCTCAAGTCGTTCGGTGGAAAATCCCTTATGTAAGTCAATTTACTTTTTGCAGTCACTATACTAGTTTTCTTGTTAGCCTTAACATTACTTAAGGAATCATCAGTTGTTTACCGTGAAAAACTGATATATATATATATATATATATATATATATATATATATATATATATATATATATATATATCTTTGAGTATCGTTGTTTAAAGCCGGATCACAGTTGTTATTTACTCCTCTCCAGGAATTAGGCACAAGGCCAGTTTCATCTTACTCCCACAAGTTAAGATGTGACCCAAGGTCGGGTCGGGAAAGTGGGGCTTGAAAAGCCAGCGCTCGAGAAGTGAGCACTCTGGCCATTAAAAATTGCCTGGGCAGCCCAGTCGGCATTCCCCGGTAGGGGCGCCTCAGGCAGTAAGCAATAAACTTACTCCTCTCCAAAGAGGGGAGGCAAAGCATGGGAGGGTGGACCTCTAGAACTGCACAGGACAGACCCATAGACCGGCGTAAATCAAGCCCCGGAGGCCAAGACAATACCAGTCTATGGGGTGCAGTATCCATCAGAACAGATACTACACTTTGATCTCGACCAAAAGGCCGAGGACAGTTTGGAATTTGCACTAATAAATACAATACTCGATGCTGTCTTAGACCGAAACAGGAGGTTGCACGACTTTAGATAACAGTATTTTTCCTAATCAAGCAAAAATAAAAAAATACAAAATAAACACTTACGAATAAAAGTAAACTAATCAAACAACAACTGCAATATAAAATAACAGAACACGTTGATTACTTAACTAATTACAACTAGAAAATAGCCCTAAACGAACAGACTATTCCAAGCAATGGGGTCGACGTCATAGTTTACAAGATAGAAAACAAAATTGCAAATCGTAGACTTCGCCGTCCGAGCAGTCACATGGTAAATACCAAGGAGACAACAAAAAAAAAACAAGGAAATACATAGGGTTTTCAATAAATTCCAAACAATATAGAACATAAATTAACACCACTATAATACAAATTATTTAAAAAACACTAATAAGTTTTATACACCCCGGAAAAAGACAGAGAAAAATTGGAATGAAAGGGAAAATTGAGATCGGCAATTTTGAAAACAAATACACTCTTAAAGACAACCCTTTAATACGGGAAGTATCTAACATATGCAATAAACGCTATCTTGACACATATAATTTTAAATATGAAAAAAAAATGAAAAAATAGAAAAAAACATCACATCGTGAGAAAATGCTTAAAAAATTATAATAATTATAATAATAATGATAATTATTATAATAATTAAAATAATAATTAAAATTATTATACTAATTATTATTATTATTATTATTATTATTATTATTATCATAATTATTGTTATAGTAATAATAATTATTTATAATAATAATAATAATAATAATAATAATAATAATAATAATAATGATAATAATTATGATTTTAATTATAAAAATTATAATAATAATTATAATAATAATTATAAAAAATAATAATAATTATGATAGTAATAATAATAATAATAATAATAATAATAATAATAATAATAATAATAATAATAATAATAATAATAATAATAATAATAACGGAGAAACAACAACAACATAAAAACTGGACCTGATAGAAACAAGATATTTCTGGAGGAAGATATGGGAATAGGGTGGAGATCACAACAAAAATGCTAAATGGATTAAAGACATGAAAAATAAACTACAAGAAATTGAAGAAGAAACAGAAAGACAATTAATGAAGAAACTATTAAGACAACACTAAAGAAAATGGCAAATAGGAAAGCAGCAGGTCACGATGGAATACATGCGCAATTGTTCAAGAAAGTTCACGACCTTACATGAAAGGTTAGCACAGAAACTGAGATAATATATCCATAAAACAATCATACAATAGTGGATGACCAAAGGAAGGACAATGCTCATACAAAAAAAAAAGCCAAGAAAGGAAAGCTCCCAAGCAATTTCATACCAATAACCTGTTTACCAACAATGTAGAAAATCCTAACGGCACAGCTGAAGGAGCAAATTTACCATTCCTTGAACAGCAGTGGGCTACTCCCCGAGGAACAAAAAGGATGCCAGAAAGGAAGAAACGGGCGCATGATCTGTTATACATCGATCAAAAGATCCTCAAAGAAGTTAAAAGCAAGACAAAGAACATATTAATGGCATGGCTTGACTACAAGTAAGGGTACGACAACATTTCTCAAGCATAGATAATTGAATGCTGAAAAATGTACAAGATACCCGACAGGATTATTAATCTCATCAAGAAAGCAATGGAAACATGGAGATAATAGCTAACAACTGGAGGATAACACTAGACATAGATCAAAATACCAAAAGGCATTTTCCAAGGTGACTATATATCACCACTACTGTTTATCATAGCCATGATGCCACTCTAACTACATACTCAGGAATTGTGATGCCGGATACATGTTCACAGGCAGAGAACAAAGAATAAATAATCTTATGTACATGAACGATCTGAAGCTATATGCAAAAAAATAACTGGAAAAGCTGATAAATACGACGAGAATCTTGAGCCAAGACACTCAAATGAAATTCGGAATGCAAAAGTGTGCACTGCTAGAGATTAAACCAGGAAAGCTGGAGACGATTGAGGGCATGGAACTACCCAACCAAAAGCAGATGAGGGCGCTCAGTTAACAAGACAGCTATAAATATTTTAGAGTTTTCGAAGCAGACACAATTAAATCAAAAGACATGAAAGAGAAGATTGTAAAAGAATATCTGATAAGAACATTACATTTCTTAGAAACAAAATTATATAGCAGAAATCGAATCCAAAGAATAAATACCTCGGCAGTATAACTAATAAAATACTCTGAACCATTCATAAGCTGGACTAAAGAAGAACTCAGGCACCTTGATTAGAGGACAAGAAAATTATTAACGCTACACAACGCACTACATGTAAAAAGCCGATACATACAGACTCTACGTGAAGAGAAACGAAAGGGGGAAGAGGACTAGTAAGTATAGAATACTGTGTGGACGACATTGAAAATAGCTGGAGAAATACATAAACCAAAACACAGAAAGGCTGACCACCGCAGCAAGAGACACTGTCCCGACGAACAACGCTGGAGGCTCCGAAACTGGACACAAACAGACAATAAAAGAAAAGTAGGAAGAAAAACAACTACATGGGCATTTCATAAGAATGATAATAGAAGAGACGCACGAAAATAGTTGGGCATTGCTGAGAAAATGACACATAGTCAGGCAAATGGAATCCCTACTGACGGCTGCACAAAACAATGCGATTAGGATCAACTATATTAAAGCTAAAATAGAAAAAAAAACAGGTAAACATAAATGCAGATTGTGCCGTCAAAAAGAGACAAACCAGTAAATCACATAATAAGTGAATGCCCGAAACTGTCCCATAAATAATACAAACATAGGCATGCCTGCGCGGAGAAAGCAGTACACTGTGAGCTATGCAAACAAATGCATTTCGAACACTGGAACAAATGGTACACATATAAATCAAAGACAGTAGTCGAAAACAAAAACACAAAATGCTCTGGGATATGTAGGTACAGACAGATAAACTCATACTGTTGCCAATACTACTGCCTGGACCGCGGCAGTACGCGTTTCGTATACTCGTCGTGCAGAGGGTTGGTCGTGTCGTCCAGTGAGTGGTCGTCTGTTGTCTGCAATAAAAGCCATGTTCTGCACTCAACTTCTGTTGAATTCAATTCATTTATTCAAGCGTTGTTATTTCATCTGGGGGAAATTCACCACGCCGAGCGAGATTAAGAGAGCAAATCCTATTTTATCGTAGTTAGTTATTAATGTTTTCTTAACTATTCATAGAGAGGGCTGGGAAAGGATTCTCGCGCTTGTCTTCCCTGAAGGGAAATATTCCGTATCTTTACATTGTGAATCGCACGTCCTCTCAGTTCGCTTTCCGAAACAGACTGACTAAAAACTCGCTTCCCACGAGAACGAGTGACGTCACAGATCCCTTTGTTTCCCACGCAATGCCCGCGAATTCACAGAGCCTCTCGCAGGTGTAGACTGACCTTTGATCTAGGGTCTCGTCACACGTAACCTTGTCACGTCTCCGACTGTGAGAACAAGCCCTGTTCTGCACTCGACTGCCCTGCGTTAATTCGCGCAATTCAAACCCGACAGATACGTCCATTCCCATAGGGCCATTATCTAACAATACAAGCAAGGAGGCCGGATGTAATAATAGTAAACAAGAAAAAAAATCTCGCTAAATCGGAGATGTTGCTGTCCCAGCTTACCACAGGGTATAAGACCAAGGAGACAGAAAGACGAAGCAAATACACAGAACTTGCCAGAAAATTGAAAATGATTAAGAGTATGAAGAAAGTAAATATAATACCAATAATCGTAAGAGCACTAGGAAAAGTTCCGAAAGACCTAGGAAAAATACTGAGAGAAATTGGAATCAAAGGGAAGACTGAGACAATACAACGGACTGTAATGATGAAAACAGCTGACATCTTAAGGAAAATCCTTGAATGCGGACACCTTTCCACATGAGGAACGAAGACTAACCAATCGCATGCAAAGTGCAATAAGAAGAAAATAAAATCACATAATAAACACCACAAGAACTCAAGGAACAGAAACTCTAAAAAATTTAATAAACTACTACCCTGAAAAGTGATGGCACCATCCCCGTATGATATCACACAAAACATTCGTGAAGGGTCAAGGAGGATGGAAAGACCGGAAGGGATAGCACTTACCAGACATCTGCTAGAAGAGTGCAGAGAGCAGTGGGACATTGGAGAGGCTTATTACCATCCACAGCCCAGAGATAGCCAATGTTCGTTACCAATGAGAAATATATGGTAAGCGTCTGTTGTGATAACGTTAATTCATTTGCAGTAGTTATCGAAAGAGGTTGAGAGCACTGGATATCTGGGGAGACTTGTTGTCACTCAGACTCCAGGGAACACATCTGGTGATTATCAGTGAGCGACTACTGATTACTGTCTCTATGAGAACCTCTTGTAGGTATAAAATAATAATAATAATAATAATAATAATAATAATAATAATAATAATAATAATAATAATAATAATAATAATAATAATAATAATAATAATAAATAACTACTATGAATTTTATAAACTACACCGAAACACATGCATATAATGGCAAGTACAACACACAATGATTATTACAGGTCAAGGAAGATTGAATAACGAGTGAAAGACAACACTAACTAAAGGTTTTTTTCTGTAAAAAAACTAGTGAGTAATTAATAATAATTAAAGAAAGGCAGCAGACGAAGAAACTTTTATTTCTTTTACATGAATAGTTACGATGATGGTAGAGGAAATTGAAAACTAACTTGTTTGATGTCTCCATGGTGATCGAGGTATGGGATTAATGGTTAAAACAATCTTTCTCAAATATCTGAAATGTATTAATACCGATTAAATTAGGTCGTTTTGTATGTGTTACTAAGTACACATACACATTTTTTAACTGAATATTAACTAAATATAACGATACTGCCATATGTCGGCTGCAAGGTAGATATATGCAGAATGATACCAAATAAAACCGAAACCTGTAGGACTCAGAAAAAAGATCCGAGTATTATGATTAGCAGGGATCCCATTCATAGCGAACATAGGGGATTAGGTATGACTCCTGTAAATATTGGTAATTCTGTTTGTAGCCACCAGAAGACCACAGAAAAAAGAAATAAGTAATAGTATTCCAAATAATAAATCTAAGTTAACCCAGAGGCAGAGATAAACCACAAAGGAAAACAGACTGACTAGCACATAATAGAACAACAGATTGAAAATCGATTAAGATATCTCTTCAAAAGAAAGTGGTTTTCAGAGCTGTAAATAATGGAAATAAAAGAAAATGCATATAATGCAACTGAACATCAGGAAACACTATACTCGAAAACCGACTAGTAAATGATTGGCACAACATAAACACGGAAACTGCGGAGAGTTATAACTACAAAATTACAGGACTTACTGATCATTAATTAGCAGTAGTTAGGCACATAAGACACATTATGAATGAGAGTAAAACAAAACTACAATCCATAAGCAATGAAGAATGGACACCATTAACTATAGTAACAGATACCATCACATAATTTATTTAATAAAATAATTGCTGAAAGTTGACAAATCAGAAATTATAATAGCAATTATGAGGTACACATCTTCATCAAAGAATGGGTCGGCCAAGCCCGGATTTGAAACAGATTGGAAAACTAGATCGAAACACTACAAAAAGATTTAGAAGCGGTAAATAAGGTAAAAGAGAACGGAAAAAGAGGATGGAGAAAATACGACTTACAAAGAAGAAGAATGACTAAACAAGCAACGTGAAGAACTAAAACAAAATATACTTGCAAAAAGGGATGGCCGAAATGATAAATATACAAATCTGAACAGTACAAACAAATAGTAACTTTGAAAACCTAAGTTTTCCCAAAACTCAATGGAGGAAGAAAATAAACAGAACAAAAATACAACTTTAGGACAATATATGGGAAAAGCGACAAGACAACAATAGAAATGCTGAATGGCTGAAAAGCATGACGAAATACATTTAGACAACGAGTGCAAAAAAACTACAGACTAAACACTTGCATCCGAACCGTGCGCAAAATTCTAACGACACAACAAAAAATATATCTATCACTTCCTTGATGGCCGTAAACTATTCCCGAAAAACAAAAAGAATACCTATGACTGGTTGTACATAAATAAACAGATGTGTCAGTAAGTAAAAACCGGACAAAAAACGAACTACAAGAAAACCTATGACGGAATTATCTAAGCATGGTTTGTTTAATATCTAGATGTAGAAAATTCTGGAGATAATTAGCTATCTTTTAAAGAAGACAATGGAGACATGAAGACTGGAACTGACAGTAGAAGACAACACCTGATGGAGATAAAAATACAAAGAGGAATTTACCAGAGAGTCGCTCTATCACCACTACCGTTTATAATTGCTATAATACCAGTCAATAACATACTCAAGAAGTGCAATACCGGATACAAGTTCGCAAACACAGGAGAAAGAATAAACGAGCTCATGTGTAAGGACGACCTGACATTATTCCAGAATCTTCAGCTAATACATTTGCATGTGATTCGGAATGAAAAATTGTTCACTATTTGATAGTAAAAGACAGCAGGAAATGATGGCAATTTACGGAAATATTACTTTAAAATATATGTGAGTTTTCGAGGCAGACACAATAGAATCCACAGAAATTAAGAGAATATCGAGAAAAGAATACTTGAGAAAGATTTTGAAACCAAATTATATAGCATGAATCTAATAAAAATAATAAATATATGAGCAGTATCTCTAGTAAGATATTATTTACACTACATAAGTTTGACAAAAGAAGACCTCAAGTATCTGGAATAGAAGACTAGGAAACTAATAACCATGCAACATGCAAAGATAATACTGACCGTCTCTACATGAAAGGGATATAATAGGGCTAGGTACTCGGAATTATACAAAACTGCGTGAATGACGCAGACATAATGCTACAAGCACAAACTGGACACAATGTTTTTTTTTTAATGAAGGTTGCCCCAGACAAGACATGAAGCTACTTGATGTAAGGCGCTTAAAAGAATGAAAGATGGTAATCGCAAAGACAGGTAATGCCTATTGCCCTTAGTCAGCAGGAAGAGAGTTCCACACTCTTGCAAGTTTTGGAAATAAGCTATTGGAATAGAAAGCTTTATTATATCGAGATATCAAAACAACGAATTTGTAAATACCGCTAGATCAACGAGTCAACTCAGCTGGAAAAAGGAAGCAGGGAATGGGTCATATATTTCTGAATAACACATGCGGTAATATTATTTATAGAAAAAAACTGATACTAGCAACATAATGTTTGTGGGAGAGACATTGCGAAGAAAAGAAATAATGGGACAAACCAAATTACATATGATCTTATAAAACCGCCACATAAGACAGAGATTCACCAGCTCAAATATGACAATAATACTTAATACAGGTCTGATCGTAGATAGAGAATAGCCTCAGCTGTGAGAAAGTGTTTTGAGCGATAAAGAGTACCGAATTTAGGAGAAGTAGAAAAAGATAGGTATCTAATGTATAAAATCTAAAAAAAATATTTATGAGATATAAATACCAAGAAATTTCAGAGTCGATTTCCCACTCAATAAGAGAGATATTTATGCCATTTATGTACATTACAAGAAGAAATAGGACACGTCTACGATTGAAATACACGAGCTCTATCTTAACAGAATTAAATGAAACAAACCATTTAGTACGGATCACTTTCTTTACTCTGTAATCATAACTCAAAAGATGATTTCTATGGTTCTTTCTGATAATTTAATTCCTTTTGACGTTCTCAAATCTCATGTTCCTGAACTTTCTTCTAAACTCTCAAAAGTATTCAATCTCTTTTTGTCACAGTACATGTATACAATAAGTTGAACATATGTTGCTATTTTACCCATACATTGAAGATTATACGTTCATATATTTCCCAATTGTATAACACAATAATACAATAGAGCGGATGAGATTTGAAATCACGATATTCGATTGCATATGCCGCATAGATTTCAATTAAGCCTAGGACGCATTCCTTCACTTTGTAATGTCAAATGTTAAGCTATTTCTTAAAAGGCTCCGCAGATTCTTGCAGATATAACATTATGGAGAAAGAAAACACACATTGAACTTTACTTTTTGATTTCTTGTTTTGAAAAGAGACTAGATGAAGCTTAAATGACAGATATTGGCTTTCTTTCGCAATAGACAGTTTGTGGAATTTGTTTATAACTGGTCTAACGATGCTAGTACGATAACATACAACATATGGGCAGATCTCAAGTAGTATTTTAACCGTTGAGCTTATTCATATATTCATCTCTAATGACTTGCTACACAGAATCGTTGGTTGATCTTTCCTTTGCAACGCTGTCACAACATTATGCATCGCAACGAAGATTTTCAACGATCAATTGTTTACGCTTCTTTGATTTGTTGCAAGACTGATTAAACAACGTACTTTATATATATATATATATATATATATATATATTTATTTATCATAGTTCACCCCAAACAAGGAAGGCCGCCACTGTACACGTAATGGGCTACTGAGAAAAAAAGTGAAAGTTTTTTTGGGGGGGGGGGGGGCAACCTTAATTGGGATCTCTGCAGCGAGATGTATGTTTATATATATATATATATATATATATATATATGGCACAATCACGTTGACACACCGAAGTTAAGCGGCGTCGAGCCCGGCCAGTACTAAATGGGTGACCATTTGGGAATATCAGGTGCTGTATGTGATCTCTGCTTATTTATGCATGATTTCCAGTCGTCCTGTATTACTACTTGCCATTGGAATCAAGCAATGCCGACTCAGGAGAGCGGTTGTTGAGGATTGCGCAACCCTTGCAATTATAAATTCACGCGAGGCACTCATACGTCGAAAATCGACGGGAGAGAGTCCATGTAATATATATATATATATATATATATATATATATATATATATATATATATATATATTTGTTAAGTAATTATAATAATAATAACTATTATTTTAATAATAGTTGTAGTAATATGAAAATATATTTCTCGCAATTAAGCTACATGTTTCTAGCACGCAGGGAATTGTTAGGCAAAATGCCTAAGTCTAACGATTTTCTGCGGGAATGAAACATGCTGTGTTGTGTTATTGCTATAAATATATTTCATACTAATGTTTATATATATATATATATATGTGTGTTATTAAATTAATAAAAATACACGCTCTGTTTTACATTAAATGTTAACACTTGAAAAGTAGTTTAATGTTAACAATTTAAACGTATTTTGCTATATCCTAGGTATTTGTTGTTTTATTTATTTGTATAAAATATGTGCGATATGTAATCTTTTAAAGATATTGCTACATTTATGATATTTTAACTAAACATTTATATATATATATATATATATATATATATATATATATATATATATTAATGAAACATCTCATGATATTTATTTCACGAACGATTGAACAAGTGTCGTTTAAATGACGGCATCCTCTTTTCGCCATTTATGTTGATTACGTAATTGAAGCCCATGCAGATGAGTGTTTTGTAATTACCAAGATTTAATAATTGTATTAATGTATCATGCGCCGTCAAGCATGGGCATCCAGCAAGAAAAAGAAGCCTGATTAAAATTAAATACCTTATTTTTGTCAAAATATTATTTTATAGATCATGGTTTGTTTTATCGTAAATAAACATACATACTCTTACTTACTTCTCCAAGAGGGTGTTATAAAGGGTCTTGCATTTTACTCAAATCTTCACCATCTGTTTATATTCATGAGAAAAGGATTTCCTGCAGATATTTACTATAGCAAATTCGGACAATATTAAATTACCAATGGCTTTTTTGTGTCGATATATCCAACTATGGTTTAACACATCTATTGGAAGTATTTTATCTGTACGATCTGAAGTGACTCAGACATGGAAACCAAAACTTTTACCCTAGATAATCTTTTTAAAAAAGGCCAACTAGTAACTGTAATAATCCATGAAGTTTATTTAGCTATACATTAATAATAACAGTTGGTGAGACTACAATTTTATAGTAGAATACGCGTGCCATTGAACACCTGGTTATATAAGCCAAAAATGTTGCCTTCCAATTAGTTAACTTGACAAAATTACAATTAAAACACTATATATTCTTCGAATGAAATTGTTAGGTTAGAAGTAAGATATCAATTTGCTATGTTAATAAAGGATAACTTTACGTTATAATTGTATAATCTTTATCAAAACAACATAGTAATTATTGTAAAAAAAATGATATTCTTGAATCAATTTGTATTCCCTGAAAATGGTTCTAAATGAACATCAGGAGTTCTTATTGTATTAGCTGCATCTATACTAGATAGTGACAGTTTTAAGAAAATCTGAGAACTTTCACAACATTTTTTTTCGAAAACTTCGCTAGAGAGATGCACGCATATAAAGGCAAACAAGAATGTCACATGTATAGTAAGGTTTCGCATTTTTTGGCAGTAATAGAACTTCGTAATTCAGAATAGAGACTTTTGTACAGATGCAGTTGTTTATCATAAATGTGTGACGGGAGATGACGTTAGGATAGATAACAATCTACCTGTGATTATTTTCATGGGGAAATTTAATCCTAAGTTTCTATGCAATTATATACCCTCTGCCGTTGAAATATTTTTGAAAAATACCAAACAGAAGATGATCACTTTGAATATGAGATGCAATTCTTCTTTCCAGTAAAAGTAACGCCCACTTAGATGTTGCCTGCGTAGATATTTAAAGTGTTCAAAATACAATACATACTTAGGATATAGATTTTCTTTTTCGTTTTGAAATCAACTAGAAATTCAAGAGGACTAAAAAAATTGAGGTGTGATAATTACACATAGTAGATAATGTATACATAGGTGGCCGGATAGGGACAAACAGGACATCATAATATACTATCAAGGCAGTTTGTTTAGACAGATAAGTTCTGAGTTAAACTTATTGTACTGTTGACCTGGGAGAATTACTTTTTAAATACAAGCTGTCGAAACATGTTACTCCACATATTCCATTAGTATCTTCCAATGTTATAAATTACAAAATCTATAAATAATAAACGTTGTTAATTTTTAATTATATTAGTGTTGTTACTTTATACGGATGACATCCGTTTTTTATTATTCGCACAAAAATCGACAACACCTATCGATTCCGGGTAGCAAGCATACACAACGAAGTCGATCACCCACATCATCTGACCACACGATGACGATAACCCAACCATATACAGCAGTGAAACAATTATGAGAAGCAGACAGGTGATTAGATTGTTTAACAACGTGCTACATAATTGCAGATTGAAATTAAGTTAAATTTTTGTTAGCGTTTAAGCCGAATCACACATCATGTAAAAGCGGGTTGAATATCGCCGGTGAATATATTCCATGAGTGGAATCCTAAGTTATAACATTTAAGCTTGTTTTAGTGGAGTAAATAAAATCGATTTTAAAAGTATCCTCATTTATCCCTGAACTTCGAAACAATATATATATATATATATATATATATATATATATATATATATATATATATATATATATATATATATACATATATATATATATATATATATATATATATACATATATATATATATATATATATATATATATATATATATATATATATATATATATATATATATATATATATATAACATTCGGTACTATGTAACAGTAATATGATTAACGTGTATGATTCTCTCTTTTTGCGTCCGATACCCGCTTTAAAGCTATGAAATATAGGAACTAGACATCTTGTAAGAATGACCTCATACGAAGATTTTTGGATGGGGAGTCATATTAATCATTTTTATTATTGAAAGTGTCCCCCTCGCAATCCGCATTTACTCCTATTGCATCTTTGAAAACTATGACATACTTATCATTCTAATCCTGGGAGTAAATGAGGACTATCCATGACTTTATAATAGAAAATTAAAACTTTTATACGACCATTAGTGTAATACTATGAGCTTTATTTTGACACCTATCTTAAATCGCTCACACACAAAAGACCAATACTTTTCGCCTAGGTGATCTAAACAAAATGCCAACTCAAATCTGTAAGTAACCACGACGTTTAAGTAGCTATAAATTAATAACAGTTCACCATCATATAATCTTATAGTAATGTCTGGAATCTTAACACTACTCATAATTATCAACACCTGTTAGTATGAGCAAATATGTAATGTTTTTGATTGTTTTGAAGTATTTAAAGATTACCATTTTTAAAGGAGTTTATGAGACACTATTTACCCTCCGACTACTTAATATGTTTAGCTTCGGATTCCAATACGTTTTGAACCATTGTTAAAACTGCTTTTGTATATCACTATTACCCCCATAAAAGGCGGTAATCGCAGGAGAATGGTATTATAACGACAAAACAGATATTAAACTACTACGCACCCTGAATGTATAAAAATAGTGCAATAGTGTAATCGATAGACACAATAGTATAGTGTTTGCTTCAGATTGACAGATACCAAATCTCAATTAGTAATAGTACAATAGTACAATTAAAAAAAGTTATGACATAGTTTTGTGTTCCGACGGACGAATATACAATTTTTATTTGTAATAGATACGCAGAGCTATACTTATTGTAAAGGTGAGAGCATAACCGATCATTTAAAGAGCTCCTAACATAAACTACATTAACCATTTCCTAAGCCCATAGTTTCAGTCGTGTAATAAGTAGTTTTAGCAGTTGTTACCATTGCAATGCTGGTTAGATTCATTCTTAGTATTCTTACGTCCTGCTTTTTCTAATTATATAACACTTTGTGGGTAAAATACATTTTATTTACTCTTGTAATATTAGCAATAGCTAAACTGTCTTACCTCTATATAGACTTGTATTTGAACTTATCCAGTGTGCATGTATTTAACTGGCGCACGTGATATGTTTCCATTTGTCTCCCCCAGACAGTAGCGTAAATATTCTGAGAATAACCTGTTAATAGCACCACATGTCTTTTTGCCACGCCAGTACTTACGCCCATTTACTGGAATGGCGGTTAAAAGAATATACAGACAGCCAAGCAAATATCAGTTGTCATGTGCGTCTATGAATATTGATCGCGTCATCATCGCAAGTTAAAATGGATATTTTGAGCCGACAAAAGCCTTGACACATCAAAGATAGGTTTATGCAAAGCGGATATCCTCATGTGAATGAATAGCGGGGTCAAAAATCGATGAGAGGCGTAGTGTCTAATGGACATGATTAATGCCGACATTAATGATTTCAAGATTAAGCCACAAAGATTGATCAGAACTATTTTCATTCCCTTTTTCATTTTCTTTGTAAAACTTTTTCTTTACAAAACTAATATAGACGGGTCTCTGTTTGCGTCTTCCCTTTGCCTCTCTGCCATCTTTTCCATTTGTTATTCTCTCCCCTTTTTAGTCCATCCAATATATAAGATTTTGTTTTCAATAAAACGACTTATATTTTACGCTAGATGAAGACAGATGTTTGCTTCATGTTTAAATATTATTTCTATTCTTAAAAAAAATATTTCTCTAATCGAAACACGATTATTTATACTAGCATATATATGCCCCCTACGGTCGCATATTTTTGCTTGCTGTTTTATTTAATTTCTATCTCTCTCTCTTTCTTTCTCTTTCCAATTCTCCCTATTTCTTTCTTTCTTTCTTTCTTTCTTCTCTCCCTTTCTTTTTTTCTCTTTTCCTTTCTGTCTCTCCCTCTTTAAATGTAACTTTCTGTGCGTTCGAATAATCAGAGGGCGGGTAACTAAATGTTGGAATAGCCGCTGGGATTTCTATCATATTTCATTACAATCTAATTTAATTACGTAACTCAATTATGTAGATAAAAAATGTTTTTAATTAATTCTATTTATGATTTTTATTAAGATTATGATCGAGAAAAATATTTTAAATACATCTGGAAATCTAAAAAAACAATCATAAAGTATATTTGCGAATATTAATTTCTTAGAAGCTTTAGAAAAACCTAATCATGTAAATTTGAAAGACGCGTGATGTTGGGGAAAGTTTCCGAATGGTTTTATAGGAGATGATTGATAAGTAGATATGAAAAGAAAGTGATCAAAACGGTTTCAAAAAGACAAACATATACATGATCTCCATTATTTATTAGGTAGGAATATTTTGATTAATTTGTAGATGGGAAAAAGCAAGATATGATACTGTTGGCCCTGTTAAGGAAAAGGCAGGGGAACAAATTGCAACACGAAAGGGCAGTTGAGTAAATATTCTTTCTGTAGTTCTCGTTTGGTAGAAAGAAAATAGGTTGCCGTAAGCTTGTTATGAACACATACCTGCATTTCTGTTTAAATCAATTTGTTTATAAAGTTTCATCAACAAACAGGTAGCGATTGAAACAGGTATAAAGATAACAATATTAAAAAAAAAACATGTTGAGTCGATGGGCGCGCGTACACTCAAAATATGAGTTGAATCTGGGTGACTCGTCTTGCGCTCGCCGGGTTAAGATTTGGGACGAGACAGGAAGATAATCGTCTCGTCACGTTTACGTGAGAAACACTGACTGCTCAATTTGCGGGAATAATATATTAAAATATTCAGTGGCACAAAACTCGCGTAAAAAACGAATTTTATCATCCACTTTCATCCATCCTGGCGATATTCACTTCAATGACAACCGGCCTTAGAAAATACAAAGTCATCATTCACAATAGTGAGACTGTATACATATAGATCACCAGTTTGTTATTTTAATAATTCATTTAACGTAACTTTCTTTAAGACCAAATTAGCTCATTATCTGAAGTAGTCATTTGTCAGACATAATGGCCATTATACACACAGCTACTCTGTGTTGATCTGCCATGTTATTTTGATCTTTAAAACACACTTTAGTTTACGTTTACAATCATTCTTTTATTTAAACATGCGTTTCCATACACATCACGCATTTTACTATAATTGAAATGTCGTTTACATTTCCGCGCAACGGATCATTTAATTGCAGACTTGTTGAAAAACTTTGTTTTAATTGGCGCCGTTTTTAATAGTTTCAACCATTATATAGATGTATGGTTAACGTGTATTTTGGATTAAAACTATTCAAAAGGATGGAGAAATTATCTGTAAAAATCTGGAACAATTAAATTATTTAGATGCATTTATGCATTTAATTACTTTCGTATATATATATGTATATATATATATATATATATATATATATATTTATATATATATATGTATATATATATTTATATATATATATGTATATATATATGTATATATATATTTATATATATATATATATATATATATATACAGATATTTATCCGTAATATATTATTTTACGATATATGCGTTGTGACCCAGAAGCGTCGATAATAAATAACACAACACGGTGGTATATTAACAAGAGTGTGAATTTACAGAAGTACATAATAGTATGTTGCAGGAAGTCTGCTCCTCCTGTGTCGTAGGCTCTTAAATACGTAATGTCCAGAAGATATATTCACGAAATAATGTATATCCCCATCACACAATAATGCCTTCTCTTTTAGCCATGCTCCGTATAGAGTCAATACGTTTAGTGTTTATTACGACTGTTCCTAATCTTACGTTTTCTTTTAGATCATGCGGGAGTGTATCTCAAATATGTAGAACACGACATCCAATAGTTTGTCCTGTGGGGTATTATTCTTGACAGTATCTGAATATTCTTTCCTTATCTTGTTCATGTGTTTTAGGTCTATTAACGGTGTGAATCATGTTTTAAATACAGTTTTTTACTATACTTATTGGATGTACTGTTTTCAAACATACAAAACACATTTTCTCTAACTTATAAAGATCCCTCCGTCACATTTGTATTTCCCGTTTTCGTACGAGTTGGCAATAATCTTTCTCCATGGTAAACGTTGCAATTTAAAGTCGTCCTATATACCTTCAAACATTATTGAATGGCTTTTACGGTAGGTTTATCAATCGTTTTCGTATGCGCTCTTTTGAACGTATCCACGAACCGTTGTGACTGACCATTGCTTCTCGCATGGTACAGCGCGATCGTAATATTTCCCTACTATAAATGTTTGGCAAAATAGTTAAAATTAACTTAAAGTGAATTGTCTTTCTTTCTGATACACTACAGTCAAAGACCCCAAATCAGGCGAATAATTCATGTAAAAAAACTAATGCTTACTTCCGTGGTTGTTTTATTAAATGTTGATATTTCCGGATATTCTTGAGAAACTATATAGCACTATTGGATAATAGGAATCACTTAGTCGGTCAGTAAAATCTGTGTGGATTATAGACCACAGTCGTCAGTATTTGGTCAGGGCTTGAGCTTTATCGAAGCACAACCTTTGCACAAGTTTCGCCGCATTTCCAATGTCATTTTCCATACTTGTTCAATACACATAGCTTCTCATGGAACTTTTCATTCTCGTAATCCCCGGGTGACTAACATAAACTTGTTTTAGTATTATTTTCTGTATTGCCGCAGGTATAATCACACGATGGCCGTACATAACTACTTTATCACAGATGTAATACTATTCAGAGATTTGTCGTTTTGTGTGTTTTTTCATTTTTTAAATCGTCGTCTAACGTCTTTCATTCGAGGTCTCAAAGTGAAACCGGAAGCTCTCTACTAGCGTTCCACAATGTTTGTTTTTTTTCTTCTACCTCAGTGTGTTAATCATTTTTTGCTATAAGTGTGGATAATCTATCAGAATGACTATTTTTTTACGATGGAAGAAATTCTATTCATTAATTGTTAAAGCCTGTTTATAGTATACGTTAGTTATTCCTTTTATTTACTCATACATCGTTAGCAATGACTGGCTTAAAGAGTTAAAGCCTAAAATGTTTTCCGTGAACAAATCGTTGAAATGTGGTAACTGACAAAATAATACCTAATGCTTTATTCTCGATTTGTGAGTAACGTTTTTCTGCAGTTGCTATAGTACGAGACGCGTGGGCGATATTTTTACCGATTGGTCTTCCATTTTGTGTAATATGCTCGTTCCAATGCCGTACAAGCTAGCATCAGTAGCCACAAATATTTCGATATTTGGATTGTAGTGCGTCAAAAATAATTCTGATATGAGGGTATTTCTTCTTTTAAAATTTCTCTTTTTTCTATTTTAAATAGTTCATTATTGTGAGCTCTAAAATTGTCCATGTTTGAACTAAGTACAGTGTAATAATGAATAGATTGTTGTGAAGAAACGTTTTACATATATTTCATCGCACTGGGTCTGTCTTCTACCCTTTGTCTTTAATTCGACCAATATATATTATTTTTTCAACGAAAATATCGCATTTTGCTTTCTTCTAAGTTTAATCTATAATCCTTGATCTTCTTAAATGCGTGACGTTATTAATGTCTCCTGGTGCTTTTCCTGATTACTGGAAAATCATTTAGCTACGCTGTCGCAAATTTTAGTCTGTTAAGTAATGTGTTCATTACTTGCTGAAATATGGTGAGTGCAACCTTAACTTCAAATGGTAACACTTCGAATTTGTACACCCATTTATGGGTATTGATACAAAGTTCATTTTAACACACCTCACCCACCGATATTTGCAGATCAACATCACTTAAATCAACTTAGGAAATATTTTTCCCGTTTAATTGAGCGAGAATCTCTTCTAAACTAAGCATAGGGTAGTGGGAATCATTTACAGCATGGTTCAACCTGTGAGAAAAATCTGCAGTAACACGGATCGTGTTTTACGTACTCTTTAAGCACAGCTCACTCGCTTTCCAGTCTATCTTATTCCTCGTCAATATGATGTAATAACACGGATAGAACATTTTTCTCTTAAAAAAAGTTTGAATATTTGGTTTTAATGTCAACTTTGCAGTCATTTATTTATATCTTCTAAGTCCACCAGATGGAAATGCCGAAAATATTTTTTCGTAAGTCTCTTTGTTTCGGAGTTTAATGTTTCTGAATTATAACAGAAAGGGTTTATTGGCATATTCAATAATTACAATTTTCCATCCAGTCCGTGCTCAAGAAAGTGTTTTAATTGTTCATTACGAACATATTTAACTTCAAAGTATTTCTTTTAATGTAACGTTAGAGATTTTATTTGTTCACCAGTCATACTTTTAGCTATCTTGCTCGTTCTCATCAAACTTGGGTTTCTATTTTTTACTATTTCTTATCGGCATATCTGAGCCGGAATCAAGTTATAGCTTTACATTTTTATTTAATGTTTTCGACTGCAAACATTTCGTGATGTTTTCAGTTTTGTTAGTTTGAGCTATTTATTTAGTTTTATTAATTTGATTTTTAACTCCGCAGTGTTTTCTGTTGTATACCATACTGTGACAGTAATTAAAAACACTTTTTTATTTTATATTGACAATTTTTGAACTTATTCCATTTTCTTTTAACCTATACACGGTTTAGGAGGCAAATTATTTTTCTTTGGTTAATCAAATTTAGTTAAGGAATGTTGCGCATTTTTCTAATATGTGACACTCGGCTTTGCTGAATGTCTCGATTCTAGTCGAACAATAATAAAACGTTGACAATGTTCATGTAATATGTTGAAGGACTAAATCAGGTAAATTCTTTAGTTTATTAAGAACCCTTTGTCTGATTTCAGCATACGTATCTGATATTAAACCTTAGTGATGATTAGACATTTATAATTGTTAGCGCCTAACGCTGACAATTTGAAATCATCGCAGTGATTGTTAATAGCGATAGTAAAGTAGTATAGTCTTCGTCTTTTTTTCCTTGTGATATTCATACATTTACATCTGTTGTGAAAGGAAACGTTTAAAGCTAAGCAATTTAGTTAATAATTGTACCACTTCAACAAATGTAAGGTTGTTGTTGTTGTTTTTTGTGGAAATATATAATTGAGGAATTTGGTATGTTCAACAATACACCACCTTTTTAATAACAAACACACGTTTTAAAAAGCAGTCCAATTTGGGCAGTTTGGAGTATAAGACCTTTTTATTGTCTAAAATACGAAGTAAACGTAATTTCGTTTCAGGGTCGTAAGTAAAATTATCGATAGCGCTCCAAATAATGTTTTATAAAATGTTCATCTTCAACATTTTAACCGGTATTCGATAATTCGTATAAGTTGTTCTATTCTTGTTGGGTATAGAAGAAACATTTCATCAACTTTTGTCATTTGCTCCATTTGTTTTTCTTAGAATTTGTCGTATTTTTCTTGAAATGTTTCTTCTATACGTAGCTTTTCTATTTCCATTTTCGTCTGATATTTCATTGGTTCTATCGTTTTTTTTTACATTTCTTTTCTAGTTGAAGTTGTTATTCTTATTGGTGTTTAATAATATCTTACATGGCACTTTTAACTTCTTCCATTATCGTCAATTAAAATAGGCTACCGACTTGTTCATGTTTGTTCCTCTTTACTTGAGCTTGTTCAAAATTATTTACGTATTCCCGATTAAAGAATAACCCCCATTAAAAATCGACAACCTCTATGTTTTATTTTCGTAGTCGAACGATTTATATTTATAAACCTTGGGTTAAGGAATCATTGAAATTCTTTTTCACTCCCTTCAAGAGCAAAATCCTCTTCTTTCTACAATAATCTAGAATTAAAATCTCACAACAACCAACGAAAACAGACAATTTTGAATTTTGAGAAATACAATTCATCAATTGATGTTGATGTCGCCGTCTTTTCTGCTAGCGGCGGAGGGAGGCGTTCTAGGGCTATGAACATCTGAATCGCCTTAATTTATAACCAATTCCTAAGTCATTTATTTACACGTGCTGTCCGCTCAAGGTTTCCGTACCAACCTCCTTCTGTTTTGTTCACTCTTCCTCTTTGAGCCATGTGACATCAACTCCGTTTTTAGCAAAGCCGGTCGAAGTGATATCTGAGCTCATACGCTGACCACATGACTTCGATTTCCTGTGTAGGTGTCAACGTTACCCTGCGAATCCAAATCATCAGATATTTACTATGGAACGCACAGTTTACTATTTCACAATCATACATATTTCATAAACTAAACCTTGATTTAGAAGTCGTTGTCAACGCACATCTAACTTGATTTTTGCATAAGATATTAAGTAGTAGTTTGCTTCTGTCTTTAATACTTTTTTATAGATCAAATTATTCATGCTTACTCGTTTTTTAACTTGTGTTCGCTCGAAACAAGTCATATTGCCACTGAAACGTTAGGGGATGATGTGATAGATGACATGTTTATAAGGGTCAACATGGGTAAGTTAAGTATGTGTCCGGCAAGATTATTGTTAAGATCATATTGAAATTTCTGCATGTTGGGTTAGGGTTAGGGTTAGAAAAACAAAGAGCAGAGAGGTAACGATTCGGGGAAATAATCTATTAGAGTAGAACATCTTTCAGTACTTAGATGCCTCTACAGTAAAGATGTATGTTGTTGCTGTTCAAGTTGATCGGGGTATTAACGTTGAGGGATGCAAGTAAAAAAAGTACATCGCAACACATTCAGTGGAAGTACTTGTAAAATAATAACAAAGATGCAATACTGCGGCGAAGCAACAGGAGATAGAAGTTGGTAGACAGTGTAGGACCATTTAGGTTATAAATTCGTTTTTGCAAACTGTCCAATGAAAAAACTAATGATTGGTGCACCAGCTCAGATGTAGCAACAACGGCCTATATTAATGAACGAGTAAATCGTGGCTTTATAGAGATAATAGATACCTTCAGATGTAATGTTTTCTAGCTCGGTATAATTATTCTAGGTCGTGTTCAAAGAGCGGTTGTTTCTGGCACTCAGATTAACAAACATGTATACATGGGAAAGCAGAGCAAATACACGCTTAATAAACCTTTTAATTAATAACCTACTACAGACATTAGTTATTTTGAACTCACACAAAACAAAATAAGATACAAACTGCATTTTGCCAGTTAACGAACCCATTAAATTGAAAAATATAGCATTTGAAGAATGTTTTGCCATTTTATTCAAACATTTCCTTTGCACGTAAGATAATTTAGGTTATTTAATAAACTACCATATTTTTTAATTATTGATACACAATTCTTTCATAACTTTTGTTCATGAAGATTATCAGTAAACTAAATAACCGAACTTGATGTCCAAATGAAATTATTTAAAACTAGTTTATCTAAAAATGTTACTGTATAGATTCACTGCAATCTATGATTACATCTAGAAGTGTTTCTGTATACTGTAATAATAACAAATATATATTTTGTTACGGAAGAATATACTTGCTTGCTAGTAACAATTCCGTATTATCTCTTTTATAAGAACGAAGAGATAATCACCATATTTGCTTTAATCTTAATTCATTGAACATATTATAAAATGTTATAGAGTAAGGAGAAGATAGTTAATTTAACCTATTTACATCTGAAAATCGTTTAGAATATCTACTTTGTAATCGGGCAATGCTAGAGGTTCTTTTATCTTATGAACGCAAGGAGACACAACGGCAGGTGTGAGTTGTCGATGAAAGTGTTTTTGTGGAACGAACTGAATTCGAGCCCGGAACAACCAGGTACATAGTCTACATCGTTAACCACTTAGCCACCATGCCATCCCGTAAGTATATGCGTAAGTATATGCGTAGAAATAAAGACACACTTACTTCGTTTTCTTCCTCACCATTGCATTCTGGGAATTCATTAAAATTGGTAATATAAGACACCAGAAGCGTTTTGCAATTTTTCTAACGTGGAAACAATCACTTGTAATTTCATTATGGTTTGTTCATGTGACAGTTATGATAGTTCCATGTTTTACTGTGACTATATAGTGAATTGGTCTAGAAAGTGAGAGTGCTTCATGTGCATCCTCTTTGCTACTATGATGTAACCCATACTAATTCTTATTCCTAACTAGTTGGCTCGCTACTTCTTCGCAATTAGATGCATAATCACTACTTGACATTATTGAAACGAAACAGATCTATGAAAAAAAGACGAAACAAATTAACCGATAAGTACTTGAAGACAAATCTAATCGAAGACAAAAAGAAGAGAAAACTACTCTATAATTAAAATAAAACAGAACTAATCGATAAGACAAAACTAATCGATATTGGTAAAGACGAAACTTATCGATAAAAAGACCGAATTCAAGAGTGAATAAAAAGATAACAAATGAAATTGAGGAGAAAAATTCGATAAAATAAGTCATTAAGAAAAACAAGAGCAATCGAAGTGATAAGTGAAAGAAAATAAAAACTAATCGATTAGAAAATGAGACTAAACTAATCGATAAGAAGAGGATACGACACTCATTAATAAGAAAATAAAACCAAACTAAAAGCTGAGAAGACGAAACTTATTTGTAACAAAACATATAACTAATCGATAAAAAAATAAGATAAAATTAATCAATAATTAAAAAGAAAAGAAAATTATTAGATTAGAAAAAGAAAACCAAACTAATCGATAAGAATAGTACACAAAACTAATCAATAAAAAATGAGGGGGATTTAAATTAATAAAGATATCAAACTAATCGAGAAAAAGACAGAAATAATCGATAATAAAAAAAGACAAAACTAATCGCTTAGAAAACAAAACCAATCGATAAGAAAAAGAAGAGGAAACTCATCTCTAAGAAAAGAAAGATGAAATATCGATAAGACGACAAAAGTAATAGATTGGAGAAAAAAATACAAAATAATCGATAAGAAAAAAGAAGACAAATCTAATTGAAAAGATAAAGAAGATAAAACTATTCGGTATGAAAACATATAACACAAGACAAATCGATAAGAAGAAAAAACTAATCAATTAGAAAAAGCAGAAAAATTAATTAATCAGGTGAAAAAACAAATCGACGGGAAAAAAGTACAAAACTAATCTTTGCTAATAAAAATTTAATTTACGTACGTGATAATCACGTACATAAATTAAATGTTATTTCGTTATATATTATTATCTATTATTATTTTTTAAATTATGCATCCACTTCTTTTTTCTCACATTGAATTTGAATACCTGATTATTCATACTGTGACGCGAGCCGGACACACGTACGTTCACTTTTATTATACAGGATGTCCTAAAAAAAATTCCCTAATTTTTGTACAAATTATACTATCAGTTTAAATTGAGAAATTCTGAGTTTGTTTGTGTTATGTTATTGAAAATTTTGTTTTGATTCAGATATAAAAATAATTGTTTATATCTACAGAATATTTATTGCACAGTAGAAAGTTGAGTGAACGCGTATAGAACACGCTTCGTGACAATAAATCATTGACATAACATTATTGATATGTTTCTTCAATTCCAACTTTCCAAATAACGAAAGTAAATTCTAGCAATAAAATCGTAAATGACTGTAATAAATGGAATTCCACTCAACATTTAATATCCTTTAATATTACCTCGATTCACTATAGCGCGTACTGCTCTCTGAATCATTACTGGCACACTTCCAATGTTATCTTTGGGTCTTTGTATAATTCTTCTTTCTGGATTTTCTTTTATTTCTGTTCACAATACTTTTATACTCATTAAATTTCCTAACTGTCCGATAAACTGTTTTTTATTGGGAGAATTTCTTTCAGGGAAATTTTCGATAAAAGCTCTTTGAACATGTTCACAGCGTTTAGTTTCTTTAAATTCTAAGACAATGAAAATTCTTTGATCTTTAGTCAGCTGCTTTTAAGGGGTCTTCAACTGTTCAAAATAAAGAGGTGAATTTTTAACTCACAAATGATTTAAATACTCGTACATATGTAGGATGCAATTTTTAAATATTTGTAATAAACATTGAAATTACGTATTAAGCTTTGTTACATATTCTATGATGTTCTTGTCACAAAGCGTGTTCCACCCCTATTAATCCACCTATCTACTGCGCAGTAGATACTCTGTAGATATTAAAAATTGTGTTTTATCTGAATATAAAAACAACATTTTCAATAACATAAAATAAACAAACTCAAAATATCTCAATTAGAACTGGAAGTGTAATTCATAAAAAAATAAGGGGGCATTTTTTGTAACACTCTGTATAGATAACTATTTCATAGACACTTCATAGAAAGCCGAGAATGTTACAGCATTACAATATTAAATCGAAAATAGAACAATTTTATTAATAAAAATGCAGAATATCGCCACATTGTTAATGCCTGTACTGGATACATTTAGTATATTTTTTAAGCATTGATTTTTACAGTAAATCACGTACCATATGTTCTACTAAGCTTAAACTGGCAGCAATCGCAAAGGAAGTGGTGTCACTTCGCCATATCACTCTTGTCATAAACTAATAAGTTTCAGAGTAACGCTGCTTATATCAAAAGACTACGTCAGATATCTTACCTGTTCGTATATAATCAACCACTTACACCTAGAATTTCGTTGTACATATAGGTTGTGAGTTAAACCGATGACAACGGAACTTAATAAACAAAATGACTGATATCAGATACATAAGAGAAGACAAAACTAATCGATGATAAAAAAGAAAAAAACTAATTGACGAGAAAAAGAAGACGAAACCAATCGATTAAAAAGAAGACGAAACAGATAAATAAAAAAATGAAGATTAGAAGACAACACTAATCGATGAGAAAAAAAACAGAACTAATCGATAAGAAGACAATACTAATCGATAAAGAAAGAAGCCAAAACTAATCGATAAGAAAAGAAGACAAAATTAATTGATAAGGTTGCAAAACGATTTGATAAGAAAAAGAAAGGAAACTAACCGATAAAAAAGATGCAACTAAATGATAAAAAATGAAGACGGAGCCAATCGATCAGAACGGGGTGTGAAATAATATATACCAGTTAATTAAATAAAGTCTTTAATTGGAAATTCTCAGAAAGTTCTCAACTAATACTAAAACAGTTTTGTAACATTATAAAAATGGCAACGAAACCGTTTGATATATCCAAATGAGATAAAATGTTATTAGAGTGAAAATTGTTGTTACTATTACTGATATAAAATATTGCTACTGATGATACATTTTTTTTTCTTTTTCTTTTTTCTTAACTTCAACTAATTAAGAAATAATTATGTTAAGACGCTGCGCTTCGTATATTCAGTCACGTGCGAGAGTATGACCAAAAACAGTTGTGCTAATCATAAAAAAAACACTTTTAAACGTGTCTCATACGTGTCTAACACAATATATTATCACTTAATCGTAAATCGAATCCCATTGAATCATTAATCGATAATTTTCATAGAGAAACTGGTTTCATTTAGGATGGAATATTGACAAATGAATACATGCATCATGTCAGTACTCGATTAATAAAAAACGTATTGTTCGGCTTTGCAAACAACAATAGAACAAACACCTTCATAAATGACGGAATAGGTTTAGAAATTACAATAGTTCCCACCGATGATGATTAGTCATACTTTATTCAATACATTTTGCTTGCTATGTGCAGACATCAAGCATGAAATACTTAGAATAATCGACCCCTGTTATATATATTAATAATGGTGTGCTTGACGAACCGGCAAATATTACCTCACAGTAGCAATACAAGTTGTGTTCATAAACTGTCTAGACTGAAATGTTACTATCAAAAACATACGAGAAACATTAATTAAAATGAAAGTATTTTAGAAATATTAATTGAACTGAAAGTTTTTTTAGAAATATGAATTGAGATAAAAAAATAATTTCGGATGGATCTCAATTTATTCAAATATAAATGTTCAGTGAATAAACATTTATTTTCCTCAAAGTGTTAAGTGGGTTCAATAATCATCCAGACTGAATATCTATTTACCCAGAATGACATGAACACTGATTTTGTTTCTGATTTTTTTCTTTACTAGTATTTATAAGTAGTATTATTTTTATTATTTAGACTATTCTCCTCTTGGATGTTATTCTCACTACGTTTCGACCGATGTAATTTTTGAACATGCCCCATCCCTATGCTAACGAAAACAGAAATAAGAAAATTAAAAGATATAAAGGTTACTTTCTAGACCTGGAGTATCTTAAGTCTCTCTGTACTAGGGTTTGTCAGCACAACTTGACATGAATATACCGCACTGTACAAGTTAATTCTGATCAAATACTCAAAATAAGACAATATTCGAGTCCAAATAACATCCCCTCGACACAGCTGTACACTGGCTTATACTGAGAATAGTGCATATGTTAACACTTATGTTACCGCAAATACATCACAGACTAGATGAATTCTTGTCTTGGAATCCGGTAAGAATTAAAGACTACAAAAAAGATATAATATAACATAGTTGACTGGTCAATTGTTTAGAGGAAAATTAATGCTCTTTACTTCTTTACTAACTAAACCTTTGACAGGTTAAGGAAAGCTTCAATGGAATTTTCGAATATCTAAGTATCTCATATGAAGATCAAGTGTTAGCCCCTAGATTTCTGAGAACTTAGACTGAAGTAAAATAATATATATATAAAAAATATTGAAATAATGAAACAAAATGTAGTAACATACTTTACAAGAGTATTATAATGTAACTTTACTTTTGTTTCATTATTTCAATATTGCTTATAACAATGCTCTATCACTAATATAAAGCATACTCCTATCTAAATAGTATTTTTTAGAAAAGAAATATCTTAATATATTTTAAATAAATTCATATATATATATATATATATATATATATATATATATAAATATGGGTTGGTCGTTCAATTTCAAAGTATTGCAGGGTTAGTTAATAAAAATGAAATATAAGCCATTAGCAATACAAGATTTTTTTTTTACATTAATCCTATTAATTTCGGAATAAAATTCCATCATCAGAGGTGACCAGCATTGAGTCATTTTTTTTCATCAAAAAACTAGAATAAACAAACTTATTTCTTTGTTACTTGATAAACGTCTTTGGTACGATGTCTCCGCTGTTGTTGTTGGCGGTTATTATTCAAATTCCGGTGTCGACCGAAAAGAGCGTTGGCTTGCTAGTCTTGATAAAATGGTCGTTCGATTTAAGATGAATTATAAGAACGCGGTCCTTTGCATATTATTAAAATAAACAAACCGCTATGGGTAGCGAAAAATAATTTTAAAAAAAACCCCGAAGAACCGCACCAGTTTAACCGGTCGACTATGGCCAACACATTAAAAATAGCGTATATATATATAGTGTAGGTATAAATAATTTAATATTTATTTATAAATATTATATATAAATATATATATATATATATATATATATATATATATATATATATATACATATTATAATATAAAATAAAGTAATAAAATAAGGTGTCAACTAAATTTTATTAGAATTCAAAGTTCAAGCAAAGTATCCTTAAGTCCTTAGCTCATGAGTTTTCAAAGATAATTCTTCTCTTCAGAGGACCATTACCGCAGTTATACTACTACAGGTAATAAAATTACGCTTTGAAAATATATAAAATTATATACACAAATACATAAAAATATATAACATCAAACATATCAACCCAAAAACATACTTTTTGTTGAATCCATACAGTCCATCCAGGTCATACAAATTGAGAAACATAATCAGGAAAGACATTACTCCAAGTTATAAACAGCAGTCCATATACGTGAAATTGAAGAGGCTGGCAAAGTTATCCAGTCGCAAAATATGTCAATATTCAATGTTAATGATAAATAAATCAAATAATACAAAAAGTCCCATCAAAGTTCCAAAATCCCGACATGTGCAACGCAAGTCAAATCAAAGTTCGTTGTTTAATTAGAAAACCAGTTAAATCCGAATTGAGCAAAATAAGACTGAATCCCGGTCGCATCTTGCCAGCAGAGCGAAAAAAATAAGTAATCTTCTCTCCCCAGCGATTCAACCAGACATGACAAATCCCTAACGAACAGAAGGCGATATTAAATTGTCTACATCTCAGAATGACTTTAATAGATCTGAAATTATGTCTGTGTTACTTCCAGTTTAAGCCGGCTTGATGGGCTCAACAAAGAAAGCAACATACAACCCCGCCATCCACCCAACCAAGATTAGATGTTCCCTGTCTGGGTCGAGTGAGAATATTCTATGTCAAAGGGGAAGTGGTAAAGAAGTTAAAAGAAAAAGAAAAAGAGAAGGGAGTTAGGAAATATAGGTCAGATCGTGTAATTACATACACATCCAAAATTTTTACTTAAAATCTAGCTTACAGTAAAAACCGATTTCACAAATCTCGCCCTATCAAATAATCTAGAATATTTATGAAATTAAAAATTACGAAGTTATTAAATTCCAATAATTGTATAGTTTAATTTAAGATTTCATTTAATCAGGTTAGAAATTATTAAAGTGTTTAATAGTTTAATTTTAGATTCAATCCTATCAGCCCAGGAATTCCAACTCAAGGTTTAACTTTCCCCAATTAAAAAGTTTAACTTGCCTTAAGGTTAAATTTTTTCCCAATTAAGATTTAATTTTCCCAATTACGAAGTTATCAAAATAATTAGAACTTAATAATTTAATAGTTTAATTTCAAATTCATGCGAGTAGTTTTTTTGTGTTCATTTATACGTAAAGAACAGTAAACAATCAAACATTTTGAACATTTTGCAAAATGCAGAAGTTGCAGGCCAAAAATAGCCGTTAGGGCTCCACGGGACACAAAATCCATCATTTTTCGGTGAAAAAGTGGTTTCATCCGATATTGCAGGTTCTAAAACATCCTCAAAAGCTATGAATGGATATAGATGGTTAAATCTGATATAGTACTGTAATTTAGGACCATTTTCAGGCTATGAAAGTGTTTTCATGAATGTAGAATAGCAAAAAACTAGTGAAAAGTAGCCAAAATTAGCCAAAATTTCCCAAAATCCTCTGTTAAGCTACCTAATTGGTGGCCAAGCCTCTACAATGGTTATGGTAGATAATGGTAGATAAAAAGATATATGTATAATTATATATATATATATATATATATATATATATATATATATATATATATATATTAGAAAAATAGAGAGCGATATAGATGAAGATAGAGAGAGAGCGAGAGAGAGTATGCGTGAGAAAGAAGAAAACAGACATAGACAAAATGAAATGTAATGTGACGTGATCTGTCCGTGGCGCCGAAATAGTTTTTATATAAAGACTGAAATCAATGAAAGATAAGAATTGTCGATTGATTCATGTTCTGTTGTTTGCTTTTGGTGGGTTGCTATTTGTCCTTTTTCTACGAAGTCACTAATTCTGTAAGTTTGATTCTGTTATTAATATCTAACAAAGGTTATCAACTTTTACCAGCATAAATAATATCGACACTTTTGGTACCAAAGTTTATATCACGAAATAAGCCCTCCTTTTTCTTTAGTAAACAGACCACACATACTTATCCAGAATAATAATCGAGATGCATCATGAATAATGTGTCTCTCTTCAACTTCTTTTGGATTATTTTATGGCAAGTGTACAAGGCTTCATTGTATGCTATCGCTGAAAAAGAAGTCACTAGTTTACCGGTAGATAGACGGCTACTTCGTATTTTTACCAAATGATATTGGTGCGAAATTGGCCACAATATATATGATATGAAAAAGAAAAAGCACGTGTTCAAGCTACACACAATTTGTAATACCCCCTCTCTTATATCACTGGGAAAAACTTATGAGTCTAATTATCCCTCTGTTGGCTTCAGGTTTAATGGTAAGATCGAATATAATCTAAATCTAGAGTAATAGACGGAGCATAAACTATGAAAAAAAATCTAGTACAAAATATAATTTCTGTTTCGCTTATAAATGTTGTTTAAGAAAGTTTATGGCTTTCATGTTAAAGTTTGTTTTTTCTTAAATGTTGTATTACAAAGTTTGTGGCTGGCATGTTGCAGATTATTGTTTGTAAACGTTGTACAGAAAAATGTATGGCTTGCATGTTAAAAATTGTTGGTTGTAAATGTTGTGTAAGAAAGTTTATGGCTTTCATGTTAAAGTTTTTGTTTTCTTAAATGTTGTATAACAAAGTTTTTGGCTGGCATGTTGCAGATTATTGTTTGTAAACGTTGTACAGAAAAAATATGGCTTGCATGTTAAAAAATGTTGTTTGATAATGTTGTTTAAGAAAGTTTATGGCTTTCATGTTAAAGTTTTTTTTTCTTAAATGTTATATAACAAAGTCTGTGGCTGGCATGTTGCAGATTATTGTTTGTAAACGTTATACAGAAAAATGTATGGCTTGCATGTTGCAAATTGTGGTTTGTAAATGTTGTTTAATATTGTTTACGGCTTGCATGTTCAATATTTTTTTTAAAAATGTTATATAACAAAGTTAATGGATAGCATGTTGCAGATTGCATTTAAATATTTAAATTTCTATTTGCTCAACTTTTTTTGAAGTTAAAAACATTTTGCATTTTTGACTTTGACTAAAATATTTATCTTTCTGGGTTTTTTTTTCGATTGAACTTCAGCAATGTCAAAATAAGTGGGATTTGGTTTATATTGCAATACTTACTTCATCGCACAGACATCATTTCAGAGTGCATATATTTTCTATCTAACACTCACAAACACGCACGTACCGCCCCCCCCCCATATATATATATATATATATAGTGTGTAGATTTCAATTTTGTGTTGAGAATCTGAATAACAGAGCTCAATGTAATTTAAACAGAGCAAAACAGAATTATAAAAAGAAAAAACTATACACACATTAAGGTTGTACACATTATAACTTATTTCGACCGCTTAATTATGTCTCCTCAGCATCAGTACACCCCAAAATGTGCTACTATTTCAATTGTTTTAACGAAATAGATGTTCTGGAATCAGAGCCGCCTCTGTGATTGCTCGCAACCGCTGCAAAAAAGGGTTATTAAAAATGCGAGAGTGTCATATGCCCAAACGTTACGTCTAGAGTAAATGAGCAGAGGCTTGGTCAGACAAGTCTTGGTGAATAACAAACAAGGTATTAAACATACGTGTGACCTCTATTCCAACCATCATAAACATACTAAGGATTATTTCCTCAACATTTCCATTAAATTCCATCCTTTGCGATCAGAGCCGCCTACCTCATACATTCCCACTTACGCCTGAAAATACTCTGAGCAATATATATATATATATATATATATATATATATATATATATGTGTCCGGGATGTTGCCACACTTATGAAGAACATCTATGCAAGCAAAATAACTGACCCTGACAACATTCCAATCATAGTGTATAACATATTGCAATTGGGACATGCTTATATTCTTATGAAGCTGTTCAATCGTTACGTAATAGACAATTGCTATTCATCAGCTTATAAAACTTCGCCAGTCTGCTCAGTATTTAAAAATTCTGGAGACCCGTCTTCTGCATCTTAGAACAGACCAATCAGTATCCTGTGCGTCATGAGTAATTGCTTGAATCTGTGATGAATTTTAAAGTTGTAAATCACTTCTTAAAAAACTGCATATTCAGTGACAGGCTATATCGATTTGGTCCTGCGAGTTTAAAAGATAATATGCAGACTGTGATATCACACGGAATCATTGAATCTATTGAGGGAAGAGCTCTTGACATATTAACATCCTTTGATAGGGCTATGCATAAAGGTCTACTTCACAATCTAGTTAGCTATATAATATTTTGATATATGATAGGTTTATAAAAGTAGTTGTTGATAGGTAGAAGTCTGAAGCACATAGTATCAATGCCGACGTGCCTCACGGATCACTTATGGGCCTAACCCTTTTCCTCATCTTCCAAATTACATTCTAAAAAAATTCGTCGACATTTATGCAGATGATGCAACAATCCATGGCAATATTTTGAAATGCATTAATGATTAATATATTTCTGGTTAAATTACCCCCGACCTGGGGCACGTCGTGTAATGGGGAAAATATACTGGTTACTTTTAATACGTCTAAGAACATACTTCTCTTCTTTCACCACAAACTCTCTAATCCTCACTTTGTCCAAATTTAAATAAATCACTCACAACTTACCCTGCTTTAATAGACTGCTGGGACTAACCTTCACTTCAGACCTAGAATTGGAGACTTACATCAAATCCGTTTCCAAAGTTGCTAAGAAATCGGTCGGATCATTATACTGCTAAAAAGTATCTAACTTTTAGCGTAGTCCCCTACCTGTATAAGAGTTAAATACGTTTTAAGATAGATTATCGTTGCCACATCTTGGGAAGTGAAGCTCACAAGATCCTTTCCTGGCTTGAAAAGTTAACAACCCGACTTTGAAATCTAGTGGGCGATGTCCTCTTCTCCATTCTACACCATCTTTCTTACAGAAGAGACATTACTAGTCTGTGTCTACTCTATTGTTACTTGCATGACAGGTGATTGGCATAGCTTGATTCTATGGCCCCACCCCCACTGTAAATAATTTACAACAGAAACTTGTCTAGCGTCAAGCACTGTCAATATATTTCCTTTCTTCTTCTGGGTACCAAAAAGTAAACGGGAATTCTATGAGCGAAGGTAATTTCCTAGAACTCCTCTTCTGTAAAATACAGTACAACGCAAGTGTATTCCGGCTGACTATAAGATTGAGGTTTCAAATTTCCATGTAAACAAATTCTTGCTGAGCCGTTATCTTGAATTTTTCTACCAGTTACAACCATCGTTACATTCTTCTCGGGGTCTCACCGTCTAATTATCAACCCCAATAACCTTTTTCCTTGGGTGGCCTTTGGGACTTGATAAGTGGTGACTCGTTTGTTAAAAATATTCTTTTTCGTAGGAATTTACTATTACATATTTTCTTATTAACGCAAATACAGTACAAGGTACTACAATACGTTAAATCGTTCGAAAGTGTCTGCCGAAGTAATGCCTTCAACACGCGTTTTTATTACGGTTTTTTTCAACCAGCCATCGATTATACATACTCATCGCTAAAGAGATCCCTTCGTAATGTGTTTTGTTAACTAAGATACGTCACACGTTCTTTGTTTTGTATACTTTTTAACGTGAGATAGCATGACATTATTTTAGCCAGTGGTAAGGAAATAAATACACATCCTCCGAAGTAACCGTGCGCTTTTATCGATTCATTTTTTGTTGTTTTCAAAGATATTTACAAAATAAGGATATCACAACTTCGCACAAAAAACAGAAGAAAATTCAATGTGAATTATATATCTTCGCCTAAGAAAATACAAACCAACGACAAAGTGAATTTCATAAATAAATAAACATATTAATCAGAAAAAGAGACAACACAAAAACAGTTTGGTTCGTATTGTGTAAACTATATTAACTTTTTTTAATTTATTTTATAAAATTGTGAAATGTGTAATAGCATATTATTTAATATATCTCTGTTTATAAATATTTTTTTGTGCGTTTTTAAGTCATCACTGAGCGCAAAGTATATTTCATGACATAATTGTCTTTTTTTTCTGAAAGGAAAAAGTTATAAAAAACACCTTTAAATGGCAGGCAAATATGGACCACTTATAGTAATAAAATGTACATTAAGGAAGCAAGCAACTATGGACTATTTATAAGAATAAAATATAGACCTTAAGGAAAGCAAGCAAATAGAGAATATTTATAGAAATAAAAATAGACTTTAAGTAAGCAAGCAAATATAGACCATTTATAAAAAAAACAATATACATTTATGAGGCAAGCAAATAAAGACTAGTTATAGAAATAAATAAAACTTTAAAGAAGCAAGAAAATATGGACTATTTATAAAATCCAAGATCGACTTTTTAGAGGCAAGCAAAAATAAACTATTTATAGAAATACAAAATATACCTAAAGTTGACAAGAAAATATATACTATTTATAGAAATAAAAATAGATAAATAAATACTATTTACAAATATTAAAAATAGACCCTAATGAATACAAGCAAATATGGACTATTTACAGAACTAAAAACAGACTTTAAATAGGCAAACACATAAGGACTATTTATAGAAACAATAGATCTTAATAAAGCAAGCAAATATACACTTTTTATAGAAATTAATAAATACTTTAAGGAAGCAAGCAACTATGGACTACTTATAGAAATACAAATAGACATTCAGGAGGTAATCAAGTATGGACGATTCATATAAAAAATAAACCTCAAGGAGGAAAGCGAATATGGAGTATTTACAGTAATACAAAAAAACCGTAAGGAGGGCAGGCCAATATTGTATATTTATAGAAGAAAATAGACCTTAAGGAGAAAGGCAAATGCAGACTATTCATAGAAAACAAAAATAGACGTTATAAGAGCCAGCAAATATGGACTTTTTATAGAAACAAATCACCTTCATGGTTCAAGCAAATATGGACTATTTATAACAAATCGAACGTAGATTTTATGGCGGCAAGCTAATATGGACTATTTATCTAAATACAAATACTTTTAGGAGACTAGGAAATATAGACTATAGAATTAAAAAAGACCTCAAGGAAGCAACCAACTATTGACTATTTATAGAAAGTAAAATAGACCTGAATGAGGCAAGCAAATATAGACTATTCATAGAAATAAACAAAATAGACTTTAAAAGGGTAAAAAAATATGGACTTTTAATAAAAAGAAAAAAATAGACCTTAAGAAGGCAAGAAAATATGGACTATTTATAGAAATAAAATAGATTTTAAGGAGGAAAGCAAATATAAACTATTCATAGATGAGTATTTTCTTGTCTAAGTTGTTCAGTGATGGGATCACTTCTGGAGGTCTGATGATCCGGGATTCAGTTTCAGATAAAGTGGAAATGTCAATGTAGGAAAGTTGGATTTTAGATTCTTAAATAATTGGTTCCATTCTAAGACTTAAAGGTTTTAGCATTTTTTAGTTTTGTTCAAAAAGGGTTCTTAGTTTTGGGTTGTTTGAATATGATTTTAATTTTATTATGTACTGCAGGGCCAATTTTTAACTTTTAATCTTAAGGGGTGTTTTGTGAGCTTATGCATATAGGTTCTCAACTGGGGAGGTAAAATGTGCACCTAATACCAGTCTCAAGCTTTCATGGTGGATGACATCAAGTTCTTTTTAGATAGGAATTTGACATATGAAAAAGGCTGCTATAGTCCTGTATTGGGCGAATTTTAGTGCAATAGTTATGTAAGAACGTTTGTCTATCAGCGTCCCAGCCTGTGGGGGCAAGTACGCGTAAGAGGTGTGTAGCTTTAGTACCTTGTTTTTCAGATATTTTTATGGAGGATTAAATTTAAGGGTGGTGCTATCATCGGCCGGTCCATCACATATCTTCCATGTTTAAGAGTTGTAAGAAGACAATCTGTGTCAAATGCTTCCTTTTCATCTCTCCACACTTGTACATGTCCGGTAGTCGAAAATATTGTAATAGGTGAATCGTCGGAAAAAAATAACATTCATTCAACCTTTCGAGCGGTCAATTTAGTAGGTTAATTAGATCCTACTGGTTATTTGAAATATTTCTTATAACGAACAGAAAGGAGAGATCGGATTAGTATTACATTTGGTCGACGATCAGACATAATGAATTTTCTTTTGCATTCATATTTATGTTTGAAGACAAGATGTCTTCAAACATAAATATAGCATCGTATTCCTAAAACGTTCGTAGTCACAATAACTTAAATAATAAAGTAGTATTCTTTTAAGTTGTTTTGCTTAACACTGAGTTGATTCTAAAACAGAAAATTTAATTAAATATGTAAAGAAAAACGTTAGATTCCAATTTTTGTAAATTTGTAGAAAGATAATTTCTGGGTGAACCGTTAATACAGCTACATTACAGAGATAGGTAGCCAGTTTCTTTCTATGAGTGTAACTTATCAGAATAGCGGCCAACAATATTGTCCAAAATATCAGAAAATATAAGGTGCTATTTATTTCTACGAACACAGAAAAGGGAAACAGTAGGAAAGGGGAGAAAGAAAGAAAAGGAAAAAGAGTTAAAACTACGATGAATATTCGCATTATTTATTCCAAATAAAATGGAATAGTAGTTAACAAATAAAAACAAAAGGAAGCAACTCTCGACATTTGTTAAAGTTAAGCGTTACTTCCCTTTAATTTATAATTATATCTGGACTAATATTTAAAATAATTGCATGATTTCTAAACAAAAGAAAGATCCGGATTGTGCTGGATGGCCGTGTATCTAAATAACTTGATATTAATGCGGGTGTACCACAGGTGTTGGTCCTCAGACCATTATTTGTTCTGAGTTTCATAAACAGCTTCCCTGATGAAATTATGTCAGAGATGGGTATATTTACTGATGACACCACCACTCTACTAACGACATGTGGGTAAACATATATAAGGCAACGATTGAATCATTAGAACATTACCTCCACTTTGTATTTGAATGGGGGCACAGATGAAGGTAACATTATATGACACGATAATTAAGCCCATTTCATTTAAAAATTCTAATAAACCTTTCAAACACCAATTGCAAATAGAACCACACGCGAGAGTCTAACATTTAGACTCATCAGCGTAACACACAGGTAAAATGAATTGGAACCAATACTTAGAAAATATTGGCACGGCTGCCGCAAGGAGGGTGACTACTTCTTATCACGCCTGTCAGCATAATATATATCTGCAAAGCCACTATCCGCCAATGCATGTATTATTGTTATCCTATTTGGGCTGATGCACTATCAACTCTTCTCTCCCTCTAAGACACTGTTCAAAAATAGTCTCTAAGCACACTATCTACAAAGCTCTCGCCCCTGTCCAATCGCCACAATGCTGCATCTATGTGCTTATTTTACAAGTACTTTAATCGAATGTGCCATGGCGAACTTCTTGTACTGGTGCCCCCTCGACGTAAATATAATTTACAAACCAGACAATCAACTTAATCTCATCCATCTACTTTAGATGTCCACATATACCGGAATACTTCCTTCTCTAATAGCTTGTTTCATCGAACTGCTAGCATTTGGAATTCCATCCCTGGCCCCTGTTTCCATGAAATTTAAATGCAATGTAAACAAACATCTCGCTGCTCAATTCCACACTTAGAATGCCCTCCCCCATAAACCATGCCCCTAATCCACAGTAGCCTCTTACGTCTCAGTGGCAATGTGCATTTTTGGGGTTTATTAAATAAAAAACAAAGAAAATAACAATCATGTGATTTGTGTACCTTGTTATTTGTTATGTGATTGTTGTTCCGTGTATTTGCTATGTGATTTTTGTACCGTGTTATTTCTTATGTGATTTTTGTACCGTGTTATTTCTTATGTTATTTTTGTACCGTGTTATTTCTTATGTGATTTTTGTACCGTGTATTTGTTATGTGATTCTTGTACCGTATTATTTGTTTATGTTATTTTTGTACCGTGTTATTTGTTATGTGATTTTTGTACCGTGTTATTTGTTATGTGATTTTTGTACCGTGTTATTTGTTATTTGATTTTTGTACCGTGAATTTGTTATGTAATTTTTGTACCGTGTTATTTGTCATGTGACTTTTGTACCGTTTTATTTGTTATGTGATTTTTGTACCGTGTTATTTATTATGTGATTTTTGTACCGTGTTATTTGTTATGTAAAGTATTCATATTATTTTTCGTGGACATTGGTGCTATAATCTAATGCTACTGTTAAATCATCGTTTTTGATTCTTTATTAGACCTTAATCGCGAAATAAATCTACAGTGCAGAATTTAAACAGTGCATACAATCTTTGAGACTTTCCTCGTACGATTAACGGATACATATGTTACTTTTTTTAAATTTACAAATTTACCAGAGGTGTAATTATTTACTCTATCTATAATAGACCCATTTCAATTCGTATAGTAATTTATTATTTTTAGATCTCTTCTCTTACATATTTTGCAAACGATGTTTTATTATACATATTTTTATTTTTTCAAAAATATAATCATCTCATTTGGATGCTTGACAATCTCACAAGGTTGAAATAAATGATTGCATCGTGATTACGTGATTTCGTGTTACTATATTGTATTTTATTCTTGCTCTGTTTATTACATTGAGCTCTCATACCCGGATTCCCGCCTGGAATTTATTACAATATAACACAACTATATATACAGTATCGTCAAAAATAAAGAAACAAAAATAACATCTTCCTAATCCCAAAAAATTATATTTTAATATTTGTGAAAATTTAACTACATATGTAAATTTTGTAGTTGGACTTTTACCTAGCTTTTCAGATGAATAAAAATAATATTAAAGTTATCCACCATTTTAAATATTTCAAGTGTCCAAAATTAAAGAACATTAAGGAATAATGATCGTTTAATGTTTGAAACAGTAGATTCTATTGTATAAAATGATGAAAATAAATATCCTAAACTTTAATTATCGTATATATATATATATATATATATATATATATATATATGAATTGGGGAGTACATATTCTTTTAAAGCATCTTTTAAGAAAGTTAGCATAACATTGAGGCATACGCCCACAAAGACAGGTTTGATAATAAAATAAAAATTAAGAAATATTTATTTTTCATTTTAACTTTCATGCATTTGGGTTTTTTTCTCTTTTTTTGCTTCATGAAAGTTAAAATGAAGAAAAAATATCTTTATTTTTATTTTTATTTGTATTATCATATTATGTATCCTCTGTGCTTGTAGGCGTATTTCTACATGTTATGCTATATATATATATATTGAGAGATATGTGTGTGTGTGTATGATGAAGGCGGGAAAGAAACAAAATGTAGAAGAGAAAAGAGTAAAAAGTGACGTGTATATTGGCGCCAAAACTAATTTTATAAGGCGATAAATATAAATAAAAGATAAGCCTTGTGGATGTAGTCATAGTTTTGTTTTAGAGTTCGGCCTTTTTAGTCCTATGGGTTATCAATTATTGGTGCTTGATTCGTTTCTGAATGCCTAACAAGATTAGCAACTACGACAAGCGTGAATCCAACCGGGATCGATTGGCACCAAAATAACTTTCACTAAACGTAACGAACTCTTGTCTTTCAGTTTTAATAAACGGCATCTTTTTTTTGGTAACTCACATTCCTATCGAAAATGTATTTCCGTCGTCAGTGAGGCGGGACTTAACATGATGGTTTTGCTTTCTTTTTTATAGACCAGAAAATAGGCACACCATAATGAATTGCGTGTGGCCGGTACGCTAACTATGATAGTAAGATATTAAATACCGGGTAGTCACCGTTTTTAATGCCCTGATGTCGGAGTTATTACGCTCGCTTGGTAGGGCAGTGAAAAAAGAAATATCTGTGTGTGTGACTGTATATATATATATATATATATATATATATATATATATATATATATATATATATATATATATATATATATAAAGACTTTTGTGGTGATGAATGATCTCCTGAACAGAATGGTTTGGTAAGCCTTCAAAAAATCACACACACACACACACATACACACACACACACATACATATATATATATATATATATATATATATATATATGTCTGTACGCGCGTGTGTGTATATATATATAATATGTATATAATATGTATATATATATGTATATATATTAAATGTATATGTATGTATATATATACATATATATATATGATATATATTTATATATATATATGTATATATATTTATGTATATGTATGTATATATATACATATATATATGTATATATATATATGTATGTATGCATATATATATATATATATATATATATATATATATATATATATATATATATATAAAGGGAGATTGTAGTTTGCTTGAAGCATTGCTGGTAAATATAAGTGTAGGTTTTTAATCTGAGGCTATAGAGGCGGTGGAGAGGGTGAACAGAAACAAACGAGAAGAGAAAACGAATCTCAAAACGATTTATTAATAGTTCACGTAAAAACTGATTGAGTACGAGAATAGTAAATACTGTCAGGTAAATAAAAAGTTCGGCAAAAGGTAATCTTAAATTTTCGAAAGAAAACCTTTCATTATCAAAAGACAACAATTAAAGACCGAAAGGGTCGAAAAAACGGGGAAAACCGGAATCAAATTGTTGAAACACTGCAGCAGACCATTGGGAGTAGGGACGCAGAAAATGTCAAAATTAAATTAAATAATTATTCAGCTAAAGTTTAAATCTTATTAACATTTGTTTATTTTTATACTTATTATTATAATTTTATTATTTTTTAAATTTTATATGATTTATTAACGTTTCTTTATTTATTCAATTCTTAATTTAAATTTACGTGTGGGCCGTTATTATAATATGGACAGCACAATGGGGATAACTTTGAACAAACGGAATATGTTTATAAATGAGATTTGAAATTTGAGAAGAAATTTAAATCAATTGTGGAAGGAATTAATGTCATGAGGGTAAGAAGGAACCGTTGGAACGGGGGGGGGGAGGAACCATAGGAAAGGGAAGGGGGGAATTAAGAGATAAAAATATACACACATATATATATATATATATATATATATATATATATATATATAAAGTGTAAATAACTAAATACATATTTATTTTATTTAAGGGTATTTCAAGGGTATAATACTAACTAAATTTATATACATTTATTCTATTTATTTTTTTTTTAGTTTTATTTTTCTTTGTTTTATTATTTATTTATATATTTATTTAGTCTTTTATTATTATAATTTCTCTTTTTTTTCTTTTTTATTTATTTATTTATTTTATTTTTTATTCCTATTTTAAATTTTATTATTTTATTTTATTGAATTTCAAACTTTAGTTTAGAGATTATAAATGTATCCACATATACATACACACACACATGAGAATACACCCATATATACATACATGTATATATGTATACACATACACAAGGCCTACATATATATACATAACGTGTATATTTTTCCATTCTTGTTTACATTTACATTTACATCTATGTCCATAATTAAAATGTGTTATTTATACATATGCAACATGTAAAAATTAAACACAGGATAAGAGGCATTGGGGTGTGGGGTTGATGGCGCTGGCAAATAAAAGGAAGAAGGAGGAGACAAAGGCAAGGAAGTTGAGGGTAGGAGTGTGAGGATGTAAGAATCAGAGAATGAAAGGGGAAGACAACTCAAATCTGTTATTCAAAGTTGGACGAAATTTAGAGATTAGAATAGCTTCCGAAATTCGAAGCCGACCGATATTGCGGACAGAGTTGAGAATGCGGACACTAATAGAGCGATGTGTGTTGCTACATGATATTAAGTGTTTGTGGAAGGAAGAAATGTGGGTGTTCACATGCTCTTTAATGCGTTGGCGTAGAGGCCTAACGGTACTACTGATGTAGAACTTTTGACACTTAGCGCATTGTAGGTTGTACACTGTATAGGTGCGGAGGCAGAGGCCAGAGTAGGGGATGGGGCAATTGGCTAGAGAGCAGGGGTCCGGGGTGTATTGGCTTTTTTGGGATAAATGTTGTCGGAGAGAGGTGCCTGTGTGGGAGAGCTGTATGTTAAGGTTCTCACTACGTATGGCATTGCGGATAGCGGAAGTGATACGGTCGCTAAAGAAGGGGAGCTTAAGGAAGCAAGTGTTGGAGTGTGTGGTGTCAACGTCTTTTGGTGTTGTTGAGGTTGGATATGGTAGTGAGGGGGAAACCGTTGGTTAATAGGGTCTGGTGGAAGGCTTCGGTGTGTGTTGTTTTATCGGAAGTAGACGAGCATTTGTCCTGTATGCGGGTGATTTCGGTGTGTGCGTAACTAATTTTGGATTTGAGGGGTAGTGCGGATTTGTAGTGGATGAAGAGGTTCCTGCAGGCGGGTTTTCTATAGAAAGTGGTGTTAGAGATCCGTCGTCATTAATGCTAAGTTTAAAGTCTAGAAGTGATAGAGAGCCAGAGGTGTTGGGATGTTCGATGGTGAATTTAATGTGGGGGTCAGTATTATTAAATGTATTAAAGATAGAGGTAGCTTCCTCTCGGGATGAAGTGAGGATCAAAATGTCGTTAACGTATCTCGAGAAGAATATATGGGAATGGCAGGTGCTAAGAGCTTGTTGTTCCAGTCTGTTCAAGTAGGAAATGGCGAGGAGTCCAGAGAGACTGGAACCCATAGGTAGGCCAGAGACTTGTTTATATGTGTCTTGCTGGAACCTGAAGTAAATACTATCCACAATGATACGTAGGAGTTAAAGTATGTCTGTCGGGGTAAGCCCAAAACAGTCATGGTTGTAAGAGGAGATGTGGTCAGTTATGAGGTCAATGGCGGGGTGTGCGGGAATGGAAGTATAAAGGGAGACAACGTCAAGGCTGAAGATGTAGTTGTTGAGGCGGAGCTGTTGGGGTTGGAGTAAGTGGAGTCTATTTAGTACCTGGTCAGAGCTGCTGACATGTGCCGGGGAGGTGGGAAGTAGCGGTTTAAGTAAGTGGGAGAGGAGCCAGGAGATCTTGTAGAGGGGTCCCTCAGTACTGGAGGCTATAGGTCTGATCTGTAAGTAGTTGCTGGTAGTGTGGGTTTTAATGAGATGGTAAAAGGTTTTTCGACCTTTTCGGTCTTTAATTGTTGTCTTTTGATAAAGAAAGGTTTTCTTTCGAAAATTTAAGATTACCTTTTGCCAAACTTTTTATTCACCTAACAGTATTTACTATTCTGGTACGTAATCAGTGTTTACGTGAAATATTAATAAATTTAAAACCTACATATATATATATATATATATATATATATATATATATATATATATATATATATATATATACCATGGGAGGATTTAATGTTTACTAGACACAACACTCGGGTGTCTTCGATCTCTTAGTACAAGGGTTTGCCAGAGACTCTGACATGAGGATACTTTTTTTTAAAGTAAACCCTGATCAAATATTTAAAAAATTGTTGTGCTCTCTCTTCTCGCCATCCAGCACGTCTCCCGAATTGCGGATAGGGCACCCCCTTTATTAATAGAGGGTGTCTTCAAATAATATATTAAAATCCGTTAACAATGAGGAAAATATAGAAAAATAGGAATAAACAAAAAATGTAATACTTGGAGGCCGGCACTCACGATATAAAGGGCCTATCAACCCGTTCATACACCAGGCGGGAAGATATAAGCAGTGGTGTAAACTTTCTTGTCTCTAATAATGGTGCTCCAGTCATGACAAAGGCCAACAAGGGTCAACCATCAGGCATTGAAACAAAAGGTCCTCGCCCCTATCTCCATCAAACAAAAAGAAACTGAAGAGGTTTTAAACCCGAACAATGGACTGTTGCATAAAAGAAGGTGCTATTGTTTTTCTTCCACTACTAAAACTTTTAAAAATGGAACAAAACATCTAATGAATCCCGGCCGAAAATATTCAAGAATCTACCCTTCCCGAAGAATATATATATATATATATATATATATATATATATATATATATATATATATATATATGTGTGTGTGTGTGTGTGTGTGTTTGTGTGTGTGTGACTTGTGAGGTGTATTATGTGATACTGATGAGACTTAAATTACGTCATGCGATCGCTTTCAAATTCAAAAGTTTATTTTCTATTCAACGTTAAAATACTTCGTTTTATGTATGTTTTCCGTACTTTATCAGACTACATGCGTATGTTACCATATTCCCAATACTTTATCAGACTACATGCGTATGTTACCATATTCCCGAGAGGATTATACGAGTTACTTGAAAATTCGAAGAAAACAATTAAACCAAAAGAATGTTCAGGATTACAATATGAAGTTTGAGAAAAGTAAACTGCAGCTTACAGAGGTAATAATGTTTAAAACAAATGTTTAACAGATCAAATAGAAACATTATGTCGATCTTATTTAATGAAATATATTTTAATTAACGAATAATAATTGAGCTACTTTAAACTGAATATCTTTGAGAGGTGAGATGAAAGGCGAATTGATCCTAAAGTCGCCAGCTATCATTAATTCACAACCAATCGCAATTAATTTACAACCAATCGCAATTAATTTACAACCAATCGCAATTAAGGGTTTATAAAAACAGGACCCTTTTTGAGCGTTCGAATCGGACAGTCGATTAATTGGTGGTGTTTTAATTAAATCACTGATACTCTTCAACTTAAACTTATAAATTGAGCGAGTAAAATACAATAAATCATAGTCTGTAATGGAAAAGCATGTCTCACCAGCCTTAAATATGGTCGCCTTCAAAATGGTTTACCAAATAGAAAATAAATAACATTTTACGATAACGTTAATAAAAAAATTAACTAAAAATGAATAAATGAAAATTATTTTTCAAAATAGGAAACCGGTTAAAATCGAATCCGTGCGATGAGTTGAATTTGCAAAGACATAAAATTAGTTTTCTACAAATATAGATTGTGTTCAAAAGTCTCAATACCTAGACTATATTTTACAAGAAAAAAGCGAAACAACACATTTCTTAACAACAAAACAATCAGGACTCAAAACGAATAAAGCCATTTCCAGAGTTCATTGCAACCGGGGTTGAAAATGACGGTACACAAACTCTAGTTATAACCAAACTGGGAACACACATTAGCTCGAAAGGTGACAGTACTATCTAGTAGAGGAAGTAATAATAATAACAATAATAATAATTATAAAAAAATGATGCTAACATTAATAATAACAACAACAAAAACAACAACAACAATAATAATAATAATAATAATAATAGTAATAATTATATAAAAAAATGATGCTAACATTAATAATAACAATAACAAAAACAACAACAACAACAATAATAATCATAATAATAACAATATTAATAATAATTATAATAATAATAATAATAATAATTATATAAAAAATGATGCTAACATTAATAATAACACCAAAAAAACAACAACAATAATAATAATAATAATAATAATAATAATAATAATAATTATAATAATAATAATAAGAATTATATAAAAAATGATGCTTACATTAATAATAACAACAACAAAAACAACAACAACAACAACAATAATAATAATAATAATAATAATAATAATAATAATAATAATAATAATAATAATAATAATAATAATAATAATAATAATGAGTAGTAAAAACGAATAATTCGCTGACAGTTTAGAAGAGGTTAAAAAGGGCTCACTTCCCTCCAAATAGACGACAACTATTGAACATAAATAGTATCACACCTTCCCGAGAGTCACACATCATGAACGAGCCTCCCCAAAATATGCTACTGGGTGTCTCCAAAAGAAACAGTTGCCCAAAGATGAGTTCTGTTTTTGAATTTCTTATTTGAAACCTTCTTTTTTAGGAGTATTTCTCTAAATTACTTTTTTTCTCTCGCCCACATTGTGACGCTTTCACTTAAACCATACCGAAAGGAAAAAAGGGGCAATTGTATTTTCATCAAGGTGTAAATGCACTGCCTGAATTTGTCAAGTAAATATGTGAGGGGAATCTACGCCATTTTCTTCTTCGTTTTAGAATCTTTGAACATTTTTTCCAAGTACATACTTTTATCTCGTATGATAGTGCACCTATATGTAGGTATAATGAGAGATTAACACTATCGCTGTTACACGATCACAGACAAAATACGTTGTAGCCTGGCGTTGCCATATTCCCGGAACGACAATAACACAGATTAAACTTAAGAAAGTAGGAATGAGCAAAACAACAAACCAAAAAGTCATAGAAAGTAATGATGCACGAAAGATGATACACTGGTAATAGAATACTCGGGTATCTATGTATCTCATATAGAGATCAAGTGTTAGCCCCAGGAAGGGGCCCCTTGATTTTTGAGAACTTCAACTGAAGTAAAATTAAACATTAAGGTAATAGAACGCTACTACAGAAGCACACACAGAAAGAGGCTTCCGGAAATGAATGAAAAATCGAGTGGATCTTAGTTTCGAATGGGAATTGGCTGATGAATTTACCATACTTTGGATTTGTCTCCTAAGTACTTTCAGACGCATCTGGGTCCATCGTCAGAGGAATGAGGTTAATCAGGTACAGACCATGTGTTAGTATTATGGAAGGTTTTGGCGTGAATTATCTAATCAGTACGAAACTATATTTAGAACTATAATACTAACACATGGTCTGTACCTGATTAGCCATTCCCCTGAAGATAGACCCGGATAGGTCTGAAAGTACTTGGGAGACAAATCTAAACTATGGCAAATTCATCAACCAATTCCCCTCCGAAACTAAGATCTTGATTTTAGCTATTTAAAGGATCTACCAAATGATATCTAAACATGAGTTGGCTCTTATATTCAACAATACTTGCCTACAAGATAGATGCTGCCTATATATATATATATATATATATATATATATATATATATATATATACAGAGTGGTGCTTTTGTTGGATGTCTATGCACATTAGTTTAATCTCTCGTATTTAATACAACTTATTGGGATTATTATTTTGCCCAATGTAGAAAATGTTTGTATTTTTTTTATTTTATATCAATATATCAAGCATTGCCGTACTTTACACATTCTGTATTATTACCAAAAGGTGATATAGTCACCGGGTTGAGAGACAGGGAGAGAAATAGAAAGATACAGTGACCCTTGCAATTCTTGCACGCGATTCTATTCTTGATCTTCACTGCACTAAGTTATGTCTTTATCGTCCGATTGTCCTTATATCAGTGTAGATTCAACAGTTAACTGTTTATCTAAATATATGTCAGTTCACAGAAGGCACCAGAATAAAATCATAAAGAATGAGAAACAACATAGTTACATGACATCGTTCACCCCAAACAAGGCAGCCACCACTGTAGACGTAAGGGGCTACTGACAAAAAAAGGTGAGAATTTTCTTTATGGGGGGGGGGTCAACCTAAATTGGGAGCTCTGCAGTGAGATGTCTATTTACATTAGTTTTAAATTTCTGCATGTCAGTACTGTCAACAGGGAGCAGGGAGGGAGTTCCAGAGCCCAGCAGAACGAGGAAAGAAGCTTTTGGAGTAGACAGCTCTTCGGCATCTGGGGACCTCCACAGTGAATGGATGGGATTTAGCAGATTGTCGGGTTGGTCTAGTGAATCTGCGTCGTGGGGGCACCAGAGCAGCTAGTTCATAAGAGCACACTTCTATTGAAGTACTTGTAAAACAGGCACAAGGAAGCAGCATTGCGGCGGTTGGATAGGGGCTGGAGTTGGTGGATAGTGAGGGATTTATTAAGTAGGGGACTCTTTTTTGGACCTTGTCTAAAAGGGAGAGACTAGTGGATGATGCACCAGCCGATATGTGCAACAATACTCCATTACTTATTATGTTAACATCCGTTCAGATATTATTCATTGTTTCTTAACATAGAAAGAGGGCACTTAATGAGTAACTATGCGTATGGTAATAGAGTTATGCAAGATGATGTTAAATATTACATTTGGCCGCAATAGGTTTTCGAATTGTATATGGTTAATTGAGTGGTGCGGGTAATGTTTCACCCCAGAGTTATTTATCTATATGATTGCATTATTGTAATTTGTCAATGCATTTAAAACATTCATACGTTATGCATGTTTTTGTTTGCCAGTCCATTAATATCTATTAATTATTCGGTCGGTAAAGAGGAAGAGAGAAAAATAGAACACACCTTTTTGAGTGGATGATTTCCTGATTACATTTTCTCATGCCATTGACATTATTATGAAGAATAAGTAAGGCCTTTTCTGATATATATATATATATATATATATATATATATATATATATATATATATATATATATATATATATAGTAAGTATGGACGACATCTATTTATGGCAATTGAACGACACAAAGGCGGCCTCATTTCATCCCCGCAGAGAATCGTCAAGCAAAATCCACATATTATATGTTACTATTTGTGTTCATATACCCACGCGTTGTTTTGTCTAGCTAACTACCCAATCATATTCGTTGCTATTTCTCTCCGACGGGTTAATATTTTCATTAGCCAATGGCTTATTTTCTCTCAAACAACTGACCTTTACTTGACATTTTGTTTTTGTTTTACTTGAGTTCAGCGTATCTCTTTTGTGAATATGTGGAGTTAACAGTTGACCATATATTAGCACGTGCCTGATTGGAATAATTGATTTTCTCTTAATTGTCTAATTCATTGCTGCTTTAGATGTTATTAATTTGGTTTATTTTATTTATTTATTTATTTATTTGTTATGTATGTGGTTATCGTAAAGTAAAGTTTATTGTACGCCTACAGTTGGTTACTATTTCGCTTCTACAGTTTATTGAGTTTTTAGATCTTTAAGATTTTTTAATTCTCAAAGGCTTGTTCAAACATAATCTTAGCGGGTCGTTTAAATATCGACATCTACTGAATCAGCGTATTATTTTTATACTCAATTATTAGCGAGCGTCTGCTTTCTTTGAGTTCCCAGCAATGGTTCTCTGGTTATATTTTAAATAGACTTTTTTGTTATTGAATGTGATTTTACCGTTGTTATAGCTGGTATTTAACATCTTGGGGGCTCTATTCCTACGTAGTATTATTTATTTGAGTTTACTTCTGGGAAAATATAGTGGCTTGGTATACAATGCCTTTAGTAACGGCACTTATTTTGTATTGGACCAAGTGCACAAATTCTACAGTTACAGATTTTATCTTATTTTGTACTTTCTTATTTTTATTTAGGTGGTTGCTATTAAAGTTTGAGCTATTACTATTTCTGATCGTTATATTATTATTGTTGTGTGTGTGTTATTTTGTACGTGTTATTTTTATTGTTTATATATTGATCACGTTTAAAAGCAATTTGATATTATCTTTGTCTCTATAACTATCGTTTCGTATTGTGTTATTGTGTGCTTTAGTTATCATTTCTAAGTTTTCGCAGCAACTATATAAGAGTGTACAGTTTTTGCTATTGTATATTTTGTGCAGAAAGGCTGTTACGAAAAAGTCTTTTTCGATGAGATTTAGGAATTTCTTGCCAAGTTTAGTTTTTAGCATCTGCGTATCAAGAGGTTTAAAACAGATGATATTTCTGACTTTTATGTTTTTAATAGTTTTTGGTATTTTTTTTTTACTTATAGTTAATCTCCATATAATTATATGCACTATTTTTAAAGATGTGTTGTAAATGTTGTTTAACTTATGAAATACATTTTTGTTGCTAGAGTTATTGTTAAGCCTATGTTTGATTAAACAAAATATGTTTGATCATTGGTGCGGGGTGATTGGAACTTAGGTTTACGTATATTGGATAAGAGTTATCCTTTAGATATGGCTCGTATGTTCTTGTTATGGTTGAATGTTAAATCTAAAAAGTGAGTTATTTTTATGTTAGCTAATACGTCTACTCTTAGGTTTATTTTTTTAATTTCTGTATGTATACTTTTCTTACAATTTTCACCCTTGACCTTGTTTTAATCTCTTATTATAGTCTATCTATTATTTAATTGACGGCAGATATTTGTAAGCTTATATAAAATAAATTACTCCATAAGATCCGATGCCTCTACAGAGTCAAGGGAACTCATGGCCAAATCTAAGGAGTCTGCCATCTTAGTCTTTATCCATTGGTCATTATTATTGATCAAAACTGATCGTCTACATTTTTAATGATGTGAATTTTATCCTGGAATATGTCGGTATATATCTCGGAAAAATCTCGAGCGATGTTAAAGAATTTTTAAGATAGAGATGGATTATAATCTACGATGTCGAAATGTAGGAAGGTACATTTAGTTTTATTTTTAGTATTATAAAACCAAGTTGTTAGTTCGGTATTGTTTACTCATTAGTTTAGCCTTTTGGCTAAGATCAAAGTGTAGTATTTGTTCCGATGGATACTGCACCCCATACTGGTGTTGTCTTGGCCTTTGGGTCTTGATTTACGCCGATCAATGGGTATTTACTGTGCAGTTCTGGAAGGTCCACCTTTCCAGGCTTCGCCTCCCCACTTTGGGGGCGAGTAAGTTTATTGCTTACTGCCTGAGGCGCCCCTACCGGGAATGCCGACGAAGCTGCCCAGGCAATTTTTAAACCCCACTTTCCCGACCCGACCTTGGGTCACATCTTACTTGTGGGAGTAAGATAAAAACTAGCCTTGTGCCTAACTCCTGAAGAGGAGTAAATCAATACTCATTAGTTTAATTTCAGATCGTTTTTATTTGCTTGTTTATTCTAGAAATAATAGTTTTACTAATCCTTATTTTTTCAGGTTTGGTCCGATTTATTAAACGAGTGCTGTGCTATACTTAAAATCACTTTTGTAGTGTTTAAATAAGATGAAAAGCTTCCTTAGATTTTTACTCCGAAAGGCTCGTTGAAGATATGAAACAAGTTGCAGTGTATCACATTTTCGTTCGATATGATATTAAATAGGCATTTCGTTGGGATGTGTTATATTTGAAACAAAATGCATTCAAGTCTTAAGTTACTAACTTTGTGACTTATTCTTGCATATATTTGTATTTATGTTTTTTGTAATTTTTTTAATGTTTTATGTGATTAATTTGTTATTGTTTTTTTATTTACTTAATAGATTTTTCTAGTTTTATCTGCTTTTACAAAGGTTTTGTGAGAGTTGTTTATGTTTCTAATTGTTTTGTGCAATTGTTTTTGTAATTATTATGTTGTTTGTGCAACTCAAAGTCTTTAATTATATTGAAAAGATAATTTTCGAAGTTCGATTGTGGTACGTTTTTAGACTTTTGAATCCGTCGGATTCTTGTACATCTAGGTGTCCATCTTACTTAAGGAAGTGCGTTCACCAGCGCATTTAGTCTATACCTACGTTTTTCTAATAATTTAATAATGTACCCATGTTTATTAGGCGTTGGTTAATGTTTCTAAATTAACTTTACCCATGTTTATTTTTTCAAGTTGTTAAATAATTCTCATGGCAGTGCTCAACTACTTTAAACATTCAGATATCTTAGCTGCAACTCGGTGGTCCTTGAGTATCTTGAAGGTCGTAAGATCGGAGCTTAAGATGTGCAAGCCGTTGCTAGCACGAAAGATTCTCGCATGCGTTCTGATTATTTCAACACAAGGAAATTCGTCTAAAAATTAAATTGCACTTCTGAAATGGAAAATTTATTAAAGTCACACTAATTACACTATGTAATGGAAAATCGTGAGAAATGCCTGTTGGGAAACGGATCTCCGGGTCAGCTAGTAGAATCGTGAACTAAGTATGATCAAAAGGTAAAAGCGTTTATTCTTATATTAACAGACCTGCATCGACAAACTCTTTCATACCTTTTTGTAACGGTTGTCAGCCTGTTATGTATTTATTATTTTTATAAACTATTATTCGACACCTCACAAGGCATATAACCACGGCACTGTTCGGGGCTACTGTGATTACGGGCCAGATTTAAAAGAGAGGGCTTAAGTTGGTAGTTGTGCATCACGGTAGGTGTTAACATTGCATTTAAATTCCTGCATGTTGGGTTAGCGAGGACAGATGTAGCATTAAGAGAATTCGTAACGTAAGCGGTTCGAAGAAAGAAGCTATTAAAGTCGAATATTCTCTGGCATCTGGGGACAATTAAACTGTAGGATCTACAGTAAAGGGATGGAATTATGTTGTTAGTCGTGTTGATCGGGTATTTTCATGTTCCGGGGGCATAAATGCAGTAAGTTCGTCGGAGCACATTCCGTGGATGTACTAGTAAAACAAGCACAGGAATGCAAAATTACAGAGATGGGACAAATGTTGTAGTTGGTAGACCATCCGTGACTTATTAAGTTAGATACTCTATTGTTGCACCCTTTCTAACAAAGCAAAGCCAGTGGTGTGTGCACCAGCCCATATGGGGTAACAATACACCATACATGGGTGAATACTGGCTTTATAGAGCTGAAGAATCCTAAGAGATGCGATAAGTTTTCTAGACTGTGAATCAATATTATCTAAATACTCGAGGAATATGTTGTTATATTGGAAATGTATTTCCGACAGTAAACGGTATTTGATGAATGACGCTGCTGTGTTGTTGCTCCTCTTGTTACTGCGGGTAATATTACTAAATAAGTTATTATTTAGTCCGCAGTGCTGGATATAAGCATTTCATGCAACAAAGTTTAAATGTAACTCGTACAGGATTTAAAACTGTGCCTCAAAGAGAGATCATTTCACACGAGCATCGTTTTGGACCACTTGACTAACGATCCATACGCCCCAAAAAAACGTAAAGTCTACAAATGACTCATCTCCCAAACTTCGTAGCAAATCTTTGTTTGTATATTTACCAACAATATAACTATATCTCTTTGCTGAATCAGCCATCGAGATATGATGAACGTTTTTATGTTTTTACTCTATTTGAAATATGTTTACGACCGTATACAGTGTTATGCATTAAGTTGCGTTATTGTTAATGCTATTGTTTGCACAGATAATTTATTTATTCAAAACGGATATATTTATATGAACACACCTGCGCCCATAAACTATTTCTTATATTCTGTTACAGTTTTCATCCTTTTATTATCTAAATATCTGAAACAGGCGATGTCAACATGTGTACATTTGTAATGATTCATGTTCGCATATGCATTCAGAAGTGTTCACAATCCCGTCAGATGTCACCCAAACGCCACACCCCCCGAACGTAAACAAAACATATAACATTTTCCAATTGACCTAGTCTCATGACACTATTTGGCCATACAAATATCCAATAAATTTTTAGAAACATTCGAAATAAATACAGCTGTATGATTTTACTTAGCTCTGACAAATGCAAAGCTGTTAAAAATGATTCTTAGTTTAACGAATCTTATTTTTATTGATATAACTAAAACATCTACGGAACGTGTAGAGAAAGCTGGGTAGATAACCCCATTCTTCAAAATGAAGAGCGCTGTATTTACATCAAGAAGTGGCAGTTACACACTTCCTAGAAATACGTTGCAGTTTCCCAGTCACTAAAATTAAATTACAGTTTCTCAGTCATTATGAACAATTCATTTAAATTTATTTATTATATTAAATGATCAAATAAAACTTTTTACTCATTAAAATATATGAAATGTATATCCTTTCTATGTCATATATTTATATTAATTCGTTACATATATTTTATATAAATTTCTAACACAAAATTATATCGGATTTATCTGTAGAAAAGAAACAATGCAACTCTAAAGTGATGGTCAGCTTTCGATTTATTTGTTTTACTTTTCACCTTTGCTTTTTATTTATACGTTATCATAAGAAAAATAAGAGAGTGAAAACCATACATTAATATTATAAAACTACGAATAACGTTTCTCGTTCTTCTATGAGCGTTATTCCGTTTAACAGCTGGAATCTGAACGTTGTTTGAATGTTGTCTTGTCAAGAAGTATACAATTGTCGGAACTGAAAGCAGATTGTTAAATATCTTTTTATTCTTCATGCGTGGGAGGCACACATATTCTTACGATTCTCGAAATGTTTATAATTGTGCATAGTAACTAATAAATGTATGTTTGAACGACCCAAACAGAGGTCATCAAAGTGGTTAATGGAGACTGAATCATGAGACAATTTCGGAAGGTAACTTTCAAATCCCTTAAATTTGTTCAAATAACCGCCATCTTATAAGTTATGTATAGCTTCCATTAAACCTCAAACTAGTGGAAGTGACAACTGTAGCGATGTAAAGGGGCAGAATAATATTACCATGTATTTTCTTGTTGATTTAGAATTCTACTTGTTGTATAAAAGCAATTTGGTTAGATCTTCTATTAGAACCTCGGTCTGTCGTTTTTCACACAGAGATTAATGAATAAATATCATTCCGTTATGGACATATTCATTCTTACTCCAGTTGACGTGGAAACTACCGGAGTTGTTGCCTGTCGTTCGAGTTACTGACTTCATAAGATTGCTTGAAATTCATATCAGTTCAATCATGAGCCTCGCGAATGGGAGTGACTTTTTCAGCGTTTCTAAACGGCATAGATGTAGAACAACGGTTCATGCCACCATTGCAACTGGGAAGTGATACTTAAATAATTTGTTCCGTTTTTAAAGAAACGAGTCTTTTGATATTCAAATGTGCGTGACGTCATTTTGAATAAAAATATTAGTTTACTGTCCGAAAAAATACTTATTTCCCAACTCAAATGAATACGCAGTTTCTTTCTGACAAAGCTAACTATTCTTTTTATGAAAATAATATTTTTGTACATTCATCTTGCAAATTGGAATTACTTGTTTGGTTTGGTTTGGTAGTTTTGTTTTACGGCATATCAACCCTTTTTGGGTTATTTAATGCCGAATCTGGTCTTGTTTTCTTCTCTTTTTTGTTTCTTTCCCTTTTTAATATCTTTTTCTATTTAACCCATAGTTGGGACCCTAACAGGTACTACCACTCCGGGTCAGGGTGAACCTGGGAGCAATGGTAATTAAGAGGAGGCTCCACATTCCCCAAAGTCCGTAAGCCGGATCTCACCATCGGATGTAGTTTAAGGTCATATCCAGGACCGGGAGTAGGGTAGGAAAAATAAAAATAAAAAAGGGGAGAGAGAAAGGGAGAGGAGCTGTTGTTTTTGTTTTTGGTTTTGTAGAACATAATTAAGTTTTACAAACAAAAAAACAAAACAAAAAAAAACGTCAATGTAGGTGAATTTCGTCTCAGGGAGCCACAGGGCAGCCTGATCTGGTATCACCAGGGAATTACTTGTTAATGAATTCATTTGCATTCACACATAAATGACATAAATGTAAATGAAAACATTTTGAATTATATATTTTAAAGGGGGTGAGACTTTCCTCAATGCTGTTGACCGGAATAGCTTTCGAACTAAAGCGAGATGAAAAATAATATCTATTTAATCGGGTAATGTAAATATTAGTTAGTTTTCTAAAATAATTTTCTTATTTCTAATAGATGTTTTACTTTTAATATTCAATTCGATCAACAGTTTTGCTTTGAGTATCAGATACACGTGTTAATTAATAATCAGTTTAAAATGACAGTATTCAAAACGTTAACTGTTCAATCTTCACGACAGGCGCTCGTAACACGGTATAAGATAAAAAATACTTATTTACGACCCGGAAAAAGAACATTCTATCCCCATTGATTAGATAAAAGGCTTTAGTTCGAAATTGTGTATAGATCTCCGAGATCTTGCGTGTTCCGTGCATGAGTTTCGCTTGTATGTGTTATGGACTCGTCCATTCTCAGTAAATACTGTAAGCATCTGCTTCTCAAGGCTGAGTAAACCCCATTCCAACCCCAGCTTGTTCATTAACTTCGGTTGATTGAGGACTTCGTGATGGGGTAATACCAGTCGAGAATTCGTTCTTGACAATCAGTCCGGCAGGAACTGTGCCATTTCGGTGGTATACGGTCTTGGGTTATCCTAGGAGGTGCACCCTCCCAAGCCTTGCCTCCTCTCTTTGTGTGGAGTAATTTCATTGCTTACTGCATGATGCGCCTTGACCGGGGAATGTCGACGGGGCTGCGCAGGCTATTTTTGCTAGGCCAGAGTGCTGCTTCTTTAGGAGCGCTGGCTTGATTCTTCCCCCACCTTCCGACCTTGTGTTAGATATCGCTGTGGTGGGAAGCAATTAAATACATGAGTTAGCCCCATTCAAACCGCAGCCCGTTTAGTTATTCATTCATTTCGTTTATTGAGGACTTCGGGATGGGATAATGTAATACCAGTCGACTATTCGTTCTCAACTCAGTCCAGCAGGAACGTAGCCATTTCGGTGACCTTTATCTGTCAGGCAGAGGTATTTGGTCCGGGGTTGTTCTAAGAGGTGCACCCTCCCAAGCCTTGCTTGCCCTCTTTGGGTGGAGTAAATACATTGCTTGCTGCTTGAAGAGTCCTGACCGCGTAATGCCGACGGGGTTGCTCAGGATATTTTTGCTAGACCTGAGTGCTCCTCCTTTAAGGGGCGTTGGCTTGATTCTTCCCCCACGCTCCGACCTTGTGTCACATGTTGCTGCGGTAAGAACAATTAAATACCCGAGTTAGCCCCATTTGACAAAGAGAGCGTCAGTCTATTTTTCATTACATTGTCACCGTTTTGATTGTTGCCTCTATTGCTATTTTTGTTGTTGGTTATTGTTTTATACTTCTTTTCGTGGAGTAAGATCATTTTTTACCACGTTTTTTTTCTTTCTGTTATCTGATTTGATAGCTGTTATGGCGATGGCTACTAGTAGCCTGAAGCCTTCACAGATTATGGATTTTACCGAAAAGCGTAAGAATGAATCGGCTGAGGCTTCAGCTAAAGTGATAGTCAATGTACTAGAATTTCTTGAGAAGTGCCTTCATCTTGTCACGGAAAAAGGTTAATTAATCGACATCCCTAAGTTAGAAGAAATTCAAAAAGACGTTTGATTATGTTTGTTGTAGACAATAAAATGTCATCAGAGCGTCAACAGACTTAATCGGTAAATTACTGGCAACATCTGGATATCGACCACAACGAATAATACGTTGTAAAAGTAACAATACTCGGAACACCTTGTTTTCAAATGGAGAAATCTATCTAAAATTTGTTCAGAGTAAAATAACAACCCAAGACCATATATTAAGGATGGAATACATAGGAAAGAGGAGAACACCTGTGTCTATTTTCAACGTTCCGTTCTATGTGTACGTGGAGCACTTAGGTGCTTTTCTCTTAACGTATAGGGGCATCACGCTCATAACCTGGGATGAAGCCCCAGTATATGGAAGTTTGAAATTCTACTTGATGAATAAGTGTTTATGAACATCTCATATTATATAGAAATAGGGGATGAAAAGCACCCTATATTTGCAGTCGGAAGTCAGTTTTATTGTTGGGCATGTGAGGAAATAGGTTACCTCACGTTTGAATGCCCACTAAGGAAACCTATGACACATTCTAAAATAAAACTGGGCAAACATCTAGGAGTTCCTTGGAACCAAATAGTGGGGATGCCTATAAAATCACCCCCACCGAAGTCAACCGAAGATTATTACCCAGTCTTCCCTGATCTTATTAAATTAGATGAAAGAGAAAATAACGAATAGGTATTGGTCTAGGGGAAAACCACCTGGTCGTGTAGCCCTGGACTAAATTCGGGAAAAAAGAGATATGTGGATGTTCGGGACCTTAAAAAAAACTAGATAAAAGAAAAGTACCAGCAAGACCAAAACCTCCCCCAAAACACACACCCATCTTATACAAACCCGCAGCCACCCGCAAAATCTCCCTCTCTAAAAGCAAGCCATCAGTCTTCCTTTTAAACACAAGTCAACCACCTCAATTCCCACCCTGACAAACTCGCATTCACCTACGAAAGCCATGTCTCCACTTGTCACCGCTCTCTTGAAAGTGAGTGGATGTATACGCTTATCCCGCTTAGCCCGACCAAAAATGTTAAATTCGCATGTTCTCTCATTCCTTCACCATTCGTCTCCCCCCAAAAAAAACAAAATACTTCCCTTACATTTTCTTCGAATCAGAAAAGCCTCCTTCCTCCTCACCCTTTCTGCAAAACAAAAATAACACTTCTTTCCCACTCTCCAATGAAAGAAGTTATGCTCTTCCACCTCTCCTCAACTTAAAAACGACAAACATACCTCTCATTAGAAAGAGGAGTGGAAAATCAGCCTTTCTCTCTGGAAAAGATATATGCATGATTAGTGAAATTCAAGAGAAAAAAGTCAAACACTATTGACTATCTGACTTGCTTACGTTTAAGAAGGTGGACGACAAATTCAGTGAAGATCCCCTGTAACTTTCCTTATGTAATAAGAATGCTTAGTGTAATAAGGAAACGAGAGGAAGCTAAAGGACTATGGCACATTCTAGAGGAGACAAACGATAATTTTAATTTAGCATCTCTCATGCCCATTTTAAATAGTAATGATTTGAAATGTTGAAGAAAAGATTGTGTAAGGAGAGTCCCAGTTTGTTTCACCTCTCCCTTTATATGATTGCTAAACAAATATATTATTTGGATGTTGGTGGCATCTCCCTGCACGAGGAAATCAATATCTTTATGGAGTCACATTCTTTTGGAACAGTCGTCAGCATCCTAACCACCTCAATGCTCGTTTCGATAACCCAACCCAAATATACCTCAATGACTCTATATATTGCTAAATTTAAATGTCCGAGGACTGAGGGCCAACTTTGTCAAGTTTCGAGTTGCTACGGATCTTTCAGCACTTTGCAATTGACATATGTTGTATTCAGGAAACCCACTTGATTCTAAGCGACGATTTCGGTGCGCTGGCTAGGGGTTTTCGCGCCTATTCAGCGTACTTCGATTCTCACTAGAGGGATGTTTCATGGCTAGTAAATAAGTCTTGCGTTCGTCGTGTGACACTTGTTCCATGGATCCGGAAGGAAGGCCACGCGTTCTGGACGTTACCATACAATATAATATATATACGTTGTAGGTGACCTGCAGACACGAGCAAAATGCCCTTTTTCGCAATGTTTACAAATAGAGTTTTTTAGCAGATCACCTCGCTCTGCAATGTCTCAGATTTCTACAGAAAAAAACATTTCTGTCTGGAGAGTGCCTCTATCGTAGGTTGCTCCTCATATGTAGACTGTCCTCCTTAGATTCTTCTTTTTCAGCAGCGGGACCGAGGCAGCCAAGGAGTCCGACTGAGCGTACGAAGTTAATTGTTTTTGGACTGTCTCGAGTGTTAAGGCCTGGTTGTACGCCGTGTGTTAGTCGAGACGTTTGTTTTATAAGAGTCTTTGTCTATTGTGGGATGACGAAATCCCATTTATGAATGCATCCCTGATGTACTCATCCCTCGCCATTATAGCTGTCACGGTCTGGAAATCACAGTCTTTAGAGAGTGTTTTTAGACACTGTAAATACTGGTCCACGCTTTCGTTTGCCTGTTGCCGATGAGTTGCTAATAAATGCCGGCAGAAAATGCTGTTTTGGGTCTGGACGAAAATTACTTCCAGGACGTTCATAGCCGAATGATAATCACCGATGCCCGATATGTGTTTAAAAATTGACGGAGACACGAGGTTGATTAACAAATTCAGTTTTGAATTGTCCGTTAGTTGAGAGCCGTTGACAGCGCCAAGAAAAATGTTGGAAGACCTCTTCCAGTGTCGCCACGTATCGGCCGCGTCCAGTTTTGACAGGTCTAAGTCCAATTGTTCAGGCTTGAGGTATTTTTCTATCTCAGATCTTTGTCGAATAAATTGTAATGATAGAATAGAATAATTTTAAGAAGACTGACCTTGCTTGAAGAAGCTTTATTCGACAAAAATCTACGCAGGGATCTAGTCTCTCCGAGAAACAATAGCTGCCTAAAAAATAAAGAATGATCAAGGAAAGTAATTCGCTTCAGAAGCATAGAAGAGGATAGAAGAGTTCTCTTTTAAGCGCAGTTCCCTTGTCGAACATTTGTGTTCCCTTGCGGGCAGCTGTATTAAACTTGTCATTAAGGAATGGGGGGATTCCCTAATACTTTACCATAGATATGGTGAAGTTGTTTTGCAAAAGCAAAAATGATGAGGATTTTTAGATAATTTTCGACCCTTAACGATGCTAAACGTTGAGTTAAAGATGTGGCCATGATCTTAGCCAATCGACTGACGATTGCTTTCGCTGGTCTAATTTGCCCTGGACAGACCTGTGCGGTAAAAGGAAGGAGCATTCAGAATAATTTACACTTGATACGATTGATCATAGATAAAGTCGACACAGAAATAGCACTAATCAATATAGATCGTCCAAAGCATTCGATAGGGTGGGCCATCGTTACGTGGAGGCGGTTTTGTCTGCGGCCGGTTTTGGCCCGCAATTTCGATCTCGGATTCGCCAGTGGCGGCGAATGGTCTGAAGACTAGGCCCTTCAGTTTGTCTAGAACTATTCGTCAGGGATGCCCACTTTCATCGGACCGTAGCTGATCTGTGAACCTGTTAAAAATTTAATTAAAGGGGGAAGCAGAGGTGTGTTGATCTCACATTCATCCGATCATCCTATATCGTCTATCAGTACTTCCACTCCTGTTGGATACGCTGCTTGAGATGCAGTGGGCTCTATTTAAGTGTTTGTGGCTTGAGAAGGCTCCTATGGTTCGTCGCAAGATTTTTTATCTGCATCCTTTCTGAAGGGGTATGTGTATGTCAAATGTCGTGATTCGACGTCATACACTTCGGCTATTCTACCTGGATAAACTGAGTTCACAAACTGAAGAAAACGGTGGCCACTGAAAAGAAGACACCCAGAAAGTCTATACGGCTTCATAAAGTATTAAAGTATTATTGAGGGGAATGGAACACATGTTGCCGTGAGGTGAGTGCCTATTTTATCGCGAATTTAGATAGGCTTAGAATTCATCTTACGGGTGAAAGAACACCTCTCTTGCATACTGCTGTTGTTCCGAAGAGCATTATATCGGGTTATTGAAAGAGAAATCATTCGAGATGATAGAATAGAGGGGCTCACTTTGGCGAAGAGGAAGCTACACTCAATTATGGGTTAGGATGCTTCGATAGCGACGAGGCAACTCTGGCCTGGCTGGTGATAAGAAACGAAATCTGGGTCGGAAAGAAGCTACATTGATTTGGCTTACTCAATTAACCGACTTGTGTTAGATGCGGTGACGAAGACGAGATTGTGAATCACGCCGTCTTTCATTGACACATCGTTGTGTCACTGATTAGGCTTGTTGCAGGTCCCATGGTTCGCATACTTAACGTATCGTCATTTGACCTAGAACCTATCAATGTATATACATACTGGGCTCCAACAGATAGGAAGAAACGTTTTGTTTTTTTAAAACTTAGTAGCTGTTATGATATATGCGATATTGAAAACTCGTATGAAGGCAGTCTACGGAGGCGAGTCTTACACTTCTCTCGACCTTATTGCAATTTTCAAATATTACCTGAAAGCCCGCATTATCACCCGAGAGGGTGATAATCTCTTCGGGAGATTTTGTTGAAAGGTCGGTGAGAGGTGCGCGACTGTGCAGAGTGCTTGGAGCTAGACTGGAGTGGTATTTGGACGTACCTTAGGAAGGGAATATTGAGTTGTAAAAACGAACGTCGATTATGATCCGGTTAGAAGTTGGCTAGAAGACGTGTTTATTGTTATCTTTAGTTCATAACTTAGCAAGTGTATGAATGATTTAATTATGCCTATTTTTATTTTATTCTTTCCACACTTTGTTTAACGTTCTATTTAGTTGGTAACTCCCTAATCCCGTCACCAACTAGGTGACAGAGCGCTTGATTCGCCAGTGATATAGGCAACCCTTCGATATTATCGAAGGTGGTGTTGAATAATAAAGCGTAAGGGCCTGCGTCACCCCATTTTTTTAATTTTTTATTTCGACTGGTAAATCTACGTATCTGTCACAGTTTGATAATGGGGTGTCTTTTTACTAACTTGCATGTTTTTTTATCATAAATAATATTCATATATATATATATATATATATATATATATATATATATATATATATATATATGTTTGTACATATAATCTGTATTACCCCGTTGCATATTACATATATATGGGTTCTAAGTTCGGTTTTAGAGACACGAATGCTTTTGATGATTGAAGATTGGTATATAGTATAAATGCGGTATTTTGGTGAATCATGGTCGTGAATCAGACTATCTAAGTTAGAATAGTTAACATTTGTTAGTGAATACCAAACCTTTCCTCTCCCCCTTTTTGGCCTTGTAAATGTGGGTACATTTATAAATAAATATTGAGTCAACCTCAGTCTATACTGGCAGTCAATACGGACGTACCACCACTCTTCTTTATCTGCTGTATTATATTTTCTCTGATATATTTGTTTTATCAAAACCTCGAGTTCGAGTTTTCATTCCAGCCCTGTTTACAGGGCCAACAAAACTGGCGACGAGAAATTCGAACTAACACAGAAACCCACAACAACTCGCGAAAAAAATAAAATGGGGCCTCAACATAACTGGCTGCGAATTATTCGAACTTGCTCGGAAAACAATAACAACATTAAAGAATTTTCTTGAGAACTTTACAAATTACTCTACAACAACCGGCGATGTGGGATTTCTAACATACACCACCATAACGACTGGCGACGTAATTGTAGTAAAGGATACTTGAGAACCTTAAAATCGATGCTACAGCGGGCGGTATATTTAGGTTTTTATTAGAACCTTAAAAGAGACAAATGAAGATAAAGTAACGACAAATGAACCAAACAAAGTTTTAGTTCTAAAAACTGGTTTTACCTGTGAAATAATACACAGAAAAGACCAACATATTTTCTCTCATTTGAAGAAAGGTAAATGATGTTTTTATTGCTATTCCAACACTGTTGGCAAAAAAATACATGCTTTTTCTTTTCTCTCCAAAAGAATAAAGACATACTGCCGAAGGAAAAAAACAATTAAAACCCTATTTTTAAATTGTTTTCTCTGTTGTGAATTGTACGGTTACGTTAGAAGCGTCCTAAAAATAGTGATTTTTTTTTTTTGTCGAGAAAAAAGTTTTATGTTTTGTTTTTATTACTAAGATAATGTTTAGCAACGTAAATAATCTCTAAAAAGCCGTATTCTAAAAAGACACAGTTTTTTAATATGGAAGAGTTTAACTGGTGAAGTTTCAAATACAACAGCAAATAGAACAAATAAGAGGCCGACGAAAGACTACGGACAACTGAATAAAAATTTCAAAAGCTTCTTCTAGAACAAAAAAAGCCGACGAAAATAATCCATAACAGAAAAGATAAACTAGATGTAAGTATAATTGCCAGTAATATCGGTTAGGGGTCAAAGCAACGAAAACAATTATCCTTTCTTACAAAATTCCGTTTGGAACGCATTGACAATGACACTTATTCCCTAGATGAGGATAAACCTTTGCTTCGTATTTTAGAAGATATGAGGATCTATACAAAATAGATTGTGAAAATTGGGCAGACTCTAAAAAGGTTCGCATACTGCTCCGAAAATTAGGCACCAAATAACTTACTAAGTTCCTGGATTAAGTTGGAGAAGCTAATGCCTGGCAGGATGATATAGAACATATAGTACACTATACTCTCCCCAAAATACAGAGAAGATACTTAGTGAAATATTGTATCATGAGGAAAGACTACATACTATACCTTCCCTTAAAAGAGGAGGTAATAACTGGAATAATCGTCATATGAAAGGTACTACAAACATTAGGAGAAGGAAATCCGTGGTGTTCAAAAGAATCGAAAGTATACCTACACAATTAATAACCATAAACTGAAATTCAAAAAAATGAAAATGACGGCATTTCAGGAAAAATGAGTCTTCAATTTTCTAAATTAATGCATTGCTTGATTTCCAAGCATTCTTAAATGCTACTTGACAACGTTTTTGAATAACATGTCTTTAATTAATTGCATTAATAATTTTCATTAATGTTACTATCAGGGAAATCTTATGAATACATATGGAAATTTGACAATACAAGTTATGAGTGTATATTTCCGAAGAGTAATGTTTTTGAATTTATATCAAATTTATTATGTAAATTCGAAAAATGCGTGTTGTTTAGGCCAGTTTTCATGCGACTATATATACTACCTGGCAGGAAAATATATCAGTGAGATTACGCTGACGGATAGACAGACATTCAGACAAACAGACAGAAAGAAAGACAAGGAAACTCTTCGTTATATTATAAGTAGACTAGCGAAAATAGTCTCCCTACGGTCGTCTATTTTTGCTAGACTGCACGTCAGAAATGAACGCTTACCCGTAAATCGATGGAGGCCCAGTCATATTTCCTGGGTGGTTAGACATTGATTTTCTTTGTTTCAGACCAAGAATATTTTTAGTTAAAAAAAATGTGACCGCCCCCCCCCCAATTTTATTTTACATACAAATATTTTTAGTTAAAAAAAATATTGAAAAAATTCGACTTCCCCCCTATCTCCCTCCCTCCTTACCCCACCCCCGGCGAAAAAAAATTGGAGGCGCCTCGGTCGTATCAAAGAACCACTTTTAATACTCATGTTTAAATACGCTATTGAAAGCGCCTACGTCATATCAAAGAACCAGTTTTGTTATTCTTCCAAAATGGTCACCCATTTAGTAATGGCCAGGATATGCCTTGCTTAACTTCTGTGTATAAAAAAAACACCATGTCTTAACAACGTAATAAAAATAAAGAATAATAAGTGAAAAAAATCCTCTCACAATGATGTCACTTCCGGAAGGATAAGTCTGCAATTTATTTTTCCAAAATGTGTTTTGTTTTCTTTAACGTAGACTGATGTCAAGTATAATGCTTTCTGTTTTGCATTGCCCCACCCTTAGCGTGTGCAATGCTGCAGTTTAAAGTGCTCATGTTTTACTAGCATATCCCATGGCATGTATGGTGTATCCATTGATCACTTTCCGTGTAATATTCATAGTAAACTTTCTATTTTTAATGATTTTTCATACTTTAGGAAATGCTGTCCATCCAAGCATAATTCGCCGTTTGATTTAAGGCATGCTATCAGTGACGTTGGTCACTATCTTTCTTATGTAGATGCAGTTGTCAGCTTCTTCAACATTTTCACATTTATTGTGGCGTTTGTGTCATCCATGACCTCGTTTTTTTTTTGCATTTAAATCCAACTATATGGCTAGCAGTGTGAATGCCTGAATATAGGGCCTAATATTTTTGCTGGTTTGAATCAAGAATTTTGAAACTACACGTTTTTAATGTGATTTTCTGTATAAGTTAGATTTGTAAAAGGTTACCTTTGCAAAGCGAACATATTGAATACACCTATCTTGAATATGTATCCGTCTTGTTTTTCTATATTTTCACCTGTTGCATTTTCTCTCTATTAATTACTTATTTCTCAGCTCAGGCGTGCAACGGTTACGTACTCTCTAGCGCCATAATTTATGGAACTGATGTGCTAGTCGATTCAGCGGAAGTTTAATCGTAACACGGAAATACAAGAACACAGAGAAAGCGATGCGCATCCTCATGCGCGGAGACACCTGCAACTTTGGTCGCTTATGATTGGCTGAAAATCTAAACATTATTTTCATGCTATTTTCTGTGATTTTATTCTAATAATTAGCATTTTATATACATACACGCTGGTCTCCGTAAAGAGAGTAAATAGAGTAAAAAATGGTATATAGCTAATGCGTATAATGCTCTTTTCATAACAACGGGAGATAAACTTTGGCACATTCTATTTCTAGGGTCTGGTTCGTAATGGTGTCCGACCCTTTTCTCTGAATGAGGAATGGATCGATTCGTTCCTAGGAGCCAATCCTCCAAAGCATTAGCTCTTCTGTCATGTGGGTGTGGGTGTTTTTTTGCCCGTCAACTGTGACGAGCCTATCATTGAATGCCGATGGGTTTGTTCCCGGCTCATTTTGTACTTTTCTAGTGTGTTCTCTCGGGGTTGCTGGACTTAACCCCACGTTAAACTGACTTTATGTTTAACCTCGCTGCAAATGGAAACCAGGTAAAGCTAAAGACAGGTTGATTATTTCTGTCACAATAAAGCTTCACAAAAATAAAGAAAACTTGAAAATGAATAAACAAAATATTAAGTATTATGGTGAAATGAGGAACAGATAGTTTTTCTTATAATTATTTACACTGCACAGTTAGATTTACATATAACACAAATGCCCTCTTCGCAAACTGTAAACCCACTGTTTAAGTCTATATTTTCGCTTCTGCATCTCGCATGAATAAAAAATATCATGCAATCAGTCTCGTATCTGACATTTAGATTGCACTGTTCTCGTGGAAACACAAGAAAGTCCGCACACTTGTACATTGAGGTTTCGTGTTATAGCAGAAGAATTTCAAATATTAAAATGCAGTGTATTCATGATTTTGCATGATAATTCTTAAATAAAAAAAACTGTTTTCAAAGTAGGTGCGGCGTTTTCTTATAGTCAATAAAAACAACACTGTGTCGACGACTTAAAACGTTATTGGTAACTGTTTCAACGCAATTAATAAGTTCTTTTGTGTCAATATGTAACAATGGAATAAACATTGATCCGCCACTTGACCCCGGGGTGAAATCGGCAATCTGCTGAGTGGACAGCAGCAGGTTAAACTCTCCACAGCCACTAAATACGCAAACATCATCATGCAAGGTTTTGGCCTCCGTATTTTTGAATGCGCAATAACTTTTTTCATCGATTACCTTGAGAAAATAAAGTCTAGCAAAAACGAATATTTGATAGTATTATTGATGCGTTTCAAGGAAAAATCACGAACAAAACGGTTACAAATGAAGAATGTAAATGTGCTCTTTCTCCAATACAGTGCATCGCGTCACAAGTAGATCAAAACGATGGCAAAACTACATTAATTGCACTTAAAATTGCTTCAGCACTCTATCTTTTGGACCACCTCCTTCCCCAGTGACTACTAGCGTTTTGCAGATGTAAACAGAATGATTCAGGGTACGAGGTTTGACTCCAATAAAGAAGTGATATGAGAAAGTAAGACATATTTTGTGACTAAAAGAAAATCGATCAATAAAATAGGCATCGAATTATTAGAGAGGCGTTGGAATCAGTGTACTAACCTTAATAGAAAATGGCGACTTTTGCTTAATAGTGTTTTTATCAGTAAGACCCGGGACATATTTAGTGATTTTTAAAATGTTCACATTCTAAAGCAATGCTAATGTTCATGCCTTATAATAATATAAATAATCATCATTAACATATATTAGATTATGTATGTAAACCTGTGCACATTCTAGACCGAAACAAACGTGATCGAGTTGGATAAAAATAGCTGAACATTGTGTTTGGTTTTAATTTGTTAAATTCGGCTGTAAGTATAATAATGTACTTTTATACTTTTTTTGGCAAATAAATAACAAATATTTTGTTAATGAGAAAACAATTTTATCGCTCTCTTCTGTCGATCGCAATAATGGCAACTATATATTGTAAAAGCTCTGCGTCTCGTGTTATATGAGCCGGTTCAATTGCGGACCTGACCAAAATGACAGCAGAAAATCTGTAACAACATTTAG